>CM052979.1:8290537-9490537 GCA_028554685.1 Agrotis ipsilon
AAATTGAAGAGGTTTTCCAAACATTTTTCAAGTATTTTTTTGTCTAAACAAATTCGCAGACACTTCAATACCTGCACATACAGGGTGTTTGCACCCCAACACAGCCAACCTCTTTAAAATCTGTAAAAACAGATACATTAGGAGATTGCAAGCTCCGTTCAAGCGGAAACTGAGTCCACATGACATATGTATCACCTACGGTTTGATACTTATGTAAATAGTTTGGGCTGAAAACTTTGGCTTAGCAACCATCGAAAAAAGATAGTCGTGAAAGTCTAAGTCCATCGACATAGTGCGTGCTTCAAAACAACTGCCAGTTTTTTTTTATCGTGGTAAAATCATCATTGAGTCCTCCTACCTATAGTCCTCTACCATTAGTGTCAGACTTGTACAGTCTTGGAAACACTAGCTAAGTATCAAAAGCCATATTCTGCTACCGTGTGACCATTAAAAATTTGCCCTTTCTGTACCCTTCAGTCTTCAGACCAACCGGCTAGCCTCGCGCGGCGGCATTTCAATGCGATAAAGAACATTGAAATGTATCAACCGTAATTAAAAATTAAATATTTGCCTGCACCCTTACGCATAGATACGTCGTACGCGTCGCGGGATGCATAAGGATGTAACTATGCGAAATTTGCATGCCACATACGAACTGTAATTACTGTTGATACATTTCATGTTCTTTACGCGTTGTAAATGCCCGCCCGGCCCGGCGCGATGCGAGCCGGTTTGGTCTGACTCTTCCCATACTCGTTATTTTGGAAGCCATTTACTATTACCAAATAGCTGTTATTAGACCAGTATTTTACGAGAAACTGCGTTTGAATTTTGTTCAGTTTTTACATGCTATTGTTCTTGTCTTGACTGATTAAAATCCACGGTGCTCCTTCAATAGCCCTTTACGTTTCCACGGTCACGATTACCTGATGCAAACCAGTTCCGCAATTGCTTGCACAGTTTTTCCCGGGTTGGGTGTTTATTGAACTGATGAACAGTTCCGCAGATTGACACAGTTGTTCCAGGTCTGGTGTTTATGAATGTGAGTTTAATGCTCGTATTACAGATCGTCATTTAATATTCAATGCATTACTTAAAAACTAGATTCAAGGCAGTGATTGGTTGAAACTAGTTTTTAAGTAAGACTTGAGTTTTGATGTGCGTTCTGTTACAACAAACATTTAGGCGCGTATTACAGACTGAATACGCGCCTAAAGTTTTATGCACAATAGAGTACCGGGGTCGCGGGACTTATACCATCACCGTGACCCCGGGAACTTAAAGGGCTATGAAGGACACCGTGGATTGTAGTCAGTTCAAGTCTGACAGTCCCTCCCGCCTGCCCGGGGTGGGAGGACTCATCTGATGATTTAACAACGTTAAAAAAATGCACAATAGAGTATGAAATTCCTAGAAAATCCCTTTACAGTATTTATAGAGGTAGATAACCGAAGACGTAGTAACTGGAATTTGGAACAAGGTATTTTAAACATATTTTTCATCGCCATTTTTAAAACTGATCGATTGAGCGTTGAGGTTCATCGCAGTCGCTGTCACATTGACACTAGTGACAGCTCACAGTTCCATTGGATCTCAGTGACGTTCCTTTTTGGCATTTATGACGTATTTCCTGGTTAGTCGTGATGATTGGAACAGACTTTTTCCAAACTATGTTGGGGGGTCTACCTTGAGTTGAGGACCTCTGCCTTTTATTAAACGAATAACCAGTAGGTATATTCATGACAGCCGATTTTTTTTTTAAACATTGACTAATACTAGGAATTTTTCCTATGTTGTAGGTGCGTTTTTTGTTCAGTAGCATTGGCTGAGTTACCTCACGAGAGGTTTTGCGCTTTTAACGTTACACGTTGTAGAACTCACATACACTAAGGTGGGTTTCATATCTGACGGAACATCCGTTCGCGGATCATCGGTCGCGGAACGCCAGAGCAGACAGTATAAACAATTGACCGTTTACACTCAACGGATGATTGATTAGGGTATACTCCAACGGCCACCACTAAAACCGGCCCCAGTGGTGGCCGTTAGAACAATTACTTATTTTTTGGACCAAATAATATTTATTTTATTTTTCAGTGTTTTGTCAATGTAATCTAACTATAGCATTTGCTATATTTTAGATTACATGGTCACAAAGTACTAGGCTAGCATAAGTTCAAAGTGGTATTTATTTAAATTTTTTCCTGCCAAGAAATATTTAAATAAAAAACCTCTTTGAACTTATGCTAGCCTAGTACTTTTGCTGGTTAGTCAACGAAATAGGCAAATTCAACATTAGTTCCATTATTTCCAGATTCCTTTAAAATGGAACTAGTGATAAAAAAAATAATCAGTAGTTCCATTATTTTAAGTTTCTTCTAAAATTGCAAGTATCTCTTCGGGAAATTTATTTTTACCGGCCCCAGTGGTGGCCGTTGAGACAAATATTATTTGGAATGGCCCAACGTCCATCACTGGTGGCCGTTGGGACAAAAAATAAGTAATTGTTCTAACGGCCACCACTGGGGCCGGTTTTAGTGGTGGCCGTTGGGAGTATAACCTTGATTAGTGCATCCGCTTGACGCATGCTCTGTCAGATATGAACGTACCCTAACAGCCAGACACGAAACAAATATCTACTTGTGGGTTATACAAATATTTTTTTAGTGCGGGGATCGAACCCGCTATGCGCTTCGCAGTAGTCCAATCGCTCAACCACTTTGCTAACCGTTAAGTCATTTTTTAATTAAATATATTCATTAGCATACCTTTTAATATCTAAGTTGAATAAAAGACAACCTAAAGTTGAGAACCTCTGCCTTCTATAAACATTGTTTAACAATGAATTTCACACTATATGACCGTGAGAGACGTATTTGTTTATACTAAAAATCAAAATATCTATGAGCTTTCTGTGTAGGTGGTACAAACACTTTTAGCAGTAAGAAATAAAAATGCCAAATTAATTCATAAACTTGAAAGCTTTTCTTAATAACAAGTTTTAAAATGATGAGACGAGAAAATTCGCGTCTTTCTTTTTCCTTGTATTTTCTATAAATGCATAATATAAAAGCAAAAAGAACATTTATTTACGAAAATAAAGCTTTGAATTAAAAAAAAGAATGTAACAGGTACAAGATCATGAATGTTAAGAATGCCATTATTATAATTAAAGAGAATTTTCTTTACGACGCATAAATAATTCATTTCGGCATATTTTTGAAAGGAAAATGTTAGAAAAAAGAAAAATGATGTCTAGTAAACAGTACTTTTTGAGCTATCTTAAGTTTGGGGCCATTAGGGCAAATATTTATCAGGCTTAGTTTTTTATAACCCTGTATCTCTTCAAGGACCATTTGTACCCATAATTTATTAAATTATTTTTTACTATTCATCATAATCCTTATAAACAGCACAAATCAGCTTACATTCCCACTGCTGGGAGGCTGTCTTAAAAGGGAATAGCCGTGGAAGGCTATTAGAGCAAAAGTACAAAGCATTTTGCCAATACTTTTATTGTGCGCACAGTACAGTTAAGGAGTGGCATTCCCTGCCCGGCGTTTTTTCATCAAGTCAAGAGTCAATAGGTAACTTCTAGGCAACCGTGCTTCACTGTCGACCACATTTTTTGCCTTCATTTACGCGAGATAGTGGTCAAACGCGAACCAATCATATATATTAAAACTAGCTGTTGCCAGCGGCTTCACCCGCTACAACTCTAAAATTATCCCACGGGAACATAAAATCGGGATAAAAATAATCCTGTGTTAATCCGGGTTATAAACTATCTGTATACCAAATTTTAGCCAAATACGTTCAGTAGTTTTTTGCCTGAAAGAGTAACAAACAATCATCCACACATACAAACTTTCACGTTTATAATATTAGTAGGATCAACTGCTGTTCGTTAGTCTCGCTAAAACTCGAGAACGGCTGGACCGGTTTGGCTGATTTTGGTTTTGAATTATTTTAGGAAGTCCTGGGAAAAACGATGGGGCATTTTTAATGAATAATAGTCTGACAAAAAGTCAGACAGACAGAGGACTCATTTGATGACTTCGCTATATCAAAAATAAAAGTTACGTAACTAAAAAAAATAATCCCCGCCTCTGCATAACCTTTTTAGGTAAAAGCCTAATGTTGATACTGAAAGGGTAAACCAATTATAATCCGAAAAGGATTGAACAAACTATTCTTGAAATATGCTTCGTCTGCAACTTTTGTCATCAAAAACTTTGCCCGCCCTTATCCTGATCATACTGTGCTATAAATAAATATGAAACTCATTTCAGTATTTTTATCATCCTTTCATTTCCGGCCCGTGGGTTTGCGGACGGCGAGTAGGTAATAGGTATCTTGCCGTCAAGGACCAAGCGTTGGCCATGTTTGTGGAAACTCGAACAAAGCGTCTGTTCAAGTTGACTGGCCTGTTGGTCTAGTGGTTAGTGGCCCTTACTGGTATGCCGGGGGTCGTGGGTTCGATTCTCACTCAGGACAAATGTTTGTGTGATGAGCATTATCATTTTTTTTCTGTGTCTGGGTGTAATTTATCTATAGGTATGTTTTTACAAATATATAAGTATGTTTATCAGTTGTCTAGTACCCATAACACAAGCTATGCTTAGCTTCTAGTCCTAGATGGCGTTGTGTGATAGTTGTGGAATATTATTATTAAGTTTTTTTGCCCATACCTATTATTGGAATCAAATATAACAGCTCTTAATTTAGGACCCATCTATATTAGTAGACTTCCCCCCGGACGTATCCGAGAGGGAACTCCATTCCAGGCGCACGTGGAGGTTTCCTGTCTTAGCACCCCGTTACTAGAGCCTTAGATCAAAATATTGCCCATTTTATTCAATTTCACCCTGTAGAATGTCAACAACGTGATTATAGTTCCTTCTAAAACATTTAACAAAAATAACAATAACCATCTATTCTTTATATGTAAACAATAAGAAAGAAAAACGGCAACGTTATCAAAATTCCTAGAAGCACATTCAGGAAGTGTGTCTCCTGAAAAATCTCATTTTTACGACTACGTATCTACAGTTTGTGGCTGACAGAACTATTTTTATTGCGATGGCAGTTGACGCAACGGTTTTATGTGCGACTCATGCCGTTCAAAGGTTATTGTATTTACGACTTCAAAGAACGGTTCTAGGTTGGCTTTGAAATTATGATTTTTCACAATTATGTTTTGTTAGAGCACTTCTTTCGTTCCTATGTATTTCTTGCTGATATACGCAACCGAACATGGGCGACCGAACTTATGCCACTGAGTTTACGCGACCGACTCTACGCATCCGACTTTACGCGACCGAATCTACGCGGCTGACTTTACGCGACCGACAACTGCGTTTTGGGAATTCAGAGAACTTATGACAAACAAAAACAACAACATGACTTTTCCGTTTATTGAATGGAAAATAAAAAAACGCCTGTAGTGTTCGATTGAGGAAACAATCTTTTTTTCATTAAATTAAGGTCAAAGTTCTCGTTTACTTTACGTCACAATTAAAAGCGTAAAAAGTCAAACGGGCCACAGACCATAAACTACCAATGTAACTACTCACGACTGGTCTAAGTGGTGAGCGTTGCGGCGGGCAGCGCAAATCAAGGCATTTAGGCTGCGGTTTGACTGTAGCGAAGTGGAGACGAGCTACGCCGCGATTCATCAAATACATGGCTTGGATACAAATGTGTGACGTGGACTGCCAAATCAACCACAGCTTCCTTACCCACTTTTTAAGTACGCGAATTAGCAACTGGCGGTACCTCGTGTCGTGTCTTGAACATTTGCCTTTTTGATCTCGCCGCTCCGCGCTAAATTACCACTCACAGTGGTAGGGGGTTGTTGTAAGTTCGCTACAAAAATTATTCCCCACGAAAAAAAGTTTTGATCCTGTTCTCCTTGTACTTTCTGTTCAGATTCCACATTGTGTCCTCGTTTTCAGTAGTTTTGTGCTGGATTTTATTATTATTAATTGGTCTGCTATCCGTGCGGAATAAAGTTATGGGGTGAATTTACAATAATCAGAAATAAAAATAACAAAACCTTTGCCTAAATTATCATACTTTTTTGTGGGCAATTATTTTTTGGCGAACTTACAACAACTCGCGGAAAGGTCGTAAGATCAGTCTGCGACAACTTCTTTTTATCAATATTCAGTTAACACAGTTTTTCTTAAATATTATGTAAAAAGTATTTCTTCAAAGGGCGCTGTTTATGTAAAATAAGACATTCAATTTGAATATCGAGTAGATTTTAAATAAACAGGTGAAGAATCTTTACTTTATGGCTCCCTAGATCGTGGAGCAACAAATTCGAGTAAGAAAAACAGACTTAAGAAGATTTTTTGTGAAGCCAACGCAATTTCAACCCGGGTTGTATTGTTTCTTATTAAAATCCGGGCAGTCTGAGTGTCAGACTTGACTGACTAAAATCTACGGTATCCTTCGGTAGCCTTTTGGGTACGGAAGTCGCGGTGTACGTATGTCCCACAACCCCGGCAAGGCTATGGCCCTCTATAGATTTATTTATCTATCTATATTCTATGAGCTTCTGTACACTGTTCCGCCACCACGCCTTTATTTTATGTATACCTTTGCGATCGCGCCGACACCGCTTCACCTGCGAATTCTATAACGTTTGATTTGTCGGCGGCGGCTGTCGGTTGTTTTGCATCTTGCGAGTATTACATACACAAAAAATCTTTTTCAATTCAAACCTGTAGTTCCTGAGATTCGCGCGTTCAACCAAATCAACAAACAAACTCTATAACTTCATAATCTTGGCATAGATAACTCTTCAAAAAAGTACAAAAAAGGGAACTCATCTCCGCAATTCCACACATACGGCTAATAATAAGCTGAAACAGACAAAAGCGCAGCCAGCGCTTTGCAGCGCTGCCGATTAAAAATGACGCTTTTTGCTCGAAAGGCCTTAATTGAGGCCAGTTGGCTTCGAGCCAGGCCATTCAAGTTTGGAACCGACTGCTGTCGAATTTATTGTATCAGCTCCGGGCGGATAATATTTTTTAGTTACGATACTGTTTTAGGGCTAATTGAAAATAGATCAGTCTTTTTGGATAAATGTGGAAAAAATATGAATTTCGTGCATTGGTTATGGGAAGTAAGAGAGAATTTTTTACTCATGAACTTATCTTTATGACTAAGTGCTTATGTATCGTCGCCGCACCGCCACTGCTCCGCCACCGCGCCATTTTGATTACTGTCTTCAACAGTCTGACAACTAGTCTTACCATACTGGGTTCCGATTACTTCCGATACGCAGTCGCTCCATTTAAAATATAACATTCACCTGCATCTGGTTCGACTAGAAGCCGACCCCAATATAGTTGGGGAAAGGCTAGGCAGATGGTGGTGATTTAATTTAAAAACAATATTTATACAATACCTACCATCGTTATCGCACAGGAAACACCCAACCAGCCACAGTCGGCCCCCAACATAGTTGGGAAAAGGCTAGGCAGATGATGGTGATTTAATTTAAAAACCAATATTTATACAATACCTACCATCGTTATCGCACAGAAAAAACCATACCAGCCACAGTTAATACCAACAGAAAAATTCCATCATCGGCAAGCGGTTAATGTCAACAGTCGTTCAATAAATATATTGATGGCAGTCGTTAGGTTTCAGCCAATTTGTGGCGACGCCTCGCGTCTGGCTGGGCGGGTGGTTCATTGGAAAATATCATGCATATTGTGATTCTGGGTATTGATAGAGATGTAATTTTGTGAAAATATAGAATCATGTCTTAGTCTTAGTTACTTTGCAGAAATCCATGAAATTAAGTATTACGAAAAAATATCACATTAAAACTGTGTTTACAGAGCAACGCATCGTTTAATTCATTGTCAATAAGGATCCAACATTATGAACGAACATTAACGTTACTGTGAAAGGCCGAAGTACGGTAAATCTTAAAAATTCCCAGTAAATACTAAAAATCCTAACCTTCACTTGGTAAATCTTAGGGTTAACATTAAAAGCACGGTAAATGTTGAAAAAAATCATGACGTGGTTCAGATAGATGGATCCCCGCTACGGGGTTCCTATTTCCGTGTGCAAAGTTTAAAGGCACCTAACCAAACCGAACCTCGGGGTGCCCCAAGAGTTGTTGGTGCCTTTGAAAGTAGACGTCTGTGGCACCCCGAAGTTCGGTTTGGTTAGGTTCCTTTAAACCTTGTACACGGAAACCTTCTCTACTTCAACCACGTCCATTTAATTGAAATAAATGATTACGAATTCCTTATAGATTTTATCCCTTAAACCAACATTTACCAACCATCATTGGTAAATCTGAGCATTTCTCAAACTCTGCTGGTAAAAGCCCGAAATAATTTCTCTTTTAAAATTCGGACATTTACCAACTCATGCTTCATGCATCTTAGGCTTTACTGGGAATTCTAATATTTACCGTACGTCGGCCTTTTACAGTAACATGTACGTACATACATACATATTTTGTTTTTTAGTAGTGGCGAACTCTATCTGAATTGTTCGGTTGTTTTTGTGTATCACAGTAACAAAGTGTACCTATACAGAGTGTTTCTTTTAAATGGGCCAAAAGGGAGAAAACCTTATCCATAAGAGATACGGGAAAACTTTCTTAGGAAACTTTAGCTCTTTTTTGATGTTGACAATTTTGGCGTTTTTACTTTTTTGGTCAAGTGCGAGTTGTCCACAAAAATGAGTGAAATAGGCCAAATTTTTTTTTAACGCCTATCGACTCTGTTTCATGTAAGGATCATTTCATTGTATCGGAAGAAAAAAATCGGGACGGCAGAAGTTGGTCAAATTTAGCAAAATATTTTTTCATACAAATTATATGGACGAAAAAATTACCAATTTTTTTTATGATGTGTTTTGACATAGTGTCATGTAGGGATCATTTCATTGTATGGGAAGGAAAATGTCAGGGCAACAGAAGTGGGTCAAATCTAATGATAAACTGAGTACTACTAATACGTTTTTATGCTGTAAGAAGAAACATTATTGCACTTTTGACTAACTTCCATTGTCCAGACATTTTCCTTCACGTACAATGAAATGATCCTTACGTGACACTAAGTAGAAAAACATCGTAAAAAAAATTGGTATTTTTTTCGTTCACACAATTTGTATGAAAAAATATTTTGCTAAATTTGACCAACTTCCGCCGTCCCGTTTTTTTTCTTCCGATACAATGAAATGATCCTTACATGAAACAGAGTCGAAAGGCTAAAAAAAAAATTTGGCCTATTTCACTCATTTTTGTGGACAACTCGCACTTGACCAAAAAAGTAAAAACGCCAAAATTGTCAGCATCAAAAAAGAGCTAAAGGTTCCTAAGAAAGTTTTCCCGTATCTCTTATGGATAAGGTTTTCTCCCTTTTGGCCCATTTAAAAGAAACACACTGTATAGTTTTTGTTAAAAAATAGGATTTAAGGCCAGGAGAAGAAATTTCTCGAAAGAAAAGTATAAAGTCTTAATAATTGTAACTTGTAACAGAATTAAAAAAAAAAACATGAAAAGTCACATCAATTAAAGCCAGGATTTCTCAGAAAAGTAATTAAAATAAATGGTAAAAGGAAAAATCTACCTTTAAATTCATTTGAAAGAGACTGAAGCAAGCAAGTTAGTTTCTAAGGAACCTCTTTTATGTTTTATTTTTTTCAGGAAAAGTCATTTAGAAAAGTTTCAAAAAGTGAAAATCCAGAAGGCTTAACAAGAAGGTTTAGATAGATGGCCTCAATGAGAGTAATAGCGGTTCAAAGTTAACGGAATCAACATACAAGTTATAGGACGTGAGTTCGAATTCAACCGCGCATTCCATTGTGTCCCACGGACCGGAAGACGCAGCGTAGGTAGGCCTCCCACTAGGTGGACCGACGACATCGTGAGAGTCGCGGGCAAACGATGGATGCAAGTGGCCAATTGTCGTTCGGCGTGGCGGTCTAAGGGGGAGGCCTATGTTCAGCAGTGGACGTCTTCCGGCTGATGATGATGATGATGATTACATTGCGTCATTTCTCATCACCACAGCTCTTAAAACGGTGAAGCAAAATAGATCCTTTCATAGCCTTTTACGTTCCAGGGTAACGATTACCTGATAAGGCAGTCCCGCGACCCCGAAAGGCTCTCTAAAGGGGTCAGATTGCTGACAGCTTTTTGAGGTGTGGCTGGAACACGACGCGCAATTAACCCCAGCATGGTTCATGATCTGACGGCGAGTCACGTATTGCTCACCGCCTGCATGCCGCAGGTACTTGTGACAAAGGGACTGGGAACTACAGCACGCGTAGCATGGCGATTCTATGTTTATTCTACCAAGAAAAGACAAAGTTATTTCATCGTTATTTCTACACAAGTCGTCCGGTTTTTTTGCACAAATGTGACACCATTCGTACACTATTGAAGAAAAGAACGTTTTTTTTTCCATATTGTTTTACAGTACCATGCTTAAAACAATAAAAATATTTCTACGTTCTGTCATTTTGTCTATTCTTCCGTCGACAAAACCCCTTTCTACGGTGCCATGCTACGCCTGCTGTTAATTTTCAAGTATGTGTGTGTGTGTGTGTGTTTGAGCTATATATAAAACAAAATCGTTCATTGGCCTTTTATCACTAGAAAGCTACAAAAATCCAAGCACCCATTTTCTTTACATACTGTAGCACATTTCATCCGTAGAAAGGCATAAAATTCTCCGTTTATATTGGCGCCAGTGACGTTTCAAATGCAGGAATACCTCGCCACAAAACAGAGTAAGAACAGAAGGTCAAATACTTGCGGCAATTTCAAACTCATCGTCGTCATCTACTCTTAGTCCAGTGTATTTGGATTGGTCGTGGGACTAACGAATTACCGTGACCGCGGCACGTAAAGGGCTATTGAAGGACACCGTGGATTTTAGTCAGTACAAGTCTGTCAGTCCCTCCTTCCCTGCCCTGGGTGTGAGGGCTCATTTGATGATAGTAACACGCTAAAAAAAGTGCATGTTGTTTTCCATTACCCTATTTTCTATTATTATTTTCGTTTTCTTCTACCTTATTTCTCTATTTGTTGCCATTACATCAGTTACCTTTCTTGACATCCGTTTCCCAGATATAATCATACTTCGCATAGTTATGACCACCTACACCTACTTACCTGTACATTTATCATCTATCGTATCTTTATATTTCCTTTACTCTTATATCCATCCATCCATGTTTCTTCTTAAATCAACAGCAATAGCCACGAGTCTTTGATTGCAATAAGTCCTTCCCCAATTTCATGAGAATTTATTGTAACTGTTAGACCTTGTTCTAATTTTTGAGGCTTTAATGATAAGGTTTTGCGTTACGCACCATCGTTAGTATCCTCACGTCCGCCATTTGCAATTTCCTTTCACTTGGCCTTTTTGTCGTCCTTCTGTACTAAACTGTTTTGTGAAAACACTTTTCTCGCATCGATAGAGGCCACAGAATAAATACGTAGCCGTGAGATATTGCTCTTTTATTGCACAAAGTTACTGGGTTAGGGGCGAGACGTACTGACGCGGCGTTTCGTCGCGATTAAGGGCAGCGGTTACTTTTATGATTATTTTAATGTAGGATAGTGATTTGAATGCACACATTTAAAGATACATAAACACACGCTTTTTCCTCACGTGGTTTAGGCGGAAATGTTTGTTCAACTCACTACCTTAGGCGTGTTCTCTTTTATACGTCACTCTTCATTTGTCTGAGAGACTCACAACGACAATGGTATTCTCTAAGGCCTAGTGTGCAGCGTCGAAACTGTAGTTTGTCTGTATCTATTGGAGATTGGTCGTGGTTTCTACGCTGCGGCAGCTGCTTTTTACGACCTCTTTAAAGTTGTTCACACGCGCTTATGAGGGCGAACCCTAAATTAGTTCCTGCTTTGGAACTAAACAAAATCTAAAAGCAATTTTAAAAGTGAAAATATTATGGCAAATAATACAGTTATGCCAAGATAGTTCCCGGCACTTTTAATTATGACTTAAATTACTTTTTAGAGTTTCATACGTCCGAACTCCACACTTGGAATTGTTTCTGTATCGTGTGTGCGTTTATAAAAATTTTAACTGATTTACCTACACAGACAGGCAGACCCTTAAAAAGAGAAAGAAAGAAAGAAAAGAGATTTATTGACACATAGGACAGAACAAACAAAATTACATGAGTAAAAACAAAAAATATATAAAAGAAAAAAAATACAAAAGGTAAAACCAAACAAAAAAAAAAAGCAATTTAGTCCTGTGCGAGGCCAAAAGGCTTCTACCTCAGCATAATCTGCGACATTTCTCATTAGTCTTATTACACGTGGGTTTGTTTATTACAACCATTTTACTGCAAATCTACTGGGTACCTACACGAAAAAAAAATTTAATGATCAAAATACAGACGTCTAATTTTGAAAAAGGCGGCCGCTTTGTTGTTGAAATGTATAGGGGAAAGAATATGACAATAATAAAGTTTTTTAAATAAATAAATTATGATACTCATAGGTATCTATTTGCAATATTAAAATTAAAGAAAAGAAACTGAACAAACTGTAAAAATGACGTAAAAAAGTCACTTGCAACGCTGTCAGCTGGTATTATGCCCAAGAGACTGGCAGCGAATATGGCCACCTGTTTATTACTGCTCGTATAATTAAACGAACATATAATGATGTATAATATTATTCATCGTACAAAACCCCCTCGACTGGACTCGCTTGTTTTATCTATGGTACGAAGAATCACTTTCGTATGGAATGGGAATTTTCCCAATATCGCGTATTTTTCCCATTTGATACGCGCGTCACGTCCGATTGCATCCACGGCACGTACAGAGCTTCTGATTTTTATTACAAAGCTTATTATGTGGACTTCAGATGTGTC
Organism: Agrotis ipsilon; assembly: GCA_028554685.1. NCBI lineage: Eukaryota > Metazoa > Arthropoda > Insecta > Lepidoptera > Noctuidae > Agrotis > Agrotis ipsilon. The sequence goes on from CM052979.1 coordinate 8,303,443, forward strand.
TGGTCAAAAGAGAAATGCTATTTATATGATAGAAAATTTGTTGTTTGTTTACCTTTTAGATCTTTATTATTATATCCAACGTTACGTGTTTAGTAAACTATGTATCTTTGTTACTTTAGGGCATTATATTGACCAAAGGCGAGGGCCAATTTTGAAGATGATTCGCACGGTAATCGGTTTCTCTGTCTTGTGAATATCACATAACGGTAATATAAGAAAATAAAAATTACGTGATAAGTCAAAGAAAAAAAAAAGAATTTATGTTTTTGACAGGTAATTGTTTCAGATCTGGCTGTTTGTAAGTTTAAATGTTTGTAAACACATCCAGGAGAAAATTTTAATGTAGAGCAAAGTGGAAAAAGTTTATTTAAAAGAAATTAAATAGTAAATAAGTGCAGACCATATTTAGCAGTCACTATTCCCCATTGCTGTTATATTTCTAATTGATTTCCTCAGAGAATTCTAAGATAAAAGATCCAATTCTTTAGAACCTTTCAAGTTTTAGTGCCGCAGTTTTATATTGTCACTGTAGCTTTTAAGCTTTACAGGGTTACAATGGTTAGTGATAACGTAGTAATATTGTAATCAGGTCAACGAACAGATAAGTCGTTATCAGTAGCGGAAACATGCGGGCTGATATTGTGAAACTTATATCAATAAAATATTGTTCGATTGTCGTAGGCATGTGTTGAGAAGAATTGAAGAAAAGTGCGGGGTAAAAATAAATCCACGATTATCATGGGTCGTGGCTTTGAACTTGTCAACTATATTATTTCTTTTTGTAATTTATTTCATCGCCATTGCTCTCAAAAGGGGTGAAGGAAAATTGGTGAGGAAATTAGAAAATTCGAAGACATGGTACATCTACCAACCCGCGTGTTGGATTTGGCCCACTTCCTTTCACATAGAGGAAGTCTGTGTCCCAGCAGTGGGAACATTATAAGCTGATGGTGTCATGAACACATGGACCAAGAGCCGCACTTAAATGGCTGCGTTCAAAATTCTACCAAAAGTAATACTGTTTAAAGTTCACTGTTACCTGAAAATGTAGTTGGCGTCAAGTACGTGATTGAAGACGTATACTTACATGGTTTACCATAGCAATATTCATTAGTAACTTGTTCGTGCGTAATTAAGGCCTTTTCTTACTTATAATTACCACGTAACTCGACATAGCAACACGTCTAATTAAATTAATTAAAACAAACGTTATGAAAGCAAAACTAATCAAGATCTACCAATCAGAATAATTAAATTACGACTGGCAATATTCTGAATTTGAAATAATATTTTATCAAATCAAATATGACTGTATATTTGAAACCAATTTTGAACATGGCGGTCTCTGTAGTACGTTGGGCTTTTATTCAAGTTTTAACGATGCCAATTTTATTCTAGATATTTATTAAAGAAACTGAGTACCTACTCTTGTATTTTGTTTTATTTTATGTTTTGTTCGGTATTTTGGCAACCAGCGTGCTTGTATAGTTAGAGGGCCGACTGTGGGAAGGAGACAGAGTTATACAAAATGTCCAGTGCCATCTCGTTCCCACAGCGGTACTAATCTCGTTTTAAGACATCATGGTAAGCTACCAGAGAAACTAATAAAGTAGATAGATAAAAACTTCGTTTTAAAAATATTGTAGGAACGTTTGAAGAATAGTAGACGTTCTTATGAAGTTTTTTACTTACTTACTAACAGAATTTACGGGAAATTCATAAAAATAAGTATTTTTTTGAGGCGGTAAAGCTGTCAGCACAATAACCGGATCCCAAGGGCCAAAGCCTGCCAAATCGCGGGACTAACAAGCTACCCTGATAATGGAACGTAAGGGCTATTAAAGGAAACTGAATTTTAGTCAGTACTAGTCTGACTGTCCCTTTTCCCCTGCCTTAGGCGGGAGAAGAATCATTTGATAATTTAACCACGCAAAAAAAAAATATTCCTACAAGTAAATCCATTGAATTTAGAAAACAATTTCAAAAAAAAAAAAACGTGCTACATCTTCAATCCTATATATTAAAAAAACATTTCGCAGTGATAAAATACGTATTCTTTCCTCAAATTAACGCATTACATTAATTGTATACTTGACATACTAAACGCCCCATCAAGGAATCACATCAATCATTTTGGTTAATAACAACAAACTGCGAACAGCAATTTGTCTGCGAAAAGAGCATGATTAGTATATTTATAATGAAAGGTCCCCCCAATATTTATTGTAGCTGAACTCATGGCAACATGACAAACAAAATTGTCTTTGAAATGAGGGCATCGACCCAGAGATAATTTATGTTTAAAAACTTATCAATCAAGCTTAATAATTACAGCCGTATGCCAATTTTCCGGGTTAAGCCGCGCTTGCTGAGGTTGGTCTAAGAGTGGGTGGCCATCTGTCATGGAGAGTTTCCTCCGTGCCTTGGAAAGCACATAAAGCCGTTGGTTCTGGCAGTCATTTGTAGATCTTTGACAATCGTTATTCTTAGTCTGAAGATTATAAGTTGGACAACCAGTCTTACCATGAGGTATCGTGTTGCCCAGTTATTGGGTTTTGGACGTCCGATAGGCAGTCGCTCGATGTAAAATACTGATATACAGCTGCATCTGGTTCAACTGGAAGGTGACTCCAATATACATGGGAACAATTATTATTATTATTTTAAAAAGAATTAAAGTAAATTACTTTGCTTAAACCGGGCAATCTATAAGATATACTATTTGCGACCACTATTCCAACGGAGTAGTTCCTAATATTATAGTTCCTTTAATCATATTGTAGTATTTTATAACCTTAAAGCAATAAGGCACTAACTGTTATCAAAATTCTCTAAAAATATTTTACGAGAGCAAAACAAACCAATTATACTGCTTATAACCCCTAGGCACTAATTTATTACTGCTATATTTACCTTAAGTCTGTTGATATAACTAAAAACATGGCTAATATTATTGTACAAACAATTTGGAAGCCATTTTGTAATATTCTTTCTAAGTTTAATAGTTTCTCTGTTTGTTTATCCTTCTTAAAAACGTTGTTTTTCGTCGTTGTTTCACGTAATAGACAGATAGACAATGGTACTAAAAATTTTAGCTTTGGATACATCAGCTTTTTTACCCTCTTACAGTCCCTATTTTTTATTCATTTAGATAGGCTCACTTTTAATCACTATCGCATATGGTGGTAAGCGTTGATGTGGTCGACATTGAAGCACGGTTGCCCAGAAGTAACCTATTCACTCTTGACTAACAGACCCTAAGTTTGTAGCTATCAGGAAACAGACTCTGGCAGGGAATTTCATTCCTTAAGTATGCACACAATGAAACTAATATTTTTCAAAATGTAATATAGAAAGAAAATGTTAACTGGACTGAGTAACTTTTCAGCTTTCAACTAACATCAGTATATGGTACAATGTCGATGAATAGTGCAGAAATAGTCTCTCTTGGAGTTCGCTTCTCAAGCATATAGGTCTTAATCAATTTATGCTTTGAGAGGCTTCAATCGCTGAAGTTATAGTTTAGTTTTATTTCTTCTTTGAGCAGTCAACATTCAGTTTTTTTTCCCTTTGATATCAGAGTACATGCCAAAGGCCTGCGCGGTTCCCATAGGCGTTTTCATTAACTCACAGTCATTTGATGATTTTTATTAACTCAGGTGACAAACCATTAAATGACGTCAGAAACAGAAGGAAGTATTGGTCCAAAACCTATCCTGCGGCCGTATTACAATGTCTTAAAACCAGGCTTATTCCGGTGAGTGAAAGTGACAGAGCTATACAAGTTGTCTAGAGCCATCTCGTTTACTCACTGGAACAAACCTGGTTTTATGACGTTGTAATACGGCCCCTGTTTCTTTAATCAGCCTTTGCATTCTAGAGCCTCGGTAACTCTGTTGAACATTTAATTTAAAAAAAAATTTCACCTCCTAACAGAGATAATTTTCATAAAGCAAAGTGAGGAGAGAAAGCTAGTCTATTTTTAATTAATGAAATTCAGAGTAGAAGGTTATTGGAAATTCTCTAATTTCAGTCCACGGCTTTCATAAAGATTGCCTTGATTATGAATTTTCAGGAAAAGGTACTGGGATAATATCAAATTATTAAAACCATTTTTCATGAGAATCTAAAATTTTATGCAAAATCGTTTATCGGGTTTGCTGAGTAGAGAGAATTTATGATAATTTCTGAGTAGCGTCTGGTCTTTTATAGTTACTGTAGGTAAGTACCTACCTCATTATTAATGAAACATCATTAGTCTTCTGTGCTCTTTGTTTAATATTTTAGATACAACGGGTTCGTTCATGCCTCTCAGTTTGAAATCTTTGACACGGACCACTAAATAAATGTAACTACAATGGTTGTTATAAAACCCAAAATAATTCCCCTGATGGGAATTAGAAAAATGTTGTTGTGACTGTACAAATAAGGATTAAAAAAATAAAATAGAAAACGTCTTATTTTTTAAATCCTTTTTTAAACGAAAATTAAAAAAAAAAATTATTTCTTTACAAAAGTATTATGATATGTGAAAAAGATTGGACACAAATATTTTAAGGTTTTTTTTTGTTTCTTTGCATTGAATATGCTACTAAACTGTTGGATTGTTATCAAAAATTCTTTTACCAGTTGAAAGCTGCTTTGGTCCTGAGCGACATAGGCAATAAAGGCAGTAGATAGTCATACAGTATTTAAGGTTTAGTTATAAGTTGCTTGTAAATATTTGTTCCTTTTTTATGTTGTGTACTTATGGCATGTGTCAATTAACATTTTTCTTTCTTTCTTTCTTTCAGTAAGCGGGCGAAGTCGCTGGCAAAAACTATTTATTAGGAAGAAAACCTGTTGGCTCAATAAATATATAAACAATGAGTACGATTAAACTCTATCTGCACAGTTTTCTAGGCCGGGGCCAACTTATTGTTATGAAGTGGAATTAGTAAACATTTATAAAACACACAATATTAATGTTTTATTTGCTTTGAAAACCTTTACTGCATCTTAAGCTCATCTTGCGTATTTAATGAGAATAAACAAACATATGGGAATTTTAATAGCCCATACGACCAAATGGGAATTTCTAAATTACGTGCTTACGAGCAAATGGGAAATTCTTAATCTAAAAGCACCGTCATCTTGAAGACACTAAACTCATTAATTATTGCAAACTTGCTTCCGCGCTTGATGTCACTCGTCAAAATAAAGCTTTCACACAACTATGTATGTAATAACCTACTGTAAAGCATGACATTATTCCCCCTCGCTCGAGCCGGGAATAATATATGTACTGAATTTCATTATTCCCACGGGAATAATGTGATTTGAATTTGGAATCTCAAAGAAAACCGTATGAAAACTTTCACCAAGGAGTCGTATCAGTAATGGCGGCCGCTGGCAGCAACAGCTGATCGCTTACAGTGGTGCCAACTTCACGTTCGAAGGTTGTCGTACCACATCAAATTTCAAAAATCGAATTTATTTCCTCGCAGTAGGTGTGAAAAGCAGAGTACGCTCCACGGGAGTAAAGCTGCCTTGTCTTGGGCTGACTTGAATCCCTCGCTACACTAAGGATTCTTAACTTAATTCCCTCGTTTCACTCGGGAATTAACACTTGAACCTCCTCGCTGCGCTACGGAGGTTCACCTCAGAATCCTTAGTGTCGTTTCGGGATTCAATACGCCCATGACGTAAGGCAATGCTTTACTCCCTTGGTGCGTAATCTACTATTTGTAGCATAAGCCAGCAGTCTTATTTTCTGGGAAACATATAATTATTTTCTTTTTGTCTTTACAAATAGGTTCATATTTACATACAAATAGGTTCAACTGTTTTTTTATAATTTGAAGACAAACAAAAACTGCTTTAAAAATCTTTGCTCATATGGGAATAACCTCACATCCAAATATTTTAATTTTATTTACAAAAAGAGTACTCGTAGGACTCCACGAGTCTACTACTACAAATTTGATGTCTAAGCTTATTTCCACGGTCGCGGGACTTATCAAATTACCGTGACCCCGGAACGTAAAGGGCTATTGAAGGACACCGTGGATTTTAGTCAGTCCTTACCGCCCTGCCCTGAGTTGGAGGACTCAATTGATGATTTAACCACGTAAAAAAAAGAAAAAGCTTATTGCCGATTTTTCATCAAAACCTTTACAGTATTTTTATCATGAAGGAGAAACAAACATAAACACAAATATCCTTACAAACTTTTACGTTTATATGATAAGAAGTTAGATACGAGTATACTGGGGTCCTCAATGTTTTAATTTCAGGTAGAGAGGCATTTAGTAAGAGTGGACTTTCCCCCATAATGGCTGAACTTGGCTCATTAAATCTCGGCGGGGAAAGGGTACGAGATTTATCATCTCCTGGCCGGTAAGTGTTTACTTTCACAACACTATTAACGCTATAAATGTGCATAGTTTGTGAGTTACTAAGGCCTCGACCCACAGTTGCTTTTTGTAGTGCCATTGTTGCGCGTTTCATTGCGAAAGCAAATTCAAATGATATATCTGTGAAACATAGGTAGGTAAATAAGATGACATTACAATATTAGGAATAGTACTCTGTTCTAATAGAGGGTATCATATTAAAAAATGACGGAGCCATTCCCAGAAAGCTTTTTGAGTATAATGCTGTCTTATGAGGCTTAGCGTGAATTTTGTCCGGGTGACGTTTAATAGTTAGGGTATCAAATAAGTGGAAGTGTTTTTAACGAACATTGCTACTTCATATATGTTTATAGATGGAAAAGTCATTATTTTGAGCTCAATAAAGTGTAGTCTACAACTATCAGTAGCTTTTAGTTGACACTTGACACACACACTAAGCATCGTTCTTCTTCTCTAAAATTAAATGAGCTTCGACCAAAACTCTGCCTCTTTTAAGCCTTTGTCAAACAGACAGGCGAGGCGAATGCGATTCGAAGCGTTTTTATTTGTAATGTTTGGAATTGTTTGAATCCAGTCACATTGAAAAACAAAAGCGGTCCGATAGTTTATGTGACTGGCTTCAAACAATTCCATACGTTACAAACAAATAGTTCTTTTCTTTTCGCCTGTTAGTTTGACAAGGCTTTATGGCGTTCGTGGTGGACTCGGACGGATCCCTTATAGAACGCAGGTGGAACTACTCAAAGTACAAGTAAGGAGGTGGGTCATCGTTTGTGCTGAGCTTCCGCAGTCGCACCTTTCCTCATCACAGTACCTCCATCGGACCTTGTTGTACTTGCAGTGACCAGCTTCGCTTCGTAAACGGTTTATGATCTTCCAAGTGGACCGTGACAGTTGGTATATGGCAGTATTGCTGTAATAGCGCGATAGTCGCATTCTTCTCGGTGTTGCTGGACTACCGGTAGGGGAAACCGGGGCAATGCGGGCCCCTTAAGGGAAAACTTGAATAAAATCTGAGATAAACGAGATAATGAAAAAATTCAACAGCCATTTATTAGTCTCATTATTCCTTATTATCATTAATCTTTAATAATTATCTTAGGCTACCAGTCTTTAGTGCAATTAGAACTTTAAAAAAATATATAAACTGCCCGTTTTGCCCCGTGTCTGGGGTAAAATGGGCATATGCGGGGCATAACAGGCATGTACGTCTAAAACCGAGCACAAAATGTACAAATGTGATGGGATTCGTCATCATTGTCCCCACTGTTCTTGCACCGGTGTCTCCACCGGCGCAAGAACAGTGGGCCCATCTCTGGCATGCACGGCAAATGACCCAATCCTCAGTAAATTTTGACAAATATCTACAGTTAAAACATTCTACATCTTCTTCCTCCAATTCGTTTTCCTTATATTATTCATTTTTCTTCGTCTTTTTCTTCCTTCCGTTTTTCTTACAGTCACTGGTTTTCTTGTGCGGTCTTCTTCTTTATCCTTCTTAGTCGGATCTTTATTTTATATATATTTTCTATTTTTGTAACCAATTGATTGGCCTGTTTATAGCTTAATCTGCTACTAGACACATCCTTTTCGTTTGCTTCCATATCCTCCAAGCTCCATTTGGCACCTTCTGTCTTCGTTTGGTAGTGGCGAACCATAATTATATCTTCAGAAAAAAGATCAACTTAATGACAATACCCGGGGCAAAACGGGCCCCTGCTCATTTTGCCCCGCCCATAGTGCCCCAAAGGTCAAACAAAACAAATTATAGCGAAATCAAACGAATATGTGGTGGTTCTTTCACAACTCTTTCTAGTTATTTAGACACATAATTGAACATAGCAATTTACTTAATAACGGGGCATTTAACACGAACATTAATTAGCTATAACACAGACTTAAAACCAAAAAATTATATCAAATGCATCAATTTACGTAATTTCGTGCTGTCGTCGAACGATGCGCATCTACACGCACAAAACCACTTTTCTCGCTAGCGCTAGGTCGACTGGAACGCGATCCGACTAGTTCCGAGCGTCTCGGTTTATTATCCTTCGGGGAAGAGAGGGTGACCATCTTACCCCGGGTGCCCGTAATGCCCCGGCTTCCCCTATTTATATTCTAGTCTAAAACTTCACCATTTCTATAGCATTTTCAGAGCAGTGGTGGCCCAGTGGTATTGGCCTCGACTTACGAGTTGTAGGTCGTGGGCTTGAACCCAGCCTAGCGCATTACGTTGTGTAATTTATTTCATCATCACTGCTCTCAAAACGGTGAAGGAAAACATCGTGAGGAAACAGACATGTTCTAGAACCAAAAATTGGAAGACATGTGACATCTACCAATACCAACCCGCACTGGGCCCGCGTGGAGGATTATGGCCCACTCCCTCTCTCAGAAAGAGGCCAGTGTCCCAACAGTAGAAACATTTTATAGGCTGAAGATGATGATCAGTGATAGCTTATATGTGACTTTTGCTCAATGTTTTTGCTCCTAAGAAAACGGTGATGCATGGGGAATTGGGTTACATCTGAACATTGAGGAGTACATTATGCCAATGCTATTTTGCATAGCCGGATAGCATCGCAACTGGATTGATTCAAACGCGTAAAATGCTATTTCTGACGAGCTCTGGGGAATTCGTTCGAATTGGGGAACGGAAGCTGAATGCATTTGTATCAAAACAACATAAAGTTTTTATCTTATCTTGATACTGTGGTTGCATGTTTGAAGGTAAAACATTGTTTTTTTAAATACATTGTAGCCTCGTTGTAGGAATTTTCTTACATCGTGAGTGTGTCCAAAAACATTTTCAGCCTTACTACAAAAACTTAAACATCTCTGTTGAACACTTGTCTAAAAAAAGTGTGACTGCAAAATAGACCTTATTTCAACGTCATAATCTGACATTTTTTAGACGACTGTTCAACAGACGTTTAAAAGTTTTTGTGGTACGACGCTTTAGACCAGGCGGCGTAGAAGACATCCGTATGCAAAATATGAGGACCGAGTTTTGAGTTTTTTAATATATTTTTAGGATTGTCAAGATATATATTTTCGATGTTGCCAACAATTATCGTGGTGCAAAAAAAAAAAACCGCACTTTGGTCTCAGATCAATAAAACGTTGATATTTGTGGGTTTTGATCTGAATAAATTTCATATGATATGGAATTACATACTGATTATACTTTATTATGAAGAGAGCTTGATAGAATGATTGGAAAATATAGTAGAATAACATATAAATACATAATTATCTATATATTTAAAAGAACAGGGTATGGTCGTACGACTCGCCTACAGCCGAAATCGCTAAACGTAGAAACTTGGGTTTTGGACAATAGTTGCAGTCTACCATTTAGAGGGGCATAAAGACGGGATTTTGTGAAAATCGTCCTCTAAAGGTGTGAAAAGGGGTGAAAACTACTGTATGAAAAATCCTATTCCTTGGGTTTATACATTTGAAACTAGTCATGAATAAAAAAACAAGTAAATAAAATAGATTGGCACTTTTAATTTTTTAAAACTACCCTCCATTAGTGATCTAATCGATGTAAAAGTTTGTATGGAAAAATTATAACGCGTGATCCGATTACTTTGAAAATAAGTATTTGTATAAGAAAAAAGAAATTATCAAACACGTGTTTTTGGATTTTTCAAAAATCTCCCCCAATGTTAGTGAAAAGGGGTATTCAAGTTTAAAGGGAAGGATTTTAAAGCGCTAAAAGTGTAACCTGCATTTTGGATGGTAGTTGCAATTTATCATGTAGGTGAGCACCAAGAAAGGATTTCACCTTTAAGGAGGTGACAATGGACATTACTAGTTTTTCAAAACTACCCTCCAATGATACTCTAGACGATGTTATAGTTTGTATAGGAAAATCATAACGCGCTATCCGATAACTTTGAAACCCGGTATATGGAAATTAGATCAAAAATAATAAAACACGTGTTTTTGGGTTTTTCAAAAATCGCCCCCTAAATTGGTAAAAATGGGGTGATTAAGTTTTAAGGGAAGGATTTTACTACGTGTAATGCGGTAGTATTTTACAAATTTCTGGACCACTCCAGACACTGGCAACATGCATTTTTAAATAGTCCTTGAACCCATTTACATACTTCATTAATCAGATTGCGGTCCTCATATTTTGCAAACGAAATTCCTTCTGCGGCCTGCACTAATACACAAACCACCAGAATCGGAACAACCATCTCCAAACCATATTTGAACCTTGCGGGAATCCAACCTATGGTTCAGATACTGCGTCAGATAGCGCCAGTATCGCGGTTATTATATTCATTTGCATCGCTACCGCACCGCGCTGTTAGATGAGACGGTAGGCGAGGGCCTTTATTCATCTTATCAAGTGCCACCGCCAGCTAAACGCTATGATGTAGTAAAAGGTTTAGTTAGTCAGCAGGTTGATTACCTAGGAAATATTAGACGGTTATATGCTTTTATATCTAACAACTTAGGACCTGACTCAGCTTAATAGGGGTTGTTATCTGAAAATATAACACAGTCCACGTTACGGGCCTGAAGGGGTCGCGGGACTAACGAGTAACCGTGGCCCCGGAACATAAAGGGCTATTAAAAGACACCGTTGATTTCAGTCAAGCCTGACAGTGCCTCCTGCCCTTCCCTGGGTGGGAGTTTTTGAGCATTTGAAGATTTTACCACGTCAAAATAGGCCCTCGTTACGGGCTGGTATAATAATCAAGCTTGATGGTCTCGCATATATTTTAATTTAAGTATAATTTTATTTTAAGTTAATTTGAAAAAAAATAGTAATAAAACCCGAGTTTTAACATTTTAAACCAACTTAAAAAACTTTTTCCTTTAGACAAAGTTTTCAAAATCCATCTAGTATTTCAGATATTTTATTTGTTTCATGGAGGACTTACAGCTAATTTATATATTTATATATCCTATATTTTTGTTTTATCGTGTTAAAATCACCAAATGAGTCCTCCCACAGGCGGGACGGGACGGATAAACTTGTACTGACTAAAATCCACATCACGCTTCAATCACCCTTTACGTTCTAGGGCTACGGGTAACCGTTTTTCGTTTTTTTATTCACACAGTTTCGCGAACGTGGAGGGAACCAGGTTGCAGTGTCCCGTGGTGGATTGATATGAAGTGTAATCCTACCACAAATACACAATATGTATTTGTAAAGTAACATAACATTTAACTAACTCCAGTATTTTCAGATGCATAACTTCAAACTTCAAATCGGGAAGTGTTTACGGCTTATGACAAAACGTTCAGGTTTGTGTACAAATGTGTCTGTATTTAGTTCGAGGCCAGTTCAATTATAGCACCATTTTGTTTGTTTAGTTGAAACCGTTCATAATAACCGTCATTCTTCACCATTTCTGAAGGATTAGGTGGAAGTATAATTATGTATTCTTAAGCCACAATTTATGGCAATACGACCGCTCCACCTCACTCAGAGAGTAAAGATGATTTTTGAAGGAAATAAAAATTCAGCTGCTAATGGGATTTGAATAGTTGGAAAAAGGCTAGTTATATGACGATAAACGAACTTTAAATGTCATAAAAAGATTGCACAAAGACTACAGAGTACCTTGAACATTTCAAACGCTCAATCTATTGATACTATTTAACGATAAACCATGAATAACATCGCACAAAGCACAACTATTGAACTATCTGCAACAGCAAGCTCTGAGTTATCTGATAACTTGTTCAATGGCTCAGATTAAGGCGAGGTCAGGGTGTGTACGGAGACACGAGCTGTAGCGGGCGCGATTAGAGGACCACAGGGGCCTCATGAGTTTTCAGTCATGTGACGTAAAATAAACTGCAACTCTGACATTAATTTCAAGGAAAAAAATAGTTCCTTATTCGTACACCAGAGGCGCTGTTCCATTTTACATACAAAAAACGCTGTAAATACTGGAAAGACGCTGTAAAGTAAAATACTGAAAACTCGTGATAAGGGCTCTGAATATTTCCAGTTGTAGTCGCGGGCACAAAAGGCTAGAAAGTACGAGTATGTCCAGAGAGTAAAACAATAGATAGTCGGTCGTATTCATAGAAACATAGGGCCGAGACGCGGTCACAGCGCAGCCTTTTTTTTATCGTGGTAAAATCATCAAATGACTCCTGTCAGACTGTCAGACTTGTACTGACTAAAATCCACGGTGTCCTTCGATAGCCCTTTATGGGGTCACGGTGATGGAATAAGTCCCGCGACCCCGTCAGGCTTTGGCCCTCTGAGAGGGAGCCCCGACATTATGCTGACGCTCTTTGAGGCGCGCGTGGAACACAACGCACCGGTCACAGCGCAGCCTTACACACAAAACTATAAACATACATATTTTGGAAGAAACGTACACGGAAAGAGACCTTTTCTAGGTGTTAGAATCATGAAATAAATCCTCGTGGTGGAACGAAATAGACGGTCAGATTCGGACTGAATAAAATCCAGTGTGTTTGTTCAATAGTCAGCTCAGTTCAGTTTTAAACAGGCAGTCCCGCGGCAAAGACAGGGATTTGGATTAACATAATTATAGGATACTTTATAGTAACCTGTTATGGCATTTACGAGGGATAATTCTCCAGTACACATGGGCAAAGCCATGGGCAACATCAGGTTAAAGGTAATGTTCTCTATGCGGAGACCATCACCGTGACCCCGGACCATAAAGGGCTATTGAAGGACACCGTGGATTTTAGTCAGTACAAGTCTGACAGTCCCTCCCGCCCTGCCCGGGGTGGGAGGACTCATTTGATGATTTTACCACGCAAAAAAAAAAGGTAATGTTCTCAGTGATGGGACAACGGATCAGTACCCCAAGCACGAGTTTTCACTCTTTTACTTTACAGCATCTTTCCAGTATTTACAGCGATTTTTGTATGAAAAAATGGAACAGCGCCTCTGGTGTGCGAAGAAGGAACTAATTTTTTCCTTGAAAATTGTCACTTTGAAATTGTCAAAGTTCCAGTTTACTTTAGGTCTTTAATACTGAAAACTCGTGCTGAGGGTACTGGGCAATCTCTGTGATTGGGAGTGAGCCTCCTCTACGCAGACCCATGAGTGGGGGTTATAAGTTTTTTTTGTTGTCTTTGCCTTTGTAGGTATTTCCATGTGCAAGAAGTTTACATAAATAAAACAAATGATTCGCTCCTGCTTAAGGAGCCTGATCGTAGCCTAAACTAGACAATACAGACAAACGGTTTGTTTGCTGTATTTAGTGTTTGAGAGTTGGCCTTTGTGAGCGGAATGCATCTGCGAACTGAGTTACTACAAACTTAAATGGTAGTTATGTCGCTGAATTTAGGAATGGATCAATTTTGCTGATGATAAGACTTCGGGGAGATAATTATAATCTGCCTTTTTAGGTTTATTGTTTAATGTATTAAGCTGTGAGCGGTGGCTAGCGATCGAATAAGACAATTAATTACTTTGTAATTACGCAAAATTAAATTAAGATAAATTGCTTTCACATTATTTTATTCAAATGATGTTCATAAAATATTATTTAACATTTTTAAAAAGAGTAAGTATGGAGTTTCTTGCCCATTCTTCTTCATACAACTTACCTTTGCGAATGGGTGTAGAATCATTCCCATCCCATCCCATTTCCTTAATTTTAATTATGCGACGTTCAAATTGCCTCTTTGATAGCCTAATTATTGAAATAAATTATTTGACTTTGATTTTAACGCAGCTGAATAGTGAATATCAGTATTCATAGAACGAATGCCCAAACAATACCACTTGGTAAGACTGGTTGTCAGATTTTCAAGCTTCTGACAACAGTAACGACTACCAAAGATTTTCAAATTTCAGTCGGGACCAACGACTTAAAATGTTTACCGAGGCATAGAGCCAACTCATTATAAATAAATGGTGACCCATCCAAGTATTAAAGACAAAAGATCGTCCATTACTTATTCATACGTTCTAGCTTTTGTCAAGAGTAAAGAAATGGATAGATATAATTTCCAAGTAATGGCAATTACACACATTACGAAAAATCGTTACGATTAGACGGTACAGTATAGACTGCAACGATAAATCTACATTATGTGTATGAGAAAAACTGTACAGTTGAATGGAACAGTGTGAAATTTTGGATAGATTTATCGGAATCGGAAGAAACTGTGTCGATAATCTTAACGTGTGTGCCCGTTTTCACTGGACCGTGATCCGAATGTCATCGCATTGTCAGTCGAAGCCACGGTTCAACGAATGAATATTCGTACAGTCTAGTACCTGTCTGAACGTGTGAGGGCGCTACCAAAACTGTGCAGTTTAAACTGTACCGTCCAATCGCAACGATTTTTCTTAAGGTGTGTAGCTGCCATTACACAAAAACATTAGGCCGTTACAACCAAAATTCTTAGAAAAAAATCTCTTTTCAATAATGACAAGAATACTTAGAGGAGAAAATTCCAGACATTTTTATTTCCCTGTTTACTCTGCACAACGGCTTTTTTTTTCTGAGAACAATTTATTGTAGACATTATTCAGGATTCCGTAAATGCTTTTGCTCCTCTTACAAATGCGTTGTGTTTCTTATTACAGTGTATATGTAAGAAAGTGGTCCGTTTTATGATTTCATTTTAGAGGTTGACTGGCCTGTTGGTCTACTGGTTAGTGGCCCTGACTGCTATGCCGGGGGTCGTGGGTTCGATTCCCACCCAGGACAAATGTTTGTGTGATGAGCACGATCATTTGTTCTGTCTGGGTGTAATTTATATATAATACGTATGTATTTAGAAATATATACGTATGTTTATCAGTTGTCTAGTACCCATAACACAAGCTCTGCTTAGCTTGGGACTAGATGGCGTTGTGTGATAGTTGTGGAATATTATTATTAGTGGTGGAAAATAACATTGGTTAAGTACGTCGTAAACTAGGATTGCTATGAGACCGTACCGTCTTTATGAGACTTGTGATCATTTATCTTTCTATTAAGCGTGTTAATTGTGGAAATTATGTCGTCTAAGACTAATTTGATGTGTAATTAGGAGACAGAATGAAATAAAATGTTGGGGAAAAATCCTGAACGTTTTTTTTTACCGTCATCATTCAGAATTTACAAACGGTAATTCTGTTTTTTTTTTTGTGGTTGGCACAGCCTATCTTTACGCAGAGACATGTATACGAGAACTTCTGGTTGCAACCGTGACAGCAAGACTCACTAGTTGACTTTACAACATTTCTAGTAATAAATACTAAGTCCTTGTTATCTCTACTACTTACTTAGTATTTATTACTAGAAATGCTGTAAACTCAACTAGTAAGTTTTGCTGTCACGGTTGCAACCAGAAGTTATCGTATAGGTAACTAGAAAATCTGCGTGTTCTTCTTTCATTCTTCTCTACTACTCGTCGTTTTTATCATCTACCATCCACCTAGCCTTTTCCCAACTATATTGGAGTCGGCTTCCAGTCGAACCAGATGCAGCTGAATATCAGTATTTTGTATAGTGGGACTGCCTAACGGACCTCCACAACCTATTAGCTGGGTAGTACGAAGAAATCACCGCTCTTCTAAATGGTTATTGCTCGTGATACTACCAATAGTTCTACGATAAAAAAAAACCAACTGAATTGAGAATCTCCTCCTTTGTTTCAAAGTCGGTTAAAAATACTAACTCGTCGTAATCCACCATACGCGTAAGTTGATACATATCACATGTCTTCGAATTGTTGGTTTTGGACATGCCGGTTTTCTCACGACGTTTTAAAAGCGTTTTCGTATAAATTTTACGCAAAGTAATTCGACCTACGACTCGCAATTTAGGGCCTTTACCACTGGTCCACCACTGCTTATCCACAACTATAAAAATAATCCAGAAAACAATGCAATCATCAACATTTTTCATCGACTAAACGACCTCCTTATATTGACTCAAACTCGATGTATGCGAAAAGCTAGTACAGCGTTTTAAAGCGCTCAAAGAGCCATGCAGCTATTCAAGTTCCACCTTTTGTTCAAACATCAAATGAGTCTACCATACTCTTACATGAAACCTTCATTATCCAGCATTATATACTTTGAAACTACTCTCAATGGGTACTGCCTATGCCAATTGAATTTGGACGTCAATGCCATGCAAATTGAGTGTCTTTTGAATTCGGCATAACAAATGTGGGTTCGGAATAGTGGTGTAGTTAGTTAGTTTAATTGGATACGTTACTGATGCTATAATTTACTTATTGAGACCTAGTAATTTGGGTGTTGAAATGTGTAGATTGTATATGCATGCTCATTATGCTGTCCACTCAGAAATAAAAAGATTTGGGTTGCTGGATTAGGAGGTTATATTGTAATGCAAAAAAAAAAAATGTGCTTCGTCCGTCAGAGTACAGATGCCAGCTGGTCAACGTACTATAATGTGTCAAATTTTACCAATCAAACATCAAACTTCCCCTAATGTGATACTGTTGAAAATGTGTTAAAAAAATTACAGATTGAGGTAGGCTGATGTGCTGATGTCTGTACCTAGTTTGCATTTACACTAGCTTTGGATCGGATGGACTGCAAATCATGGGGATAGTTCTTTGCCATTAGTAATATTATTATATTATTTACTGCACAAAATCGTAAGCTTACAGAAACATAACGTAAACAATTCCTAGAATGCAAATATCGAACAAAATTTGATTATTTATTGCTGCAAGAAAACAATTTTAAGAATTAAAATACTAGTCTTGAAAACCGCACAATTTTCCAACCAACAAAAATTCCCAACACACTCACCACATAAAAACAAAAACTTTTTACTCGAACACTTAAAAACAACACTTAGGTCTATTACAACAAGAGTTCTTTGACTGTTTCTTGAGTACATCTAAAGAATACTAATCGGTACGCCGTGTTGGGAAAATGGACTTAAGAAATTCCCAGTATTAGCTTTACAAAGACTAAATCGACTGAAGTTCTGATTAGATCGTTGAGAGTCCTTCTTTAAGCCGATTAGGATGAAGAGTAGACAGTTTTGCGACGGGGAATTTGTTTTTCGCTTAGTGCGGTCGTGTTTTTTTGTGTTTCTTTTAAGAGTGTAATAATAGGTCGTTTGTAAGGACTTAAGGAGCTTAAGGAAGTTGGAAGATGAGTAAAGTTATTCTTTTGTTTATGGACTTTGGTTGTACAAAATATAATTTAATAATTCTTATTATTTTCAGGTTTAAGCTCGCTTCTGTATCTATGTTATAATGGCCAATGCGATTTGTTTGTATATTTTAAGTATGTACATCAAATAAAAAATAATTAGTAGCACGTATTTGCATTGTTATGGAGTTATTAACTAAGCCATAACGTCTGAATATCGGAATAATGGAACAAGAAACCTGTTTAGCCCAAGTGTAAAGAGGTATAAGGGCAGGAAAATTATGATGATGATTTTGCACTGTTACTGTCATACAAATATTAATATTTATTATAACTGGTTATATCCAAAGAGATTTAACAACTGCTGTTATACAAAATTCATACTTCAACACCAATCACATAACCAAATCCATCAAATAAAACAGCAGCGTATCAAATAGGAATAATTTCCCGTTCAATACGAAAAGTTCCCAATCGAAACGCGGTGCAGTGAACATGTTAAATTCACAATCGTATTACACGTAGGATATCGTAAAACTGAAGCACTGGAGCTTGGCTAATAAATTTTGTGGATAGTTGTGATTCCTTGGGGTTGACGAACGACCATGATAGTTACTGAGATCAAGGAGCTAGGAAGATAAGTGCAAGAAACGATGAAGGTTCTTTGTAAAAGAGTTCTTCATGGAACGTATTTTTTTTCTAAATATATTTCTACCGTCAATTCAGGACGGTACAAAATTAAAACGCATAGCAGAAGAGATGCGCTGCAGATAATCTCAATGACTCATTTTATTGAATCAATCATATCATCAAAATTCTAACAACTAGACTAGTCTTACACAGAGGTATCTTTTACTCAGTTACTGAGTTTGGATAATACGAAATCCTCGCAGACGAAGTCGAGGGCAGAAAGCTAGTTAGTCAAAATAAGCCACAAGACGATCTTCGGCCTCCGCAGGCGCGGCATGCGGGCGGCGAGTAATGGGTTACTCGCTGCCCGACAGTGGGACATGCTCGGCTCGACGCCGCGTTGTGTTCCACGCGCGCCTCAAAGAGTGTCCTCACAATGACGGGGCCACCCCTTAGAGGGCCAAAGCATGCAGGGGTCGCAGGACTTTACCTAAGTATCGTAACCCTGGAACATAAAGGGTTATTGAAGGACACCGAAAATTTTAGTCAGTTCGAGTCCGACAGTCCCTCCCGCCCTGCCCTGGGTGGGAGGAGTCATTTATAACAAGAATGCCACATCCAATGCTGGCGCTATCTATAGTTCTTTGTGTCACACTATCTCAAGGGTAGTTCGTTTGTACCCGTCCCAAGGTATTAATCAACTCTCGGTCTTGAGGACTTGAGGACATGACTCGTATGCTAGGGTGAGGATGCTTTGAGGGCAATGCGGGACAGTCTTGGAAATACAACTTTAGGAGTTTTTTTCAGACATCATAGCATCAATTTTACTCCGAATCTTCCGAGAATGGAAAAATAAAATTAAGTGGGACAAAAGCAGGAAGATAATAATGTTCTATAATACGTTAGATTGTGACATTTTAGAATCAATAGTTTACAAGTTATTTACTTTAAGGAAACATTTTTTCATATACCATAAAAGAGACAAGTAAGTTTACGGCTTGCTTGGTAAAAAGCGGTCATCGTAGCTTATGGAGACTTGCAATACCAGAGGTATTTCTTGCGCGTTGCGGATCTTGCAGTTTTTTACACCCTTTTTGAGGGTAAATGATAATGATAAATGTTCGAAAAAAAAATCGATTAAACTTTGCAACCGTAGGTCCTACAGCCAGCTGTTGGCAAAACAATCATAAAAAAAGAACTGACTTTACTTACATCCGCGGACGAGGCGTACATGACCTAGTTTCGTCAAAATAGCAGAGCCTTAAATTAATCCTTGATTATTAAAACCTTACATTTGCTTAGTTAACAAGCCCCCGCATCAATTTAAGTGAGTTAACAAGACAACAGTTAAACAAAGCTTAGCTTCGAATATTAACCCTTGACAGCACAAGTATGCTCTAACGAAACTTTGTTAATCATAATACTTGAACTTTGGACTGTTCCACACAATAGTTGGTTAAGGGTTACTTCGAGCTTTAGTATCTTACGACTTATCAACTGTTTGGATCCGTGGATTAATTAATTTTAATTATTTGAGGACGAACTATCGAACTACGTATAACCAAAGATATTTTTTTAAACATTGTTCAACACTAGGAATCTTTCCTATATCGTGGGTGCGGTTTACGAGAATTTAATTTTACATACACAACAAAAGACCCGGAACTATTAGTAGACCATGTAAATATTTATTAAGTGCGGGAATCGAATCAGCGACAAGCAGCACAGCAGTCATGTCTCAGCCAGTGCGCACACACAGCCGCCTCGGGATAAATTATGTCTATGTAGGGATTGATCTCTAGAACGAATTATCAAAATTTAAACAAAAAACCGTTAGGAAGCTACGTTATTATTTTTCAAAAAGTTTTTTTTTTGGTTCAATCTTTTTAGTGGGTACGCAGGCATGACAGTTTTAATGTCATTGCGTAAACAACACATAAATATGTGACAGCAGCAATCACCGTTGATTTGCTGTAATTATTGAAGATTTTCTCGATTTCTCTTAAAACCCGTAATCAAATCTTGACCTTATTACAATTGGATTATTTGTGAAGTAAAACCATTTTTTATAAAAGAAGAATTTTCCAAATCAGTCCAGGCGTCAACGAGAAATCGGGCAATATCATTAACTCTTCCCCTGTTTTCGAAGTCGGCTAAAAATTTTGTCACCCTATTTATAATTGTAATATCTGCAATTCATGGTATATTAGAGTATTCTATTCTAAATTCACACCCAACTAGACCAGCCCCACCATTGTGCAATTAACTGTATACCAAAGATAATAATATTCTATAAACAAAGGCAGTAACAGACTGGTCCCGGAAACGTTGACAATGGAGGATTCTCTCGTTTGTCTGTGGCTAGTATGTCCCGGGCATATTAGAGGAATTAATTCATGATCATTTAGTTTTACTGTCGGGTCTACTGTTTTTATTGCTAATTAGGAACTTAATTTCGGTAGTAGGATGTTTTTGATGGGTGTTTACTTAGAAAGGCTATAGTTTTACTACATGAAAGCACGCGTATCATGACCAATTCTATATCTATTCTACTAAGTATAGACAAACTATTTTTTAATAATAATAATAATATTCCACAACTATCACACAACGCCATCTAGTCCCAAGCCAAGCAGAGCTTGTATTATGGGTACTAGACAACCGATAAACATACTTTTATATTTCTAAATAAATACATATTATAGACAAATTTCACCCAGACAGAACAAATGATCGTGCTCATCACACAAACATTTGTCCTGGGTGGGAATCGAACCCACGATCTCCGGCGTAGCAGTCAGGGTCACTAACCACTAGACCAACAGGCCAGTCACAGTTTTACGCCCGAGTATTATTTTTTTTTTTTTTAAAACATCACCATGCTTAGGATGATCGAAATGTTTCTAAATTATGTCATTTTGTCTATTTTTTCATCGACAAAACTCGTTTCTGTGTCATGCTATATTCTCGTCATGTTTGTAATTGTTTATATGTGCCGGAGTGTCTCTTTTGGGCCAAAAGTATGTAATCAACGAAATGTTTTGGCTAAGGGGTACCTAACTTAGAGCATATTAGCCACATATTGTTAGTTGTGTTCAGTCTCATTTAAATGGGGGTGAGCCAAATTACAATGAAACCTTAAAATAACACGTAAAAACTATTTGACGGCACGGTTAGCGCAGTGACTGAGCGATTGGACTGCTGCAATGCGTGTCGCGTATTCGATTCTCGCACGGATCAAATATTTGTATTATTTACAAGTAGTTGTTTCGGGTCTGGGCGTTTGTGTATGTGAGTTTATATGTTTGTAAACGCACCCACGACACAGGAGAAATTCCTTGTTTGGGGCAACGTTTTTCATCATCATCATCTTCCTGCCCTTATCCCATTTTACTTGGGGTCGGCGCAACACGTTTCTTTCTTCCATTCTCCCCTATCACAAATCATAGTATCATTTACTCCTTTTTCTTTCATATACTTACTTATACATTCCATCCATCAATATTCATACTCATCACTCTCTTAGTCACATGAGTGTCATCCCTCCTCATCACATATCCATACCAAGATAGACGATTCCTTTTCACTTTTTCTATAATCGGCGCGGATTTCAAACTGCCCCATATAAACTCGTAACTCGTAGGGGCAACGTTTTTAATTTTATTTATTTATTTACATCAGACATAGTCCATAGTACAATTTTACGAGTACATACTCAATGAAATTAGAAATAAATAATCAATAATAATCAATTTTTTTCACGAACAAATAAAAAATAAAAGTAAAAATAAATAATCAAATCAGTTTTTAAAAAAAGAAAAATAACGTACTCCAACTTTATCCCATAAAAAATTCGAAACCATTGTCACCGTACACAATAACTGACGTACGAACGGCTTCTTTTATGACAACTATCGGGACGTAGTGAATTTGTCGATAACCTACATATCGGAATGATCAAGTGTTGTATCGAGGTCGCACATCGAGTGGTCACTTTATGTTGTATGACGGTTTTATTGTATGAAGGGTTTGGCAGACATGATCAGCTTTTTGGCACGTTTCATACATCTGAAGATGTATGAAACGTGCCAAAAAGCTGATATGTGCTGTCCAGAAAGAAATGTCTTTTGCTTGTGTTTATCAGAATGCGATAACTCATAAACTACTGGGTTTCATACAGTTTTCAATATTATATTAAACGGATAGATTCATGGGAGAAGTTAAAGTGCATTAACTGACTAAAGTTTCATTTAAAGAGGCACAGTTTGGTCGAAGCTCGCCATGACAGATGGTCACCGATCCAAAGACCAACCACAGCAAGCACGGCTTATTCCAGAAGATTGGCCTCTGCGACTATAATTATTTAGCCACGAGTTTCTCCCACATCATGACATTAAAATTTCAATGAACTAAAAATTCTACTACTATTTCTTTTAAATGCATTTGTAGAAATTTTCTTCTTCTTAGTAGCCCCAAGTATAATAACGTTCCTGCTTACAAAATGTGTCTAATGCAAAGTGACAGATGAGTAACCTATAATAAATCCTTTATTCTAGTGATATAATAAAACTGTCACATAGAGACCACACAAAGAATGGTCACAGTAGCACAAATGACAAGGGAGTAACATGATTGAAGGCGCTGAAGTAGAAAGTTGAATTGGGTAAGGAATTGGGTGAATTAGGGATTTAGTGTTGAGATGACAAGAAAGGATAGAGAGAAAATAATGCAGTTAAAGTAGGTCGTGGGTTCAAACCTAGCCTGGTGCATTATTTTGTGTAATTTATTTCTTCATCTATGCTCTCAAAATGGTGAAGGAAAACATCGTGATGAAATTGGCATGTCCTAGAACCATCAAATTCGAACACATGTGGCATCTGCCAACACGCACTGGGCCGCGTGGTGGACTATCACTATCACTATCATCATCACTACATAGTATAAAACAAAGTCGCTTTCTCTGTCCCTATGTCCCCTTGTATGCTTAAATCTTTAAAACTACGCAACGGATTTTAATGCGGTTTTCTTTAATAAATAGGTATATTCAAGAGGAAGGTTTATATGTATAAAACATATACAATGTAGTAGTGGAACACTGTCAATTTTTGAGATTTCTAATGTGATGTCGTAAATCAACTCACTTTTTTGCGCTTATATTGCAAACGCTGGCCAAACCCTACGAGATTGGTCAAAATGATGTACTACAATATTGTACAACTTACAAAAGTCCACAAAAAAGTCCGCGATGGTATATGTCTATCTCTCAAGAATAACCCACAATAACCGCTTTTTATCTTTTACTTTTTACTAGAAATAATGGCTTATTTACGAAGCCATTTTAAGTCTGTATAACATTAATTCTTATCCAAATAAATATGTTAATAAGCTTGGAAATTAAACCTAGATTAAATTTGTCTTTTACATTATGTAATTTCGATCAGTACTTTAGAAGATATCAAACGTACAAACTTACGCTAAATCGAAAAATTATCATTGCGGCGATGGTAGGTACGTGCTGACGAAATAAATGCTTCCCTAAAAAGATCCAATCTTTGGCCACACATCAATAAATTAGACCTTAAAACTAACATTTCTAACAAGTGACAAGAAAGCTGTGAACGTTGTTTATAATATAAAGACATTCTGTAATATGTTGTAAAAATAAAATAAATTGTTAAAAATGTTAAAAGTAAATAGGTAAGTAAAAATATAGTGTATGAATTTAGATTTATTCCAAAGATAACAGGAAATCTTCATGGTATAGGGAAAGGGGGATTGTTTTACTCTAAATTTAACGCGAGCGGGCCACGGGCAGTAATGAATAAATCAAAACTACTGGATCGATTTTAATCACATAGGATATATATTTTATACCCGTGCGAAACCGGAGCGGGCCGCTATGTTTTTATATACAACGTTCACAGTTTTTCTGTAGTGTATTTAGTATCAGCATTGCACCCGTGCGAAGCCGGGGCGGGTCGCTAGTAATAATAATATTCCACAACTATCCCTCGCTCAAGAGAGGAGGCTGATGATGATGATGGATGATGATGATGTATGTAGTTTTAAAAAAAACAAGGAACAAAAAAATATTCGTTGAAAAAATAATGAAGTCTTATAATATATTATAATAAGTTTGACTGCGAATCGTAAATTGAAAGTGTTAATTGAATATTCATTCAAAATGAATTTGTGGCGTGGACTCCTATTCGTCGTACCACAAAAAGTTAAACATTTGTTGAACCGTTTTGACAGTTTGTGGTTGGTCAGCTTCTTAGACAAGTACTCAACAGATGTTTAACGTTTTTTAGTAAGACCGTATCCGTCTATCCCTGAGCTGTGAGAGATAGACACATCATCAAGTCAACTAAAACCGCCTTACCACAACAAGTTTAACATTTGTTAAACACTTGCCTAAAAAAGTGTAACTGCCCTTTATATCAACGTGAAATGTGGTTTTGACGTTGACAGCATTTTGAAGACAAGTGTTCAATAGAAGTTTATCTTTAATATCTTCTTTATCTTTTTGTCTTACCGTGGTAAGACGGTAAATGTTTTTGTGTCTGAGGTTTAATACTCGTAAATCCCTAATCAGTTAATAAATCTGCTTTTAGGAAAAATAAAGACAAAAAACAAGAAAAATCAACACATATTTTCATGAAAATTCTTAAAACATTTTCAATTTTCTGAGATGAAAATCGTTCCCAGACGAAGTAAGTACATACCTAGACTATCTTTTAAAACCAAAGAGATCGTCAACCTTTTACGAAACCCTTTAAACGTTTTATGACGAAGAAGCAAAAAGCAAACACAGTCAGTATAGTTCTTTCACAGTTATTTTACCCCTACATTTTTGAAACCGTAATATCAGATGGATTTCAGTTGCACCTAAGCCCGTGTAATAGTGGGTGAGGCCTTATGAACCACGGAAGAACAAATCCATAAAAAAAAATGAAACATACATAGTCCAAAATAAAAATTTACGCGGACACCGCTCACAGATGTAGTTAGAAGATCGTCAAATGCGCAGATGATATCTTGTTACTAAGTGATGAATAAAATCTAATTGTAAAATTCAGTAACACAAAGCCCGATCTGGAAATCGTGCTCTAGCCTAGGCGGAAAATTCGCTGCTTGACTCTATCAGACCAACGAGGCATTCAAATTATATTATTCTTTGTTTCCTATGCAGTAAAGTTAAAAGTGGCTTGTTGCTTCAGTTGTTGCAGAGGTAAAATAACTTTGAAAAGACTGTATATTTTAATACTGTCTACCTTGTCTATGTTTTGGCTATTCTCGGAGCATTGACTTTACCTTCCAGACAGTATCGGCTTTAATTACCTGAAATAAAACAGAATAACATTTAATTAGTCTGTGATACGGTACACTGATAAACAACAAAAAATAAATTTTATTATAAACTTAGAATAGAATATCATAGCTATGTATGTTATAGTAAAGTGTGACCTTTTATACAAGTTTTAGCTTATAGCGACATAGTGTAATGTTACAGCGAGTTTCCTCCATGCCTCGGCAAGCACGTAAAGCCGTTGGCCCCTACTGTCAAAGATTGTCATTTGACATTAGGCATTTGACAAATTGTCATTTGTAGATCTTCAGATACTCGATAGTCTGTCAACCAGTCTTACCATGGGGTATCATTTTACCTCGTAACTTGGTTGTGGAGGTCCGACAGGCAGTCGCTCCATGTAAATTACTGATATCCATCTGCATCTGGTTCGACTGAAAGCCGACCCCAATATAGTTTGGAAAGAGCAAGCAGATGACAGTATGTAGGTATATCGCGTGACAATGAACTTTATGATGATATGGACCGGATCTGATGATGGAGCTAAAACATGGCCATAAAATCTGAAATGAAATGCTGCAAACCCAACGAGCTTACACTCGTTTGGCTCATCTTGACAAGTACTTTGTCTATCGTAAATATTTTTTAACAATAAAAGCTTTACCCCGGACAGGGCGGCAGGGACTGTCAGACTTGTACTGACTTTAATCCACAGTGTCCTTCAATAGCCCTTTATGTTCCGGGGTCACGGTGATGGATTAATTCCCGCGACCAACAATAAAAGCTTGATTTTAATAAAAAGGATATAATTTTTAAAATGACTAAGGCCGTTATCATACTAGCGGTTTGGAAGCGGCTGCGGGGCGGAGCGGACGCGCAGCGCATCCGTCGCGAACACGCCGCGCATCCGTCGCGAACACGTCGCGGACGCGTGGCAAATGCGTTACGTTTTCGTCACGTGTTTGTACACTCAGTAACAAAATGTATTCCGACGAGGAAACATTGCTGTTGACGTTATTACTTCGAAAACGCCGAAAACGAAAACGAAAGCATCGACGAATTTGGGAAGATCCATTATTAGATTAGGCTGAGGAATTTTTCGCTGAGAGTTATCAGCAATATTCATGTTTTGATAAAAAAAACTTCTCGGCTATAAAAAAATTATGCATCTATAATCTGTATCACCTACTCTTATCATATTATGCCAAATTTCAGCGCTGGAGGAATATTTCGAAAGTCTTCATACAAAAAATTCCTCGTTGATCTAAGGTGGGGAGGACGTTTTGGCGTTTGTTCGAGGCAGTACAAAATGGCGTCCGCTTTGCTGTTCGCGGCGATCCCGTTGCGCGTCCGCAACGAATTCGCTGCGCAACCGCGGCGTGTTCGCGACGCATTCGCTGTGCGGCCGCTCCGCCCCTCAACCGCTTCCAAACCGCTAGTGTGATAAGGCCCTTACTCGTTGTCTGTATGCTACATGCAGCTAAAGTTTGGTATGCAGTCACATTTAAATTCATAAATAACACAATATTGGAAAACCGTTTCAAAAATTGCTGACTACATACCAAACTCTTTTACTACATAAAACAGCGGATTTTTTTCTTCATAGATACTGAGTTCCCCACGTAATTTCATTAACAGTTTCTATAGACTTCAGCCTTAGAAATCGACCTACAAAAGTTTCAAGATACCTCAACTTACCGATATCTTCTTAATGAAAACTTAACAAGAATCTGATAACATCTTTTGTTCTGACGAAGTAATACCGTTGTATGTATTATTGAAAATATTGTACTTTGTATGTACTGGAGTGAAAGAGGATCGATTTCTTCAGAAGTTAGTTCTGACTAGCTTGTGTTCTCGGATAGTAGCTACGCGGATTTTAGATATTCTACCATCCACTATCGGGATAAAAAAATATCCTTTGTGTTAATCCAGGTTATGAGTTGCCTGTGTATCAAGTCTTTTTAGCCGTTTAATGCATCCACCCCTCAATCATTGCCAAAAAGTTTTATTATTGATTTATACGTTTTTTTTAAGCTTTTTTGTGAAAAAATAATGCAATTATTTAAAATCAAATTGTTTATTTTAATTAGGCCAATTGCGGGCACTTTTGAATTGTTAAAAGACATAAAATAAAATAAGTACAAAAATAGTTATGGTGCTACAGTCCCAGTCACATGACATACAAAACTGTGAAAGTACCGTAGGTGCTTATTCCAAAGCGTAGATCTATGGAGGAGAATGAGCAAGAAACTCCATGGACACTCTTTTCATTATTGCGAGCAGGACTTGAAGCAGGTGGCGTTGTCTAGTGGGTAGGTAGTTAAAACCAGGCATTCTACGATGATGTAAGTTAGCCGAATTTCATCAGTATGTCATAGTAGAGAGGATGATATTTACTTTTAGACTCTGCTCTGGAGTATAAAACGAGGACGATCTAATACACAAACGAACGGGCACTTAATATCGTGTCCTGCGTCTCTTACCGATAGTTCATTACAGAAGTGGATGAACGCTTTTGAGCGCGCTTAACTCGTGGCCCATTTCGGGGCCGACTCAATTTAGACTGTCATCGACACTCTAGGAAAGAGTTGGTGGGCGACGCGAATTAATCTAATCGCGTCAAGAGTCGCGGCTTTACGTGACTGCTGATAAGCTGAAAAAGGCCATAACCTACAGACCTTGGTCCATTCTGGCGATAAAATCTGATGGCATGCGATCTTTGTAACCTGTAATCTATATATATAAAAATGAAACCCGTTTTCCGTGGTCACGACATGACATGAAAATGGCTTGACCGATTCGGATAATTATTTTTTTGTTTTGTTTGTAACCATCGGGACCGGGTTTTAGACCGGGTCCTCCACCCGTGCGAAGCCGGGACGGGCCGCTAGTAATAATATAATATTCCACAACTATAACACAACGCCATCTAGTCCCAAGCTAAGCAGAGCTTATGTTATGGTTACTAGACAACTGATAAACATACTTATATATTATTTCTAAATACATACATATTTTAGATAAATTACACCCAGACACAGAACAAATGATCATGCTCACCACACAAATATTTTTCCTTGGTGGGAATCGAACCCACGACCCCCGGCATAGTAGTCAGGGTCACTAACCACTAGACTAACAGGCCTGTCGATATGGCCTACCATGACGTCGTAATTACCGATCTATGGACTTTTACTTATTACCATATTATTCTTGAAGAAGTCCATCCACTATACATATTATTACCACGGCTTCAATAAAATTCTCTTCTTATTTACCCGGTTCCAAAGTCCCGTATTTTAGTTTGCCCGGAACAAACAATTCGATGCCAAGTGATTGGATATTGCTTTTCTGTTTTCAGGAAATTTGAACACAGAGTTCTCTTGTTTTCAATTTAAATGATAATAATTGTTTGTTTGTTTTTGTTTTTATTAAAGTTAGAATTCCGTGTTGGATGTTGACTTCTAGATTAGTTATATGGATTAGATTCTTCTAGATTAGTAGATTTTTCTTTTATTACAAATATTATGTCAAAATTACTCAATGAAGTCAAAATGTTAGTACTGAGTGTCTTTTGCCCAGCACTAATGCTGTGTTGGTATTTTTTTGGTGTAGACATATTTAGCGCAATTTTCTTATGGTTAATTTTCCTTTTTTTCTTCTATAATTACGTTTTCTTATTTATCTACAGTTTATTACGATAGTCGTTGTTTGTTTTTTACTCGAATAATTGCGTTTTTAGATTCTATTCTTAACAGCTGGTTGAAAACACATGGGATAATTTAAATCCCTGTAGCATAATTTCGTGAGACAACACAAAAAACCGTATTTCGAACAGCTTACGTGCTTTTCGAAACACGGCAATGCCATAACAGCCGTTGGTCACGGCTGGTATTTTGAGGATCGTTGACAGTCGTTACCCACTGTTAGTCAGAAACACGGAAGCCTGTCAACAAGTCTTACCAAGGAGTATGGTATTATCCATATTTTATAGTTTTATAGGTTGTAGAATCAATCTTATCCCTTCCTATTTCCTTTGATTTTAATAATCGACGTTCAAAAGTGCCTCTTTGATGGCCTAATTGGAATAAATGATTTGACTTCGACTTTATGGTTCCGGAGGTTTTGAAAAACACCTACTTTTTCCTGTTACAAACTTTATTTTCACTTCAAATAAAAAAAAACATACCTAATCAACTTCGCCATAATACCTGGCAAGTTCGACTGAACTTTGGCCCAGTTGCCAGTTACCAGGTAAAGCGAGTTGTACAACTAAGACGATCCATCTCGTGCTGCCACTGTGTGTAATTAGCCTTGCAAACAGTTCTGTTGCTTGCCGGGGTAAGAGTTATTGTTTTCTCGGGAAGTTAGATTGGTAGTACACTGCCTATATTTTAGATTATAAAATGTCAAGGTTTTTTTAACAGAACGTAATGTTTTAAGTGAAGCCAATTTTAAAGGTAAGCCTCCACAGGTCCGCATCGTACGTATCGGACGCATCGCATCAAACGGATTAATTAGACTGCGTCTACTGTATCGACAGCGATCGGATTGCCGACGCGAGGATCAGCAATCGTATTGCCGATGCGATGCCACCTTCATTCGGATTTGAAGTGAACGGACTTGCGGAAAGTATTTGTGAGAATGGAGGAAAGCGATGAAGAAGTCGTTATGCCGACGATGCGGAGCGAACACGCGGGGCGCGTCCACTGATTGGCATTACCGATGAGCGGTCCGTACGGTGCGGATCAGTGGACGCTGTTGTATGAGTTTTATACAAGGCAACCAAAAAACCGATACGTGCGATGCGTCCGAGACTCGCGATGCGGACCTGTGGACGCTTACCTTCATTAAGGTGTGAATGAACGTCACGTATACATTTCAATGTTTTCTTGGAGATGTTCACTTGTTTTATGTAGGAATCTAACGACGATGCTGGCCAAAGCCAAATTACAGCTTGCTAGAACTTAAAGTGATCTGATTTAAGCTGCAGACGGACGGACAGACAATCATGGTGGAACTTTATGGGT
The DNA here is from genome assembly GCA_028554685.1 of Agrotis ipsilon. NCBI lineage: Eukaryota > Metazoa > Arthropoda > Insecta > Lepidoptera > Noctuidae > Agrotis > Agrotis ipsilon. The sequence continues at coordinate 8,333,914 of CM052979.1, forward strand.
TTCTTATAGACTATGGAACCATTAAAATAGAATATAATACCTATGTATAGTGAACGCATTTTTCAGTCAATCGGTCAGTAAAAATACTGTTAAAACAGATAGAATAAACAATTCCATCATTGAATTTAATGTATTTCATATTTCATTTCATCTACTATTTACAATCTACATTTTAAAAGCATAGTCTAGAAAATTATACAGTTTCGCATAACTTTACTTAATAATTCATAATAATTTATGAAGTGTTGTAGTCATATATCGTGTGTGTTAAAATTATCTACTCAACCCAAATAAATGGGATAGCTGATTTTTTTTATAGAGATTGGGTTTTGTTTGTATTGCATAAAATATTCTTGTGCTAAAAATCTCCTCAAACAGCGCATATACATTGTCGAAGAACAAAAACAAAACAGGGGGGCGATTCTCGGCTTTAGAGATGGTGTCGAACTCGAAAAATTTTCCGACTTTTAAAAGTTGATATGTCAAATTCGCCATTTGTCGAAGGCTAACGTTACAGGGGCCTTAGTCAAACAGCATTCGACAGTAAACGAAAATCGTTATCGTTCATCAGTCACCAATACATTTTCAACTTTATACCCCAGCGCGTAACATTGAAAATCTATTGACGTTCCCAGATCGTTTTCATTTATTTCGTTCGTTATCGATTAGCAGTTTTTAATAGATTTTCAACTTTACGCGCTGGGGTATAATGTTGAAAATGTATTGGTGACTGATGAACGATAACGATTGTCGTTTACTGTCGAATGCTGTTTGACTAAGGCCCCAGTTCAGTAACAGTTCAGTCGAAAAAATGACGTCATTAGTAATTTTTGTCTAGTTCGACACCATCTCTAAAACCGAGAATTGCCCCCCTGCTAGCACATAAGTCTAACTTAATTTTTCGGCTCTTTGGTCGTTTGACCCCGCTCTGGCGGGGCCCGCGGGTCCAAATGACCAAATGCGTTTTTGAATTGGTCGTTTGGACCCGCTTTCAAAATTTGATAATTGTACTAGCAAATAGAAAAGTGTCCTACTAAGTGTACTAGCTTCTGCCCGCGACTTCGTTCGCGGATCCTGTTGCTTATGCCAGCGACAACTGGGTCGTCAAAATCGAAGATCTGAAAAATCTGATACCCAATTCCAAGAGCCCGATTCTTTTTCTTTTCTACAGTTTCAGGCAACCTCTTTGAAATCCTGAGACTGCCTGGATTCCTTAGTAAATAGGAGAAGTGAGCCATATCTCTCTAAACCCCGAAAGCCCCGGCAGTCGCCGCAGAGAGCCAGGGTGGCTCACGTGCCCGTGGCGAGGAGTCGCTGTACTTGTCCAGCACGTCCTCCACACCGGCACCGAACACCGAGCGGGCACAGCGTGCCGCTCCAAGGACGGATGAGGCGCTGGTGCTCGGGTCGGACTCCGACCCGGCATCGGACGCCACGACGAAGAAGGAAAAGGGAAGCGAGCGCCAGCAGAAGGAAAGAGTTCCTGAAGCGCCCCCGGGATGATAACTCGTCATCCGAGGAGGGTCCTGCCTCGGGCTGAAAGATCCCCACAGGTGTGCGGGGTAGAGGCCGAGGCGGGACGTGTGGCAGAGGGTGGGACCTCGATCACTCTGTCGAGAGGAGGGTGCAGGACGGCATCCGTGTCCTTGGACGGCATGGCGGGCCTGGGAAAAAGGGCAGGCACCAAGGACCAGGCCATGATGAAGGCCAAACAGACCATCATGGCGGCAGTGGTGGACAGCCTCGGCCGGCCCCCTCCCGCATCGACGGCGTCGGACGAAGTGTCCCAAATGCGGGAGGAGGTCGCCAAGCTCACGGCGGCGATAGATGTTCTCCGTAAGGAGAACATCAACAACAACAACTAAAAACTGAGCTGGCCGAGCTGAGGAAAGGAGGCCGCCGGGAGGAGGTCCCGCAGGCGACGGCGACGGCCCAAAAGAAGCAGCCGCCGGTGCGGCAGGAGCTGATGGCGGCGTTCAACCGGCGGCTTGCGGTGCTGGACGCCCGCATCCTGCGACCCCAGCTCGCGTCGGCGTCGTACGCGGCTGTGGCGGCCTCCGCGCCGCCCGGGCCTGCCGCGGAGAGGCGGGCCGCGGCGAAGCCGCCGAAGCCACATGCGTCGCCTAAACAGGCCCCAAAGAGCGCTGCCTCGGCGGCGGCGGCTCTGGCTAAAGCAGCCCCACCAGCGGCGGCGGCGGCGGCCTGCCCAACTTGTGCAGCCCTCGCAGCCTCCCCCAACCGATGCCGAATGGCAGGTGGCGGGAGCGAGCAGGGCCCAGGGAAGGCGGAGGCGGCGTCAGCGACAGCGGCAGAAAACTACGCGCCCCTAAGACCGCGGCTGTAGTAATAACGCTACAGCCGGACGCGGTCAAGAGGGGCGTGACGTACCGCGACGTGTTCGCGAAGGCGAAGGAGGCGGTCAACCTCCGGGAGCTGGGAATCGACGGGGGCCGCCGGGTACATGTCACCGCGACGGGGGCCAGGCTGCTGTCTGTTCCCGGCGCCTCCAGAGACCCTACCGCGAGACGACTTGCATATCTCTGTCGCTTTCTCGCAGCTTAAACTGGATCGCGTTAAGAGCTAGTGGTAAGGCCTCTGAACCTTACGATAGGCTGCTCGAATTCGCATGGCAGAAATTCGCATCGCAGTTTTGGTGTGGGAGCCCTAAGGGCTAAACCTGTTGCACCACATGCATTCCGCGTTACCTTTTTCTACACGTCTGTACTGAAACTTGAAACTCAATGTCATTTCGAACAGCGGGTCCCATCGACCAATGAAAAAATAATCAAAATCATGAATTGGTTCATTCATCCCGCGGGTCTCATCTGAGTGGGGTCAATCGACCAAAGAGCCAATTTTTTTCATCCCTTTACAACCCCGCTTCAGACTCATTCGCACCATTTTTACCCAAATTTTTCGTGCAAAAATCATCTCATGAGTTCTCCTACTCTAAGGCTTTCAAATCCGTGATCACAGATATTATATTTCAGCCTTTTTTCAATCACGGTACTGACGAGCCCAATACCGTGTTTACGGAATTCCAAACATTAATGATGACACCTTTAAGCCGAAAACACCTACACCTGATGATCTCTGATACATACTAGAGACATTATAGTTAACATCGGCTTGACGTTTAAAATTAAAATATAACCATAGTAAAACTGGTGACACCCAAAGAGACACCAAAAATATAATTACTATGACGATAGAAAAACCTTCTATTTTATTGTTGTAATTGCACCATAATGGTCCTATCACAAGATTTCAGTATTTTATTCACAGCTTTATAGAACAGCGCCTCTAGTGTGCGAAGAAGGATCTATTTTCTTCCTTGAAATTAATGCCAAAGTTCCAGATTACTTTACGTCACAAGAACTGTAAATTCTTAAACTACATATCATGAATTTACAGTTTTTGTGACGTAAACATTCGTGAAAAGCAATGTGCAGAGGTCTTAGCCTCTGCCCATTGCTTTTCACGGTTGAACGTAAGCATCCCCCAAAAAGTGCCAAACAATCATCCTATGCCAGCCACTTTCTCCAATTTATCGATCTATCGTTTATTTTTCCCACGTTTTTATACACTCATTATTATGGTATGATTATCAAATGACCTGGATGAGGGACTGCCAGACTCATACTGACTAAAATCTATGCTGTTCCTTCAATAACCCTTTACATTTCATAGTCACTTAAACACAGGCCCGCGACTCCAGCGGCATTCATTACCGCTAGCATACAAAAATCACCATGAACAGTACAACCTCCATAACCAATCTGATAAACGGACGATCCAGTCATTACGACTGTTCTCCCCAGATATCTTCGTGAAAGTAACTAGAGACAGAGACAACACGGCAAATTGAAGACTAATATTTACTTTAGCAACTTAAAGAGACGGGAATGTGATTTTGGGGCTAAGTTATAAGCTGAAGCGGGGTAACTATTAACAAAAAAAAAACACGGGTAAAGTTCAATCATCAAGTTTTAAATACCCGAAGAGTTGGATGGGTTAGGACCTAAATATTTTATTACCTAACCGTTAGGTTATAAAATATACTAGCTTATACCCGCGGCTGTCATCATCTACCTGCCTTTATCCCATTTTACTTGGGGTCGGCGCAACACGTTTTTTTCTTCCATTCTCCCCTATCAGACGTCACAGTAATATTTACTCCTTTTTCATTATATCATCCCATAAACAATCCATTCATCTTTTCTTTGGCCTTCCTCTTCCTCTCCATCCGTCAAAATTCATACTCAACACTCTCTTAGTCACATGAGTCTTATGCTTATGTCTTATGCCCGCGGCAGTGCCTACATGAATTTCATTACACATACAGATTTTTTTAGCATGATAAAATCATCAAATTAATGAGTCCTACCACGTAGGGTAGAGCCGGAGGGACTGTCAGTCACGTACTGACTAAAATCCACTGTCCTTCCGGGGTCACGGTAATTCGTTAGTCCCGAGACCAGATAAGTTTTTTTTTCTTTTAAAAGACGTTACCCCACACTAGGAATTTCTCCTGTGTCGTGGGTGCGTTTACTAACATAGAGACACACATACACAAACCCAGAACAACTACTTATTATCAATGAGTGTACGGTACGACACGGGAGCGTATGTTGTGCGGGGTTGCCGCGAACCGCCGTGCAATGAGCAATTGAGCATGTCTTTTAAGGACAACCAAGTAGAAAGCTAATAACTTTATGGTTTTTCATGATACAGTTTTGAAAATTTGTACATAGACTCTTTTCCAGAAAACCAGCGCTGTGACAGTTAAATGTCACAATGTGAGGTAGGAGCCTTTTGGCCTCGCACAGGACTAAATTGTTTTATGTTTATTTGTTTTGTTTTACTTTTGTTTTTCTTTTATTAATTTTTGTTTTTCTCTGTTGTTTTTATTCGTGTAATCTTGTTTATTCTGTCCTGTGTGTCCTAATAAATCTCTTTTCTTTCTTTCTTTTCTTGTTTGTAATAAAAACATTCAACAGATGTATCGAGTTTCACATATTATACTAAAAATAATGTTGTAGACCAACGCTTACACCTTGTACCACACCAAAGGGTATGTTCGAGTACTCGCTAAGTACACTCAAGTCAAATGAAGAGTGCGAACAGCTAATTATACTCTTTCTCTCTCTAACAGTACTCGTGGAGTATGCTCCACTTCACTTCTCCGCGTGTCAGACGTTTCGGTAATTAGGTAACGTGCTCTACTTTATTTAATTGTCAGTTTTGTAAAGTTGATTACGTTTTATTGTTTAAGAGTTTTAGACTGACTGGATTTCTAGTATTTTAAGCTAGCTTTTTAGCAGATACAAGCGTGTTGTAAGTGATAAGTATACTAATCATAAACTTAGTATCTAACTCCACTGGGCGTCAAATGTAGGGGCGTAGTTAAAAAGTTGCATCTAAAGAAATACAATTATTTTTAGCTTGTTAAAATCATCAAATGAGTCCTTTCACCTAGGGCGGGACGCAAGGGTCTGTCACTTTTACTGACCAAAATCCACGATGTCCTTTAGCTTTTTACGTTCCAGGGTCACGGTTACCAGGTGAGACAGTCCGCGACCCCGGCAGAATTTGCCTCTCTCAGAGGCCCCGTCAGATTGCTGACAGCTCTTTGAGGCGTGTGGTGCTCGTGAGGTGGAACACCACGCGCCGTCGACCTGGGTATGGTCCCTCGGACGGCGAGTCACTCACTCTAGGTGACCCTGGAGTTGGTTTTAGGATACTTCATTTTGCATTTTTACAATTGAAGGGCGGAGCGAAATCGGGTGGTGGCAAGCAAAACCGTAAGCCAAAGCTAGTAAGATTGATTTAAATCATTTCCGTGCCATAATTTCTCACAATGAGCACAACCGGTCTTGTTATTTCAGCAAAAAATATATAATGGAAGATCATTAAAAAGGTTTCGGCAAAAAAAAAAAACATTACTGAAAGTAAGTCAGTTGAAAAGATTGGGCGTTGCTGACTGAAGAATATTTTTAACGAGGATTCAGCTATTTTTATGTATCTATGGCCAGTACTATAAAATGGGATATCCGTCATGGATTTGGTTGTTATTTGGGGTTCCGAACTGTCTGTCCATCTGTCAACAGGCTGTAAAGTCCGGTCAGAAAGCAGAAAGAATTTCGTACATTGACCTTTTATTACCTGTCACTCCCGCGACTATAATATAGGCGAGACCATAATAGGTCAATGTACGAATATCGTCCTGCTTTCTGACCAGAGTTTATCTCATGAATCGTGAGACTAAGACAGTTGAAATTTTCACAGATGATGTATTTATTTTGACAATGTAATCTTAACCTTGTTATTTTATGTGTTTTGACCAAATGCTTCTTATTGGACATCTTAAAGACTCAGATAGGAAAATTCGTTAGTTGTTTCGTTACAGAAAAAGATCTAGCTGATGATAGCAACCGATTTAGATTATCACAGCCTTATTACAAAAACTTAAAGATTTGTTGAACACTTGTCTAAAAAAAGTGTGACTGCAAAATGGACCTTATTTCAACGTCATAATCTGACATTTTTTGTAGTATGACGGTTCATTTCCAACGTTACGTTACAGTTGAGATACTTTGCTTATGAATAAACTCTGTTTTCGTATTTTACCAATAGAAGAAATTAACTCACAAAATAAACAGCTGAAGAGAGATAGAGATCGAAAACTTATTCAAAAAAAGAATAACTTAAAATGTATGAAAAATATTTCTAAACGAAAACACGTTCTAATTTTCAAAACAAAATACGAACAGCCGATTATGTTTTGTTTTTTGTTTCAGACATAATATTCACAAAACAAGGAATCTATTTCAAGGGATTTATTGGCATCCGAGTACAATAACGATGTGAAAAACAAAAAAATAGCCTATTATTTATCAGAGCTTTCGCATCAAAGAGAAATAGGTTTGAGATTTGAAAAGAAAATAAATGAATAGCAATACTTCTTATACAAAAATATTTTACACACATTTATAATAGTGACTTATGTACGTACATTTTCAGGGATCGTGGGTAAATAATAGCACCAGTATAGGTTGATCTTTGGTTAAGCAACTCTTGCCAGGGTCGGTCTGTGGATGGTTGATTAATTTTACCATCCACGGTATGACATATTGAGTTCCATCCAAGTCTTTGACTTGGGCACGCCGCAATAGCGGCGGTGAGACCCTTTTTTGAGGAGTGGCTGGATAGGCGTCACGGCGTCCTAACCTTCCGCGTGACGCAGGTCCTCACCGGACACGGATGTTTCGGGAGACACCTGTGTCTAATTAGGAAGGAGGAAACACCTGGATGTCACCAATGCGAAGATCGCCCGGAGGACACAGTCGATTGAAGGGCAACTCACTGCCCGACCATGGACCATGCCCGGGTCGATGGCGCGTCGTGTTCTACGCGCGCCTTAAAGAGCGTCAGCATAATGACGAGGCCCCCTCTCAGAGGGCTAAAGCCTGCCATGGTCGCGGGACTTATTCCATCACCGTGACCCCGGAACATGAGGGGCTATTGGAGGACACCGAGGATTTTAGTCAGTACAAGTCTGACAGTCGCCCGCCCTGCCCAGGGTGGGAGGACTCATTTGATAATTTTACCTCGTAAAAAAAAACCCTCGCCACCCCGCGCTAAGTCAGTTCACACCCGTTAATACTTCGAGTACGTCGTACGGCTAAATACGTAGCTAATTTCATGCTAAGGCCTCAGTCCTGACAGTCGCCTGTCAGAATCTGTGTATTCTCATGCCTGTTATCACCAAAATTATGCTAAATCCCTAAATGTACACTGTTATTCCAATATCAACCATCACGGCTAAGCTTAGGGTTGAAAATCAAACAATAAGCTTTCATTTAGACGATATTTGAGACTAGTGTTAGCATTGGAACTATTATGAAAGCTGTCTAGATGAGTTAGCACTGTTTGCTTGTTGGTTCAGTATTTCAGTCCAGTTTTCTTGATAGTTTCAAATATGTATCTTGATTTCAAATCTGACAGGTTTGTTATTGTGAATTGTGCTTCAGAAGTGGGCATTGTTGTTAAATGTATTATGAGGATTAAGTAATTTGTCTAAATAGCTAAAGTTGTTGGCAGGTTTTATCAGTATAGTTTGTATTTCAACGGACAAGGGCTTAGTACTCAATGTGAAAAATCTTTCAAAAAAGTTCATAAACGCCCCGAAGACTTACAAGAAAATCATCAAATGAGTCCTTCTACTCGTTACTGTCAGACTTGTAGCCCTTTACTTACCAGGGTCACGGTCACCTGGTGACACAGTGCCGTTGAGAGCAGCTGGGGAGACATTTTAGTGGGGTGGGGCTGGGGTGACGTTTAAGTGGCTAAAAACCATTTCGTTTATGAACAATAACCAGTGGCGGAAGGCATTTAGATCTTGGCTCCATCAGTTTGCTGAAAAATCCTCGAGGAGTGGGTGAAACTGTAGCTTGGGCCATTATCGGACGGTGAGACTACCCATTTGGTACTCACCGTCCGTAAGCCCGTATTTACGGTGGCCTAAAATCGTCTTGCGCGTTTCCCAACGCTCTGGGCATCTTCCATGGTGGCTGAGGCGTGTGGAGGAGGATTACATCTCACTTAAGCATTTTTACTCTTCTATCGCTAGCATTACTGTTGGATGAAAAAAGCAGGTGATCGTGCACTGTGGCACCATGGGCCACCATTGCTCACATTTCTACAACAAACTGCCAATAAAACCATAACTTCATAACCTGCCATAGTATCTTTTGCAGTCATAAAATTTACGAGCAAAGCCGCGGGGAAAACGAGTAAAGTCAATAACTCTAGATGTCCCTAGACGCTATAGGTTTCCTTCACGTCAAACTGTTCTCTCAGAGTCATAAATTCTTGTTACCGTAGTATAGAACCAACTTTTATAGCAGTGAAGAAGGGTATCTTTGCATATTTTTATGATATTGCATTTTTATTGAGTACTATAATTTACCCGGGTTCGCCTGTGAGTTTTAAAGGTATTTGAAGTTTTAACACAACACAGGGGGCCAATTTTCGGTTTTAGAGATGGCGTCGTACTCGACAAAAATTTCTAATGACGACAATTTTTAAAAGTTGCTATGTCAAATTCGCCATTAAAATTTGTCGAAGGCTAACGTTAGAGTTCAGTAAAATTTGTCGAAAAAATGACGTCATTAGACATTTTAGTCGAGTTTGACACAATCTCTAAAACCGAGAATTGCCCCGCTGGTTATGAACTGTATGCCAGAAAACGATTACGTTAAACAATTTATTATGCTTAAAATTGTTTCACTGAAACAGTTATGCCAAAGTCATTGAGCTATTATTACTACGTATATAATAGAGACGACACCACGCATCGCCACTGTGTCCCATCCAAGATGAGTGCGCGCGCCTAGAGTACGCCTCAGAGCTGTCAAACAACTGAATGAACTTGTGCGCGTGCACTCATCATAGATGGGACACAGTGGTGATACGTGGTGTCGTCTCTATACGTAGTAATAATAGCTCAATGGCCAAAGTAGATTTATTTTAGGACAATGAAAAATATGCGAAAATATATTTATAATAATGTTTTATTCACTGAATGAAACCGATGTCCGTTATATTTAGTGCGAAGGCTAAATGCTGCAGAAGCGATCAGCCTAAGGCCTCGGCCAGGGGAATTAGCGGGAGCGGGCGCGATTTAGATTGGAAAATATTATCTCGGTCACAATCTTAACCCTGAAGTATATGAAACCAATCAAACGGCCCAATTAATGTGTCTTTTAGACGTCTAATCACAAGAAGCCGTCAAACAGCGCAGATCAGAATTCGGATAAAATTTTATTTTCAGCCCGGTTTGGGGCTTTTGGTTAGATAAGGGTTTACAGGGCAGAATCGCGACAGAAAGATTTATCTCAACAGATTACAGCGGCCCCTGAAACGCCTGTTGACAAGAAAAGTGAAAACCTACTAGGTCTACGCAAGGCAAATGATTTCGCTCCCGCTCGCGCTTATCACTGTGTACTCACCCTATACGCCACAAAAGCGATGAGTCTAGCAAATCAATTGTTTCTCTAATTCTGTTCGGACGATGTAAATATAGTCTGCTGAGCAATATTGATGGTTCTGCAATAATAGAAGCGGCGTTATGTGTTTATTTTGAGTTGTTATGTACTGCACTGTTTATTGGATAATAGCTTTTAGATTGTGTTCGTAAAATTATTTTCAACACCTTTATTCAGTTAGTTTTCTATCTATTTGCATTTTTTAAAACATTACATAACATGACATACTTTTATATCTTAATAATATTATTAACGCATAATATTATTTACGCATAACAGCTTAAGCATAACTTTTAAAGTAATGTTTCTCTAGTTATACTAAAGTTTATGCATACTGATATTATATTAAAATGTAATATGTATAGGCATAGGGTTGCTTAAATGTATTGTAATTTCTTTTCTGTGTAGGTATTGTTATTTACTGCAATGGTCCTAGTTTGTCTTTTTGTGCCTTCTAGTCACGATTGGGATGTAATTTCGAATTGATGTATAATGTGAATGTTCTATTAAATTGTATCAAATCTTGGTTCTTCTAACCGTACAGACAGATGTGTTGCTGGGGAGTTTGTTCCGCCACTTCTTCTTCCCAGCCAAAACACTAGGAAGTGTCGAAGGGGGGGCGCTTTGGGGAACTGTCTTATGTAAAAATTGACCTTCAAAAAGTGCTGATAAATCAGCCTAATTTGAATAAATGACTTTTGATTTTGATTTTATAATGTAAGTAGTCCCCTTCGAAACTAACCTGTCCGAGTTGGGTGCCCTAAGTCCCAGTTATTTCAGTTAAATCTAATCAGTCATGTTAGCGAAGGAGGAGGCGGGACGCGTGAGGGAGAGGACAACATCCACCTCACGATGCCGCCGCGGTGGGAAACGCTCACGACATCGGGCGTCGCTAGACGATTTCCAGCCACCGTAGACGTACGGTGCGGACGCTGATTAATGGGTGCTTCACCGTCCGATCATGGATCATGCCATGTCGTGTTTCACGCGCGCTTAAAAGAGCTGTTAGCAATCTGACGGGGCCCCCCTTAGAGGGCATAAGCCTGCCGGGGTCGCGGGACAGTCTCATCAGGAAACCGTGACCCTGGAACGTGAAGAGCTATTAAAGACTCACCGTAGATTTTAGTCAGTCCAAGTCTAATACAGTCCCTCCCGTCGCACCCTGAGTAGACGGACTCATTTGATGATTGTAACGCTTTAGAAAAATGAGAATCTGTCTATTTTTTTATAGTTAGTAGTAGTTAATTATTTTAGTTCTTTTTGGTTGTAAATATCTATTATGAATTGCACTAAGTTGTTGATTGTCATTATCACCACAAGTCCAGTTATCCCCATAAATAACGGAACAATTTTCCCGTCATTTATCCAATAACGTATCATAACCCATAACCGTTATTATGACCAGCCCATAACCATGTAAGTACCACCGAGAATGTAATAAGCACCCCGCTGGTTGATTGGATCATTTCTGTTACGCCCCGCGGGAGATGTTGCATGGAAGTATGAAATACTGCAAGTTGGTTTTTTTTATCGTGTTAAAATCATCAAATAAGGCCTCCCACCGGACTGTCAGACTCGTACTGACTAAAAGTCACGGTGCCTTCGATAGCCGTTTTCGTTCCGGGGTTCACGGTAATTCGGTAAGTCCCGCGAACCCGGTGGGCTATCCTGCGCTGTGGCGCTCCCTGGGAGATGCCTATGTCCAGCAGTGGACAGCAAGAGTCTGAAATGGTGATGTTGATGATGTGGTGGCCAGTGTCGCACTGTATTTTAAAATAAAAAAAATGTCATATAAAGTAAAGTTTATTAATTGTTATAAATGTTTGAGCCCCGAAATACAGTAAAAGTTTCCCTTCATAACAACAACAACAGTCGCGATATTTATTCAATATTCCGCGGCATTCACACTACATTTAGTTTTCCATTTATCAAACTCAGCTAAAACATCCTCTTTCATAAATAAACAAAACGTCAGCCATGCATCAGCGGAGTTTGAAAATAGAAAGCCTAAAAAATAACCATTCAGCCGAAAATGTAAAAAAAAATAGAACGAACGCTCTTCCCAGCCGCTGTTAAAAAATGGACTGGGTAAACTATGAAATGTCGTGTTTTTTCATGGCCTATAGTGTATTACACTATAGAGTTTATACTTACACTATAGTGCACATTTTTTGACTCACAGTGTAATATCAATACAACGAACCGCTCTTCCCAGCCGCTATTAAAAAATGGATAGGGTAAACTATAAAATATCGTGTTTTTCAGGGCCTATAGTGTATCCTACTAATATTATAAACGTGAAAGTTTGTATGTGTGGATGGATGTTTGTTACTCTTTCACGCAAAAACCACCGAACGGATTTAGCTGAAATTCGGTACACAGATAGTTTATAACCTGGATTAACACATAGGATAGTTTTTATCCCGATTTATGTTCCTGTGGGATAATTTTCGAGTTGTAGCAGGTGGTAACAGCTAGTTACACTATACATTTTATACTTTACACTGTAGTGCACACTTTTTGACTCACAGTGTAATATCGTAAATCTCGCTTCTGTGGCGAATGCGCGTTTCAAACATAGTTGGACATTTTTAGAGTTCCGCGAGAACGTAAGGAAAACATTCGTCATGCAAGACTTTTTATTTTTGTGGGCTTTCAGTACACTTGTGGCTGAATTTCAGGATTTTGCTCCGAATAACTGTAGTTTGGCTTCCGTAACTTTGAGAGAGAATGTTGAAATAATTCGTGAATAAAAGTTTGAGGTTTCAGGTTTTTATAACTTTTTGGGAATATGATGCCATATTTTTCTGGTACAAAGGTCACTTAGAGTCTAAGGGAAATACATGAACATACAATTGAAATTGATGATCCATACGACAATAACCTAAAAGAGTCTGAAAATGCTCTTTAATAAAACACTTTAAAGTAAGAAAAAGGATAAAATAACATATATTATAATAACGAGGTTTTAGTCATTTCGCACCGCGAGCTATGTGGACCGTGGTGAAAATCGCCCAAGTACTTTTTTTTATTGAAATACGACGTTTTTAAACGCCTTGGTATATAAGTACATTCATGCATCGTTGTTACATTAGATTGCAGAGGTAATTTCTTGGCCCATAAATAAGCCAAACGTCTGGGCACGGCAAGAAGCAACCAACTGATTGGTTATGCCCCGAAATATTACGTGGGCATTTGGACCCCATGACTTAAAAAATTTCTTTTCCTAACGGCTTAACTACTAATAAAGTCGTTATTTGTTCCGTTAGAAGTTTTAACTTCTGGAAAAGTCGCACCAGCGCATGCCGCCGTGGTAGAAAGAATAATTATAATAATATTCCACAACTATCACACAACGCCATCTAGTCCCAAGTGTTATGGGTAGGTACTAGACGACTGATAAACATAGTTATATATATTTCTAAATACATAAATATTTCTAAATACCGATGGATGCATGTGGCAAATTGCCGTTCGGCGTGGCGGTCTAAGGGGGAGGCCTTTGTTCAGCAGTGGACGTCTTCCGGCTGATGATGATGATGATGATGATGAAATATATAAATATTACAGATAAATTACACCCAGACACAGAACAAATGATCGTACTCATCACACAAACATTTGTCCTGGGTGGGAATCGAACGGAGGTCATCTCCTGCATAGAAGTCACGGTCACTAACCACTAGACCAACAGGCATGTCAAAATAAATTAAAGAATAAATTATTTATATAATTTTAACCTCTACAAGAATCTATTAAACTTGATATCTAATAAAGAATATTTTGAATTAATATTTAAAACGCCACTAGAGATTGAAAGCAGAAGAGGGTGTAAAAGATTTTATTAGCCATTCCGTTAAAATTGAAGAAAGCTCCACTTTTACGATGTTAATAAAAAACCGTGTTTCCTTACTCTCTAGAAACACAACAATACCCCTAAAAGGTATTATTTAAGGCTTTCTTTTCATTATTTTTAATGGGAATTCTCCTTTTTTTAAAGATGTTCAAGGTTCATTGTGAGGTGAACGTTTCTTGATAGACCTGAATAGGAAATACGTAAATGGTGGGTTTTTCTTAATTTAATGGTCTTCGCAGTCGTTAGGGAAACATTTTTTTTGTAGATATGATAAAGATGCCTTGTAATATTTGCTTTGTGGCTTGCCTTAAGATTCTAAGAGGAATAAATGCGAAAGTTGATATTTATTTGGTTTGCCCTTTATATGCAGGATCAACATTGTTATCATTTTTGCTGGCTTCAAAAAGGAAGTGGTTTTCAATTATTTATTATTATTAGGTCGGTTTTTTATCTCTGGCACTGATTACTCCGAGTAAACTGGGCTGATAGATGTGATTTTTTTGGTTCGATGTAGTATACTTGTTATTTAGTCTCATAATAATTTCATTCAGTTCCGTTTAAAAGTTTTTATTTTATGAGAAGTTTTCACTTCTTGTTGACTTTTTTTTTATCGTGGTAAAATCATCAAATGAGACCTCCAACCCCGGGCAGGGCGGGAGGTACTGTCAGACTTGTACTGACTAAAATCCACGGTGTCCTTCAGTAGCCCTTTATGTTCCGGGGTCACCGTAATAGAAATAAGTCCCGCGACCCACTTATTGTTGACTTGGACGAAGTTATAAATATTATTACTGATTACAAAATTCAATTGCGCATGTAGGTATTAGAAAATTTTGTGTTTGATAAGAGTTTTTAAATATATGAACTAAAATAGTAAAATAAATAACTTAAAAAAAGCAAGTGACAAAAAAGTCCATGATAAAAAATGTAAAGCCTTCCGTCTCGTCCTGATGTGCTCACCTATTACACAACGTATAAAGCTACTCATTCTTCAATGCGTTCATTCTTGTCTCATTACATTACATTACATTAATCAATGTATAATAATCATTAATTTCAACAAATCGTAATTATCAACAGTTCAAATACAGAATCTGTAATACTTGCCGCAATTGATTCGCGCGTTCAATTTAGCGTCCCTAATTGTCTATGATAGAAATGAGGCAGAAATAATTCACTTGTGCTCGTTTAATGACGCGTATATAACAAACGTTTGATATAATTTTATCATTTGAATGAAATAATGAGTTATTTATTTATATACTGGGCACATTATACATGGTATTGAGTGTAAAGAACTTGTACTTTACTTGTCCACTTTTAGCAAAAGTCTGTTGGTTAAAAGGTTATGAAAAAGCTGTATCTTTTAAATTAACTGTCGAAAAACAGCATAATTATTAAGTCTTAAAAAAATATATAGTAAAGCAAAATGAATAGTATAGAAAGTACTTAAGAAAATAATAAAGATAATGCCAATATTCGGCGTAGTACCTTATGGCGTTCTCTCACTTCGAGCATTCACCTGTAATGTAACGTTACAGATTCGAACATTTCATCAGTGAGTGAAGACAATCGAGCATCACAATGCGCACCTTGTATCAAATCTATCAATCCAGTCAGGGAGGTAGTATTGTAAATTCAAATATATAATGTTACATTACATGTGAATCCTCACGGTGGGGGAGCGCCTTTAATAAAAGTCATTAGCAAAACTTTGACTGGCCTGTTGGTCTAGTGGTTAGTGACCCTGACTGCTTTGCCTGGGGTCGTGGGTTCGATTCCCACCCAGGACAAATGTTTGTGAGATGAGTACGATCATGTTTTGTTCTGTGTCCGGGTGTAATTTATCTATAATATGAATGTATTTAGAAATATATAAGTAGATATATAGTACTAGATGGCGTTGTGTGATAGTTGTGGAATATTATTATTAAGTACTAGCGGCCCGTCCCGGCTTCGCACGGGTGGAGGACCCAGTCTAAAATCCGGTCCTGATGGTTACAAACACAACAAAAAAATAATTATCCGAATCGGTCAACCCGTTTTCATGTTATGTCGTGACAACGTAAAACAGGTTTCATTTTTATATATATAGATTATTAAATACAAATAGTAAGGCAAAATGGATAGTAAAGAAAGTACTCAAATAAAAAAGAGAATGCCAATATTCGGTGTTGTAACTTATAACCTACTTTTTTTTTTGGAAATTGTCTTGTTTTAAAGCAATCGATTAATCTGCCTAGCCTCGTTAGTTAAACACTAATCCAAGAGATGGCGCCACGCTACCATGAAGCGTTAACAGGGAAAGGAGAATTTCGGCTTGCAAGTGTGGATTGCGATGGCCTAGTTGGTTAAGGCGTCTGGAGTACCTATCCAGAAGACGCGGGTTCGAATCCCACTTGCAATCTAAAATTTTTCTTTCCTCAAAAATCATATATTAGGGTCGCCTTCCAGTCAAACCAGATGCAGCTGGATATCAGTATTTGACATGGAGCTACGTAATACGATACCCCATGGTAAGACTGGTTGTCAGACTGAGCTTTCAGTAATAGTATCGACTGTTAAAGAAATCGAACAAAAATACCTACAGAACCAAGTTTAATTCCTCAACACGCTTGACAACCGCCCTTCTCAAATACATTGTCAAAACGGGCAGCTATGGGATTTCCGTGCCCTCGACTAAGGAGTACGGACCGAACTGTCATTTCAAGCACCCTTTCAAGTAGGGTCACCATTCGTAAAGGGCTTAGAAGATTTTGACTAAAACCGGGCCTGCTGAAGGTCTGCCTTTTTTTTGGACTAGCGTTCCTATTATGAATTCAATATAATTGTTAAAGGTATATCATTTTTTTCCTTGTATTTTTACATCATCAAATGGACAGTAGTATGGGGGCTGATAGACTCGTACTGATAATATCCACGGTGACCTTTCTAAAACCCTTTACGTTCCACGGTCAAGTTTACCTGATAAGAGTATAATTATTATTTATGGAAAAAAGGAATTTACACTACATAATATTTTAACTAAAACTAGAAATATCCAAGAGTTACTAACTAAATATTTACAAAAGATAGGTACTTACTAAATTAAAACTTAAACTAAAATAAGACAGTTAAATAATTATATTGCTCAGGCAAATATATTTATCATAATCTTGGAAACTGTATCATAGTCGTGAACATTTAGAAGGTTGTGCTTTATTATAAAACATATATAAATTAAACTAGATAATTTTATTTGTGGCCTCAACGTAGAAAACATAAATGATATTTATAAACCCTTTTAGAAAACTTCTGCTAAAAAACAAAATTGTTTGAAAGGTTTCGTTCTACTATTTCATGTTTCATTTTCAGTTTTAGCCATATAATATTTCTAAAACCTATTGTAATCCAATCATGGCGGGCAAAAAACCGAACATGTCCGGAAAAATTCGGACGGATGGTAACCCTACTTTCGAGAAGTTTCTTTTTATCCGACATATCATAGAAAGTGGGTATTTTGAAAGATGGATATTTATCGAAAGAAATATTTTTGATATGATGTGGAAATCGAATGTGATGTTATATTTTTCATGATTATTTTGTGAAGTATTGATGGATTTTTGTATCAGAATGTGTGGTCATATATTGTAACTTTTTAGAGGAGCTTGTTGCTAAAAAATAAAACCCACACGAGTCGATCTTCAAGGTTAATCTACCTTTGCATTGGTCTGTCTGTGGATGGGTGATCCAGTACTTAGGTACTGAGTTTACTGCGTGCGAAAACATACATAATATAACGTTCTAATGTACTAATATACGTTATGAGACATATGATTTTGTTTTTTTTTTCCTACTCCTCCACTATTCTTTTCTGATTATCCGGATCCAAGACAGGTAAATTCATTCTCCGGGACACGTCGAGCTTCATTGTCTCGGCGCTTTTCTGGTGGTTGCCACTGTTGATTCTGGCTTTCAGGAGTTGCAGTGGTTTGGGAATAGTGTGGTGGGTTTGTCCCAAAAAAAAAAATATATATGATTGGTGCTAGGCTTTCACGGATATTCGGCGAAGAACCAGAGTCACCGACATAGCTCGTAAAATTTGCAAGTTGCAGTGGCAATGGGCAGGCCACATCGCTCGTAGAACTGACAACCGATCGACCACGGACCGGAAGACGCAGCGTAGGTAGGCCTCCCACTAGGTGGACCGACGATATCGTGAGAGTCGCGGGCAACCGATGGATGCAAGCGGCGAATTGTCGTTCGGCGTGGCGGTCTAAGGGGGAGGCCTATGTTCAACAATGGACGTCTTCCGGCTGATGATGATGATGATGATGAGGCTTTTCATGCACCATAATTATGTTTCATAATGTTGTTGTTGCTGGTTTCAGCTGTCTGAATAACCATATAAGCAATAGTTTTTTTTGCTGAAACTTGTAGGCTTGAATCTCAGCTAACAAAATGTTTTTCTTTTAGTTAGTGTCCTTTTATTTTTTATTGTTGTGTGTTCTGTTTAATGATCTACATGTGTTTTAATTATAAGTAAGAACGCCAAAGACATGCCACGCTAACGTCGCGCCACGCTAAAGTCCCGCCACGCTAAAGTCGCGGCACGCCGGCCCCACTATCTGGCAAGGCGTTTAGAGTACGTACTAGGTCCATGATAGCACCTACATACTACCAAACCACTGACATGTACTATCTAGTGCATTGTTGTGTTCCCTCTGGAGTGGTATCTATGTCGGTAAGGGGTGAAATCGTAAGCATATGCGACAGAGATTGATGTATTAACCGGATTACAAAGGTATTGCTTTCAAAGGATATTTTGATGGGTTTAAAATAATCCTTACACCAATATAATAAAATAAATACCACTTTTCGTTGTAATTTTATAACTCAAGGGCTCACCTACCCAAACCAAATGTTTAGGCTTAGTTCAGACTATTTAGTAGATGGTTTGTGTGAAGTTTTCACAAAATCGATTGAGCGGTTCTTCACTTATCACAGTTTTGTAACACGTAGCGAAGCACGGGACGGGTTGCTAGTTCATATTATACAAATCAATGCTACTTTTCGTTGTAGTTTTATATCTCAAGAACGGGCTCACCTATCCAAATCAAATGTTGAGGCTTGGTTTGGACTATTTAGTAGATTATTTGTGTGAAGTTTATACATAATCGGTCGAGCGGTCTGTCTACACCGAAAGCCTGCTTCTTTATGAAAGCACGCCAAGTGCTTGTACAAGTAGGAAAGCGCGGTCGCGGTAGCGAGTTCGGGCGCTTAGATGTGGCGAGCTCGTGGTCACATTAGCAGCCAGGCGTTTGCGCGAGCGACAAGTTCATATAGGTTGAACTTACCTGGGGCCTTAGTCAAACAGCATTCGACAGTAAACAACAATCGTTATCGTTCATCTGTCACCAATACATTTTCAACTTTATACCACAGAGGTAAAGTTGAAAATCTATTGAAGTTCACAGATCGTTTTCGTTTGTTTCTTTCGTTTTCGATTAGCAGTTTTTAATAGATTTTCAACTTTACGCGCTGGGGTATACAGTTGAAAGTGTATTGGTGACTGATGAACGATAACGATTGTCGTTTACTGTCGAATGCTGTTTGACTAAGGCCCCTGGCGTCACGAGTGAATCGCGCGCTCTGTACCTAGTTCGACGTGAACACACACAGACTTCTCAATCGTTTGATATTGTTGTTAGCACGATACGCGCGCCGGTCGCTAGCTTGCCCGCTACCTTGCGTTTCGTACGTGAACACTTTGGATATTACGCCATATGCTGATATGTCGTTACCGCATCTGCTACCGCGCCCGTGATTCAACGTGTTTAAGCAGGAAAACATCTCAAAATCTTGATGAAATTCTAAGGCACAAGTAAGAAAATTATTATATGGGAAGAAAAAGTAGCGAAACAAACTCCCAAGCAACATTTTTGTTCACGCAAATAGCAATCAATAAATCTCACCAAATAGTTTATTTTCATGAACAGACAAGAAAACACATAATACAAAGCAATATTTTAAATCCTCCATTACAGTTTCCTATAAATCTTTCAACAGTTGCTAAGTCTATAAATTCAAAAGCTTCATATGAAATCTATAGGGCTGTTATCCATCCGGGATTATAGTTCCCGGAACACCGGGAACTTTGAAAGGGTTTACGTCGCGTGTGGAGTAAGCCCGGGATTTGAAACGTTTGGTTTGTAAACAGGAGTAACTTGAGATTATTGAATGGTGTTTATTGATATAGGTATTTAACTTGAAGAAACATTACACTTGCTGAAGTTAAGAGGGTGTTAGAAATGTAAAGTACCTATAGGTAGCTACCTACATATTTCCCAACTAGACTAAAATTCTCAAGGTATGCTGACGGCGTGGTAGACGCCCACGGCGTCGGACGTCGGCAGACGACCTCCGGCCACCGTAGGCGCGGGCATGCGGGCAGCAAGTAAAGGGCAACTCGCTGTCCGACCATGGACCATGCCCGGGTCCACGGCGCGTCGTGTTCCACGCGCGCCTTAAAGAGCGGCAGCATAATGACGGGGCCCCCTCACAGAGGGCCAAAGCCTGCTGGGGTCGTGGGACTTATTTCCATCACCGTGACCCCGGAACATAAAGGGCTATTGAAGGACACCGTGGATTTTAGTCAGTACAAGTCTGACAGTCCCTCCTGCCCTGCCCGGGGTTGGATGACTCATTTGATGATTTCACCAAGACAAAAAAAAAGGGTATGCTGACGGCTAGTAATGGGCGACTCGCAGTCTGATCATGGATTGGTCAACGACGGCGAGTCGTGTTCCACGCTCGCCCTACATAGCTGTGTGCTAGATGACGGGGCCCCCTTGGAGAGGGCCAAAGCCTGCTTGATTCGCGAGAAAACCCCGCAACGTAAAGGCTATTGCAGAAAACCATGGATTTTAGTAAGTGCAGGACTTACTAAAATCCATCTAAAATCCATCCAAATCCAATCCTGCCCTGAGTGGGAGGACTAATTTGATGATGTAATCACGTTAAAAAGCCTAGCATTCTACTTACGGTTCTGATCGTTCTGATAGACTTGAACATTCACTTATTTTATAATAGAACATCGAGCATTCGCCGTTTTTAATTTTACCTAACTGTATAGTGAATGTAGCCAGAGATGGATCAAAATATCACCATCACCAGGAACATTTTCACGATCTGTCTAGCGTACGCTCGAGTCGATGGTCGTCGAAAAAATGTTTCTTTCTAAAGATGTCAGATTTGGCAGACGGGTCAGCTAAAAGTTCGCTAGAACGTTCGTTAGAATGCTCGCTCAAATGTTCTCGTTAAATTTTCTGTAATGTAACATTCGTAAAAATGCTCATTACAAGTGAATGTTGAGCATTATCTTAGCATTAGATTTACGAGTAAAAAAATGAAGATTCTTGAAAATTTTCAAGCATTATCTCATCGCAATCTGTTTTGAAATGTTCGATTTTTAATGCACAGAAACGCGTCAATTTCGAAGAATTTATAATTAATAACAGCAGACTTTAAAAATAATGTAATAATCTTCAAAATACCGATACTAAGAAATTGCATTTAAGATTCATTGATCGTGCTGATAAATTCTCGACTTTAACCGTTTAGCTGAGCTTTTAAAATCCAACTATCGTAGTTAATATTACTTACAGTATTATTCCACTGTTGATATCTATTTGTAAATAAGACATTAAAAATGTGCGTCAAATTACTGTCTAGGAATTATGTACAGTCACAACCATTTATAGAGTTTACAATAATTTCGTTATGTCCTTGAATTAAGTTCAAGCACATAACGAAATCATTGTACCCGGACGGAACGGGGCAGTACTGTCTTATCAGGTCACCGTGGCCCCGGAACCTAAAGGGCTATTGAAGGACACCGAAAATTTTATTCAGTACAAGTCTGACATTCCCTCCCGTCCCATCTGGTTGGGAGAGGACTCATTAATTTAGTGATTTTACTACGAAATAAAAACCATGAAGGACTAGATTTTTAAGATGATTATATTATGTCCCTAAAAAAACGATGGTTTTTCATTACCGTAAAAGAAAATAACTTTTAGAAGAACCTTAAGAATAAACACATTGATGTTTACGATAGAACACACGGCTACTCATCAAGCTATGCAAAACCGGTATTAGCTGACCATTCATTGTGTGTAAAAATCGTACGAAGCGAGACCAAGACAAACTGGTTTTTTATAGCTTGATGTGTAGCCGTGTGGAAAAACGTGATAAATGTCAGATTAGATTCACGAACTTGTCTGTTTATTAGCTTACATAACACCCAGTACATTCTTCGATTTTATTGCTTTTTGACCGACTTCAGATGAAAGAGTATTTGTGTTTTAATGGTTAATTTCTTTAGCAGGTCGTTAAAGAATTCGTGTTGAAGTGTGTCTGGTTTCATGAAACAGTGAAGCCGTTAAAAAATACTTGTTAAGATTACTGAATAAGTATTTTTTTAAACAATTGTTTACTGAAGAATTCTTACACTTCTTTGAAAAGCACTAAAAATTCTGCACCAAGCCAGAGACTATGTTTGAGGGCCTTAGCATAAAATTTCTTTATTTTATTTACCTATAGCGAACGTGAAGTATTTACTGCGTTTATTATATGGGAAATAGAATAAGCGCACTAACTTTCACATCAAATGAACTTCAAAGTTCCAGTTTACGTTACGTCAAATCGTGAAAAATCATGCTAGGGCTTTTAGGGGTCATCATCATCATCAGATATGTACCTGTTCCCACTGTTGGGACACAGGCCTTCTCTCTGTGACAGGAAGTGGACCGTTATCCACCACACGCGGACCCAGTGCGGGTTGGTAGATGTCACATGCCAGTTTCCTTACGATGTTTTCCTTCACCGTTTTAAGAGCAGTGTTGATGAAATAAATTACACAAAGTAATGCTCCTGGCTGGGTTCGACCCCACGACTGATAACTCATAAGCCGGGGCCGATACCACTGGGCCACCACTTCTCATGAAGCTTGCAGAAGGGGTGGAGCAATAAAATAAATATCTAAAATATTCCATCTGCAAAAATTTCGATTTACATGCCCCTTTATTTTTTATAACCGGCGAGATCCCCATATAAATATTAGTACCATGCATAATTTTCCTCATACTCACATTTTTTCGTTCAATATTCTATTTTCCCTATTTACATAACGTTGACATAGCAAAACGAGAGTTGGTAGTAAAATATATGCTGAGGAAAGACCAATTTATGTAGACCCCTTATCGTACCCTCTCTAGAAAAAACCTGGGAACTAAATGAGTATCTGTGAGGACAGTCAGGTGTCAATTTTAACTGGTCAAATCAAAAATCTAAGTTTTGAATCACGACAATTTTTCTTTAGCTTATTTATATAGCTCTTGAGGGTTCAACAACCTCGGAATTACTAAAAGACTTCAACTGGCTATAAAGTTGTTTTCGTTTAGAAGTTTATACCAATTTGGTACAAGTGCGTTTACAATTGACAGATTGTCAGTCAATGATACACTCTGTTTACTTACTAATCAGATCAAGTGACCTACCACCTAAGGCGCTCCCTCACCACGAGCATTCACCTGTAATGTAACGTTACAGATTCGAACATTTCATCAGTAACAGAAAACAATCGAGCATCACAATGCGCACCTTGTATCAAATCTACACTAAATGTACGCGAATGCTCGTCAGTCAGATATGCAAGATCTTGCATGCAAGTTTAACAACATTACGGTACTTGTTTGATCAACTGAATTCATTGTCCAATTTGCATTCAAATCTTAGACTAAAGATATTATTAAAGTTATTATACCTCAATAGGGCTTTGCTCAAAATTGGTAGTGGCGTCAACAAACTATAAAAAATGTAACTTTTTTGTATGCAGAACGTTTGGCGGGCACTAAGCCTGCATGGCATGTGAATTTGTTGTTGCTTAGTCCTTAATAATTATTATAACTACTCGTACCGTACATTGAACTCAATCTGTAGATTTGTGATCATCTGTGACAGTTCTCTCCGAGTGTAAGATAATACGCGAAGCCATTTATACCGTGCATACATAGATCACTGACAATCGTAACAGGAAAGCCCGTAATTAAGCCTGAAATTCTGTTTTACCCAGTGACTGATTGAATCATAGTATAACTTTGGTATTCAGATGCGCCTTATTAAGGAGGCCATACCGTACCTATATACGTTAGGGTTTCATCATCATCATCTTAACAGCCGCAGGACGTCCACTGTTGAACATAGGCCTTCGCCATAGATTTCCAATAGGACCGGTTGGAAACGGCTTGCATCCAGCGCGATCCCGTGATGACGCTGCGCTTGCGGATGCGTGGTCTCCATATGTTAGGGTTAGTTAGGTTTGACTCGTGCAAACTCTAACGACCATTAGACTGAAAGTAGACCACAACTTAGTTGAGAAACCGCTTTATTTAATACTTTATTTTAAACCACAAATCCCCAAGTCCCCAATTCACTTAAGCTTTTCTTGTAAAGACAAGAAAAATCTCAGAAACACTTCTTTTAAACCTTTTTTTTTGGGAAACTAAAAAAAACGTCGTTAAAAGTAAAAGGTTGTTCTCACATTTGTCGCTAACAATGATTAATTACTCCCGTTTTACTACTGTTTTTCGCAACAAAAAAGCAAGAACAAAAGTTTTACTACGACGACATTATTCGGTTGATTTAGCACTGAAAAACAAAGAACCTTAAGGAAAAACAGGATTCTTGGAATTGGAGAAAAGCCAAATTCCTTTTTGACAAAAAAAAAGTTATGGCCTTTGTACCTCAGAAAGAAAAGTAAAGCTGGGTACTGACCAACGTTGTTACTATCCGTCATGTATATTCGCAGTGAGGAACGAGCCGCTTTTTTCTCGGTTCGAGCGCTTGGCTTCCCTGTTTTTTTTACAAGGTAAAATCATCGAATGGAATGAGTCCTCCTGACCCAGGGTAGGACGGGAGGGACTGTCAGACTTGTAATGACGAAAATCCACGGTGTCCTTCAATA
The DNA here is from genome assembly GCA_028554685.1 of Agrotis ipsilon. NCBI lineage: Eukaryota > Metazoa > Arthropoda > Insecta > Lepidoptera > Noctuidae > Agrotis > Agrotis ipsilon. The sequence continues at coordinate 8,358,824 of CM052979.1, forward strand.
ACCCTTTATATCCAGGGAGCCATGGTTACCTGATAGTACAGTGCAGGCTTTTGCCCTCTAAGGGGGCCTGTCATGTTGCTGACAGCACTTTGAGGCGCTCACGGAAAATGATAAGCCGTCAACTCCTGGGCATGATCTACGATCGGGACAACGAGTCGCCCACTACTTGTCGTACGCATACCGCATGTTGTTTCCCCGTACTGACTGAACGAACGCTCGCTATGTAACACTTTATGGTACATTTCGACCAAAAAAGTGTGCCGCAAATTTAATTTTGACCGCGAGTATTTTAAACGCAGAACTCCAGCAGTGTGCGTACTACCTGGTATCACGTTTAGCCTTAGTATCCACCAACAAAGCTATGTGTAACTTTGGTTAAGCAAAGTGCAGTAATGTAGCACCAAAATGGCGCGAACACTTTAACTGAACTGAGTTTACTCTCCGGTAGCGGTAGTAAGTTTGAGCTCGTGAACAACAAGTGTACGCAGTTATACCAACCGCTACTGCGTTTCGCGCACAAAGTATACCGCACAAACTACTAAACCGTTTGCAAGCTGGTAAAGAAATTTCTGTTATACTGTCAAAGTTATCTCACGTTGGCATCCCGCAACACGTAGCGACGTGCACCGTCCTGTGCCGGCATGAACTATGAACTGGTAAGTACGTGTTGTACTTCAATGTTCGTTACCGCGATTTGAAAAGAACGTAATTGCCCGGCCCGTTAGTCAAATTGACCCAGTGTGTTTATCGACGCTACACAAGTCTACTGTCGACGTTGCGCGCACACAATGTCATACGGCTGTTGCACAACTATTATAAAACAAACTGGGCTGAGCAATCGTCATTCGACTAGAGCGAACATTTGTGCCGTGCTATGCATACACCAGTGAAATCGCATCTTTACATTACACCCCATAACGCTGGTCAGTACTTAGCTTTAGATGTCGTTCACTTCCTTTATCTTGAGTTACCCCATGGGGTAATAATAAAGATAGGAGGGTACCTTTTCAAACCCAACACTTCTCACAGAATAACAATAGACGCATTAACATTCAAACGGGAACAATAAGGGCTAAAATACGTTGAGCGGGTGTCCGGGCAACCGTAGCTTGACCCTGTCCATACTAAAATTTCGAGGAAGAAAGAATGAGCCTTGTAGCCGTACTGCATGGGTAGAATGATACTAGAATCGGGTTTTGTCGACCGAAGAATAGACAAATTAAAAGAAAGAAGGAAGATTTCTATCCCGTGTATTCTATCTTATGCCGTGATATTTAATTTAAAGAAATTAAATGTTTTATTTTGTTTAGTCGTCTACGGGTTGTGCAACAGACGAGCAAAAAAAAAATTGAATCGTGTAGAAATAACTTTATCTATAACTTGGTAGAATAGGGATAGAATTCTTCATGATACGCGTGTTAGGTTCATGTCGAGAATTACAGCTTTAAGAATTATGACGTAAGCAATGAGGTCTAACTATATCTGTAGTTTTTTGTCATGTGGGCTTGCGGATGGCGAGTAATGGGTATCTCGCCGTCTGCACGTCGTGTTCCACGTCTAACGGAATAATATAATACCGAATAACAGTTTAAAAGTCCGTTCCGCTGCACTCAAGGCAGGCAAGTCATTTCATAAAAATTTAAAGGGCCGTAAAAAGGAATTATTAAAAAAAATGGACTGAAGAACTTGAAGCTTGTAGTTGGTTAACCTTAGTGGCTTGGTTGGAAAGAGCGCCCGATGTAGTGAATCTTGAGGTTGCAGTTTTAATCCTGCTGTCGGTTCGATTTTTCTTTGCATAGAAAATCTTTCAAAAAAAAGTGTTCGCGTCTAGCCCGATACCATCAACTAACCCCGCAGCATATCATGTGCGCTCAACGTGATTACCTCATAGAAATAACTCAAATAACGAACGATACGTTCCTATTTTGAGCAACCATCAGTCACTCTGATTTACGTATTCCAGCGCGTAGGCGGTACGTCACAATATTATTCGTACGTTCATAAAACGGATCGTAATAAAATGTCTATAAAATATGGATAGGCCGTAAAGTTACTTTTATGGGGCCTTAATAGGCTTTTATTGAATCGTCGTGATAATATTTAATATGGTTAATGATGGTTTAAGGTTCTGTGAAGGACAAAAAAGCCGGTGGGTGGACAAAAAAGCCGACATTTGCATCAAAGCGTCTCGCGTGCTGGGTTCACGTCTACCAGGCTAAGCAGATAAACGCACCTTTAGAACTCAAATGTAGGAAACATGGTGGTTTTTGTTGACTTAGATAGAGTCTGAGAGTCCCTTTCACATCACACCACATCATTAAGCAGTAGAGTGGAATCATCATCATCATCAGCCGGAAGACGTCCGCTGCTGAACATAGGCCTCCCCCTTAGACCGCCACGCCGAACGACAATTCACCACTTACATCTATCGTGTCGTGGTCGTCACACGAGAATTTTTCTTCCCCATTGGTTGTCAGTTCTACGAGCGATGTGGCGTGATGTGGTAGAGTGGAATAGAACAACAGAATTGTCAACCAAAAACATTAGAGAAAACGAAATTGATTGTACAATAACTATAGTCAAAGAAGTGTAAATATCAACCAACGGGGTTTATGTAAATTTCAAGATACTGGAGGAGGAAACTCGATAGGATATATAGAATCATCCACATACAAACTTCTGCAAGCGTGGCTTAATTTGCCTGCCGGGGTCGCGGGACTTATTCCATCACCGTGACCCCGGCACATAAAGGGCTATTGGAGAACACCGTAGATTTTAGTCAGTACAAGTCTGACAGACCCTTCCACCCTGCCCGGGCTGGGAGGACTCTTTAATGATTTTACCACCCTAAAAAAAAAACAGCGTCGCTTAATTTTGAAGATCGGTCTTTGTGGCTCTTATAAAACCTCTGAAGAACAAACCATAAAAAAACTTGTACATCACAAAAAGTGATGTAGAAAATCCATTCCAAATTCGTCCCGAGTTACGATGAAATATTTCAAAAGCCGACATCTGCCGCTGTCTCCTCTACTTTGAGCGATTCAACGGTTTCATGAAAGTGACAGGAGGTATATCTGCGAAATATTGATGAGTTGCGGGTAGACATGAATATATCAGATGGATATGTCAAAGCCTAAGTATAATGGTCGATTTACACATTAATAAGTAAGTAGGTAAGCAAGTTCGAGTTACGTACTAAATTATGAGGTGATTTGGGAAGTTAGTACAATTTGTAGGGATGACTTGGTGACGCCATGTTGCCAACGTGCATGATTTTTCAACAATTGCACGCTTTTAAATTACGAATAGTATCCTTTTTTAAACTCTTTTAGGTGGTAAAATCATTAATTAATGATGTCAGACTCTTACTGACTAAAATCCACCCGTGTTCCTTCGGATGCCCTTTACGTTCCGGGGCCGCGGTTTCCTGGGTTAAGGAAAAAACCCGTGACTCCAGCAGGCACACAGTGCCTAAGGAAGAGTTTTTGCCCGCATCCCAGGGTGCACCAGCCCGAAAAACTGGTCTTCCCCCCGGACGTATCCGAGAGAGAACTCCAGTTCACGGGCGCACGTGGAGGTTTCCTGTGTTAGCACCCCAAGAAGAATAGTATCCTAAGACCTACTCTTGGAGAATGGTTTGAAGCACGCTGAAAACGTGTCCAACTCTTCTTCAACTGTCCCTAAACACCGAAATGCAAACCTGGCTGAGAAAAAGTGGGATTTAACCAAGTCAGACGTATTTATAGATTCGATTTTTACAGTCACCAAAAATGTGCTTCATGCATTTCGAAATCTTTACACCTTGAAACTTGAATATAAGAGCGAAAAAAAAATAAGCAAGATCGTTTACTTGGAATTTACACTGTCGAGGAGTTTCCTCAACAACGGTGTAAATCCCAAGTAAATCACAAACGATCAGCCAACCAATTCTCGGTTTTAGAGATGGAGTCGACAAAAAATTCCAATGACGTCATTTTTTCGACAAATTTTAAAAGTTTCTATGTTAAATTCGCCATTTGTCGAAGCCAAGCGTTAGAGTTTAGTAAAAATTGTCGAAAAAATGACGTCATTGGAAATTTTTGTCGAGTTCGACTCCATCTCTAAAACCGAGAAAATCCCCGTTGACATTGCCCTAGATAGATCCCGAACCTAAATTTCAGTTTACGAGCTTGGTAGCAACCATGGCATTCAAACATAGCGAACTAAGGGCCTATGCACACCAAGTTTATTAAACGCGCCGTTGTAGCGATACAGACGCGATGCAAACGCACGTTTGACACTTTGTATCGCGACAACAAACTGCTCTGTTTGACAAAAAAGGCGCCGTCGACGCGCGTTTTCAAAACGCGCGTTTAAAAAACGTGTTGTTCATAGGTAGATAAACTTATGACTAAACCTACGGTGATTTGGGAATACAAACCCCATATTTACGATATCCCGAAGCCATAAATTATTTAGTTTGTGCGAGAAAAATGTCGCAATATATTATTTACTTCCTTGTCTTTCGAAGTACGTGACTTAGATATTTTTATAACCCGCATAGAATCGCAACAAATAAAAAAAAATACAATGTGTAACATTAATAGCGCACAACCTCTCGTGGGGTAACTCGGCCCATGTTACTGAACAATGTTTGTTCTAAGACATTTTTTTTTGCTTTTTTCTTTTCTTTTTTTTTTGTCTTAGAACAAACATTGTTCACTAACATGGACTGAGTTACCCCACGAGCGGTTGTGCGCTATTAATGTTACATGTTGTATATATAAACTTTTCAAATAATTATTTTATTTCTACAATTATATTAAATGGCCTTCAGTTCCATCTTAAAATAACATCACCACCCCCCCCCCCCAATACTTGAACACAAATCAAATCTATAAATTCTAAGGCAAAGATTTTCGAGGAAAGACAATTTTTTTGCTGCAAGTGGGAGTCGAACCTGCGTCTTCTGGATAAGTACTTCAGACGCCTTACCAATTAGACCATCGAACCACTCTTGAAGCCGAATCTTTAATCCCTTGTTTTTGAAACATTTTACACGTTCTAAAAACATTCTAAGGCTTTGGCCTCGACAAACGGAAATCTTTAGTAAAAATTCCAAACACAAATTCTGAAACCTTTTAGCGTTTACAGGAACGTAATAATTGTATATTATTTAGCAGTAATTTTACAGTAATCACTCGGTTTCTTGGCAAAGATGATGCGGGCTATGCAAAGGCCTGGAGAATTGAGGCCATGTGTTGTACGTAGTTCTATTTGTTGGCCTCATTTTGTGCATAAATAGTTTTTGCGCATAAATGGCTTAGTTTACAAATTCTGGCACGTTTTTACGATTATTTAAACTTGTATTATAAATGTGCTACATAGACGGACAGCCTTTTTTTATCGGGGTAAAATCATCAAATGAGTCCTCTCACCCAGGGCAAGGGAGGGACTGTCAGACTCATACTGGCTAAAAAATCCACGTTGTCCTTCAATGGCCCTTTATGTTCCGGGGTCACGGTGATGGAAATAAGTCCCGCGATCCCGGCAAGCTTTGGCCCTCTGTGACGCCTCGTCATTTTGCTGACGCTCTTTGAGGCGTGCGTGGAACACGATGCGCCGTCGACCCGGGCATGGTCCATGTTCGGGCAGCGAGTTACCCTTTACTCGGCTGCCCATACCCATTCTGACACGCTTACTTATATTACAAATATGATACATGGAGCGACTGCCACAAAATGACATAAATAACTGTGGAATCCTACTTTTAAGAATTTTGCCAAAAAGTTACTGAAATTAAATTAAATGCTAAGAATATTAGAGCGACACAGAGCTTAGAGAGGTGAATGTATAGCAGTGATCTTTGAACGCCATTTAGTCCCAAGCTAAGCAGAGCTTGTGTTATGGGTACTAGAAAACTGATAAACATACAGAATATATTTCTAAATACATAAATGTTATAGATAAATTACACCCAGATACAGAACAAATGATCGTGCTCATCTCACAAATATTTGTCCTGGATGGGAATCGGACCCACAACCTCCGGCATAGCAGTCAGGGTCTCTAATCACTACACCAACAGGCCTGTTAAATTATGGTTGACAGGTAGAGAAAAAACATTTCACGTCCGCATAAATATACTTTTTTGTTGAATGTTTAATTTTTGCTATAGTAGAGAATTTTTTATAAAATAAAGAAGAACACGTGTTTACAAATTATATTACTTTATATAACTAAATAACAAGATCTTTTTGTAATTTGTCCCATCGCTCATCATGTTCTTACTAACTTGTAATTTTGTTGTAATTTTTCCCGGAAAAACTTTTCAAAGGAAGTTTTTCATCTCGTTTCAGAGATTTCGCGGTAATGATTCTACTTTTATGAAGTTGGTAATTGTGGGAGGAAGATTTTTAACGATGTTATGTTGTGTTATTTTCTAGTTTTGGGTTTTTTTTGTTACTAACCTGTTGTAAATGGTTCACGAAAAATTTAAATCTCGTAAAAATGATGAGGTTTAAACATTGAGCTATTACTACTACGTATATAGACGACACGACGCATCACCACTGTGTCCCATCCAGGATGAGTGCGCGCGCCTAGAGCACGCCACAGAGCTGTCAAACAACTGAATGAACTTGTGCGCGTTGTTTCATCCTGGATGGAACACAGTAGTGATACGTGGTGTCGTCTCTATACGTAGTAATAAAAGCTCAATGGGTTTAAACAGAAAAGTTATTTTGTTCATGAGGTATTACTACGAGTATCTTCGCCTGAAACCTGTAGTTTCGGCCGATGTTTCAAGCGTTTCTTATTGTTTATCACTTACGAACATTAGCGTTCTATGCGTTCGGAAACAGACGCAGGCAGAGAGTTCCGCTCCTTCGCGTTTCCAAACATCTTTTATAATGCAAACAGCTTTAATGCTGTTCTCATTATAAAAGACATTTAGAAATACCTACGTATTGCAAATTGGTGGAATAGCAACATGGTAAGGATATATTATTATAATATCTATAAGAAATTCCAATAAGAAAGGGTTGTGATCAGTATTAATCTATTTTTAAATTAAAGAGTCATCATCATTATCATCATCATCATCAGCCTTAGTCCGCCACTCTGAACGAAAATTCGCCACTTGCATCCATCGGTTGCCCGCGACTCTCACGATGTCTTTGGTCCACCTATGAGACCTGCCTACACTGTGTCTTCTAGTCCGTGGTCACCACTCGAGAACCTTTCGTCCCCATCGGTTGTCAGTTCTACGAGCGAAGTGGCCTGCCCATTGCCACTTCAACTTGCAAAAAGAGCTATGTCGGTGACTCTGGTTCTTCGCCGAATATCCGTGTTCCGGATTTTATCCCGCAAAGAAACTCCGAGCATAGCTCTTTCCATTGCTCGTTGAGTGACTCTTAGAATTATAATTAAAGAGTCATTTTCTTTTAAATAGAAAAATACCATCGACTTTTAATAATCCGTGTAATATAACCAGACAAACACGTTTTATCCCAGCTGAACATTACAGCATGTAGGTTAAATTACATTCACCCACAAGGGACTGGGTTTGAATATTAATCCGTTGTTAAAAGTCCATTGTATCCGGCCCGATACTTGTCAGACGAGAGCCTCGTTACTGATGGAGCACGGAGTAGATAAGTCCAGAAGGATAACATCATCTTATTGCGTGTTAAAAAATGGTTGGTGCTGTTGGAGATTTTATTATCTACTTATTTTGCAAAATAAACATCAAATGGAAATCCTCTTGTAAATAATGGCAGCAATATTCTCTTCCATCTACCTTGGTGCATTTAAAAACGTCAAAAGTCATTTACATAAACACCCTTTTTTTATCGTGGTAAAATAAAAAAAAAACACGGTGTCCTTCGATAGCCCTTTATGTTCCGGGGTCACGGTGATGGAAATAAGTCCCGCGACCCCGGCAGGCTTTGGCCCTCTGTGAGGTGGCCCCGTCATTTTGCTTACACAAACACCCTGGCAAACGCTTAACCACAATAACATTGGTAACCAACTGTGTTGTCAACTGGGCCACTTCAGTCAATAACGGGACAATTTTATCTCTCTTGGGCAAGTTATCACTTCCTCCTTTTCTTTCATTTCACTCCTCATACAATTCATCCATCTTTTATTTCACCTCCTCTTCCTCTCTATTCATCACTATGAATATTTGACGCTCTTGTATTCTCATGCATTTTATCCTTCGTTGTGGCATTTCCATGCAAAGATTTTTCCCTTTCAATCTCTCTATTCAAAAAAGTAACTTATGTACAACCGCTGTACATGAAGCGTGTATATGTGTGCGTGGAGATCTTAAACAAATAAAAGTGGTGAGTACTCTTGCACTCGCTGTACGTGAATCGTATCTCTATGTGTGCGTAGAGATCTCAAACAAATGACAATCGCGAGTGCTCTTGCACTAGCTATACATGAAGCGTGTCCATGATTGTGTGCATTCGTATGAAGCTCAGCTTCTGTGCATATCTATAGTTTGTGGTCGAAGTCTGGATCAAGGGATTAGAAGATTGTTGACACACTTTCAGCTCGAGGGGATAAGATAGAGCTTTGATCGCCTATGGAGTAGTCTTGGCTCTATAGTTTTTCAAAATGGCTGCCTTTCTGACGCTTATGAATAAATAAGAATGCAAAAGTTACTTATAGCTGTACGTACAAAGCTCTTTTGGCGCTTGGCCGTTACTTTTTTTTTAATACAAACCCACAAAAGTTTATCAAAAACGCCCCTTGTCAATGTCATTTAGATGTCAATAATTCCCTTAAGCATTGATGTTTTATGTTTCTGACGTTTGCCAATAACTAGAAGAGTTTTTTGACATGAACAATAATGTTGTATATGTCTGAATGTCTGTAAACACAAAAAAGTGGAATTGTATCTACATAATATTATTATAAAATAAATATGTGAAAGTGAGTTTGCCATTTGTTTCTTTAGTTTTCTATTCGAGTTTTAGTATTGCTGAACCGAATTTTATTAATTCATCAAGTCCAAGAAAAACTATCAATTCCTCCCTTTGTAGTTTGTGCGAAAGGGACTGTCAGACTCGGCTGGTTCTTCAGTTGTTTTTTGTGTTCCAGGACCGCAGTAACTTCGCCCAATTCCATTTAAGCTAGTTCTTCTAACTAATCTTTTGTTGCGTAAGTGATCATTATTATGGAGTAGAAAACGCCCGAAACTTCGGCAGTTAATTCGAGTTTCGTGCTTACAGAGTAGGTACAGCAGGCGCGCTTCAACCCTAGCTAAAAAATAAATAAAAGAAAAATAAATAAAGCCACAAATACTCAATGGAAAACGTTTAAAACCTTATTTATCTCGATGTGAATCATGTTTGATCTACACAACAAAGACTTAATCTAACTAGATTCCTCCATCAATAGAACTGGTCACGAATGAATTCATATTTTTACTGAAATCCAATACCAAAATCCAGTGACGTTGAAAGATAAAAATATTTCACTATCCAGCTTACATAGAGCCGCGGATTTAAATAAATCTCTTCTGTATTTGAAGGGATGATGGGTCAGCGGTGGATGGTCAGTCAGATGTCAAACTTGTTTGGTGTGGAACGTTCACGACTAAATCGTTTTTTTTTTGTTTGAGCCTAGATTTGTTATGGCTGGGTTATTTTTGGTACTTTGTTTAGTCTATTAAATAATTATCATTGGCTTTCTGGCTATGAAGATCGTTAGATTCTGCAACGATTCGCCGACGACCGATTCATCATTGGACGTTTCGTCGACAGGACGATTCCCTTATGGCCGTTTCACCGATAGACTCTTTCTCCTTTGGACTTTTCGCCGATACGACGATTCATTTATGCCCGGTTCATCGATAGAATCTTTCACCTAAGGACTATTCGCCGACAGGACGATTCGTTTCTAGATAGATATTTCAACAACGAACGTTTTGCCGACACGACTGTTAACCTATTACTCTTTAAACTCTTTTAAACTTATCATCTCCATCATCGAAAAGTCCCTTGTTGGAAGAGTCTATTGATGAAACGGATATAAAAGAATCGTCCTGTTGGCAAAAAATCCCTAAGTGAAAGGTTCTATCGATTAACCGGGCATAGATGAATCGTCGTATCGGCGAAAAGTCCAAAGGAGAAAGAGTCTATCGGTGAAACGTCCTGCAAATCGTCCTGTCGACGAAACGTCCAATAATGAACCGGTCGTCGGTGAATCGTTGCAGAATCAGATCGTTGATCAGACGATTAAAAAACTTACTGTTATGCGTGGGGAGCGTCTAAGCTCAGTCGTGGAGATTTGTGGGTTAAAATGTTGATTATCATGTTGGAATAAATTGTGCATCTTTAAATGGGTTGTTGTAAGCTTGCCACAAAGTGAATTTGCCACAGTTTTTTAAACCTCATACATTGAAAGTTAATTCGCCACTGCTTGATTTTGTTATTGAAAATTTGTCACATAATATTTTCATTGCACATATTATTTACTGAAGTCGGCGGCGCCAACAAATCCATGATCCTGTTCTCCTAGTACTTTCTGTTCAGATTCCAGGTCAGAGTCGAATTTCAGGCAGGGACAACATTATCAATGTCGACTAATAGGTAAAACAAAATCATAAGTGTTATTAAATACACTATATTTAAAAAAATCTCGTCTTTTACCCACACTAGTGAGTATGAAGCACATGTCCTTTACAAAATTGTATTATTTTAGCTTCTTTCTTCTGATATTGCCACTAATATAAATAATACTGATATTTTTAAAATTATTTAATTAGTTTTGATTCTTTGTTAGTCAATGAAGAATCTTTATATTGATCTAGTTTACAAATTAGCCCCATTTAAATTGCGTTGAAGTGATGGCCTGAAGGACAAGTTTTTATTTATTAACTTTGTTCAGGCAGGTCGCTACATTTAATTTAAATCCCTAGTTAAATATGTTGAACCTTTATACTTAAGTTATACACTAGTTTTTATTTATGCATTAATTAACTATTATTATATTAAACTTAACTATTTTACATTTCAGTGGCTATCTTTACACCCATCTTTGTAAAAGTTTATGAATAATAGTAGATTACGCACCAAGGGAGTAAAGCATTGCCTTACGTCACGGGCGTATTGAATCCCGAAACGACACTAAGGATTCTGGGGTGAACCTCCGTAGCGCAGCGAGGAGGTTCAAGCGTTAATTCCCGAGTGAAACGAGGGAATTAAGTTAAGAATCCTTAGTGTAGCGAGGGATTCAAGTCAGCCCAAGACAAGGCAGCTTTACTCCCGAGGAGCGTACTCGGCTTTTCACACCTACTGCGAGGAAATAAATTCGATTTTGAAATTTGATGTGGTACGACAACCTTCGAACGTGAAGTTGGCACCACTGTAAGCGATCAGCTGTTGCTGCCAGCGGCCGCCATTACTGATACGACTCCTGTGTGAAAGTTTTCATACGGTTTTCTTTGAGGTTCCAAATTCAAATCACATTATTCCCACGGGAATAATGAATTTCAGTACATATATTATTGCCCGGCTCGAGCGAGGGGGAATAATGTCATGCCTTACAGTAGGTTTGCCTGACATATAATATGACATTTACGAGCAAGTAGTGTGAAAAGTTTATTAAAGTTTAAGTTTATTTCCTACAAAGCTGTTACTGGCAACTCTGTAAGTACACTGCACGGCACGTGTATTTACACGAGTAACAAACGTAACGTAAACAATAAAAAGAAAACATTTAATTTTCCGGCGAGTTCTAAAAATAAATGAAAATGGCTTCTCGTGTTAACTTTCCCGGGCTTCTTTCTTGGAATCAATTACATGATTGCTTGAGACACACCCTGTGTTTATCTGACATAGGAGACGGTTGCACACATTGAAACGTTTTTGCCTTATTGCCACATAAAGATGGTTACAAAATTTATAACAGTAAGCGCCATATTTTAGAATTCGTTGTACGAAATCATATGAAAACTCGCACGTTTTTGCGTGCACGCAGCACGCGTTTCATTTCGAAAAATGCTGTTAGTATTCTGATGACGTCATAAAAAGCGGCGCATGCGACGCGTATGGCATTGTGGAACGTTCAGCGCATTCGTCATGAATAAATGTGTGAACTTCTAAAACCTATGTGTGACCCTATATAATAATTATGTACTTTGATAGAATATTTGGTAGGTATTAGTATTTTAAATGTTTGCAATCACGAGCAATGAAATTCGTACGAAATCCTAAATATTTTTTCTCCTTCTGTGTCTTTTTTATTATTTTGAAGAACTTTTAGTTCCTTTCGAATAAGTATGTCGAAAAAGTACTATCACAGAAGATTGGAGATGAATATTATTAACAAAAAATATGTAATTTATAACAGCTAACAGCTGTTACATCATTTTTGAAAATATTTTCCACTAATTTTTATACCTATGTATCCTACTTAAGAGTATCATCATCAGCCTACTGCTGGGACACTGGCCTCCTCTCTGTGAGAGGGAGTGGGCCATAATCCACCACGCGGGCCCAGTGCGGATTGGTAGATGTCACATGTCTTCGAATTTTTGGTTCTAGGACATGCCGGTTTCCTCACGATGTTTTCCTTCACCGTTTTGAGAGCAGTGGTGATGAAATAAATTACACAAAGTAATGCGCCTGGCGGGGTTCGAACCCACGACCTAAAACTCGTAAGTAGGGACCGATACCACTGGGCCACCACACACTGCCACTTATGAGTATGAAGTTTCATAAAAAGTCATTTCGAAAAATAAGAACCTGAAAGTTCGTGTGAAAAGCCGTTTGCCGTACACCACTCGCGCCGCTCTTAAAACAATAGAAATAACAAGTCGTAAAAAAGATTTATAATTTATAAAAACGCTTTTTTACCCCAAAGGGACAAAGGGTAATTTATTCGACGTTACTTCAATATTTTTACGAAATTTATTTTACTTTTCCGAGTAATAATTTCGTGGACTATTTTATGGCCTTTGGGCCTATGCGACTCAGGCCAAGGCCACGGAGCCTTATAGCGCAGTGTTAAGTTTATTTTACTTTATTAAATCTTGAATAATTTAAATTGCTTTATGACTTTTGTGGTTTTTAACAATATTTTTTCGGTGGTTTCAGATTAAATAAATTAGAAATGAAAACTGGTTGCTTATGTGTAATAAAACATGGCTTGAGGACTTTTTTCGTACAAATTATATTATTTTTACAGAAAAGTTGTAAAACGAGTAAAAGATGTTACTACTTCAGTTTATATGAAGTACTGAAAATTTGTGAGGATCAATGTATGTTCCTTATTATTCTTTCACGCAAAAACAACTTAATTAATCAAAATTACACTAAACACACATATAATTTAGGACTTGGATAAACGTGGTAAATCGACCTCAAGGGTGTAAAGCGAATGGTAAAGTTACCAGCTACCAGTAAAAAAATTCAAGTAAAAAATCGAAATGAAACTGCCTAGAACAGCAAAAACAAAACTATTACATAGTCTAACATTTTACTTTTCATTCCGTGACTATCTCCCGTGTGGCATCCAGATTAAAAAAAAAAGTAAAAAATGGAAATCTATTCAAGAATTTTCCGATAATCTGTTCGCCATCTTCCATTCTGCATTCTAGTTGCGTTGACATGGACTAAATGAACTTTCTTCCCCCATAATAAAGTTTAATTTAAAATTTAATCAAGGAAGGCACTGGCTGTTTACATTGGATTTTTAAAAATAGAATGTGTTTTAACGTTTGTTTGTCCGTTGGGCAATACGATGGGATGTTTTCGGCCAGTTCGATCAGTAGTAATTTGAATTTGATTTTAGAAGGCAAAGTAATAGTTATTTATGATACTAGTGCGGAAAGTTGGTTTTTACAAACGAGTAGACAACGTACGCCCGAGGCGCCGAAGGCGCCCGAGGGCGTACCGTAGTCACGAGTTTGTAAATACCAATTTCTGCACGTGTGTCATACAATGTTTTTCAACACATTTATTCATATTAATATCAGATTCCTCCCTTGAATTCAGATTAGTCGCAACAATTTTTGAAGTTCCTAATATGAAAATGGCGCGACTTTGAAAATGGCGCCACATGCACGTGGTGAAAATTAGAACTACATCTTTCATCTCATTTACTCTTTAGTATTAAAGTGAGACAACGTATTGAGCAAAAGCTCTTCCAAGGAGGTTCGATCAGTCAGGTTGTTTATTTTCATAATGTGAAACTCTTTGGTGGAATTCTTTTTTTTTTTTTGGAAATTAAAAATAAACCGTAAAGAAAACGCACGCTGCTCTACAAGGGGGCGTGCGGTAAAATAGGTACTTAGGTGAGAGTACCTATTTTACCGCACGCTGCGTTGTATGGTCCGTAATTTTTAACTTTCGAACACTGTATACAGGCTTTGTAAATGCATTTTACGAGCAAATGTGTTGAAAAAAATGTTAGTTGTAAGCTGCTAAGCTGTGATGGAGCATTTACGTGTCGATTTTTTAAGCAATTTGATTTTTGACTCGTCCATGCCGTGCGGCAAAAATCAAACGTGTATAACGATAATTCGACTAGTTTTCTAGCCCCGAAAATATCGGGCCGGGCCATTAATTCCGAATATATCGGGAGTTGAGACAACTGTCCAATGCTGTAGTTGATTTTTATGTTTATTTTTAATACGAACTAAAAATTGGTGTGTGTTCATGTTTGGTCTTGAATATAGAGTCATTTTACACCATTTCTTGATGGTGTAAAATGGATCTCATATTTTTGTTTTTGATACTTATTTAAGTTTTTTAGATTGCTTCTAACACCACCTAATGAATAACAGGTTAATATTATTTATAAATTAAATCTGGCATCAATAAAGGTGCATTCACACTCATCAGACACCGTCACGTCACGTCACCGGCCCACACTCCTATTATGATATTTGTTCCCGCACGTCAGTCACCGGCACGTGACCTAACAATCACGTCACCAGTCAGGCATATTATTTCCAAACTAGTTTCATTCGGTGACGTGACGTCACTGATGTGTGTGAATGCACCTTAAATGTTCAAACGTCAATAAAACCTAATTCTAAGGCCATTAACCACTCAATGATCGACTAATTAATTTAGCTGATTGCAGTTTTAGCGAAATAACAATGGGATTATATTGAAATATTTAGTGGAGCCACGTTAGGTAAGTATTTAAGAGTGCGCATTTTAATAATAATAATAATAATAATAATAATAACTTTATTCATCAGAAAACATTGTAGTACATGATGGTAGTTTATAAATAAAACCGTTGTCGTGTACAATAGCTACAATAAAATGGAGGGTGAGGTGCTGTATTCCTAGCTAGGTTAAAAAATACCTGTGTTAAGGAGTACAGTGCCGTTCCCCAAGGAAAGTAATTTACAATAAATAATCGTACACAGCAGGTATACATTTGATGTGCTTAGTACAATCAATTTTACATTTAATTAACAACTTTCTTAATCTAGTCTTAAAATCAAAAGTTAAACAAAGGGAAAAAAAGTAAAAAATAAAAATAAATGAGTGGGTATATAAACACCAAAAGTAAATAAAACATGCAACTTGTGGGTATGCGAGCATTTGTTTTGACCAAAATTCTTGATTGCTGTGCGAAAGTATAATTATAATATTTCGCTGTATGGTTCGAGTCATAAGCTATAGCGGATATCAAGTTTCGTAACTTGAAAACAATATTGAAATTATTAAAGCCTTTGTGGACCAAGGCCACATCGGCTTTAGGCTACATAACATCACGCCACGATCAATAAAAACTAGGCAGACGTGGTGAAACCACGAAGAATAGCAGGAAAAAATTGAGAAGCGTGGCGGAAAGGCGAAACAATTGATACAATTACCTACACCAAAAATTTTTCGGTTTCGTCGAAGTTTTTGGTTTGTAAAAATGAGTAAACGGCTTTTTTACAATTGTAATATGAAAAACCATATATCGGACGGTGCTTATTTATTTTATTGTACAGAGCCGGGCCTTGGTAGTAAAAAAATTTTTTACAAAAGGATGTTCGTGTTTGTGGGACTATGCATATTAAATCTTTTCGTCGTTTTGTAATTTTTTTGTATGGAGTATTCCGGTGTTGTAATAGTATTACTTGTAAAATAAAGTGCTGTCGTATGTTGAGAATTCCCCAGTGGTTATACAGTTCATTTGTAGGAAACATAAAATGACGAAAAGTAGCAACCTTTAAAATAGCTCTGTGAGCTACTTCCAAGGGCATCATAAAAGTCTTAGCAGCACCACCCCAACATGAGATACAGTAAAAGATAATAGATGAGCATAAGGCAAAATAAACAGTACGAATAATTTTGAAGTTTGCGACGTATCGGAGGGTTCTAAATATGTAAATTAGTTTCCTAACTCTGTTCGTAAGCAGGTTAATATGCATTTTAAAGTTTAAATTTTTATCTATTATTACACCTAGGTATTTTATGTGATCAACGGTTGCTAAAGATGGACAATTGCATGATGTTTTTGTGAGGCAAGTGTGTGCTTTTAGGGTGATGTTTGTGTGTGGTTGGGAAGCCGCGGTAATTGAGTAGGCAAGAAAATTGGTTTTGCTGGTATTTAGGGTAAGGGTGTGTGCGGTGAGCCAGTCTAAGGCCAAGTTGAGGCCATGTTGTGCTACTAGTTCCAACTCGGACCACGTGGCTGCGAATTTTGAAAGTTGGCAACGTCGCAAACGGCTGTCAAATAATTACAAGTTTTAATTAATTTTGCAAAGGACAATGGCAGCGTTTCATACATTAAAATAGTTGAGAAGAAATGGTATCGTCAACATGTCATAAATATTTTAAAATGTTAAGCTTCAGACCCTGAATAACTTTGTTCAAGAATTAAGTACTGACAGGGCTCCAAAATAAATAAATATAGATATAAACTTTTTAGATTGTATGTCTAATGACGGAAATCGGAGTCTACAGAGGCAGTATAACAGTCACTCGGGGCAAGATCAGAATCCTGTAGGCATGCTCAAGTCAACCAAACCGAAGGAAAAACAGTTTTTAAACAATACAATTCAAAGATAAATAAGAAAATAACAAAAACAACACGTAAAGCGCAAGAGCATCAATGACAGGCCGCGCTTCATGTGACATTGACAGTTGACATTTTATGTTAGCTAGTGTTGCCATAACATTAAATGGAATTATTACTTTGATTATGATTGCGATAATGAATAATTATTTCAAGAAATTCTTTTTAGGAAATGTTTTTCGAAAAATTACTTCTATTATTTACAATAGTATAGCTATTTCAAAAATACGTGTTGTATTTTGGTTGTTATTTTTGTGGTTTTACAAGTTTACCCGAAAATTAAATAAATATAGTAAATGGCAACATTTTGATGGTGTAAAAGATGTAAAAGTCATTTGATAGTCCCAAAAATGTATGTTTTTTTATTGTGGCCTTGAATAAAATAGATTTATATTTGAAAAATCATAGAAAAATATTTGATTTCATTTTACATTTACGATATTTCTAGCCGCAATCACTTTTTCAACTATTTATCTGCCATTGTCCTTTACTGTATGAAAATAAGAAATATGGCTCTGTAGTGTACTAAAAAAATGATTAGGGAATGCAATTATTAATATCGTAACATCGAATATATAGTTTTAGACGTAAAAAAAGCATTGGGAAAATTACCAAATGCCTTTTATACACTTTTAACGGTTAGCATCAGATTCAGTGTTTTAATTGAATAGCTATATCAATTTTCTAGTGTGTAGTACACTAGAAAATTGATACAGCTATTCAATTAAAGAGCCATATTTCACATTCCCATACAGTAACATTGCGAAATTAATCAAAACTTGAAAATATTTGACAGTAATTAGCGACGTTGCGCGTTGCTAACTTTCTGGTTACGCGTCCTTAATAATAAACCATCCCCACACAGCACAATCCTGTCAATAATTAGAACATTTACGTGGAACAGGAAAATTATTACGAACACTGAATATCGGGTTTTATATCGAATGAAATTTCGTGTTTCCGTGGTTTCTGAAATCCTACTGTTGTATTCGTTCAATACGAGATATTCGACATTATGATATTTGCGAAATTCAATATCAGTGATGCAGATGTGGTGCCGGGATTATTCTGTCGAATCGAATCTAGTTTAGTTGAACGGGGTAATCTCAGGAACTATTAGTTTGAATTGAAAACACACTTTTGTATTGGATAGTAAAGTAAGCTTTAGAGAAAACTCACACCCCTTGGTAGTGATGTCACTAACAAAGCGGGTGAGCAAACTTTGAATCTAACCATAGATTCATTTAAAATTTAATCTATGGTAAAAAAAACAAAAATGTTTCTACACCTACGAGTAAATGATATTTTTTCTCATACGTCAGTCACCGGCACGTGATCTATCAGTCACGTCACCCCGGTCAGGCATATTACCAGAGAAGGTTCATTCGGTGACGTGACGTGACTGATGTGTGTGAATGCATCTTTAGCCTGACGTTCGACTGATTTGAATCGGAGTGGAGCTCGAATACATTGTGTCACGTGGCCAGCCATGGGCATCAGCCATGTGTTTGGTGAATCGCGGCACAGCTCGTCTTCGCTCTGCCTAGCGAGAAAGGTTATTATAGACTTAAATAATATGACGCTGCCAGTAATAGGAGGCGAACAGCTATTGTTGGGTATTTTCGTTCTGTATTTGTAATATTTTGTTTCACTTTTAATGACACTGTATTTTATGAGATTTGTTTGACTTAAGAGGCCATACTACCTCAAATGGCTTAGCAGAATCCTCTGATACGCCGAAAATACCGCAGCATTAATTTGAAACAAATATATGGTAAAGTTGAGGATTACTGTTAGGGCTTATGTTTGGCGAAAACACGATTCCATAAAATTTTCTCGCTAGAAAAAAATCCCAAAGTTACCTCTAAATTGAACAATAAACCGCAGGCAATCATAAAATACTGAAAATAGATTATGAAACTTTTTATACTAACTGAAACAACTATAAGGCAGGGCTTATGTTACTTGGTTTTTAGAATTTCCTTTTTTTTCGCCTTAATACAAATAGATTTTCGCGTAGACAACTAAAAGAAAGAGCAAGCAATAGTGCGGGGTACGTGCAAGTGCGAGCGAGTAAGATTATACTGAAGTAGTATGCCGCCTTAACTGGCGAATTTAAATTTTGGTTACATTCAAGCGTTGATATTTTGTATACCATTTTGGCGGAGCATAGGATGGACTTAACAATTTTTAAAATATCTTTTATACCCTGTGTTCACAAAAAAAAAATGAATTTGAAATTAAAAAAAATATCGGGTAGGTAATCATCTTTGCCAAACACTATTTAAATCACAGCACAGATTGGTGGGTCGTAGGCCTTTGTCCAGCAATTAGCGACGCCACGGTAGACGCAGTGACTGAGCGATCGACTGTTGTATTGTGTCGATCTAAGTAATTCAAAAACTGTAACAATCAGCTTGGAAACATACCATATTTTTAAAAGAGTAACCATGGAGTTTCTTGCCGGTTCTTCTCCATGGAATCGACCAACCCGAACCGAGCACGTTTTTGTCGACGTTTTATAAGTGCCCTCATGGGCCTATGTGAAATAAAAACATTTGACTTTGATTTTGACTGGCTGTGGAGCGTGTCGTGGGTTCGATCCCCTGACGAAACAAATATTTATATGACCTACAAGTAGTTGTTCCTGGTATGGGTGTTGGTGTATGTGAGTTAGCAAATGCTAAAGCCCCTACGACACATTAGAAATTCCTAGTGTAGGTCAACGTTAAAAAATATATTGGACAGTACAGGTCAGGTTAAGACAAAAAAAAACGAATGGTAAGTAACGTCGTAAAGAGTAACAAAGGATAACCTACTTATAAATCGGAGGCCGAAAACACCGTATCCGATAAATCGCAATAACAAGAAAAATGTCGCCTACGATATTCTAAGCCCAAGGGAAGAATGAATGATGATGAAGGGATCCAACCAATTTCTACGAGGACCTCATGGGGAATACGATATGAGGACAAATAATTGGGAAGTCCCAATCGCAATCAATTTCACTGTAATGAGACTGTAATATATTGAATTTGGAGGTAAATAATGATCCTTTATTTTTGGTTTTCTTCTTTTAAAAGTTAGAAAATAATGTGCCACACAATGTACGACACTAAATCCTTTATTTTTGTTTTGGGAAAGAAATTTTTGGTGAAATTGGTAAATTATTATCCTAAATGAGTAATATTTGAGTACAGGAATCAGATTAGACCAGATATAGATTTCAATTTTTCAGAATTTTACATGGAGATGCTGACAGATGGAAAAAGGATTTAAGTAAATAAATCGTCATATAAATGTTCCCACTGCTGGGACACAGGCCAGCTCTGGTTGAGAGGGAGTGGGCCATAATCCACCACGCAGGCCTAGTGCGTGTTGGTAACACATGTCCTAGAATTTTTGGTTCTATGACATGCCAGTTTCCTGACGATGTTTTCCTTCATCGTTTTGAGAGCAGTGGTGATGAAATAAATCACACAAAGTAATGCGCCTGGCTAGGTATGAACCTACGATCTACAGCTTAATAGAATTAAATCAAATTGAGATTTTTAATTTGTGTTTTCTTTCTAACTTTTCACTAACTTGGAATGCAGAGGGTGCGTTTATAATCTCACTTCTCGTCATACAAATGTTTGTGCCGTGCGAAAATCAAACCCGCGTGACACGCACCGCAACAGTCTATCCCTCAGCCATTGCATAAATTGTGTCGACGATCAACCACTATAATTAGACAGACAGACTAATTTGCCGTTTTTGTCGACTTCATTTTGTCTCATTAAGATAAAAAAACAAGGTTTTTCAGTAAACAGTCTGTGTAGTTTGTTCTAATTAAAGCTTTGAAATTATAAATACTGAAATTCAGCAGAGCATTCCTTCTCTTTGAACATTTTCAGTCAGTTTCAGCTGAAACTATAAAATGTACATTTACATCATTTAGAGTCTAGTTAGTAGACTTTGAAATGTAAATACATAGCGAATGCTGCATTTTATTGCTCATTAAAATGTTTAAAAAAAACTGGCCAAGCTTTGCTAAACTGGCGAATCGGACTATCACTACATAGTGTAAGGTTAATGATTTTAATTCTCAATATATAATATTTTATCAAAACAAATGTATGACTTATTTTTAATTTTCTCGGCTTGTAATAAATTGTCTATGATTTTGTCTTATATACAAAACGAATTGCGCATGTTCGAATTTTGAAAATGGTACGGACGATATTCTTTTGTTGGCGCGGAATGGGCTGCCTTATAGCTTATAGTATTGTGACTGAAGTTATGCTCTCAAATAAATAATTGTTAAGTACTGAAACTGGTGTTTTGCTACAATAGTATTTATCTATAATATGTATGTATTTAGAAATATATAAGTATGTTTATCAGTTGTCTAGTACCCATAACACAAGCTCTGCTTAGCTTGGGATTAGATAGCGTTTTGTGATAGTTGCGGAATATTTATTTATTATTTATTTAAAGCAAAGTCGCTTCCAGCTTTCTGTCCCCTTGTATGCTTATATCTTTAAAACTACGCAACGGATTTTGTTATATTTTTTGTAATACATAAAGTAATTCAAGAGGAACGTTTATACCTATGTATATAACATGTATAATACAGTAGAGATTGCACCCGTGCGGAGCCGGGGCGGGTAGTTACTCACAAAAATGGCAAAAATCATGTTTTTTTAAGTGTTTCAGAGTTAAACATTTTCTTTTTTCCAATTATAATGAGTTATGGTATTGTTTTGAGCCTAGTGTAGTAGTTTAGAAAACAAAATTGGCGTGCCCGTGCCAGGACCGCCCCAGACAGAGCTTTTTTTTAACGTGGTAAAATCATCAAATGAGTCCTCCCAGACATCATGGCAGAACGAGATCGACTGACAGACTTGTACTAACTAAAATCCATGAGATCCTTCTATAGTTCCGGGACCATGGTTACCTGATATTACCGCGACCCCGGCAGGCTTAGGCCCTCTCAAGCCCGCCAGAAGGCAAGCACAGCTTAACATAATAAATAGGTAAATAACTTAGTGTCGTTAATATTAGTCCCTATCTCCTCATTGTAATAAACTAGTTTTTTTAAATGAATACCCCCCACAAAAGATAAAAAGAAACTACTCGAGAAAACCTTCAATCTTTTTCAAAGAAACTAGATTATTAATCCAACCTCTAATAACGAGAAACTCTTTCTATGAAAAGGGAGAAAAATCTAATAAGCACACATTCCACGTAAGTAATTAAGTTATTAAGTCGAGGCAGCTTGTCCGGCAATAATAATACCAGTTTGTGGTCACTCGTTATTAAGAAAACTCTGTGGGAGGGATGAGAAACGGGAGTACGGAATAGATTGCGTTAAGATTTTTGAGGAAAGAAAAATTCAGGTGCGAGATGGACTCTCTTCTCGAACCCGATTATTCTTGACTAGCTTCTGCCCGCGGTTTCACCCGCGTCATTTTAGGCGTTTGGCCCTATGGTCCCGTCCCCATCAGTTCCCTTGAAGAGCGCGTGGAACACGATGCGCTGTGAAATTTTTATGAGAAATACTGATACTTGAGCGGTAACGCGGTTTAACCTTGATCGGTCGATTAGAAACGAGGCTGATTTGCTTATTGGTTCACGTCAATCGTTTGGGTAGTCAGCAGAGATGTAAACAACGTACTGTCGGCAAATAAACTAATTTAAAATGAGAGTTTGAAATAGGACTATTATTTTAAAATTAATCAATATAATATCTACACAAACTTTCGCATCTAACTATTTTTTTTACCAAAATTCATCACAATCGTTTTAAAAAATTAAATGAGAAAACGTAACAAACAATTAAGTAAACTCACTTTCTCATTTATAAGAATTTCAAATGATTTATGTAGAGTTAAAATTTTATGTTCGCCAGCATCTGTCAAATACCAATCGAATAATAACCTTCCACTACAGTAGTAAGATTGAAAATCTATTAAAGAAATTTGACAGATTGACATAGGTTGATGTGCTGGCTCCTGTAGGTAGGTACCACGATTTCGAGCGAGATAACATTGACTCCCGATAGATTAGTCGAAAAATAAATAATTTATTTTCCTCAAAATTTAATTCAAAGTGTAGAAACATTGTGGTAAAGCGTCTAGCGTTACGAAACGGAGGTAAAGCGTCGAAGCGTCGAGCGTGCAAGAGGCGAAGGAAACCTACACGCGTCCCGCGCCGCAACAATACGCTGCTCGCTCCGCTCTGCTCCACGCTCCAAATATGACTCGAGCTGGCACTCTAGAATATCAGAATTAAATTGGAAACTATGAAAGTAGGACTTCTAGTTTCGTAACTTAAATAAAACCCTGTTTAAACTGCTTTAACTAGTTTTGAGATATGAAATTTAGTTTTATTTCGTATGTTTTTAAAGCTTTATTAGTGGCCGACGGAAAAGATAACAGCTGAGTGATTTTTTTTTAAACGTTGCCCCTCACTATGAAATTATCCTTTGTCGTGGGTTCGTTTACAAACATATAAACACAAACGCCCAGACCCGTAACAACTACTTGTGGATCTCACAAATATTTGCTCCGTGCAGGAATCGAACCCACGATACACAGCGCAGCATTCCAATCGCTTAGCCACTGCGCTAACCGTGCCGTCTTTGAAAATTAAATCTAGTTTCTAGAAAGTACTCTTATCATTAAAAATTAATTAATTTCACCTAGTCACAGACACAAATATTATTTTCCTTGAGAAAATTATGACTAAAATACTTGAATGCGTTTTGAAGAAAATTTTAGGTTTTAATTGATGTTGGTCGTGTACGCGTAAAAGAAAAAACGCATGCGTCGTGAATTTAAAATAAGCGAATTTAAAACTTCACGTACTTTGATACACCTCTGCCCAAAAAAATTAAGCCTTAATGTAGATTTAAAACCAATGAGGGATTTTATTTTTATGTTTCCCTATTGATGGGTGATGCCCTTCCGAGTGTTACCTATTTTTTTGTCGTCAACTACGCAACTGACCAAAAAATGGGTACAGTCATCTATAAAAGTGTATATAGAAATTAATATAGAAAACCTACTTTAAGTAAATGAGGCGCTGAAGATTTTGAGTTTGAATAATTTGAAAACGTACCAACGATATAGGATAAATGCCAAGCGTGGGGCAAAGAGCACCTGTTCAACTATCTGGTAGCAAAGACACCTTGTCAACTAATGGTTATTTTATATAATTGTATTTTGTAAAAACAGTGTAAAATACCGGTATCTATGAGAGTTAAAAACTGTATTTAAATACCACCTTTTCGGTGCAAGGCCTAGTACTTTTGTGTAAATAGATGTGCCCAAAACTTGTATGTTGGACCGAAATGTTAAAAGGAAAAATACCACCTTGAGTTTATGCAAGTCCTATTACATTTTTGGGTATATGAGTATTCGCTAAAAGAATTTTTAGTTTTGAAAGGACAGTCGTTGTGGGACATGAAAACCTTCAGCATGATTCTGTTATCTAGTACGTTTTGTTTAATCCTCATGTAATTTCAACACCAAAACATTCTTCATGATCCTGTTTCTCCTGGAACTTTATGATTAGATTTCACATTGAATTCTAACTTATGAGAAAAATATTATTACATAAGGCTTGGTTGTTTAATATTTATAATGATCTCAAAAACAACTCCGCCCCTAAGACTCCCACTGCGCCCCTCAATTAACTTGTGAAGAAGGTTTAATTACATTAAATGTTAAATGTTATAGAAAACACTTGTAGAAAAACTGTAAATACGTCAGCGATTTTCGATAGCTTGCAGCATGTTGACGAAAACAAAAAAAAAATAGGTAAAAATCGGAAGGTGCCAACTCGCCCCGAGCGAGCGAGTTAATCTGCAGGGGTTGACGAATAAGTCAAAGCCACGATTGTCCTGCAATAGCCCTTTATGTACCGATTTTGTCACGGTGTGATGGAATAAGTCCCGCGACCCCGGCAGGGTTGGCCCTCTGAGCGAGGGGGGGCCCCGTCATTATGCTGACGACGCTCTTTGAGGCGCATGGAACACGACGCGACGCGCCGTCGACCCCGGGCCTGGTCCATGGTCGGCAGCGAGTGCGCTTTATCGGCTGCTCGCATGCCCGCGTACTTTGATACACCTCTGCCCATAAAATCAAGCCTTAATGTTGATTTAAAACCAATTATCTTCTTCTATTTTTCATGCTAACGTTACCAGCACTACATTAATAAATCATTCGTCAGATCATACTCATTTCCAAGGTTCAACTCCCGGCCCGGTCAAAATATTTTTACACATTAGACTTTTAACACAATAATATTTAGAAGATTAGTTAATAAAAACCATTCTAAGATAGAACAAATACACAGTACATGGGATTATTAATATAGAAAGCGAACATCATAAGACATAAAACGAAGTTTATTTTAGAACGCTGTTTTTTGTTAAAATGTTTCTTGCTGTTTTTTTTTTAATTTTATAATCGTTATTAATATCTGTGTTGCAACTATTTAGTGCTGGATAAAGTCATATTTTCATGATTTTAAAAGTTAAGAAAGAAGTGAAATGATACTTATCTTCTTTCTTATTAAGTACATAATTGTCTTGTATGTTACACCTACTTTGTCTTTGTCTCTGCATCACCCTAAGGTAGACTGGTAGATAATGAGTATTACCCAAGACATTAAGTACGCCTTTGTAAATGTTTTTTGTACCTTGTGCACAAATATTAAATAAATAAATACTTTTATTTTGTTCGATCTTTGCTCAGAAAACATAGGGTAGTTTAATTTAGTTTGTCCATTCGTCTGTTGTCCTACCCGCATTGGACATCGGTGGATGGCTCGGTGGCTCGACGTCTGCCCTGCCCCGCGCGCGCGCCCCTTCCTTCACTCAAGTCTGAAGCATCGAACTGTGCGCGCTGGCTATCCATCATATGTGGTCAATTTCGTATCAAAACTCAAAACTGAATACTTTTCTGAAACCTAAACGAATTGCCGTGCAATTAGTTACCTATAATACATCGAGGCATTTTTCTCACGCGAGTGCTGAATTGTTGGGCTACTTCCTGAAGCTGTGATCTGGTGCCGTGGCTGGGATAATTCAGGTTGGTGGTCAAGCTTTTTATCTACCCTGTGTACTGAGCAAGATCTTTAACTTCTACAGGGGGTTTTATGTACAGCACTTTCCAATCTCAATTAACGGTCCTTCGCCTTAAAATCACATTTACCAAGCGTCCTTATTCAGACTCCACATATTTATCTGTGCCTACTAATAAACTGAAGAGTTTCTTTGTGCGCTAATCTCATGAACGAAATTTGAATTGAAAATAATCTTTTTATTTTGGATAGTGCATTTATCGAAGAAGGCTGCGGGGAACAGAATGATAGTATATTATAATAACGCTTGCCAAAGTCGAGGACCCGAAGTACAAGGTATTTGAAAGCCAGTCTTTTTGTGTGATAATATTATACTAGCTTTTAGTAACAACAGACGAACAGACATCGGAAGACGAATTCCGGCCACCCCGAAGCCGGGGGCATGCGGGCGGCGAGTAATGGGGCGACTCGCTGTCCGAACAACTCCACGTCATCAGATATGTTGAAGCGTATAAGCAATCATATAATGGTAAAATATAACATGGACCATGTCCGGGTCAACTGCGCGTTGTGTTCCACGCGGGCCTCAAAGAGTTTCAGCATAATGGCGGGGCCACAATCTAGAGGGCCAAAGCCTGCTGGAGGCGCGGGACTTATCGCATTACTGTGACCCGGGAACGGAAAGGGTTATTGTAGGACACCGTGACTGTCGGTACGAGTCTGACAGTCCCTCCCGCTCTGCCCTGGGTGGGAGGACTCTTTGATGATTTTACGAAGATAGATAAAAAATAAATTTATTTGGGATACGGAAGTTAAATAGTGAGTCTTTCAATGTGATAATATGCTAGTTTTCAGTAAGAACAAAGCCAACATTGTTAGAAAAATGGACCATTTATTTGGCAAAGTTTAACTTCTCCACAAATTGTAAAATCTCTGTTCAACGTCAAACGTTTCAAAGTACATCTCGTCTTCCTACAACGCTCGTTTAAAAATAATAAAATCTTTCGTCTGTTTGATCTACATTGTTACTGCCTATTGTGTATTATCACGTTGTAAAATAAAATGTAGCTTTTCTTCTTCTTTGTGTAAATATACGGATGTAGAAAAGGCACGCACACGTCGTTGGTTAGGGCTGGATTTAGCTGGAAGGGCCTGGGTGGTTCCAGACAAGCCAGGCTGATCGCCGTTTAGAAAGACAAATCTGGGTTATCGCCGTTCTAAAAAGATTTCGAGCCGTTTGGACCAAAAGGACCTTTTTAAAATGAGTTTCTGGGACGACATGCTCAGGTCCAACCATTGTTTGATACTTTCTATTTAATTTCTTCCTATTTACATATACGAAGAAGCGCTGCGCCCGGACCCTATATATTGCAGAATGGGGCCCGTCTTTCAATCGCCACCTCTACAAATTCGATGGCCTCGCACATACGCGTAGTACGACACATCATCATCATCAGTCGGAAGACGTCCACTGCTGAACATAGGCCTCACACGTACGAAACGCCGTATGGAATTTTTCAAGTATTGCTAAAATAATGCAAAAGTACGGCGCGTACTTTGATAAACCTCTGCTCGACCTTTTGGACATTTAAGTCGTAATGTTCAATCCCTATCTACGTCAACCGTATCTTTTCAAGTCCACTCGTAATTTTTGACGACTCCTGCGTAAACCAGATAATATTATCCTCTAAAACAGTCAATGCAGTTAAAAAGCAGTTAAACCGAAGTGAATAACGGATACGTTCGTTATAGCTGCTAAAAATAACAGCTTTTTTATGAAGTTTACGTTTTGTTTTTGAAGAAAACTGTTACTTTGTTAAAGGTTACAAAACCTTGCGGTTTATCGCTTGTTGAAAGGTTTAAGTGTTGAAGTTCTTTTATGATAACTGTCGATAGAATTACTGCTTTGTTATGTGGTGATTTTAGAATTTACTTTTGCAGCCAAGAAGTCGATAGTCAACAGTTTTTTGTATCGTGGAAAACTCACAGAAATATTTGATCCCCGCAGGATTAAACACGAGTTCGATTCTTGCACGCAAAAAACATTGTTCCAGTTCTGGGTGTTTCTTAATAATGTAGTAGTTTCTTTATGTAGAGTTTCAACGTCGGATAAATCCAAAATCATCATCTGCCTAGCCTTTTCCCAACTATACATATTGAGGTCGGCTACAAACCAGATGCAGCTGAATATCAGTATTTCATAAATCCACAATACAGAAAAAAAAGTGAGGAGCATTTTTTGTTAAATAAATAACAGTCAAGTCAGTTCTGTAAATCCCGAAGAAGTAATGTACTCAATACTCAATTATTTATTGCATTCCATATGTTACAAAGATGGTAAAAAACAAGATAAAAGATACAATATAGACCCTGTCGGGCACGCAAAAGTTAGGAGAGAGGAAAAGTGTCGTCAACTTATCAACCAGACCAGAATCAGGCAATCGTTCAGAAATATCCGAAGTTTTTTTTTTATCTTCACCCCTACACTAGTTATTTTTTCATGTATCGTGGGTAGGTTGGGTACTTTTAAAAACAGAAACTCACATCATATACATGAACACCCTAACTCGGAACAACTACCTGCAGATCATACAAATAGTTGATCCGTGCGTGAATCGAACCCACGACATGCTGCGTAGCAGTCCAATCGTTCAGCCACTGCACCAAACGTATCAACCGGAAGGGATAATCGTCATCATCATCATCTCAGCCATAGGACCTCCTGCTGAACATAGGCCTCCCCTTAAGGGATAATGCTTTCAACCTATCAAGACATCAGTAAATACAAATAAACTAGACAGTCTTTCAGAAATACTAGAAAAAGCTTTTATTCACGTTATGAACAACTATTATTTATAAACCAGACTGAGGACTCCATCTCAGTTATACTCCAGCGCAATTTCTCAGGCTCGCCGTGTATTGACTGTGCGACCAGACAAATCACCATCTTTATGTAGCGAGCGGGTCGTTTGTTGGAGCTCGCATAGAGATGTTAGCTTTTATGTCTTGTTATAGCGCTTTCTTGAACTTTGATTCATAATATTTTGTTTTTAACCGACTTTGAAAGATAAAGGAAGTTATTATTTCGATTTGTTATACGTTGTTCTCGCGATATTGATTTCTGAGTTCGATGCCTAAGAATCGGTTTGCAGGAGGTCTAATCTCTAAGCACGAAACCCGTGCCTCAATTACGGTCAGTTTGAGAAAAAATCCGAACTAAGTATGAATGATTTTACGAATTGATAGATAACTCCTTATAGTCCATGCCACCCACCCATGAACTGCGAAAAATTGATTTTTTTTTAGTGCATTTTGACGTAATGACAGAGACACTAGCGTCGCGTAAAAAGGTCTTCAGTCTATGTCTTCATTAACGGGCTTAGAACGTAGACCCTCAGATTCGGATGGGCAAAATATTGTTAGATATTTTAAAAACAATGTTTGGATTTTAGCAATCGTTGGTAAAAGGCATGCTCTTATTACAAAACACCAATAGTAACTCTTCTGCCAGAACCTTTAAGAATTAAATACAGTCGTATTGTGTTATGAAAACAAACTGAAACATTACATTCGTGATTTCAGAACCAATGCGAATCGAAATCATTAACGACTGTATGAACTTGAAAGAGAAAACTGCTAACATGACTATGTTTTAATTCACAAAGAGTAGAGTGGAAATGACTGAGCGCAGCGAGCGAAACGATTTAAAATGAGCTCGCTCTCTCAACTCGTTCTTGGTCAAAATGCAAACTTATGAGAATGAAGTCTCCGCTTAGCCATTTCTAGCTCATTACTCTTTATCTGTCGAAAAAGGGTCTTATGATTTCTTAGTTACCTTTTACATCGTGGTAAAATCATCAAATGAGTCCTCCCCAGGGTTCCCGACGGTAGGGACTGCTAGACTTGTACTGCCTGAAATCCACGGTCATCCTTCAATAGCCCTTTCCATCTAGGGCCACTGTTACCTGATGAAACAGTCCCGCGACCCCGGCAGACTTTAGCCCTCTAAAGGGGACCCCGTCACATTGCTGACAGCTCTTCAAAGCGCGCGTAGAAGACGACGCGCCGTCGAACCGGGCATGGGCCATGATCGAACGGCGAATCACCCATTGCTCACCGTCCACATGCCCACAATTTCTTAGTTACCGTGTATTGGTGGTACGACCAGACAAATCGCTATATTTATGTAGGAAACAGGTCATTTGTTGTTCAGCGAGCTCACACAGACATCTCACGTTATGAATGTCTTGATAAAGCGCTTTGTTGAACTTTGCTGGGTTCAGGGGTGGGCAAAATACATGCTCTGCTTTAATTGAAATACAAATTACAAAATACAGTATCGCAAGTAATTAAAATATAAAATACAA
This sequence comes from Agrotis ipsilon, assembly GCA_028554685.1. Lineage (NCBI taxonomy): Eukaryota > Metazoa > Arthropoda > Insecta > Lepidoptera > Noctuidae > Agrotis > Agrotis ipsilon. Next base: position 8,389,288 of record CM052979.1, read on the forward strand.
AATACCTATAAGTAAAGTATTTAAAATATAAAATACAAAATACTGTATTTTAGCTTTTTTTAATTGAAATACAAAATACTAATTACAAATTACATTTTATAAATATGTAATCTAGACCAGCATGGGCTGAATGGCCTGGAATGTTCTCAATTCGACGTTAATTTTTTTTGCGTTTTTTTCGCCATGTTCGACATACAGTCATAGCGTACAGTGTAAAGACGCCAGCAGGTCCACCTGCCCGAATCTGTCAATTTATACCAATCAAAAAATAACCTTCCATTATTGTAATAAAGTTCAAAATCTATTAATGAAATTTGACAGATTGTGGTCGGTAGCTTGATGTGCTGACGTCGGTACATAACAGGTGCAGTATTGCCAACTCTAATTAGCTACTTTACCATCACTGCAGATATTGCAATGTCAGTAAATTAAGTTTAAATGTATTTTGTTAAAATGTATTTTGGAGCCTCATGTATTTGAAATACTAATTACAAAATACTTCGTCGTCAGGTATTTGAAATACGAATTACAAATTACATTTTAAGGAAGTAATTGAAATACAAATACAAAATACGTATTTGTATTTCAATTACGTATTTTAAATACAAGTAATTCAAATACTGCCCAACCCTGGCTGGGTTAGTGTTTTACGTGCAACATTTATTTTGCCTGAATGGCAGAAAGTACAGGAGAAATTCCTAGAAACTGCGGGGTATTTTTTAAGTTCCAAACTGTAGGTATCTCATGTATTAATCCAGATATATATTTTTTTTGTATTAATCGTTGCCTAGGACTTTTTTCCTATATCGTGGGTGCGTTTACAAACATAGAAACTCACATACACAAACACCCAGATCTGAAATCACTACTTGTAGATCAGACAATTTTTTTTCAGTGCGGGGATCGAACCCGTGACACACTGCGCTGCAGTCGATTGCTCAGCCACTGTGTCAACCGTGTATCATGAATAAATAATCTGTGCGTAGCAGTTTATCCTAATGTGTACACGCATTTAGCAGGTTTTGCGTAAAAAAGGATCATAGGCGGATCCATCAGTTCTCATAAATATTATGTACCGCTGCGTGTTAAAAAATGTGATAAATGAAGAACCGCTCGACCGATTTTGAGCACAAACTTCACATAAATAATGTACTTAATAGTCCGAACAAAGCCTTGGTTTGGATAGGTGAGCCCGTTCTTGAGTTATAAAGTGACAACGAAAAGTGGCATTGATTTTTATATACATAGATTAGTACGATATTAATTTATATTTTGTATAGATACTGATAACTATAACATTAGTTAGTAATTACAAACAAACTTTACATAACGAAACATAAATCTTAATTAATTATTTACTTACCTACTTGCTAGTATAAGTTTTTGTAACTTAATATACGGTTACCTACCCGTACATTGTATGATTGATTAATTATTAATGAACACGGTAACTTAATATTTAAGTGGGTGGAACTTTGGATATGGATTACATGTAAGGCTTTGCGAAGACACGACGCGACGATAACGTGGCGTGCTCTTGGCGTACTTACTAAGCCCCTTCGTACACAGCGTGATACAAGTCTCAGACACCTTACGACTTTGGTATCCATGTTGAATCCTGTGTACGACTCTCCTGGGTACCGCTGGGTCTCTGGGTACCACTGGTTTGCAACACCTGAAGTCGCCGCAACAAAAACAAATGCTTGATCGGTAGTGTGGACACACGTCGATCGCGTCCGCCATTGCGCCCGCCACAAGCCTAGGCCGTAGACTTCCACTGTGGACACACTTAGGCCCTTCGTACACTAGGCGACTCAAGTCTCCGATACCTTACGACTTCGGTATCCAAGCGACTATCGGAATACAAATCCATAAAGGTTCGAACACTGGCACGCTTCAATGGATATCAAAATCGTAAAGTATCGGATACTTGCGTCGCCTAGTGTACGAAGGGGCTTACATAACATGACGCAAGTTTCTGATACCTTACGACTTCGGTATCCAGGTGACTATTGCAGTGCAAATCTATAGAGGTTTGTACACAGGGACGCGTCAATAGATACCAAAGTCGTATGGTATCGGAGACTTGCGTCGCTTTACGTCACAGGTTTGCCTAATAGTACTGTTATGAGCTAGATATTGGATAAATTAATTTAGGTACACCAATCAATATGTATAATCAACTCTAAACACTCAATTCGAAGACATGTGACATCTACAAACCAGCACAGGGGCACGTGCTGGCCTAATATTTCTCACAGGGGGAAGGCTTGTGTTTCAGGAGAGGGGTTATGAGTTCATCCAGTCCTTTTTTTATTTGGGACAAACCCACCACACTATTCCCAAACCACTGCAACTACTGGAAGCCAGAATCAACAGTGGCAACCACCAGAAAAGCGCAGAGACAAAGAAGCTCGACATGTCCCGGAGAATGAATTTACCTGTCTTGGATCCCGCAACGTTTATCAGAAAAGAATAGTGGAGGAGTAGGGAAAAAAAAAGTTCATCCAGTCCACTGTTAAACACAGGTAGGCCTCCCCTAGGAGTGCCACAGCGCACGATCTCTTGCTTTTTTCTCCCAGTCACTGCGGTGCCATCCCACCCAAAGTTTGCCTACGCGCGGTTTCCATTCCAGTACCCTTAGCACGAGTTTTCAGTATTTGAGATGTAAAGTAAATTAGAACTTTGACAATTTCAAATTGACAATTTTTAAGGAAAAAATTTGTTCCTTCTTCGCAAACCAGAGGCGCTGTCCCATTTTTTCATACAATAAACTCTGTAAATACTGGAAAGTATCTGTAATGTAAAATAGTGAAAACTCGTGCTAGGGGTACAGATCTTTCCTACTTCAACTTTCATTTTGTTCTATGATTCACATGACCAGAGGCCCTAACACAAGATTTATTTATTTTATTTACAGTGTACTTGAAGTTTACTGCGTTTATTATATGGAAATCTATGCTGTAACATCTCATTTTGTCTGTAATACTCATCGTTACATCAAAGAAGCCTTTAAAGATCTTCGCAGAACGTTCCACTTGCTCTTTTCAAAGCATTTTCCTCTAAATGTGGTTCCAAACACACGTTTAAACGAAATGTCAAATGAAAACCTCCTGAAAATTCCGCGAAAACAGCAACATTTAACGTTCACAACCAGTTTCCTCGTTCTGCAAGAATTACCCACATTTATAAGTATTGTGGAACGTAAAATTACGTTTTAATGTTATCGTTTCGAGTTCTTGGAACGATTCCAACTTACCTGTATGAGCATAAGGGCTATTTTGGCTTGTAGCATGTGACATGATGGTATATAATATAATTTGATTTATGACGCGGTTGGGCCAATATTACATGAGTTTAATATTAAGGCCATTGATTTAGAGATTTGGTATAATTTTATGTGTTGTAAGCCGATCACGAAGGAGGTTGGCTATATATAATTAAGTATATAACTCAATTTAAATCACGAGAGGTATCGTTAATCTGAGGAAGTTTTTACTTTTATTTTATTGTCGTTTTATAGTTCCAACATATGGGGCTGTCAAGTCTTATGGTATAAGTCCCTTAAAATATTGAGAAAATAAAAGTATATAGCTCCAACATGTATTAACTTTGAATGCGCCGTAAGTGTGGCAGATGACTTAAATTTTGATCATCAACATCATTTATCAGCCACAGGACGTTTTCTGCTGAACATAGGCCTTCCCTACAGATTTCTTATATGCGGTCATATAAGAAGACTAGAACTAGAAGCGACTTGCATCCACTGAGATCCTGTGGTGTTCATCAGATCGTCTGTTCACCTGATAATGTGGACAACATACACTGCACTTGTCGATACATTTTTTTGAATAATGAATACTGAACAAACATAAAAAAAGAAATTATTTGATAATTCTTTGCTCGTAATTTTTATTTCAGACAAGTATCCAAAAGATATTTATCTTAAGCGGGATATAGTCCAGGTTTCCTTACGATATTTAATTTCACTGGCGTCATTGAAGTCCAAAGTACACCTTATAAAGTACGAAACCTAAATGCACAAGACACAGTAAGTAGAAGGTGCTAGTGAACAAAGAAGTTACTTTTTTTTATCGTGGTAAAATCATCAAATGAGTCCTCCTACACCGGGCAGGGCGGGAGGGACAGTCAGACTTGTACTGACTAAAATCCACGGTGTCCTTCGATAGCCCTTTATGTTCCGGGGTAACGGTGATGGAAATAAGTCCCTCGACCCCGGCAGGCTTTAGCCCTCTGTGAGGGGGCCCCGTCATTTTGCTGACGCTCTTTGATGCGCGCGTGGAGCACGACGCGCCGTCGACCCGGGCATGTTCCATGGTCTAAAAAAATAATGGACTGTAATAATTTGGCAAAACCACGATCATTTTAAAGTCAATTTAAAAGTGTACAAGTACCTACACGCTTACAATAAGGTAAGCAAAGTTTGGAAGCCTGTTACGAAATACAAGTTGGATTTAATTCAAAGTTTTTGGCAAAGAGCCAAGACCTGGAATTGTGAACATAAATCACTCGGTGCTACTTGCATTGACACCTGACTTCGTGAAGCCTTTTTCTCCTTCTATATTACTTTGGTAGGGTTGCCATCCGTGGTCGCGGGATTTATTTCTGGTCGCCGGATTTATTTCATTACCGTGACCCCGGAACATAAAGGGCTATTGAAAGACACCGTGGATTTTAGTCAGTACAAGTCTGACAGTCCCTCCCGCCCTGCCCGGGGTGGGAGGGACCACGACAAAAAAAAAAGGGTTGCCGTCCGTCCGGGTTTCCTCGGATTTACCCTAGTTTAGTTTAGTTTTCTGGTACTTCATAGATTCTTAATTGCGTATGAGGATTTTTTTTTGTTTAGCTTCAATTCTGTGGAGTTGAGGTTATGATTGCACTAAATATAGGTACATAATATATGAAAGTTTGAAACAAATGGGTACTTGTAATAATGAATACGACTACATGAATACGAATAAAAAAAAGTGTATTTCTTGTCTGATATGAATAAATAAAATGAATTTAATACAAAACATTATTTATCTGAGGAGCGAGGGGGGCTGCTTTATTTGTAGTCCGGGTTTAAAAATGTTAAAGTCTTGAGCCGCCCGCGACACACGCACACTTCACCGTCCCCCGACCCCTCCCGATGCAGTTACCATGGTGCGCACTTCGACTCATGTCCAAGTACTGCCCCCATAGCCAAGTCACAACAAGTCCTAAACGTCAATCGCAAACGCCCGGTACTCTCCATAAGATTTTCAACTTTACAACGTAGAGCCTAAAGTTGAAAACCTATTTAAAATTTCAAAGCGTTAGCGACAGGAAGGATCGAAAACGATAAGCAATCTCTTCAACGTTATATCCAAGTACATAAAGTTTAAAATCGATTAAAGCCTATTCAGCGTTTGCTTTTATCGTTTGTTTGGCTACAAGGCCAGGACTCTCTTTCACGCGTTTTGTCCTGGCATCCAATATTTTGAGATGGCAACCCTACTTTGGTGAGGTAACGTTTTAGTAAAAGTTGGAAGAAAATAATAGCCTTTTTTTAGTCGTGGGTTCTCATTAAATGACTTGTGGAGTGGTATGGGCTGTCAGACTCGTATTTACTGAAATACGGTCAAGTGTGAGTCGTATGTACATATAGTACATGAAAGATTCGGTATTTTTATCTACAAGAACAGCAAAAAATCGTATGGAACCAGAGTTTTGTAACTGGTTCCATGAGAGGCTTTTCTTTTCGTTGTATGGAACCATGTCTGTTTTATGGAACCTAAATATTAATTCGCTTCTTTTTTTTTAGTATTTGTTCTTATAGCAGCAACAGAAATGCATTATCTGTAAAAAAACAACTGATTAACTATAACGTTTCGTGACTATAAGGACGGACAGCAGAGTCTTAGTAATAGGGACCAGTTAACCCTTTGGGTGCAGAACTCCAAAAGAAGCCTAAAGGGCATATTTAATTACCACTAAATTACTTCCCACAAAGAAAGAACCAAGTGGCTTAACTAGCAGCGGCTTTTAAGTACGGTCAGCAACACAGATTACGATTTGCAAGAAACACAAAAAAAACAGTACCAACAGTAACAGTATCAAACAGTTTTCCTGAATAATATGCTGTAGGTATATTTTATATATCGTCCCCGTAGTTGGAAAATTAAATAACTCCGATTTTGGCGATATTGACTTTTCCCTATTTTCAAAACACCTAAAACATGCCGCATATTTGAGCCTTACAGGCGTTTTCGTATCTTATTCCGTTCCAAAAATATAGCTATTTTTGTCGGATAGATGGAATAATAAATATCTTCAGACAAACAATATTTTTTTAAAGGAAAAATAAATAACTCAGTAAATAAATCAATAACTGTGGTCAATGATAAGTTGAATGTCAAATAAATTAAATAACATGAGTTGTTGAATTTTTCCTCAACTTCAAAATTCTTTCACAAAACTACCTAAGTTCTAGGAAAACTAAATAACTCTATTTATTTAATTCTGCTATGCAGAATTCTGAAATAACGTACTTAATTTATAAATACTTGATGTTATCTGTTTGAATATCAATTATTTTGAGTTGTGGGAGAAGTTGATAACTCATCTGCTTTCATTGGAATTTTGACTCTTAAGTAGAAGAATTAAGGTTACTTTTAGGTTGTCACACAAATTTTTTTAGTTGGGTATTTTCGTTAAAACATTCTTTTAAGAGTGAAACTACGTAGGGTACCAACGTTTAAATCAATTATCGAATAATTTGCAGCAGAAAAACATTAGTAGGTACCTATAGCACGGGCACGCCGCAATCGCGGCGGTAAGGCCCCTTTTTGAGGAGTGGCTGGATATGCGCTACGGCTTCTGTCTTCTATCTTTCGTCTGGCGCAGGTCCTCACCGGACACGATTGTTTCGGGAGGTACCTGTTTCGGATTCAGCGGGAGGATACACCCGAGTGTCACCACTGTGTGGACCGCCCAGAGAACACGGTGAAGCATACGATGACGGTCTGCCCAGCCTGGAACTGCAATGCTAATGGCTTGGAGCTTCTCACTCTGTGCTCAGAGTTTGACCTGTGCCTGACTAATAACTTCTTTCACCTAGCAGAAAAATATAATACCTCGTGGATGCACCCTAGATCCAAGCAATGACACCTTATTGATTACATTATTGTATGTAAAAAAAGATCTAAATCACATCTTGGTAACAAGAAGTATTGTGGGGTGTGGAGTGCTGGTCAGACCATCAACTTATTCGATCGAAGGTGCGTTTGTAAATAAAAGCTCCTCGACGCACAGCGCATAAGAAACTAGTGAATGTTTGTGTTGTTTCAGCACCAAGGCGTTTATATGCCAAAAATCTTCATGAAAGCGTGTCATGTACTATACCATAACCGCTAAAGAAAAACCAGAACTGGTTCGATGACTTACATAGGCAAGGAAATTAGAGCATTTCTTGAAAGCTACAGACTAGAACTGAAATCTCTATGAAACACCGTTAGACGAAAATCCATTCAATGCGAACTTAAAATTAAGATCCGTGACTTAAAAATCAATAGTGGCTGGATAGAGCAATAGACATGCAACTCTGTGCTGACACAAACCAAACGAGCAGATTTATCGAAGGCTTGAAAACAATTTTCGGACCCTACTCAGACCATAAGCACGTGCAGATCATAAGCAAATCTTAAATAGGTGGGCTGAACATTTCAATAACGCTCTGAATCTCTGCTCTCAGATAACTGATTTACCATACATTGGAAATCTTGAATGCCGTCCCATAAAGGAGAACTTAGCAGACCTTTGGTAAATTCATGTCAGCCGTCAAAAGATTGAAGAACGGTAAAACACCAGAAGCCGACTGTCTACCATCAGAGGTTTGTGAATATGCTGGTCCACAAATACAAAGTAGGCTCTTCAATTTATTGCTCAAGGTATGGGAAGCCAAAATTGTATCCCAAGACTGGAAGAATGCCTCCATTTGCAAATTTTATAAGGGTAAAGGTGAATTATTAGACCGTGGTTCTTACAGAGGCATCTCTATCTCCTGTCTTCCACTGGGAAGGTACTGGCTCATATCATAGATAGCCGTTTATCAAACCTTGTAGAACAGATACTTCCAGAGACCCAGTGCAGGTTTACACCCAGCAGAGAAACTGTTGACGGCATTTTCATAATGAAACAAATTCAAGAGAAAAGCCTTGAACAAAACCGTCCTCTGTACATGTTTTGTTAACTTAAAAAAGGCCTTCGATCGCGCGCGCTCCACTTTGGATAGTGTTGAAAAAGGCTGGATGGAAACGATTTCTCAGACCTAATTAATATAACCAGCGATGTGAAGCAAGGTTGTGTCGTGGCTCCCACGTTATTTTCACTCTATTTCTCGGCTCTGCTAAATGATGTTCAATTTTCGCACTGATAAAAGTGTTTTCGACATCTCACGGTTCAGGGCGAACTGGCGAAGAGTAAGACGTCTAGGGTTCCCGTGCTTGACACACTCTGGTTTTTTGGAAGATATCGCTATAAGCGATAAGACCGTCATTATAACCATAGCATTAGTAAAGTTTATAATAGTTGTGTGACAATTTTGGTGTACAATAAAGTAGAATATATCTATCTATCTATGCTGATGATGTATGCCTGTCAGTTGATCGTGTGGAAACTCTCCAAGACGCTTTACAAGGGTGTGTAGACCTCTCATGACTTGAAACCTGTCCGATGTGTACTTACCGCTTTTTTACAGGAAGGGTGCGAATCATAAAACAACTTTTATTTTATATGATACCAATAATTGTTCAAAAAATATCGAAGTAATCGTAACGTACAAAGCCACAAAATTTTACATTTCAAAATACTTCGAGTTTGATAAATTCAATAACTGCATTTATTTCACCAAATTTTACTCCACCAAATGTATTTAGTTCGTAGGAAAACTAAATAAATAGCCAAAATAAGTAGATAATTTTAGTACGTTATAAATAACAGTTGTGGCAAAATTAACCAACTTGATTTTTTATGTGTTATTTAGTTATCGTTAAAGATTGAGTTCAGTTTGTTAAAGCATAATATAAAAGATAATCAGGTCCACAAAATATCAAATTACCGACGGTAAAATTGTCTCACATTTTTTAACAAATGTACATTAACTGAAAAAAAAACACTAAATCGCGTTTATCTCAGAACTACAAAATCAGAGTTATTTAATTTTCCAACTACGGGGACGATATATTATATGCATTAACGCATTTCAAAGATATTCTTTCGATAGAAAAAATCGAATCCGGTGCAGAATTTTATTCTGTGACCTCCGGATCCAGTCCATCCGACGATCTTTTCAACAGACCTATCGAAGTTCATGCCTACTGCGTCGAAATCTTTAATCCCTAACGTCTCAAGGTGACGTTAGAAAAGTCGTAAGGCGAAAGGCATAAGACGTCCACTGCTGAACATAGTACTGAATCCGGAGGTAGCAGGATCAAATCCTGCTCGTGATTCGAATTTTTCGTTCCAAATAAATCTTTGAAATATGCTGTATGGTATGCACGTTTTGGCTGTATTCTACTTGCAGACAAATTTTTCATATGACATTGAAAATTATAACCCAACATTAGAAAACTGTTTAAAAATATCTGCTTGCACACCTGTTTTGTTGACTGTACCTCGGCAATGAACCAGATAATTTACACCGGTCTGTCTCTAACTCTTTGAAGAGCCCTTTGAAGCCACAAACTGAGCTAAATCTAGGCTATTCAGTCTTAAATTAGTGTTTGCTCAAGTCTAGACTATTTAGGTTTCATTTTGTTTGTGTTTAGGTGTTGTAATGTTTGTTTAAGCAGTGGTGTTAAATTATTGAATCAAATATGTAGGGTTTTTTTTTCAGATGTCAGATGAGATGAGTCTGACAGTCCCCTCCCGCCCTGCCCGGAGTGGCAGATTTGTACTGACTAAAATCCACGGTGTCCTTCAATAGCCCTTTATGTTCCGGATTCACGGTGATGAAAAAGTCCCGCGACCCCAGCAGGCTTTGGTCCTCTGAAAGGGGGCCCCGTCATTGTGCTGACACTCTTGGAGGCGCGCGTGGAACACGACGCGCCGTCGACCCGGGCATGGTCCATGGTTGGACAGCGAGTTGCCACTTGCTCGTTGCCCGCTCGCCGGAGATTGTCTTGCGACGTCTGTCGCCGTGGGGTAGGGCAACTAGTTCACCACTAAACTGGACAAGATGTGGTGACACATCATTTCGCATTACTGCATGCATAGGTGACGTTTTGAGAGACTCTTAAAACTTTATCACTGTTGAGTTGCCTGTCTCACCAAATAATCTCCCTTTACCTTATATTACTATATTGAAAAAAATATGTACATTACAAAATTATAATTATCTGGTTTGATTTGTTTGTTTATTTTCAATAACAAGTGGTGTTGATTTCAGTTTACTGCGGCCCTTCCAAAATAAAATCCCTTAATCTATGAAAGTCGATTTTCAGGCCCACCAGTACTGAATGTGCTAAAAGCATTTCGTAGTTTAGTACAATTTATTCTGTTTATACTAAGCTGCAGCGTAGCATGCTTGCTACGCCGTAGCAGCGGTGGCGTCCGCGTAGCATGCTTGCTACGCTGCGTACTGGCTACGTGGCTACGCCGTTACTCAAAGGCTGTGCGAAAGTGTTTTGTATCTAGCCCATAATTGAACTTTGGTTGTGATTAGCTTCTGTGTAAAGAAACCAAGTAGACACATCAATAATAGTTCGTGATGGTTAGTAGTTTTTTTGTGGCAAAATTATACTGATTTTATTGCATATTTTAAATGAAGAATCTTAAAACAAGAGGACATCATAATTTAATCTACGATACGCCGTGTGATGAGTCTCATGTTAGATTCCCAGGTTGGGCAAAGTTATGTATTTCTCAGTGGCACCCTTGAAAACTAGATTCGAGCCCGGTCAATGGCAATAGGCTCGCCCACAATTAAGTAGGACTTAAAAACTTAATAGCCGAAAGAGGTATTAGGTACCTTCACCTCTGCTCCATCTTTCGGCGTTCACATAATTAAATATTACATTGTGCATAACAATAATAATAATATTCCACAACTATCACACAACGCCATCCAGTCCCAAGCTAAGCAGTGCTTGTGTTATGGGTACTAGACAACTGATAAAAATACTAATATATTTCTAAATACACAAATAAATTACACCCAGACACAAAACAAATGATAGTGCTCATCACACAAACATTTGTCCTGGGTGGGAATCGCACCCACGACCTCCGGCATAGCAGTCAGTGTCACTTACCACTAGACCAACAGGCCTGACGGCCAACAATGAAGAGAGAACTACACAGATGTCAAGTTTCTTGGCACTAGATTTGTAATGTATACCCGAATTATGACGCCAAGTGCTCACAAAACTTGGCTTAATGTTACTTGAAACTTCGCCAAGATTTCTATGAAATCTGAGATTTCAGTATTACGCTCGTTATTGAGACAAAACACTTCAAACCTGATTTTATAATTAATGTTTTCGTCTTGTATTTTAAAAGTAATTTTGTGTAGTACATAACAATTATTTCTTATACTTGTTTTAATAATCATCATCATCATCATCTCAGCCATAGGACGTCCACTGCTGAACATAGGCCTCCCCTTTAGATCTCCACATATACCGGTTGGAAGCGACCTGCATCCAGCGTCTTCCGGCGACCTTTATAAGGTCGTCTGTCCACCTTGTTGGTGGACGTCTTACGCTGCGCTTGCTAGTCCGTGGTCTCCACTCTAGCACTTTTCGTTTAAATAATAAATTCATTTAATTACGAGTATAACTGATGCTAAATAAATTGCTCTAAAAACTAATTATTTTAGTCTAAAATTAATAAAAGTAAAAATATTTTGTTACTGGTTCAGGCCTTGATATTATTAATAACCTTATAATTAAATGATTAATTTCTATAATTATTACAAAGAAAACTATTTATTTATGTACCGTTTTAATTAACACAGTACGCATTAATTACAGAATACAAGAAAACAATGTTTTAGTTTTAAGCATTTCTACTAAAGCCTATTAAGGTATAATAAAGATATTCTTTCTCGGGAGAAACATTAATTGCTATAACTACATAAAAATAATTATTCTTTCTACAAAGAATTGTAATTAAATCTCATTAATCTTTGCTTATACTTATAAATTATTTGTAACAAATATATAACTTTTTACTTACTGTTAAATGTAAGAGTTTGTCAAGATTTATGAATAGATATCGGTTATAATATTAATCTTTCACGCAAAAAGTACTGAACGGATTTGAAAGAATTGAAAATATAAATATACTTAGTAGTTTTTATCTCTCTTTCACATTCACAATAAGCTACGACGCTTCGCGTATATTCAATATCGTCTGCCTAGCCCTTTCCCAACTATAAAAGGGTCGGCTTCCAGTTAAACTAGGTGCAGCTGAATATCAGTATTTTAGATGGAGCGACTGCCTATCGGACCTCCACAACCCAGTCACTGGGTAATACGATACCCCATGGTAAGACTGGTTGTCAGACTTCTGACTAACGACTGTCAAAGATCTACAAACACCACAGAGGAATCGCTAACCCATCCACAGTCCAACCTAAATTACCTATATTTCATAATACTTATAATTATGTCTGTGAGAATAAATAAATGGCTATGAGATTTTTTTTAACTACCATTATGTTTTTCCTATTTTTTGTTAATATTTTATTTTCTCTTTCTTTCTTTTTCGCAAAACAGAGTCGGAATCTTGAGTGGTCCACAAATACCTACCAGACAAAAAATATTTTCGATCATAATGTCTGGCTATTCGTGAACAAAAATATTACATGAGATTCTACTCTAGAAGATTAAAATGCTTTCAGGATGAAAGTTTTTCAGTACAAAAATGGAAACCTTTTTATTGATACATATTTTATTTACAATGGGTATACTCTTGGCCTTTTATCTAGCTCAGAAGCAAAAATATGAGATTTTTTTTCTAAATTTTTACACATTTATTAAGTAAAAAAAAAAATGGACAGATCAGTACACAAACTTATTTCAATAGATTTTGTTTTTTTACTTGCAAAGGCGTAGAGACAGCGAAAAAAACTTTAAGATATTTTTTCTTCTAAGACACTTGAGACTGTGTGATGGCGGCCATCTTGTGCGTGCATCTGACAGGACTGTCCACTTACTTAGATTGTTCTCTTGAGCTATATCTCGATATGTGTGTTATATGTCTACAACTCTGAGTAACAGTCAGTCCTTCAAATTTTAGAAATTGTCTTCAACTATAGATGTTTGACAATCGTTGAACTGAAAGAAGTTGGTTAAAAAGAAAATAATCACAGCGTTTTTATTTTATTTTCTAAAATCTTCAAATGACTCGTGAGGGAGAAGTAGGGCGTAGACTAGGAAGGGAGGGACAGTCAAATCCACTTACGGTTTCACGATAAAACAGTCCCGCGGAACCGGCAGAAAAGTCCAAATGAATTCACCTTTTTATATTTATAAAGCTCAATTATAAAAGACAAATTACACAAATTTTAGTTCGTTTACGCATTACTTTCAGTAACTTAATTATTACATCAATACTGCTCTCAGAACAATGAACAAATTAAGAGACAAATTGCATGTTTTATTCAAAAATGTGCGTGGTGGATTACAACGTCGTCCCTCTTACATAGAGTACGCCTGTGTCCCAGCAGTGGGAACATTATAGGCTCATTAAAGGTAATTCTTGAAGGCCACGTCAAAAAGCTCTCTTGTTGACTGTAGAAACATCTAAACACGATTATAAGAAGCTTAATGCCTGTTAAACATCTGATCTGCGAGTAATATTAATAAATTACTTTTAGCTTAGAAAACACAAAATTGAAATCGAACCCTACTAAGATGAAGTTAAAGTCTATTATATTATATCTCCTTTAAATCATTCATAGTTTAGAGAAAACACAAATAGCAACATATTGAAATACAACCCTATTACTTTGCAGTTAAAATCGATATCCCTTTAAACCTCTTTCAATATTCATCGAAGGACGAGAGACTTTGTTTCTAGGTTAGTACACAGTTGTTCTAACTGTTTAATAATTTATTGTATTAAATGCAAAAGGATAATCCAAAGTTTTAGTAGGTAAATAAAATGTTTATGTGTGAGTAAGTACGGTAATTTGTAAAACAAAGATAGATATCAGCAATATGTTTATTGTTAACTTAACTAACTTTAACTTTACTCTTATTTAATTTACAGTGACTTAAATTAACTGAGGTTTGTACGACGCCTGGCCTTGTAGATAAAAGTGGCAAGTGATAAACGTGAACGCTCAGTAGTCTTTAATAGATTTTCCACTTTATACCCTAGCTAATAGAGTTGAAAATGTAGTAAAGATTACAGAGCGATTTCCATGCATTCCTTAGGCCCTTCGTACACAAGGCGACTCGGGTATCCGATACTCCAGTCGAATATCTAAGTCGCGCGACTCTAGTAGCGCATGATCCGTACACAGCGGCGACTCGAGTCGTAAGACTCAAATCGTCTATTCTATACCATTCTATATTCAACCTTAATAATACATGGTACAAAACACAAAATGTACATCTCGTTGCATAAATTAAAATGCTGTTAATTTTAAAAATGGCGGGCGCATTCCAATTTCAATTTTTTGGAATTAAAAATTGGCGCGTATACCTACGGGAGAAAAACGTATTTTCACGCAAAAATATTGAGAAAGAATATGGTTCATAATTTCGCCGCGCGATTCTGCTACAAGGTAGCTCGATTTGTTTATGCTTTGACTTTCATGGTGGTGACCATGGGTTCAATCCCCAGGTAAACATAGAATCTCTTTTCGTGTTTCACGTGTTTTTTAGAGTTTTATTCCATTTTTTTTCTAGGTTTTTTTTTTTATAATTTTACTGCAATGCTGATGACCGTGGACAATTTCAGATTTGAATAGGATTTTTTTTTAATGTTTTCGTTTTTCTAATTACTTTAATTTTGTCGTATGTGCAAGTACATGACGAAGCTGGGTTAAAGTAGTAATGTTTGTAACGAAACCATAATAATTTATAAAAGTGTAAAAAGTTTGACACCATGCTCGATAGATGGCGTTGTCGTCGAGTTAGATCGCGCTATCGTTTGGTTACATCGATTTAGTAAAAGTGTGGTTTTATTTTGAACCTCATAAGTGTTCACATTAAGATCAATATAAAAATTTCAACATTAGAACTAAGTGTAATTTATTTTTATTCGTGTTACTTTTTTTAAACTTCTATGTAATTTTTTAATTCCTTCATTTTTTTCTATTTGTTTTGTATAAAATGTACAAAAAAAAGAATTTAAATTGTCTGTTAAAGTAAGTAGGTAGGTACTAGGTATTATTTATTATTTTGTTGTCAGTGAAGTTTACAGTCTCATTTATTTTTATCTTATACCTAATCTCGAGGCTAAATAATTACAGCCGCACAAGCCGATCTTCCGGGTTAAGCCGCGCTTGCCGAGGTCGGTCTGTGGATGGGTGACCATCTTTCATTGCGAGTTTCCTCCGTGCCTCGGAAAACACGTAAAGCCGTTTGTCCCGGCTGTTATTTGTAGATCTTTGACAGTTGTTACTGTTAGTCAGAAGCTCTAAAGTCTGACAACCAGTCTTACCATGGGGTATGGTACTACCCAGTTACTGGGTTGTGGAGGTCCGACAGGCAGTCAATCCACGTAAAATACTGATATCCAGCTGAAACTTGTTCGACTGGAAGCCGACCCCAATATAGTTGGGAGAAGGCTAGGCTAGAAAATTAAAAGTGTCATCATCTGATGACACTTTTAATTTTCTATGTATTTTTCCCGAGCTAAGCTCGATCGACCAGGTACCTACTATTATGTAAATCACTTGTTATATTAATCATGACAAAAATAAATACCGGCCTGTTAAATCAACGGCCATTCCTATTACCGCCCAAGCTTAGGTATTCCATAGTAATGACGGGGCCCCCCTCTAGAGAGCCAAAGCCTGCCGGGGTCGCGGGACTTATCTCATTACCGTGATCCCGGAACATAAAGGGCTATGAAAGATACCGTGGATTTTGGTCACTACGAGTCTGACAGTAACGGGGTGGGAGGACTCATTTGATGATTTTACCACGTAAAAAAAACTGTATTCCATAATTTAATTAGAATATTCTTTTGAATTTGACAAGCCTGTTAGTCTAGTGGTTAGTGGCCCTGACTGCTATGCCTGAGGTCGTGGGTTCGATTCCCACCCAGGAAATATAATGTTTGTGTGATGAGCACTATCAATTTTGTTCTGTGTCTGAGAGTAATTTATCTATAATATTTATGTATTTAGAAAATAAAGTATTTTTTTCAGTTGTCTAGTACCCATAACACAAGCTCTGTTTAACTTGGGACTAGATGACGTTGTGTGATAGTCATGGAATTATTATTATTAATTGTAATGATACAAACCAGGATATTTTTCTACTTCAGATACAAAGATGTTTAATAACAACGTTTAAAATAATAGATACTTTTCGTCAGTTAAAAATCGCGCAGACTTGGGTATCGGCGATCTTGTTATATGAGGTCGCGCGCGGATAGAGTCGGCGACGCATCACGAAGATAAGCCTCTAAGGATTTGTATTGCGATAGTCTCCTGGAAACCAAAATTATAAGGTATCGGAAACTTGCATAGCGTTGTGTACGAACCTTCGTACACAACGCGACGCAAGTTGCCGATACTATAGTTTCGTCACTACTCATGACCTGCGGAAAATTAGAGGTACTAATTTTTTTTATGCAATTTGATGTAACGACATAGACACTAGCGCCGCGTCAAAGGGTCATGATGGGTGGTCACGATTATGAATTTATAAAATGTCTGACACATGACTGTGACGTCAAAATATATTCTTTAGGGATCCGTAGGTTCGAAAGAAAAAACGGAATCTTTGTAAGATCAGTCGTGTGACCGTCCGCCCTTCACAGTTAATTTTCTGTGAACTTTTTTGACTGATTAAGTTGTAAACATTTATCTATTGAATACATTTAGAACAGTTAAGTAGGTAGGTATGCCATTTCCAAACATATCAGTTCCTATTGCTCAAGTGTGTTTTCTGTATTATCTCTTATCTCCGAAAATACTGAACAGGTATATTTGAAATTATGAAAAATATATAAATAATAGAAGTCCTTTGTATATAGATTACAAGAAAATTCACAGTAGTCCTATGATCTTAAAACAACATAGACATCGGAGGGACAACAATGAAAAAAAATTGTAAACTATATCATGTGATATCAAATGAAAATGCTTATTCTGAGGATTGTAAATATAATACTTTATTCGTAATAAATTTTATTCAATGAAATAGAAAAAACCCCCCTCTCTCCCATTTTTTTTTTATTAAGCTGCATACCAAATTAAGATTTATTACGAGGATTGAATATTGAGTGAATATTTTTTTAACATTTTAAAATAATTACTTTCCAAAAATGTTTCAAGAATATGCTACGGAACCCTTTATTGTGTGAATATAATTAATAATGGGAAATAAATTGTTCCGCCATCTTGAAAATCGCAGAAACTCAAGTAGCGGCGATGTCAACAGATAGGTAGCGCGCGATTGGCGTCGCGCGTCGCGAGCATGTGTACGAACGTATATGGATTTCTATTGCGAGAGTCGCCTGGATACTGAAGTCGTAAGGTATCGGAAACTGGCGTCGCCTAGTGAACGAAGGGCCTTACAGTGCAAACGGCGGCAGCGCCGCGCCGTGCCGTGGCGCTGACGTGCACGTCTACAAGCTCCTAAAGGTCTCAGCACACATATGGAATCGGAAAGGGATCGTCACCGTATCGCCTCGAGCCGTTCAGAATGGTTTGTATTAAACTCCCTACTGCAACGCACACTAATCGGAATAATAACGTAATCGCCTCGCCTCGGAACAGGCTCCGAACTTGAATTCCCGCGCTTACGGCTCATCGTCCCCGCGCTTACGTTTCTCCGTCCCCGCGCTTACGTCTCTCCGTACCCGAGCTCACATCTCTTCGTCCACCCTTTCCCCTTTCTTTTCTTTTTTTCTTGCTATTTTCTTTTTCCTCTTCATCAAGTGCTATGGCTATGATAGCCAACTCACGTATTGTAAACCAAGACATAACCGTGCGCTACACTTAACGTTTGGATTAAAACTGATCTGGTGCCAACCAGGTCAGCCAGGGGGCGGCGAGGCGTAAGCGCGGTGTGGCCTAGCCCTAGCCGAGTTAACGTACAGGCGCTGCTGATACGCTTTCGTTACGTGCATACGGTAGGTTGACGCCTGGTTGACAGCGAGGCGAAAGGCGTTACGGTTACGATCCCTTTCCGATCCCATATGTGTGCTGAGACCTTAATAGTGATCCTTACAACATTGATGACCGTGCCTACACACGTCGAATTAACCGCAGACTTTCACGGCGAAAAAACGTGTGAGTACAAGAGGCCTAAAGCTGAGTGGAATATGCGTTTCAACTGAAAATAAGATGACCTTTGCACCATATTGTAACTATCATTTTTATTTATTCGTTTTTTGACAAATTAATCTTTTATAGGTAAATTTTTTATGCTATTTTCATATTTATGATTAATCTTTGAAAGTGTGCGAGTCTGCATTTTGTCATAATATGGCGCCAAGGACTTCCTATTTTTAGTTTAAACGCATAAAACCTTAGAATGCATCAACATATTTCAATATTAGTGTAAAATATTCAAAAAAACTTACCTTATTGTTGGCAGAGAGGATTGGATCGGCGAAGAAAAGCACCTGGAACAAGAAAAAACATTGAAAACTTTCGATTCAGAACACAGCAATTTACTCAACAAATTGTAGAAAGAACCAAAAAAGTGCATTCATCGTCTTCAATCACTCAGCAAAAGTACAGTTGCATACAAAACAAGAATAAGTTAGTGATGCACTATCCGATACGATACTTTTTAGTATCGATGTAAGGAACGAAACATCAATGTTTTGTAAGGATACAAAATAACGATATGTGCTTGTATTGTAGTTCAAACCAGAGGCACTAGCATAACTTTTAACGTTTTTGTGATGTCAATAGAAACCAGAGACGTTAATTTGATGGAAATAAATTTGATAGTTCTTCGTTCTTAGGTACACTATATGCGCTTTTTTATTCTACACTAGCTTCTGCCCGCGACTTCGTACGCGGATCTTGTTGCTTATGCCAGCGACAATGGGGTCGGCAAAATCGAAGATCTGAAAAGTTTGATACCCAACTCCAAGAGCCCGGGTAAAAAAATCATGGGAGTTGGCCAGTAGAATAAAAATTGTATTAATATATTAATCGTCATCGAAAATCAGTCCGTAAAATTAGTGATAGCTTTGATTTCCACATCAGGTGTTCCAAATCTTATATTTTAATACATCAAAAGATAATGCTCATTAGACTGAACAGATCTTTCTAAGACGCCATTCCTATACAGATTGAATTTTTCAACTGGGCGTTGAGTTGAACAAAAATAAGCATGATTTCAAAGAAGAAAAGGTTATATGACTGTATTCCAAACTTAAGTTTGGAACAGTCATCGCATTGAAGATTGATCAGTTTTTTTTCAATTATACGTTTTTCTTAAGTTTGCCATTTATGATTACTTCCCAGAATTTTTAAAAGTCTTCAACATTTTTCGATATTCCTCATAGTTTTGAAGATAGCCATTCACGCCCAGTTGAATTATGTTCCGGGGTAACGGTGATGGTATAAGTCCCGCTACCCCGGCAGGCTTTAGCCCTCTGAGACGCCCCGTCATTAAGCTGACGCTCTTGAAGGCGCGCGTGGAACACGACGCGCCGTCCATGGTCGGACGGCGAGTTGCCCTTCACTCGCCGCCCGCATGCCCGCGCCTACGGTAGCCGGAGATCGTCTTGTGACGTCCGACGCCGTGGGCGTCCACCACCGCGGGGTAGCTGGGCTCTTGGAGTTCCACATTAGGCGTTCTAGATCTTCAAGTTTTATACGTCAACAGAGAGTGCTCATCACGCTGAACAACTCTTGCTAAGACGTCATTCCTGTATATGTTATAGTGTAGCTGGGCTCTTGGAGTTCCACATCAGGTGTTCCAGATCTTCAATTTTTATATGTCCACAGAGAGTGCTCATCAGGCCGAACAACTTTGCTGAGACGTTATTCCTGTATATGTTATAGTGTAGCTGGGCTCTTGGAGTTCCACATCAGGTGTTCCAGATCTTCAAACTAATTCTCTCAGCAGAAAATGCTCATCACGCGGAACAATTTTTGCTATCGCACCATTTTTGTATCTCTTATAGTTTAGCTGGTCTGTTGCGGTTCTGCGCCAGTTGTTCAAGTTTTCAAAATAAATTATAGCCTATGTTTTGACCAGACTTAATACCTATACAACAAAAAAAGAATCATTCAAATCCGTCCAGTACTTTTTGAGTTTATCCCGGACATACATACAGACAAACAGATAAACAGACAAACAGACAAAAATTCTAAAAACTATATTTTTGGCTTCGGTATCGATTGTAGATCACAACCCAAGTATTCTTTAAAAAAAAAATTCAATGTACAGTTTTGACTTTCCTACTATTTTATTATATGTATAGATATGTATAGATACAATCAACGCCGTAAATACTTCAAATACGCTGTAGGTAAAATGTTAAGGTCGCGGGTCTTATACCATCACCGTGACCCCGGAACATAAAGGGCTATTGAAGGACACCGTGGATTTTAGTCAGTACAAGTCTGACAGTACCTCTCGCCCTGCCCGGGGTGGGAGGTCTCATTTGATGATTTTACCACGTAAAAAAAAAAATTTAAAAAATTTAAACGTTTAAAAGTTTTATCCTTTTTCCTGGGAGACAGAAGAAGTGAATTTTATTCTATTTTTGAAGCTGGTACTTTACTTTTTAGATATTAGCCGACGATAAACTCACAAAGAAAGAGTGGAAAATTAAAATTATGGGAGAGATTAAAAAGCTTGATTTTTATCGATATTTTTGTATTATATCCCGTGGTTATATCGATAAAAATCAAGTCTCGTTAACCTCTAAAACAAAAACAAAAAAAAAAACTTAAAGAAAGCCATCACGATAATCCGAACTAAAACAAAGAAATAAAAGAGTACAGTCAAACAGAGAATTCCTTCAGCATCCATTGCACAGACTAACACAATTTACTCCAGTTTGCTAACATGGAAGTTTTTTACTCGGCTGTCCAAACAAATTACCATAGATTTCCGAGGATTAAGCGCCAGTCGCTGTAACTTGCAGCACTTTTTCGCTTAATCGCGTTAGACGCTCGAATGATTTAGCAATAAGCTAGAGCTGGATGCAGCGTTTTATTTGTTTATTTGGTAAAGGAAAGAAAAAGTAGTTCTTTGTTTAGTTAACTGGATGATTTGATTTAGAGGAAGGGAAGTAATTGAGTCGTAAGGGTCAGTTCAGACTGAGACGCTAAGCGACACGACGCGACGATGCGAGAAGAGGCCGTGTATCTTTTTTTGTAGAAAATAAAATCGTATTTTGACTAGCTTTTAAAAGTTTGCGCGCATCGTTGCGTCGTTTCGCATCTCGGTCTGTATTGTCCCTAATTCTTCTTTGTCGTGAGTTTGACAACTCTGTAATAGAAGGCGAAAAGTAACACGTTAGGAAGGTATTGAAAAAATCGTTGTTTGTGGACAAGAACACGGTGTCTCGTCATTAAGACGTTGCAGGTTCAAATTCCCAGTCTATTTTTTCTTTCTCCAGAAAATCTTTGAAATTCCTATCGCAGGCTTTTGTGCTTGTGCGTATAATATTATTAGGAAACTGGTTTAGTTATTAAGCTTAATGGCTGCGTTAAACCTGGCTGGTGGCTGGTGTGTAACCTTACGAAAAACTGTTACCATTAGATGGTACAGTTCAAACTGCAACGATAAATCCACCAGTCTGTATGACAAAAATCGAACAAACTGTACAGTTTTTCTCATACACACTTGTAGATTTATCGTTGCAGTTTGAACTGTACCGTCTAATCGTAACGATTTTTAGTAAGATGTGTAGCTACCTTAAGTTAGGCACATAGAATATAAAAAAAAGAAAATAATAAATATTCTGTGACAGCGCCATGTTGCGCGTCATGAAAGATAATATAAAAAAATATCATGAAAACAATATTAACAAGAATAATAATGATAATAAATATAATTTAAAAATAAATTGATGCGAAAGAAATGTTAAGGATCGTAGCAAGTGTCGATCTGTGGTCTCTGCCTATTCCCATGGGAAAAAAACTTAAGTTTATGTTACGTAGGGTAAGTGCTAAGAAGGAAACTCCTCCCTCCTCTTAAAACAACCTCTTAGACAGCTTTTACGATACCCACGAGTAGGTACAAGGTACCACCCCCTTTTAGTTCAACTTTAACGGTCAGTATAAAGTGCTTCATCCAAGTTGCTAATGAATATCCTATATCATAATATAATATATTGACCAAGTTCTGTACGAAAGCAAAAATATCATTAAAAAATGGCAAATCCCCTGAAAAACGAAAACAAAAAAAAACCTGTTTAAATCTGGCAATGCAGTCATCGATTCGGGTGACGAAATTATGAAACACTAACTTATGCCAGAAGCTTCACCGGCTCTTTACCAGTCCCTCCGACTGGATTTTAGCCCCATGCCTTTAATAGAGAGAAGGCCTGTCTCCCAGCAGTGGGAACATTATAGGCTTATTATGATTATGCTACAGGAAATTATAAGGCATCAGTCACTAATTTCGAGGCGGCGGCGCGAGAGCGGCAAGATTTTATGCATAAAATCAAATTGGTCTTGACCTCGAAAAAACCTAGATACTCCTCCACTATTATTTTCTGATTAATTTCGTTGCAGGATTCAAGACAGTTAAATTCATTCTCCGGCACTTGTTGAGCTTCATTGTCTCGGCGCTTTTTTGGTGGTTGCCACTGTTGATTCTGGCTTTTAGGAGTTGCTTTTTGAAGTTAATTGGGTTTGTCCCAATTGGCCTTGAAAATAGTGGTGTTGGCTACCCACTCCCCGCAAGGTTCGAGATAGAGGCCTTACAGATCAGTACCCCTAGCACGAGTTTTCACTATTTTACTTTACAGAGTTTTTCCAGTATTTACAGCGTTTTTTGTATGAAAATATGGAACAGCGCCTCTGGTGTGCGAAGAAGGAACCAATTTTTCCCTTGAAAATTGTCAATTTGAAGTCGTCAAAGTTCCAGTTTACTTTACGTCTCAAATACTGAAAACTCGTGCTGAAGGTACAGGTCATACAGATACGACAACACTGGAGATGTGAGTCTTATCGTATAGTAAAAAAGCGTTTCCCCCATCATTTGCCACTACTGGTTTTGTGAAAAATGAGAAATTAATTGTCACCACTGGTGACAAACGGGAAGTAAAATTCCCGATTGTTCAAATTGGTGACAAATAGGATTAATGTTCGAAATTATAGCCAGTGAGACACTTACAACCTAACAAGGTGTAGGTATTAGGCTAGCAAAGCAATATATTAAAAAGTCGCGCTATTGAAATGCGTCTCGATGTGAGTTGACACTTACGAGTACCTGCCTGACTGTTTGCATATGTGTTAAGTGTAAACGAACCACAATACATGAAAACTTCTAAATGGGGCCAAAGTTATAAAAAAAAACATACCAACGAGATGAATAATTGTGTAACACTTCAAAAGCCTCACGTTTCTGCGATATAATTCAACTCACACGTTTTTCTCACACTGAGCGATGGCAGTTTCGCGTGACGCATAATTTCCTCTACTTGTTCCTTTTTTTGCGTTTTTGGGCTTAATTTTGTTTTTTATTACTGTCACGTTTAGCCTAAATAAACATGTTACTTGTTTTTGTTTTACTTTTGTATAATTATCAACATTTAGTCTTATTTGTTTTTAGTACAGCCGGTTTTAGTTGTCCCTGCCCACTTTGCGGGATATGAAAAAATAAGGAGGTATTCCACGAAAGGCACCCGCTGACAATGGCACCTGAGCTACTTGCACCTTATCTATTCGACTTGAGGCACCTCCCAAAATTTTTCGCAGGTGTCAGGTGCCCTTCGTGGAATACCTCATATAAGGAATGCTAGAAGGGTGAAACATACTTTATGACATATTCCCATAACTGTAAAATATACAAAAAAGAAACCTTAAAATCCAGTATCATATTATATTTTTCTTTATTGTTTTTAACTGGACATCCGTTTGCAAAACTGTCAAATCTATACTAATATTATAAAGCTGAAGAGTTTGTTTGTTTGTTTGAACGCGCTAATCTCAGGATCTACTGGTTAGAATTGAAAAATTCCTTTTGTGTTAGATAGTACATTTATCGAGGAAGGTTATAGGCTATAAAACATCACGCTATCATCTATAGTGACGTAAGAATGCGCGTACGAAGTCGCGGGCAGAAGCTAGTACAAAATATTTGTAAGCGACAGCCTATACTGCTGTTATTGCAAGGTTCGGCATTAATCTGCACTATCAGAACTGGGCGGTAAAATCAAATATTTTAATGTAAGTAGAAAAATCTTAAAGAAAAACGCACCTCGACTATAACAAGACCAGTGGAAT
This sequence comes from Agrotis ipsilon, assembly GCA_028554685.1. Classification (NCBI taxonomy): domain Eukaryota; kingdom Metazoa; phylum Arthropoda; class Insecta; order Lepidoptera; family Noctuidae; genus Agrotis; species Agrotis ipsilon. The sequence continues at coordinate 8,413,892 of CM052979.1, forward strand.
GTCATTTACTGGCAAAGAGGTCATCAAATCGAATAACTATAATAATAATATGCATTCGGGAATTCCAAATACTGTCCACAAATGCTGTTGCATTGTATGATAGTTGAACCGAATGAAGTACTTATCCTACCTATAGTCCAATTCTAACCGAAAATATGAATGTGTACGTGGGGGATCTTGTTCGACAAATATGCTAAACCGACAAAATTCTGTCAGCAAGCTTTACCACAAAAATACGTCCATATCACGCATAAAAATATCAAGCTACTCACAAAAAATACCCATCAAACAAAAGACACAAAAATGAAAATTACTTTCCAGTGTATTAAACACTGTTATTTTTTACTCTTCCAACCTTCAATATAAAACAATAAAAAAGATTAAAATATCATTGTTTTTCCGACATTTGACTTCCATGTTAAATTAACATCACCCTTGGGGAATCGAAAAAAAGTAATTTTACATCGTCAATATTCATCATATTCGATTTACGAAAATGTTGTTTTTAATCTCAGTCGGCCATTTTGTGTTAGCGGTCGAATCATAATGGCGGGCTGTATTTTAAAACGTATTAGAGGCGGAAAAATCAAATGGATGTTTTTGACTTGATTTATGTATTACATAATGTGCCTGTTATGTTTTTCTGTGGTGTTAGCTTTTCATGAGTTTTTAACCGACTTCTAAAAAAGGAGGAGGTTCTCAATTCTTTGACGGCACGTTTAGCGCAGTGCCTGAGCAATACTTGAACTGCTGTGATGTGTATCGCGGGTTCGAACCCCGCACGGAACAAATATTTGTATGATCTGCAAGTAGTTGTTCCGGGTCTGGGTGTTTGTATATGTTTGTAAATCAATAAACAAACTCAATGTTTCTATTTTGTACAAGAAGTAATCATCAATTCTAAATCCAACCACAAGAATCTTCCATTCCAGCCAAGGGTCAAGAGGTACTAAAGACATTCAACCACACAGTTTCAAGGATCAATTTGATCCTAACTTTGATCAAGGCGCGTCAACTCGACCGTAAGTTTGTCACTAAACTTAGTTTATTGCATACCTCGAGGTTTAGTTAATTGAATATTGACTAAGTTTAGATGTATGCTGACGTAGATACTTTTTTTAGGGTTCTGTAACCAAATAGTAATAGGAGCTTCTATTACTAAGGCTGCGTTTCCACCAGAGATTTGAGAGGGATGTGTTGCGAGGGATGTGTACGAGGGATGTGTGCGAGGGATGTGTGTTGAGAAATGTGTTGCGAGATTTGCGCATACTGTACCAACGCATCCTCGCACCACAATTTAATGCCCATTTTCACAGCTCCGCTACACATCCTCGCACCACATATTAATGCGCATTTTCACAGCTCCGCTACAAATTCTCGTAGGCACATTTTCATCGCACAGCTTACCAAAGCTGTGTAGGCGTTTCCACCAGGAAACGCCCACACAATTTCACAGCACAGCTAGACATCTTCGCACGACACATTTCCTCGGGACATCTCTGGTGGAAACGCATACTAAGACTCCGTGGTCTTTCCGTCTGTCTGTCTCTCACCAAGTTATATTTTTATTTTATGGACGGCACGATTGGCGCAGTGGCAGAGCAATTGGACTGCTGCGCTGCGTGTCGCGAGTTCGATACCCGCACTAAGCAAATTATTTATAAGATCTACAAGTAGTTGTTCCAGGGCTGGGCGTTTCTGTATGTAAACGCACCCACGATACAGGAGAAAATACTTGTGTAGGGTAATACGTTTTAATAAAATAAGTAATTATGGTATATATCTCATGAACCGTGATAGTTAGATATTTGTTTACACTGATGATGTATTCCTACTGCTGCTACAATTAAAAACAAAACAAAGTTAATATTTAAGAAGGCTCTTTTCTTCCTCTCTATGAGAGGGAATGGTTCATAATCCACCATATTGGCCCATTGTGGGTTGGTAGATGTCACATGTCTTCGAATTTTTGGTTTTATGACATGTCTGTTTCTTCACAACGTTTTCATTCACCGTTTTGAGAGCAGCGGTGATGAAATTAATCACACAAAGTCATGCGCCTGCCATTGTTCGAAATCAGTTGTCGAATCTGTAGATACTACTTATAAATACGATTTTAAGAAACACACAGAAAATCCAATTCTATTCAACTGTTATACATATTAAATTCCTCTGCAATATAAAACGACACACGTTTTCGCAAGACACTTTGACTCTACAGTTCTCTTTGCCAATGCCACGGATGATGCACCTATAAAGACTGACTTTAAAAGTCGTTTGAAGTCGCGACTTCGACTTTTGAAAGCACGTTCGCTTGGAACATGTTATTGCTTAACGGACTGTGTTAGCCTTACTATAGAGTTCTATACTTATTTAGAGATTTTGCAATACAAGGAGTCGAAAAAAAATAAAGAATTTTAAATATATTTTTATTCATTAACGAAGAGAAAGAAAAACATATTGAGCATGACCGCGATAACCTTTTTTTGGTATATGCGTCTGGTATATTGAATAAGAAGATCACACGTCCAAATCTTGCTTGCAAAGTTGCAATATCACGTAAAACGTGTAAACAGCTGCGTTCATAAACACAAACGAACGAGAAATTCAGTTTTGAGCATAGTGGTTGCGATGGCCTAATTGGTTAAGGCGTCTGGAGTACCTATCCAGAAGAGGCAGGTTCGAACCCTATCATCACGTAAAAGATTTTCGGCTTAGAAATGTTACATAATTATAGACTAAATGTTCACCTTGGTTTTGGCTCCATCACTCAACTCTTATCGGTCGTAGTATGATTTTATATAGCCTTCCTCGTTATTTGAACTATATGCAACACAAAAATATTGTTTCAATTCGAATCAGCAGTTCTTGAGATTAGCGTGTTTAACCAAACAATCAAACTCTTCTACTTTACAATATTAGTATAATTATAGTGATCATGTGTTTTATATCGTCTTGGAAATTACTACATATTATTTCCTTTTGTTTTGATGAAATGAAAATGCAAGTTTCAAATTGATAAATAAATGCTTCAATTTCCAAGAAGGATTGTGACTCTAGTATACACATACAACTTTCCCCAGCTCTTAAACTATGTATAATGTATATAGGTCACGCCTTATTACATAACTTGTGTATATTTCTCTGAGAGCGCTAATAAGATGAAATTTGTACGTCTGCGGAGTTTTATTAAAATAAGTAAACGACGGAATTGACCCGGTGTCCGCGTTGCAACTTAGGGCTGCCACGGAAAGTTTTTTTTTTTTTACTGGGCTTTTATTCTGGTATGAAGAAGTATTCATGCCATGAAGTACTCTCCTATTCGGGCGAAGGAATAGGAGAGCCGAGAAATTAAATCAAATAAAAAGAAATTTTCAGTAATTTACAGACACCTTAAAATGATTTTTCACGTTTTTTTAAATAAACTACGTCGTTCTCAGGCGTAATATAGAAATCTTGAAAGCAGTCTTCGGTTCGTGTCAAATTCGTTTAAATTAAAAGAGATAGAATTGGTCATGCTAACTGCGCGAGTACTGTAAGGGTTAACATTTAAAGTCAATAACGCGAAAACTATGTCTTTGGAACTTTTCTATAATAATAATAATAATCCACAACTATCACACAACGCCATCTAGTCCCAAGCTAAGCAGAGCTTGTGTTATGGGTACTAGACAACTGATAAACATACTTATATATTTCTAAATACATACATATTATAGATAAATTACACCCAGACACAGAACAAATGATCGTGCTCATCACACAAACATTTGTCCTGGGTGAGAATCGAACCCACGACCCCCAGCATAGCAATCAGGGCCACTAACCACTAGACCAATAGGCCTGTCATTAATGTATTTCATCTAAAAACTCGTCTAACGATTGCATAACTTACAGTCTGCTCTAACGGATTACATAATTCATTTAGAATTTCACTCAAACGAAAGAGTCGAATTTCTGAAATATCGCATTTTGAAGTTATATTTTGTAGAATAACTGCTAAAACCTGACTGAATTGAAAAGATAACTAGTTAAACTCTACATAAATAACGAGATTTGTTAAACATAATGTAGCTGAATTGAAACTTAAGAAACATGATGGTTGGAGTATATTTTTGGCAAACCTTTCGAAGGTTACCGGCGTCGAGTTATAAAAAAACTATTGTAGGTACTACTTTCCATAGGTCATGAGTGGTGGCGCGGACTATAAGAAGCTATCTGTCCAATCGTAATATCATTAATACTTACTTAGTTCAACCTCGTTCTCAAGATGTCTGTCACTAAGGCCTAAACAACGCGCGGGCATGCGGACAGCGAGTAAAGGGCAACTCGCTGTCCGACCATGGACCTTGCCCGGGTCGACGGCGCGTCGTGTTCCACGCGCGCCTCAAAGAGCTGTCAGCAAATGACGGGGCCCCCTCACAGAGGGCCAAAGCCTGCCGGGATCGCGGGACTTATTTCCATCACCGTGACCCCGGAACATAAAGGGATATTGAAGGACACCGTGGATTTTAGTCAGTACAAGTCTGACAGTCCTTCCCGCCCTGCCCGGGGTGGGAGGACTCATTAGATGATTTTACCACGATAACAAAAAAAAAAACTTGTGAACAATGTTTGCGAAGCACGCCAAGATCCTTTTATTGGTACACGAAAAACCGACAACATTTGGTTGGCCGGCCAATACTCCCGCTACACGCTGGCCCAATGCCTTGGCCCGTGTATACCGGCTTTTAGAGATTAGATCCTCAGAATCGGCCATAACAATACCTACTCAAATTTCAAAAAAGGTAATTTTGTATATTTTTTTCCTTGTAGTTTGTTTATTCGTTTCTCACCCCATGATTCCAACAAAACAGTTGATAATGCTAAACTTGACGAATAGCTGTTCTTATCTCAGTTTCCCTCTCATTACATGTTGTTCCTTTTCGTTTTCCTCTACGACTTTGCAAGTATGAAACAAATTTTGATGGAGCATTAGGATCCGGCCGTGAAAACAATCAAATTAAAATGTTTTTTTTTTACATAATCTTCATCTTACCAGCCTCTGCCCAGTTTTTTTTTTTTTTTAACATTGCCCCACACTAGGAATTTCTCCTGTATCGTGGGTACGTTTACAAACATAAACTCACACACACAATTGGTCCCTACAGGAATCGAACCAGCGACACGCAGTGAAGCAGTCCAATTTTCAATCATTGCGCCAATCGTGCTGTCATACTACCCCATCTATGTTAGGCTCTACTTCCAATCGAACCAGATGCAGCTGAAATATCAGTATTTTACATGGAACGACTGCCTTTCCGACCTACACAACCCAATAACTGGGTAAAACAATACCCCATATTAAAACTGGTTGTCATCTGACAACTAGAGAAGCTAGAGTATCTACTCTAGCTTGAGACTGACAGTAGAGCAGCAGAGCTACTGTCAAAAATCTGAAAAATTACAACCGGGACCAACGGGTTTATATCCGTTCCGAGACACGGAGGAATCTCGGTTTGATAGATGTTGATATTACTATAAAAAAATGTGGATGTACTATACTTACCTTTACGAAAAAATATTGACGATTGTCGTATAAAAAAAATATTTTTACGAAATAAATAAACAATAGGCAACCCTAGAGCAACAGAAGTAAATTGGCTGTCCCCGGGGCAATAGATTGCTTTAATTTTACTTAGCCCGGTAAACATCTCGGCGTCACGTTGGGAGCTTGGTAGAATAAGACGTGCTGTCGGAATCATAATTCTTTCAAGCTGGTTGAAACAATTTTTTTTTGCAAAAATTGGTTTTATTATTAAAAAACATGAATTTCTTTTATGCGTTTTCATTTCTTCAGCAACAAGGCACGATGTTATGTAAAAATATGTTATCATCAGCTTATATGGTTTTGTTCCCACTGCTGGGACCTGGTCTGGGAGTAGTCAGTAATCTACTACGCGGTTCTTACAATTTTATTTTTGGTTCTCACGATGTTTTCCTTCACCATTTTGAGAGCAGTGGTGATGAAATAAATTACTACTGCTCCTCAATGATCTCCAGAGACTATGTCGACTCGATAATACAGTAAAATATTAGGTTTAACGTAGGTATTAAACTTCATGTTCCACTCAAAGGCTACGAGACTTGCTACGGTGCTACGGAACACAGCTACGCATGTAGCCTGCTGCTACGCTGCTACGAAATACGGCTACGTGTGTACCCTGCTACGGTGCTACGGAACACAGTTACGTCTACCCCGCTACGGTGCTACATACGCTACGAAGTCCTCAAGAACTGATAAACTTATTGCCCGAAGAAGAAGAATCAGATAATATAAACAGTACTAATTACACTGTAACTAAACAGAATAAACGTCAAATTCCAAACTATACCTAAGATCTATGATTTGGTCGCGGAACTTATACCATCACCGTGACCCCGGAACATAAAGGGCAATTGAAGGACACCGTGGACTTTAGTCAGTACAAGTCTGACAGTCCGTCTCGCCCTGCCCGGGGTGGGAGGGCTCATTTGATGATTTTACCACGGTAAAAAAAAAAAAATATATAAGATTTGTTTTATGCAGATTTTGAATTAAAAAAAGACATAGCAACAGTACTATCAGACCTCCTCAACCCAGTAAAACAACATACAGCCGACGTTAACAAAATTATAACGAGGACTAAAAATGACCTAATTATGGAATATTCCAAATTAAAGCAAGATTTTACTTTCGACTTATAATTCTTCGTTTACATAAGGTAGGTATACCATCAGTTAATTTACATGATTACTGTTAGGACTCATAAATAGTAATTTAGCTACATTAAAAACTCATTAGAACTAAGGGTACCTTTTAAACGGTAATACAGGAGCCAAACACATTTTATTTTATTCATGTACTAGCTGCTGCCAGCCGTTTCACCCGCTACAACTCGAAAATTATCCCACGGGAACATAAAATCGGGATAAAAACTATCCTATGTGTTAACCCAGGTTATAAACTATCTGTGTACCAAATTTCAGCCAAATCCGTTCAGTAGTTTTTGCGTGAAAGAGTAACAAACATCCATACATACATCCATACATACAAACTTTCACGTTTATAATATTAGTAGGATTAACGTGCTTCAAATATTGTAGTAGCTATAAAGTAATTATGTAAAGTCGAGTTGTCAAGTTAATTTATTTTATTCTTTTTGTAGTTTTATTACCTACACGTTAAATGGAGGCTTTTGAAAAAGGTTTTCACCTTTTTCTGTGAAAAGAATAATCCGCGAGCAGTATTTCAGTGTAATTTTGTTTGGACCACATAAATGCTGTACACACCTATATGTGACGAATTTGTAACAAATCTTTTCCATATGTATCAAATTGCTAATGTTGAATTAGTGGATAAGTCTTTGATGTGTCAATAAAAAAAATGAGGGCACACCAGCGATGTTTTCAATAGGAAGATCCAAGTCGCTGTGGCCGAAATCGGTTAGGATTATGGACTGAAATAAATATATATAAATAAATAAGTATTTCAACCTGCGACTATCCGATTCAGTACTAATCTTTTACCAACAGAGCCATCGCGATCTAGGCGTTAAAAACAGATGGAAAAATTCAGTGCATGACATTATTCGATCAAGACATAACTAATTTAAGTTTTATACTTCGAATATAATAATCTTTGTAGCACTATTAATTTAATAGTTTACTCTTCTAATTAAACATTTATATCTTCTCTAACGACCTACTAAAATACTTCATATAATTAATAATTTAAACAGCAAAAATGAATGAGGTTACACAATCCAAACTTTTTTCTTCAAATCCGATTAATGTAAAAAAGGCCAATTTCAGACCGCTTTCAATTTAAAATAATTATCCCTTTAATCGGTGGTTGAACCCCAATCAATTACAAATAACTAATTAATCGGGCAAACAAGATAATCATTACGGCACTCACAAAAACTTCCCCTCACTACATTCCGACAAGTAAGTTTGTCACATCCAATCAACCGTTCGACTCGTCCGGCATTGAACGAATGAATGAATGATGTCGCTCGTCTTTCACTCGTCGCGCTCTTGCTCGCAGAACAATATTCAAGGCGAATAATGGACTATTCCATATTTGATTAGTGAACGATATTGAATGAAGAATGAGTTGAAGCGAGTGATTTTATTGTTGGTGTGAAGGAATTTTAAAAATCGTAATTGGAATATTGGAAGTTTTATTGAACGGATTTCTTTTTTTTTTTTTAATAAGGTGAAAGGATTTTTAGGTAAAAATGGAATTGAATTTGACAAGCAGACTGGATAAAACGGCTTTTGATCATCGATTTCATTTCATCAAAACTTAGATGCCATTTTGTTTTGTTGTACGACTTACAAAGAAGATCAAATTCACTTTTATTTTCGTAGCAAAAAGGCTTATTTTATCTTACTATCACTGATAACACCGTCCACATTAAAAATGATATTTGCTCCCATTACTATAAGGTTGCTTTTAAATCGTTCTTAGAGACAAAATGTCTCTGGCAGAATGCTTTTATACGAATTCTACGGACTCTCTAATTTGTCAAAGAAAATTAAGGCCGTTGTGATCAAGAGATAAGATTGGAAGATCATAGAGGGGTCATAAAGGGTAACTAAGGGTGCGGAAACTGTACGTGAGGGTCAATTCAAGGAACACCACTTGTTTTCCTTGACCGCGCTATTGAACCCGCTTAGATTGATGAGAATATAAATGTATGTGTGCCCCTTTATAAAGCTTAGCTTAAAAGGAAATTACAAACAGTCCTTTTAAGCTGGGTACTCACTTTGCAGTGTTGCATGTAACGTATCAACTTGCAAGTGCGTACCGATCGAGCACACTGCGAGCCGCCTTTGTGTTCGCAGTGATACTGCCACTCGGCGGCTCACTGTGAGCTTACAGCGAAAGGTTCGAAGGAGTCTCGTGCCTACGTACTCACTTGATACCTTATCTGATACGTTACATGCTAAGTGAATACCCAGCTTTAGGCTTTTGAAATGCGAACACGGGTAATTCGGACCCGCACATTTAAAAACATGGCGAAATCCAGCGCAGAGCACGTTTCAATGTCAAACTATTATCGACTTTGTTGTCATTGGTATAATATACAAAATCTGTTTCATTTGCGATGTTCTAAATACTGATTTCACAACAAGAATCAGCTGACCTATGATATTTTGTGTTTATGTAAATCTTCGTTTAGCATTACAGCACATTTTTTGCAGTTTCTTATCCTTTTTATTTATTGTACACACATATAATTAATATAACACTTTTCATTGGGTAAGTTATGTGCAAAGGAAAGCTTAAGTTAGGGTTAAGCTTTAGGTTTCTTCCGGTTATATGTTAAAACAACGACGATATATTACTAGACTCCTAATAACAGGCGACCGATGTCTGTCAACTCATTAGGCAAAAAAGTCTTATATCCGACTTATTTCGACCACTCCTGTGAGCCGTAAACATACCTTGAGACAGAACAGACCTTGAATTAGCCAATCACAACGCAGTATTCCGTCCCCCTCGCTTACGTAGTACCTCAGCGAGTTGACAGAATAGTTTTTGTTCCTTAGATCGTGCATGCGGAGTCTAGTAATATGTCGTCGTTGTGTTAAAAGTTTTCCATAATGGGGAACACATGAAAAATCAATGTTCATTATAGAGCAATTGTGACCCTTATGACCTCAGACATTTAAACACACGACCTTTTCATATCCAGGCTTACCCTTAATCCCTATTGTCACTTCCTACTTAACCATTTTCAAAAACGGTACGCTAAACAAAAAAGTACCACTCTGCAGCATTCACGGGTTAAATGTCAAAGGTAGATGTAATTAACCCTTATCACTTTATAATTAAAAGTGTCATTTTATCACTTAAGGTACTTTTGGTGCCAGTTCGCGAAATAGAAAGGTACCTCTGACCCAATTATAAAAGGTTTAGAGTTCAAAATTGCCTGATTTAGTTAGCATTTGTAAATTAAATATTTTATTTTATGCTTTAAAATTGCCGAATGGAGTCGAGTAATTTAGTTGTTCGTCTTGTAATATTAAATTCATTACCCGCCTAGTTTTTCAGCTACAATTGTCGTCAGGTAAAAAAGGAGATTATTTAGGGTGCGGACCCATGCTCCAACTATTTTCTCCAACTGGGTGGAGCACAGACTCACAAAGACTACAGAAAAGACTGGGTCCCATGCTCCAACTAATGCAAGTTTTTATTTCACTGTATAATAATAACGTCATCATTTGAAGCACGGAACCTAAAATCGAAATTGATAACCTCCGTGTTCCAACCAGTTGGAGAATCTAGGTGGAGCAAATCATATCAAATTGTTTATTTCAACTACTTATAAGCCAAATATAGGCACTTTTGAATAGTCAAGACATAACACTAGTCCGCCCCCATTATTTAAAAGAAATTGAGAAAACTAAAGATTGAAATACCTTGCCAGAGCTGCGTTTCTTAATAGCTTCAACCTTGGGATCTTCAAGTCAAGAGTGAATAGGTTACTTCGGTAGCCAAGCGTGCTTCACCGTCGACCACATCATTGTTTACCATCAGGCGTGATAATGGTCAATCGTGAGCCTACGTATAAAAAAAAGAGTGACGACGCCATCTTTGGAGGGCCATAGCCTGCCCGGGTCCCGGGTCTCATCGGGTAACCGAGGCTCCGGAACGTAAAGGGATAGAAGGATACCATGGATTTTAGTCAGTTCAAGTCTGATAGTCCCATACCGTCCTGCCCTGCCTGGACTTATTTGATGATCTTATTACGTAAAATAAAACATAAAAAGTGTTGTGAAATTTTTCAGTACACTATTTGGGTCAGTAGCGCAATACATTGACAAATACTCGAACGCGACCTATTAACTGATGCAATTGTAAATGTCAAAGGTCAAAGGTCACCGCTTAACGTCGAGAACAAATGTCAGTTCGGAAATAAAGGAAAATGACATTACTTGTTGGCTTGTATCATATAGAACATTGCCATTTTTCGTTGTAACTTTATAACTCAAGAACGGGCTCACATATCCAAAATGTTATTTTATTGGCTTTGTTTGGACCAACGACTATATATTACTAGACTCCGCATGCACGATCTAAGTAACAAAAACTATTCTATCAACTCGCTGAGGTACTACGTAAGCGAGGGGGACGAGGTACTGCGTTGTGGTTGGCTAACTCAAGGTCTGTTCTGTCTCAATGTATGTTTACGGCTCACAGGAGTGATCGAAATAAGACGGATATCAGACTTTTTTGCCTAATGTGTTGACAGATATCGGTCGCCTGTTATTAGGAGTCTAGTAATATATCGTCGTTGCTTGTTGGCTTGTCTAATATAGAACAGTGCCATTTTTCGTTGTAACTTTATGACTCAAGAACGGGCTCACCTATCCAAACCAAATGTTATGACTATTTTGTAGATTATGATTATGTGAAGTTTGCAGAAAATCAGTCGAGTGGTTCTTCATTTATCACATTTTTTGGAACACGTAGAGAAACTAGGGGCTGGCCACTAGTTGAACATATATTCGCTTTGTTATCATCATCTGCCTGCCTTTTCCCAACTATATTGTGGTCGGCTTCCAGTCGAACCAGATGCAGCTGAATATCAGCATTTTACATGGGGCGACGGTCTATCAAACCTGCATATTCCAGTAACTGGGTAATACGATACACCATGTTAAGACTGGTAGTTAGACTCTCAGACAACTAATTGGAGTTGATGATTTTTTGATAGTCAAATTAATTGGTTGTCATTTTCGCTTCAGTACCCCTATCACGAGTTTTCACTACCCTTACTTTACAGAGTCTTTCCAGTATTTACAGCGTTTCTTGTATGAAAAAAATGGAACAGCGCCTCTGGTGTGCGAAGAAGGAACTAATTTTTTCCTTGAAAATTGTCAATTTGAAATTGTCAAAGTTCCAGTTTACTTTACGTCTCAAATACTGAAAGCTCGCGCTAAGGGTACAGAATGCTTCTAACAACATAGTTTCATTCATAATAATAATATTGGTTACTTATTTGTAAATCATCGTTATCAATATGAGTAATAATCAATAATTTTGTCAAACACCTCAAGTATCTTAAAACCATTAAGAGAACGTGTTCAGGGGACGTGCCACCGCTAGGTGTGGTTACAAGCGTCTCGTCTTCCTATCGATATAAGGCACATGTCCCACTACGCGCGATTATCGAGACGCTGGGAGAGCTAATAGATCTAGCAATTAAATAAAATTTGTGTTTTTATGAAAGTTTTCTGAGAAAGTGTGAACGGTTTTAAATTACCTGTTTATGTTAATGTGTATGACTGGCCCTTTGGACCAATTGTTAAGTAAACTATTAGTTAGTTTAAATGTTACATAATTTGTAACCATTAAAACTATAGTATTTTAAGTAATAGCTGCGGTACCACGTATCACCGAATAAATTGACTGTAATTGTTAGCAAATCTAACCGAAGCAGCGGGCAAAATGAAAACCAATATTATTGTGTCGTTAGAAAACGCACACACGACACAGAAGAATTCCTTATTTGTCATTGTATAGAAACCCATGAACAACATACTTCAAAACGTACGTAACGTATAAAGAAAACCTTACCTTATTAAGACAATGAAGTGGAATAGAGCCCCTAAGCACAGTTTGTCCCACCACACACAACTACACATACACATAGAAACTAAAGCAATAATGGCGTACACTCGCTAACCGCTAATCTCCACCGCTAAGTCCCGAGGTTAGCGCTAAGCTACGCGTAAGTTAATACAGAGCCTTTATTTGATGTTCATAGTGGCGGTGGGAACTGGAAGTGTAGCGAAAAGTTATTAATTTCTTGTTTATAAAGGACAAGTCACACTGAAAGAAAAAAAATTGTGTTTATTGGCGATAAAACTTAAAACTAAAACATACAAATATAGTTATAAAGAGAGCAGGTAGTAAAAATAGAGGAAATAAAAACTTAACAATTTAATTTTTGACTGGCCTGTTGGTCTAGTGGTTAGTGACCCTGACTGCTATGCTAGGGGTCGTGGGTTCGATTCCCACCCAGGACAAATGTTTGTGTGATGAGCATCATCATTTGTTCTGTGTCTGGGTGTAATTTATCTATAATATGTATGTATGTAGAAATATATAAGTATGTTTATCAGTTGTCTATATAGTACACATAACTCAAGCTCTGTTTAGCTTGGGACTAGATGGCGTTGTGTGATAGTTGTGGAATATTATTATTAATGCCAAAGGGCCTAAGCTCAGCATAATGCCAGATGGCAACACAAAGTTGTCACCTGACGCTGATTTTCAGCTGCAGCACTGGCAAGCGTGACGTGAGACATCCGCCTACAATATGGGCAGACTAGCTGTTGCCAGCGGCTTCACCCGCTACAAATCGATTTTTTTTTTTAATTATCCCACGGGCACATAAAATCGGGATAAAAACTATCATATGTGTTAATCCAGGTTATAAACTATCTGTGTACCCAATTTCAGCCAAATCCGTTTAGTGGTTTTTGCGTAAAAGAGTAACAAACATCCACACATACAAACTTTCACGTTTATAATATTAGTAGGATGATCTGATGAGCACCACGGGATTGCGCTGCATGCAAGCCGCTTCCAATCGGTCCTATTATAATGTTTAGGGGAGGCCTATGTTCAGCAGTGGGCGACATAAGCGCAGTAATTATATAACAACTCTAAAACTAATTGGCATAGCTGACACCACAATAATTTCTACCCAAAAAAAAAAAATGATCATCGAAGAAAAGCAAAGAAATTGGCAAAACCTCTAATAAACTGCCAGTCGTACACACCGACGATATAGCTGTCAAAAACATCCTAATTATATCGAACCCGCGTTCAATTATAACCGGCCTCAATATTGAGAGGGTAGGAAAAAAAAATCAGATCCATACCGGATTCTGTAGTTATAGTAATTAAGCCGCGTTTCCACTAGGAAACATGTGGCGCGCGACATGTGCGGCAACATTGCAGAACCTCGCGCGACGTTGCCAGTCAGCGCGCAGCATGACGCGAGGCTTGTTGTTACTTTAAGAGCGTGTATTCAGAAAGTTGGCAACGTCGCAAATGGCTGTCAAATATTTGCAATTTTTAATTAATTTTGCTTTGCTGTATGAAAATAAGAAATATGGCTCAGTAGTGCACTAAAAAAATGATAGGGAATGCAATAATTAATATCGTAACACCGAATATATAGTTTTAGACATGACAAAAGCATTTGGAAACTTTCCAAATGCCTTTTATACACCTGAAAGAGTGACAACATCAAATTCTGTGTTTTAATTGCATTCCTATATCAATTTTCTAGTGCACTACAGAGCCATATTTCTTAAATCCATACAATAACATTGCAAAATTAATAAAAAATTGTAAATATTTGGCAGGTATTAGCGACGTTGCCAACTTTCTGTTTACACGCACATAAAGAGCATCGTAGTTGAGCATCAATAATATATTGTTGTCGACTGGAGACGTGACTGACAACAACAACAGTTCCTCTGGCGACATGTAGTCGACGACTGATGTAAAGTAGTAGACAGACAACGTTGGGCAACTTTTTGTGTCGTCGTCGCGTCAATAGTTACCTAGTGGATTCCCAGCTTTAGGGTTTCATTTTTGTGGCGATAAAAGGGGTTGACTGTGATATATTATTGCTCCAGCCAATATATGGTTTTATCTAGAAATCGATTTTGGTATTGACTTCGTTCTTTGACATTTTTATTTTATTCGGTACTAGCGAGGAAAAAGCTACTAAAATATATTCATTTACTTTATGGCACTCCCTTACCGCGAGCATTCACCTGTAATGTAACGTTACAGATTCGAACATTCGAAGACAATAGAGCATCAAATTGCGCACTTTTATGTTACATTACAGGTGAATGATCGCGCTGAGCCCTGCGAGTAAGCGAGAGAGCGTAAGAGTATTTTACTATCAGACTACATTGACTAAAAACCAACCGTCTGCGACCACTGTGGGAAGGAGATAGCAGTAGACGACTTGCAAAGCTGTGTCTCTTTCCCACACCGAAATAACTCTCATTATAAGACGGTCTTCATGGTAGGCCACCTGTTCTTTCAACTTCTAGTCCCTTTACATTCTAGGGCCGCGGTTACATGTTACAGGTTTCGCGCATTTAAGCCATATCGGGCCCCGTTGCGACGCTGACAGCTTTTATACGCGACGTATTCCAGGCGCGCCTTTGTTTTTTTTTTAGCGTGGTAAAATCATCAAATGAGTCCTCCCACCCCGGGCAGGACGGGAGGGACTGTCAGGCTTGTACTGACTAAATCCACGGTGTCCTTCAATAGCCCTTTATGTTCCGGGGTCGAGGTGATGGAAATAAGTCCCGCAGCCCCGGCAGGCTTTGGCCCTCTGTGAGGGGGCCCCGTCATTTTGCTGACAGCTCTTTGAGGCCTGCGTGGAACACAATGCGCTGTCGACCCAGACATAGTTGTACGAACTAAAAAAATTGTGGAAACATAATTGGACAGTCCGCCCTACTCCCGAAATGTCGGAACATAAAATATGAATTCAAAATGAATAGGGAGTAGGGTAACTCGAAAGGTTCGAGTTCTTCATACGGGTCCGTATCTTTGTTGACGAACAAAGAAAGCCCCTGCCCCCTTCAGAGACTTATGAGCTGAAATTAAATTAGTTCTTCTACACTTTGTACATACCATATCTAATCACACCTACAGCAAATAATCAACTAAGTATCTTATTATTGATAAAGAGTTGCAAACGCTTGAAACTTTGGCCGAAGTCCTTGATCGGGCGGCGAGCAAAAACAATTAATCCCTACCATTAATTCAATTCATTACCATCAGAACCAACTAAATCTTACTTTTACACATCTCTCCAAATTAAAACGAGCATTTAAAGCCATACGCACGTACGTAACATTAGGTCGCTAATAAAAATAAAATGCCTTGAATTGCAGGCCATAAAACACAGGCTAGGAAATTACTTAGCAATTAAATCGACACTTAAGAGGCAGAGGGGGTGGCGTGATAACTGTTGCCAAGCCTTGGCCTGACCCAAGGCCTTAAAATAGATCTACAGCTATTTTAATCGGCAAAGTCGAAAATTATCCACAAAGACTTTTTTTGCGTGGTAAAATCAGTGAGTCCTCCCACCCAGGGCAGGGCAGGAGGGACTATCAGACTTGTACTCACTAAAATCCACGGTGTCCTTCAATAGCCCTTTATGTTCCGGGGTCACGGTGATGGTATAAGTCCCGCGACCATCCACAAAGACTTTAAAGCCTTTGTCAAACAGATAGGCGAGGCGAATGCGATCCGATGCGTTTTTGTTTGTAACGTAAGGAATTGATTGAATCCAGTCACATTGAAAAACAAAAGCGGTCTGATTGTCAATGTGGCTTCAAACATTTCCATACATTACAAACAGAAACGCTTCAGCACGCTTTCGTTTCGCCCGTCCGTTTGACATAGGCTTAATACAAATATAGCTGAGGTGGCTCAGAAGGCTGCCCAACTGATTTGGACTGGGCAGGTGGATGCGGCAGACATGTCCTGCCTAAAATAAGACAATACTGGTGCCCTGACAGTGAGGCGAGGTCGCGGCAGACCATGCAGGAGATGACGGAGCGAACTGGACAGTGGTCAGGTTCCATCCAAACTGGAAAGAGGTCGCACAGTGACGTGAAATGTGGACAGAGTGGAGGGAGGCCTTGCCTAGGAGTGGAACAGAGCAGGCTAGAAAAAAAAATGTGTTAATCTAGATAATAAACTGTCAGTGTGCCAAGTTTCATCCATATCTGTACAGCCGTTCTCGTGTGATTGTGCTCAAACACACTGCGAGCGTTGCGGAACGGGTGCGGAACTATCAAACATAAATTATGAAATCGCCGCTCGTTGGTAGGTTTACTGAAGTTACTAAAGCGGGAGCCTAGTGCGTTGGCTATAAGTGAGATTGCGAGCCTAGGCGGATGCAGGCGGCGGATGGCAGGTGTATCAATCCTTATCAGTCTTACAGTCAGGGCCATCTAGTTACCAAGGTTGAACACATTGGAGTTAGCATTTGACTTTGTATGCCTACTTCATTCAAACATTATATAACTTTCATTACCATACCTTTTATATTAAAACTTAGACAAAAATCGTTACTTAAACGTCAAAATTACTCAAATATAAATCTAAGTTGTTGGTTGTCGAGCAAAACTCAAATAATCACTGTTAAACCGTTATTAAACTTCCGATAAAACAATTTCATTCGCAATTTTGATTAGCATTCAAAATTCTAAAGTCCCAATCTTCGGCTGCGCTGGTTTTAAAGTGGTTTAACTTAAATTAAATACCAATTTAAATAATTATTCGCCCTCCAAGAACACTTGTCAAAATATGAAATCTCCTTAGTTGATAATTTGAGTGTTTTCGAGTTAAACTGGTTCAAAGTTTCTCAAATAGATACAAAAGGTCAGCTATAAACAATGAGTGGAAACAAGCGCCTGCACACTCAGATGAGAGATTGCTATATCTACGTGTCTATGTGTGCGTGGAGATCCCAAACAAATGACAGTCTCGAGTACGCTTGCACTCGCTGTACGTGAAGTGTGTCTATGTGTGCGTGGAAATAGCAAACAAATGCCTGTCGCGAGTACGCCTGCACTCGCTTTACGAGAAGCTTGTCTTTTTGTGAATGGAGATCTCAAACAAATGCCTGTCGCGAGTACGCTTAAACTCGCTGTCCGTGCAGCGTGTCTATGTCTGCGTAGAGATCTCAAACAAATGACAGTCGCGAGTGCTCTTGCACTCATTGTACGTGAAACGTGTCTGTGTGTGCGAGGAGATCTCAAACAAATGATAGTCGCGAGTACGCTTGCACTCGCTGTACGTGAAGCGTGTCTATGTGTGCGTGGAGATCTGAAACAAATGCCAGTCGCCAGTGCGTTTGCACTCATTGTACGTGAAGCGTGTCTGTGTGTGCGAGGAGATCTTAAACAAATGAGAGTCAGTAGTACGCTTGCACTCGCTGTACGTGAATCGTGTCTATGTGTGCGTGGAGATCTTAAACGAATGACAGTCGCGAGTACGCTTGCACTCGCTGTACGTGAAGCATGTCTATGTGTGAGTGGAGATCGCAAACAAATGCCTGTCGCGAGTACGCTTGCACTCGCTGTACGTGAAGCCTGCTTGTGTTTGCAAATGCCGTACGCGAGTGCATTTATGCACGTAAAGCGTTTATACGTGTAAGATTTCGCTGGTTTTTAAAATCTTAGCTTCTGCATTTGTATATTTAGTAGTCCACACACAGTATATTGCCTGGCCTCTATTCAGAACGGCTGTATGTCTCGTTTAGATTGCTATTAGGAGGATATTGAGTTCAATGTCCTTGTTATGACTGTCTAATAGTTTGGCATGGTACGAGAAACGTTAGTTTCATTTTATGACCTCAATCGAGGCTCCATATATTTGTTGGAGACTTTTCGACTGTTTGACAGGCAATATATTAAACTATTCATTTACTTGTTATTTCAACAAAAACTTGGAAAAAGTCAATAAAAATTCACGGATGAATTTGTCGTCGCAGCGTGTTTTCTTTTGCCTGGGTCATCTTTTCTTTTGGGTACAATGGGCAAAGACCCCAGAGTAAACCGCTACAAGGGGGATCCAGCGACCCAAAAACCCAGCCAGGGTGAGATAAATATTTCAAGCTCAGCTCACCTTAACCTATAGGTACACGCCTGCAACATCAAAGGTCAAAAACATATTCTATTATCATAATAACTCCTTTCTTAGCCATTATACTTATATTAATTTTCCCCCCTCTTCCTAGCTAATAAAAAAAAATCAGGGCAAAAAGAGACACAACAAAATTGAACTAACCAAAGAAATATTCACCAGGAAAACTCTTTTCTAAATTTAAAAAAAAAATGGGCTCTACTTCAGTTCTTTATTAGTGGCCAAACGACAAAAAATCCTCCGCAATTTCACACAGGATTTACAGTCATGCAAGGACGAGACGGATATCGTTAAAAACCTTTTCGGCGTTTCCTTGTCGGGCGTTCCCCTTTTTTATTTTCGGCATCATTTGAAATAGGTTACGATTTTTGTGAGCTTGGACATTTCCTGAAAATCAGTTGCTTTTTGTGGTTGATGAGGTGTAAAGCAAAAACACTTTACGCCAATTTTTTTTCGTGATAAAATCATCAAGTGAGTCTTCCTACCCAAGGCGGGACGGGGTGGACTGTCAGATTTGTACTGACTAAAATCTAGTGTTCCTTCAATAGCCCTTTACATTGCAGGGTCACACTTGATGAGACAGTCCCGCGACACCGTCAGTTTTTTTTATAGGTTTGGCCTCTATCTATCCCAGAAGCAAAGATGGAGCGACCACTGCCAAAAGGAACGTGACCTTCTGCGGACCGACGGAACACAGCAAAAATATTATTTGGTGCTGGACTCAGCCAGGCGGCCTTGGTGAGGCCTACCACACCAGTGGGTTCGATTGAGAGGGTTAAATTACACACGAGTTGTATTTTCTCACTGTATCTCAGTTCATCATCTGCCTGCCTTTTCCCAATTATATCGGGGTCAGCTTTTAGTCGAACCAGATGCAGCTGAATATCAGTATTTTACATGGAACGATTGCCTATCAGACCTTCGCAACCCAGTAACTGGCCAATACGTTACCCCATGGTAAGACTGATTAACAGACTTATGAGGTCCTGACTAACATTAACGATTGCTGTAATTATTAAGCCACGAGCTCACAACCAAGTAACTGGCCAATATGATACCCCATGGTAAGACTGCAATTGTTATCAGACTTATGAGCTTCTAACAGTATCGACTGCTGTAATTAGTTAGCCACGACCTCAGTCAAAAAAGATTTAAAAAATATTCTATTTCAAGAAGACCCGAATAATATTTAAAAATGTATGTAGCTAACCGTAAGTACAAATACACCTTCAATCCAACGTATAAAACTGAATGACCTTATTTGGCAGCGAGCCAAATTACTCGCACGATTTAGGAGCAGTGGGCCACCCTAATCCTTTGAGTGTTGGGCTTAAGTAAATAATCTGGTATATGCACTTTGAATAGATAAATATTTAGGTTATTACGGTTGACCACTAGACCGAACATTTAATTTCATTAACGCCTGAAATTAATATTGTATCTCAATCAAAATCCTTCGACTCGGCGATTTGGTCGTTGATTGGTTTATAAACAAAGATAAAACTGAAGATAGTTACCGACATAGATTATAAAAGATCGGGTGATTCTTCAATAGGCATCAATGTTCCAGGGTTACGGTTACTTCATGAGACAGTCCCGAGATACTGGCAGGTATTGGCCCTTTAAAGAGGTCCCCGTCGGTTTGCTTAAAGCTCTTTGAGGCGCTTATATTTATAATCTATTAATCATTTTTAAACGCATTAACGCATGCGCTGCGCATCGTAAAGACGATAATTGAGGAAAGAAAAAATTCCGATTGCAAATGGGATTCGAACCCGCAAGTTAGTTTAACACTAATCCAAGAGATGGCGCCACGCTGCCGCAAAGCGTTTCAAACGAGGAATAGAGAATTTCGGCTTGCAAGTGTGGATTGCAATGGCCTAGTTGGTTAAGGCGTCTGGAGTACCTATCCAGAAGACGCGGGTTCGAAACCCATTTGCAATCAGAATTTTTTCTGTCCTCAATTATCATCTTTACGATGCGCAGCGCATGCGTTAATGCGTTTAAAAATGATTAATAAGCCGCGTACAGACATCGCGAGGCGTGCGACACGAATGGTTCGTCTCGCATGCCTCGGGCTGTGTGGACGTGTGTGCTCACAGTGAGCATTCGCCCCATACGATCGTTGCGAACGCCGCCTCAGTACGAGCCGTGCGCTCCGTGTGGACGGACAGGTGTTGTTTGCGTTGCGCGCATGCATCATGGAGGCCAATACCGAGTCACTACTTGAGCTGGTTCAACTTTATGAAATTAATAGAGTGTTGTGGGACTCTAAACATTCTGATTATTACAATAAATGTAAAAGGGAAGACGCGTGGCGTCAAATATCACAGCAAGTCAACGACGACTGACGAACACCGTGCGTGGTGGTTTGCTTGCTCAGCTTGAGCATGTTTCGTTCGGGACGCATGTATAAATGTACCATCGTATGCCTCAGGTTGAGGCATGCGAGACGAACCATTCGTGTCGCACGCCTCGCGATGTCTGTACGCGGCTTTAGATTATAAATATAAGCGCCTCAAAGAGCTTTCAGTAAACCGACGGGGTCCCCTTTAAAGGGCGAATATAATAAAATAATTAGTACCTGCCAGTATCGCGGGACTGTCTCATCAAGTAACCGTAACCCTGGAACGTAGAGGCCTATTGAAGGATCACCGCGGATTTTAGTTAGTACAAGTCACACTGGGTGGGAAGACTCATTTAATAATTTTACCACGATAAAAAAAGATCTTTTTTTTTTGGGAAGGGTATCTCATCAAAAGAGTCCATCAAGTCATCCTTCGAAGAGGCCTTTGGTGGAGCAGGAGGGATCGTCAAACTCTTACTGACAGAAATTCACTCTGCTCCTTCAATTACCCTTTACTTCTCCAAGGTCACTGTAAGACATGGCTTAGACAGTCCCGTGACCCTTAAGATCACTCCTATAATCCCTGAATAGTTAGGCAGAGGTGTACTTATATAGTTTACCCACATTTTGGTAGTTAAATATATTGAGAGCGAGCCTATAAGCTTATTAGTACTACAGAACCATTAAATAAAACCTTTAAAAGTACTGAAACAGGCATTTTAAACTTGGCACGTACGTTACTCTGTGGACAACGACCATATATTACTAGACTCCTAATAACAGGCGACCCATGTCTGTCAACACATTAGGCAAAAAAGTCTTATATCTGTCTTATTTCGGTCACTCCTGTGAGCCGTAAACATACCTTGAGACAGCACAGACCTTGAGTTAGCCAATCACAACGCAGTGCCCCGCCCCCCCTCTCTCTTACGTAGTACCTCAGCGAGTTGACAGAATAGTTTTTGTTCCTTGGATCGTGCATGCGGAGTCTAGAAATATATAGCGGCGTTGTCTGGGGATGTCCCCAGTTAGTTCACATTTTTGTCACATCGCGCGCTGCAATCGATTTGATAGTCCCCACCATCGACGTCGCACATAGCGTATTATGATTAACTGGGAACAAACCCAGTTATTTTTTTTTGAAAAAACATGGCCCCACACTAGTTATTTCTCCTGTATCGTGGGTGCGTTTACGAACATAATTAAACTCACATACACAAACGTCCAGACCCGAAACAACTACCTGTAGATCATACAATCACATATTTGCTCCGTACGGGACTCAAACCCGCGACAAGCAGCGCAACAGTCTAATCGCTCAGCCACTGCCCTAATCGTGCCGTCATTATACGAAAGTACTATTAGATGAAATGAACCAAACTATTAGCTGAGCTGAAAAGCGAATTAATTGCGTTCAAGTAATTATAATAATTGCTAATCCAGTTTGGATTGCTGTTCTAATTAATTGGTCGAATAATCTAGATTTTGGTTTAGAAATATATTCGTTTCATTTGGTAAAAAAGTATAAAGTTTAATTTGTACCCGAAAAAGCTTAGTATTCGACACAAAGTTTTACAATATGAGAAGTAGCTCAAATGAGAAGTAGCCAAAATGAGAAGTAGCCACAATGAGAAGTAGCCAAAACGAGAAGTAGCAAAAAGGAGAAGTAGCCCAAAAATGAGAAGAAGCCATAATTAGAAGTACATAGTCCATTATGGAGTCGGTTGCCCAAATGAGAATTAGCCCTAATGCGCCTAAACCATTTGAATGGGTTATATTAATCGGTTATTTTTCGATGTTTTGTAATATTTTAATTTAGTTTTTGGTTTATGTACAGTGTATTTTTTTTTCTTTTCTTGTTTTTTTTTAAATTAATTAGGTGTAATTTATTTATTTTTATAAAAAATAATAAAATATATAATAACCTACGTAATTTATGGGTTATCAAAAGTCTAGGAATTAGCAGTAAAGTATACTCTTCTGCTAATTATCGGCTATTCGAATTCGGAATTAGAATTCTGTATCGGTTATCCAAATGCGGAATCGGTTATTCGAATTCGTTGATCATCTATCAGTTCCTGAAAGTAATTATGATACATTTTTAGTAGGAATCGAATTAGTTATATCAAATTTAAGTTCTGCTTCATATTATTATTATTTTGTAGCAAATATTACTGTATTTTCGAAAATGCATAGCAATCTTTCTTTATATAGTTATATAAAATTTTGAAATCTATGTATTCAAGATAGATGTTTGTCATCCTTTTGCGTAAAAACGATCAACAAACACATTTTATTTTAAACAAATTTTGTACACAGATAGTTTACGACCTAAATTTAACACATTTTATTCCGATATTATGTTTACCTGTAATAATTTTTAACTACTACGTATCGTATGTAAAAGCTGGTTTAATTAACATTTTCTCTCATTCCACACCACGCACTTTCCTTTTACATTACACATTTAAGACAAAACTGGTGAAATGTGGGTGAATAGATGAATAGGTGAATAGATGTATACCTCTGTCAGTCACATCTTGGAATTACAAACGTCTTGTATATGTAAAAGGAAAAACCGCAATACCAATCTCACCATCAAATTATGTCAGTTATACTGTGTTACATTTTGAATATTCACTAACAAAGTAAAATTTCTTGGAAATTCTACCTCCTTAAGCTTGCTGCTGACGGCGCGTGATATCACGAGTCACGCTGCGCTGACGAGCGCGCTCGCATCGCTGCTTTATTTAATCGCAAGCAAGTTCAACTCGGTTGGTCATCGTTCGGAAAACTACGCAATGTCTTTTCGTCTGACATACCACAGTGCTTCAAGACGAAAGTTTTCAAATCATTAATAACGTAACGATAAATAAACGGCCTCATCTCAAAGCTCAAAGTCGCTCAACGAGCTATGCGGTATCGGTGCTTCTCTAAGTGTTCAAATCCGAAATGCGGAGATCCGTAGACGCACTAAAGTCACCGTCATAGCCCGCCGGATTAGCAAGTTGAAGTGGTAATGGGCAGGCCATATTGCTCGCAGAGCAGATGGCCGATGGGGTCGAAAAGCACTAGATTGGAGACCACGGACTAGCAAGCGCAGCGTAGGACGTACACCAACAAGATGGACAGACGAGCTTTTAAAGGTCACCGGAAGACGTTGGATGCAGGTCGCTTTCAACCGGTAGATGTGGAAATTGAAAGGGGAGGCCTATGTTCAGCAGTGGACGTCCTATGGCTGAGATGATGATGAAGTTCATACCGCAAGCCAAGAGGCCGTGAAAATAATCACATCCAAAAAAACCTGCTGCAACCTGATGACGTCTGCGCATTTCATCGGGAGTCAGTAAGTTCAAAGGCGCGATTTACATACTTTTTATAATTTAGTATCAGTATCACTTCCTGTGCGACCAGCAGGCCGCACGACTGGCTCATACCGGCGGACAAATCCATGCCAGGCGATGCCAGTCGTAACATAACTGTCGTACCTTCAAAAGCACCGTGTTACCTAAACGTGTCAGCTAAAATCATCCAACGTTTGTGTATCGCACGCGGCAACCCGAGTCGCACAGAGCAATTGCTTCCACACGGAGCAAGCGAGGTGTGACTCGTAATATCACGCGCCGTGTAAAGCCAGCTTTAGAATAACAATAGAAAACGTTTGTATACATATGTATGAGCATTTTCAAAACAGACTGGACCGAGAAGACAGGCTTGCTTGCTACATTTTCATTGCCCTGTTTATTCAAAAGCTTACGAGTCCCTCAAATAATACATATGCAAAGGACTTTATTCAGAACAAACAAAGCCAGTGTAACTGACATACAAATATTTGTATAAAGTCACTGTAACCCAATTAGCATTGTGTATTGTGGAAGTACGAACTACCTTGTTATGAGGTGAGGGTAGGCCTCGGAATAAACAATTCACAAATGTCAACTGGAAAGTTTGTCAAAAAGCCTTCATGATGACGTGAAACAGCAACTTCTAGACACTTTCCTTATGACATCATTTCCAGTTCCTAATGTCCGTCACCAACACGATTTTAAATTCAGATGGCCCTAGATTCTTTGACCTAATCTTGAGCACTACTCAGACAAAGCTTGAAATTGGCTTTTTTACGATAAGCCAAACTCCCTGTCCATCTATCTCTATTTGAAGTGTTGTCCATGACGGTAGCATAGAATTTCGTTTGACAACACTATTTTAAACAAATGCCGGTCGCAAGTGTGCTTACAACCCCTGTACGTAAACCATGCCTATGCATGGAGATCTCAAATAAAAAAAAATGTCAGTCCAAGTGCGCTTGCACTCGATGCACAAGCAGTTTGTATATGCGTGCGTGGATATAACAAACAAATGCCAGTTGCAAGTACGCTTGCACTCGCTGTACGTGTAGCATGTCTATATGTGCGTGAAGAT
The DNA here is from genome assembly GCA_028554685.1 of Agrotis ipsilon. Lineage (NCBI taxonomy): Eukaryota > Metazoa > Arthropoda > Insecta > Lepidoptera > Noctuidae > Agrotis > Agrotis ipsilon. Next base: position 8,439,400 of record CM052979.1, read on the forward strand.
GTCAAATAAATGCCTGTCGTAAGTACGCTTGCACCCGTTGACGTGTACCATGCATGCCTATGTGTGCGTGGAGATCTCAAACAAATACCAGACGCAAGTGCGCTTGCACTCGCTGTCTTATTTTATTCTATGCGACAATTGAGAGCTTCAAATATACAGAGATCGCAACTTAGTAAAGTTTTAAGTACTTATAATTCGTATCATGTTTTGTTTATCTTTTTATACACTTTGTGAGAGTTTTAAGTAGTTTTTGGATTTAGTAAAACTTGTTTTTATTGCTTATTTTATATTATTTGGGTGGAAAGTTATGTTTATTTTAGCACGGGTCGACTTTGTGGTCCTCTATTTACAAACAGAATATATGTATTGATTTTAGAGATCTACGCTTTAGAATGAGCACCTCGGTACTTTCACAGTTTTTATGTCATGTGACTGGGACTGTAGCACCATAACTATTTTTAACCGACTTCAAAAAAAGGAGGAGGTTCTCAATTCGGTCGGTATGTTTTTTTTTTATGTATGTACATCGATTACTCCGAGGTTTCTAGTCCAATTAGTGTGATTCTTTTTGTTCGATGCAGGATACTTGCAGTTTGGTCCCATAAAAATTTCATCAAATTTGGTTCAGTACTTTTTATTTTGTGAGCATTTTTATTAATTTCGCCTACTTGGACGACATGATGATCTTTACTTTTTGCGTGTTTGTTACGCGATTACTTCGCCAATTGTAGACCGATTTTCAAAATTGTTTTGTTGTTGTACTAGGGATCGTTCACCTTAGGGAATACTGCAAGTTTCATCGAACTCTGTTCAGCATTTTTTGAGATAGGGAATTTTATTGGAATTTTCTTTTATGTACACAACATGGGCGATGTTAATACCGGTGCTACGGATTACAAAATTCTAGTGCACATGTAAGAAAATGATGTATTTGCCAATAATGTGGGTTGAATATTTAAACTAAAAAGAGTAAAATAAAAAACTTTTTTCAAAAAAAAATTTAACCGCCTTCAAAAACCGCCACAAAAAAGGGTAAAATAACCTACAAAATAACTTTTCTTTCGGAAGTCGGTGGCAAAAAGACATCGAAATAATAAAACAAAGCCACCGACTTCCGAAAGAAAAGTTATTTTGTAGGTTATTTTTATATTACCTATTTTATTTTTTTGTCTTTTGACGATTCAAAAGTGCTTGTGACAAGCCTACTTGAAATAAATTATTTGATTTTGATTTTTTGATTGAATGATTAATTGAATTTATATAACTTATGTGGCTAAGGATACATGACTAAAAGTCAAGCTTTGACAAACCAGTATAAACTGACTGTTGTTGCCGTCGCCTGGAATGCAAGGGGCAATTGTTGTCAGCTTTCAATTAGACTGGTAATCCAAAGTCTTCGTAAATGTAAAAAGTTGGGTAGATGACGGTTTTAACAAATACTTTAGCACTAAATCGTTCCCGCGGCGTGGCCTGCCTAAGTTTCGATAATTATTTCACGCGGGAATGTCATCATCATCAGCCGGAAGACGTCCACTGCTGAACATAGGCCTCCCCCTTACACCGCCACGCATAACGACAATTCGTCACTTGCATTCATCGGTTGCCCGCGACTCTCACGATGTCGTCGGTCCACCTAGTGGGAAGACTACCTACGCTGCGTCTTCCGGTCCGTGGTCGCCATGAGAGAACCGTTCTTCCCCAGCGGTTGTCAGTTCTAATGGGGGAATGTCATACTAGGATAAAAATATTCTATTGTGTCAATCAAAATTATAAACTATTTTTGCACTAAATCTTATCCAAATCTGTACAACAGTTTTTACATAACTAATGAATAATAATAATAATATTCCACAACAATCACACAACGCCATCGAGTCCCAAGCTAAGCAGAGCTTGTGTTATGGGTACTAGACAACTGATAAACATACTTATATATTTCTAAATACATTCATATTATAGATAAATTACACCCAGACATAGAACAAATGATAACGCTCATCACACAAATATTTGTCCTGGGTGGGAATCGAACCCACGACCCCCGGCATAGCAATCAGGGTCACTAACCACTAGACCAACAGGCCAGTCTAATAGAATAAATTGGTTACAATAACCAATCTATTAATTAGTCCTGACAAACTTTCGTATTTATAGTTTAGTAAAATAAGATTCCCTTCGTTATGAAAATCTTAGATAAGCAATTAATATTCAAATGCAATTACAAATCTTAATGAAGTTTGGTTAGACTTGAAATTTAACTAAGAAGTTAACTCACTGTGGTCCTGCTTATAACTAGGTTTATAAGTTTTACTTAATCAGTTTGTTTGACCACACAATTTCAATATTTTTTTAGTTATTTATAAATACTTACTTTTTTTTTTTTACAATGCACAAAACAGATTTATCTATGCAGTCATCGTTTTATTTAAATATTAGCTTCTGCCCGCGACTTCGTCCGCGGATCTTGTTGCTTATGCCAGCGACAATGGGGTCGGCAAAATCGAAGATCTATAAAGTCTGATACCCAACTCCAAGAGCCCGGGTAAAAAATTCATGGGAGTTTGGCCAGTAGAATAAAAATTGTATTAATATATTAATCGTCATCGAAAATCAGTCCGTGAAGATAGTGATAGCTTTAATTTCCACATCAGGTGTTCCAGATCTTATATTTTAATACATCAATAGATAATGCTCATAAGGCTGAACAGCTCTTTCTAAGACGTCATTCCTATACAGGTTGAATTTTTCAACTGGGCGTTGAGTTACACAAATATAAGCATGATTTCAAAGAAGAAAAGGTTAACTTAAATTTCAAATACAGTCATCGCCTTGAAGATTGATCAGTTTTTTTTTCAATTATACGTTTTTCTTAAGTTTGCCGTATATGATTACTTCCCAGAATTGTTGAAAGGTGTCTTCAGCATTTTTCAATATTCCTCATAGTCTCGAAGATAGCCATCCACGCCCAGTTGAAAAAAATCATGTAATAGTGTAGCTGTGCTCTTTTTTTTCGTGGTATATCATCAAATGAGTCTTCCCACCCCTTACTATCAGACTTGTACTGACTAAAATTCACGGTGTCCTTCAATAGTCCTTTATGTTCCGGGGTAACGGTGATGGTATAAGTCCCGCGACCCCGCCGGGCTTTAGCCCTCTGAGAGGGGGCCCCGTCATTATGCTGACGCTCTTTAAGGCGCGCGTGAAACACGACGCGCCGTCCATGGTCGGACGGCGAGTTACCCTTTACTCGCCGCCCGCATGCTCGCGCCTACGGTGGCCGGAGATCGTCTTGTGACGTCCGACGCCGTCGGCGTCCACCACCGCGGGGTAGCTGGGCTCTTGGAGTTCCACATTAGGTGTTCTAGATCTTCAATTTTTATACGTCAACAGAGAGTGCTCATCACGCTGAACAACTCTTGCTAAGACGTCATTCCTGTATATGTTATAGTGTAGCTGGGCTCTGGGAGTTCCACATCAGGTGTTCCAGATCTTCAATTTTTATACGTCAACAGAGAGTGCACATCAGGCCGAACAACTTTGCTGAGACGTTATTCCTGTATATGTTATAGTGTAGCTGGGCTCTTGGAGTTCCAGATCTACAAACTAATTCTCTGAGCAGAAAATGCTCATCACGTGGAACAATTTTTGCTATCGCACCATTTTTGTATCTCTTATAGTTTAGCTGGTCTGTTGCGGTTCTGCGCCAGTTCTTCAAGTTTTCAAAATAAATTATAGCCTATGTTTTGACCAGACTTAATACTATACAACAAAAAAAGAACCATTCAAATCCATCCAGTACTTTTTGAGTTTATCCCGGACATACATACAGACAAACAGATAAACAGACAAACAGACAAAAATTCTAAAAACTATATTTTTGGCTTCGGTATTGATTGTAGATCATACCCCAAGTATTCTTTTAAAAAAATATTCAATGTACAGTTTTGACTTTCCTACTATTTTATTATATGTATAGATTTTCTTTAATAGAGTCTGTAAAAACTTTCGGCGTGGCAAAACAGCAAAGTCAGACCGCGCGTTTAATCTGCAACATACTTTATTTTGAGCGTAATTTTTGCGTCGTGAGTCGCAGAATTTCGGTCGATTTCAAACAGAAAAAAAAAGACGCGAAGCAAAATTTTCTATGAAAGCGACCGAAATTCCGCGACTAACGATTCAAAAATAACGCTCGTTTGGCTTTACCCTTATGGTAAGGACCACAATAACTGGAACCGCCCTTAAATTTGTGCATCATCGCAATAACAAAGCTGCAGTTTTACTGAGGCGGAGCGGAGCAGAGCGGAGATGAGCTGTACTGCGATTTACCAATCACATGGCCGATGCACATGGCTGACCACGCACATGTGTCTTTCAAGTCATGTGATTGGTGAATCGCGGCACAGCTCTGCTCCGCATGGCTCCACTCCACCTCAGTGGAACCGCAGCCTAAGCATGTTGTAGTGTTAGTGTTAAGAAGATGTTTTTTTTTTTCTTGAATGAATACACATTTACAAAGCTAACCTAACCTAACTCGTCAAATTTCGAGAGTGGGAGCTCGTGATGTCAGAAACAAGTAAAAATTGTAATTGCTTGTGACGTATTAGGTGCTTCCACAGAGGGCGCGCAGCCTCGCGAGGCATTTGCCGCGCGAAGCAGCTCGGTTTGTGTGGACGTGTCTCGGCCGAAACAATCGCGCGCGCTGCCGCGTGCGAACGACCGAGCGCTCGAGCCTTCCAGTGTCGGCTTCTGTTTTGCTTGCGCTTATTGTTTTGTGGCTCGGTCGAGAAACAATGGGCACGTCCATCATATAGCAAGCAGGCTTGCGAGGCAGTTTCCTCGGGTGGGAAATGCCTCGCGAGGCTGCTCGCTCTGTTTGGACGCACCTATTGGCAGTAAGTACTTTACGTAAAAAAAGAAGAAATAAATGACTAATATTTTTTGATAAATTCAGTGACTTACTATGTATTTAATGGGGATTATATGAATGAAATTGGGTAAGGGAAGGAAGATAATGATGATGACAATGTATTTAACAGCATTCCCGTTGGCTCTAGCATTACAAAGACGCTGTATTTCAAGAATTTAAGCAATGAAACGAAATTAAACGGAAAACGAATGCACCCTACAAAAAAAAAATACTTTATTCCTTTCATTTGATTGATTTCTGAAGCGGATTAAACAGAATTCTCCAAATACATCCCATGCGATCGCAATTTAATTCATTTATTTACTCTTTCTCCAATTCGGAGAACTCGAAATGGAACTAATGAAATTAAACAATGGAGTCAGTGGCTCGATTTAACAGAAGGTTTAAAATGTAATTAGTTTACGTCCGAGAAGTGAAAACGTATTTATTTACATGTTAAACGACGCTTGAATAGTTTTGTTATTAACTAGGTTTTGCTTCGGCTTTTGTCGTGTTTGGATATTATTAATTTTCTCAGAAAGATTCGAAGATAATGTAGTTTCCCGGTAACTGTATCGGTTAACTACATTGCAACTACTAAGTAGGTACTGATCTACTTTTAAGCATTAACCCCCTTAGAAAGTTACGACAAGGTTAATCCTTCAAAAATGTATGGTTAATCCGAAGATTAACCTTGGCGTAACTTAAGTCCACGTTTATTAATAAGGGGTAACCGTTTTACTACAAAAACTTTTTTCAAAAAAAAAATTAACCGCCTACAAAAACAACCACAAAAAAGGGTAAAATAACCTACAAAATAACTTTTCTTTCGGAAGTCGGTGGCTTTATTTTATTATTTCGATGTCTTTTTGCCACCGACTTCCGAGAGAAAAGTTATTTTGTAGGTTATTTTACCCTTTTTTGTGGTTGTTTTTGAAGGCGGTTAAATTTTTTTTGAAAAAAGTTTTTTATTTTACTCTTTTTAGTTTTAATATTCAACCCAAATTCTTGGCAAATACATCATTTTCTTACATGTGCACTAGAATTTTGTAATCCGTAGCACCGGTATTAACATCGCCCATGTTGTGTACATAAAAGAAAGTTCCAATAAAATTCCCTATCTCAAAAAATGCTGAACAGAGTTCGATGAAACTTGCAGTATTCCCTAAGGTGAACGATCCCCAGTACAACAAAAAAACAATTTTGAAAATCGGTCCACAATTGGCGAAGTAATCGCGTAACAAACACGCAAAAAGTAAAGATCGTCATGTCATCCAAGTAGGCGAAATTAATAAAAATGCTCACAAAATAAAAAGTACTGAACGAAATTTGATGAAATTTTTATGGGACCACACTGCAAGTATCCTGCATCGAACAAAAAAAGAATCACACTAATCGGACTAGAAACCTCGGAGTAATCGATGTACATACATAAAAAAAAAAAAACATACCGACCGAATTGAGAACCTCCTTCTTTTTTTGAAGTCGGTTAAAAACATAAGATACATCGGTTCAACACTTGTCCAAAAAAAAAAGTGTGACAGCAAAACGACCCTTATATCATCGTCAAAATAACGTTTTACAGTTGTCACTTTTTTCAGACAAGCATTCAACCGATATTTTAACTTTTTTGTAGTAAGATTGTAATTCTGTTTTAGAATAATATTTTTTTATGAATTGTTGAACATACTTAGATACTTACCGATTTTTTTTAAGGAAAAAAAATGAGCTACGAACAGGGTCCAAACCTGCGTCTTCTGGATAGGTAGATACTCCAGACGCCTCAAGCAATTAGGTTATCGCAACCACTACAGTCGAAGCTGAATTTCTCGTTCGCTTGTTCTATACTTAGGTATCATTTTATTATTTATCGTTGCTCTTAACTAGGATATTTTACGAAATGTTGGTGTGTAAGACGCATTTAAAATTACAATCGCAAGCTGCCTTAACCCAGAACATCTTTACGTGCGTTTGTTATTATGTAGCCACAAGCACAGTTTCTCAAACTTAAATTATTCAGGTACCCCAGGCCACAATATCTACCAATCTTACCCTAAGACATTCGCGCGCAAATTAAATAAATAATTAATTTGTGAGTATCAAACAACCATAATTTTGTAAATGCGTAACTAAGTTTGTATGTTTGTTTCGCTGACCTTAGCGGCGAAGTGGAAACATATTTTTCCTACTCCTCCACTATTCTTTTCTGATTAATTTTGTTGAAGATCCAAGACAGGTAAATTCATTCTCCGGGACACGTCGAGCTTCATTGTCTCGGCGCTTTTCTGGTGGTTGCCACTGTTGATGTTGGCTTTCAGGAGTTGCAGTGGTTTGGGAATAGTGTAGTGGGTTTGACCTTAGAGGCAGTAGTAAGGTACATTAATAACAAAAAACCTTGAAGGGGGAGAAAAGTTTAAATAAATTAGCTACCTCAGGCCACAAAATCTCCCAATAAAGCATCTTTCGCCAAGATATTTCGCACGCAAATGTAAATAATCAATTTGCACGTCTGTACCAAACAAGCCTAACTAATTTAATAAATGTGAAAGTAAGTTCAAGCAATTTTTTCATGAATTTTTGGCTGTAACAAAAGACCTTGGAGACGTTTACAAGGTACTTTTTCAACAAAAAACCTCTAAGGGGGCGAAAGCTAGCGTATATATAATTCAGTTATCTCAGGCCAGAAAATCTACCAATCTGATATTTTTTCCGCGCAAATGTAAATAATTAATTTGCACGTCTCACGAGTCTGTACAATATAATTTTGTTGATAAAATCTGACATGGAAACCTTTTATTGTCTGTCACGTATTCGCTTTCCCAGCGAATTTTAAGGCCCCGAGTGAAGCCTCCATTTGGAACCAAAGGAGGCGTTAAATTTAATTTCGTTCGAATGATCGGGAAGTAGGTCAATTTACGATGTTTATTGAAACTTTTTATATGTAAGATTTCTTTTTTGTATAAAATATTTATCATACGTGTCATATATTTGGGAGTAGGTACTTTTAGCTTAGTTAAATTATATCCATATTAAACAAACTCATAACCTAAACTATAAATAAACCTAAACTATTGTTTGTACATAAACTAACTAGTTTTAAGTACAAACAATAGTAATAAAAGGAAAACATTCAAAGGGCGACAAAGAATTATATATTTATGTCATATTAGTTGGACGAAGTTGGATCTAAAGAGGTTTTTTTTCTAAATTCCTATCATCTATCATCATCATCTCAGCCATAGGACGTCCACTGCTGAAAATAGACGTCCCCTTTAGATGTCCACATAGGTATACGGGTTGGAAGCGACCTGCATCCAGCGGCTTCCGGCGACCTTTATAAGGTAAATTCCATAACTGAATGAATAACGTTAGTCTTGCTAGTAATTCAGACTTACTTTTCGTTGAATGATTTTGTTTAAACGACTTTTTCAGTAGCTAAACAGTCTGAGCTCAGTTGAACAAAAAGCACTATTATATGAGACTTGGAATTCGGAAGGCACAGAATTGTCTAGGAATTATAGGCTTGTGATCAAAATGAGAGAAATAACTTATATTTTTCTAAATATTGCCTCTATAGAAAATAAAGTACCTAGTCTCAAAAATACTTGCTCCGAACTCAAAAACAAACAGTGAAATTGATTTCAGAATTTCATTATTATCAATGCCACCCTCTCCCGTCCAGGCCTTGGCCTAGAGAGCAAAATTGGGCCTCAATTTCAATATCAGATCACGTAGAGTTGTCGTTACACTTAATCAATTAAGCCTTTAATACGGAATGTACGGAAGATCTTTTCATCTCCCGTCCTCGTGTTGGGAAGAATGTTGACAGCTACTCTTGTGTAGAGATTATAAAAGGATTACCCCCAGTAGGGAGGAACTCCTCAAAATTATTAGTGAGTGTGTAAGACGTTGGAGTGTCAAAATTAAATAAAAAGTTTGATGTCTTATTTAGCTAAAGATAATTAATTAATTTTATGTCCTGTGTCACGGCCTAATAAATTTTTAACGACTTGAAAACATAATATTAAATTATTTTTATGGGTATCAAAGTATTATTGTGGTAATGCTAATGTGGTAATTCTGGTATTCCTTGTGGAGCGGAAATGACTGTCATAGTTTTATGACGAAAAATCCATTCTGCTCTTTCAGAAGTGCTTTATTTTCCACTGGGTCGTATACACGGTAAGGTATTACGGTTACATATACAGAAGAGTCCCGCGAATGATAAAAAAATCTGAACTGTACAGATTTATCTGTACTTATAAAACGAGTTTTGGAGCAGAATACCGTCAGATATAACATGCGACCTGATATAAGTACAGAAAATCCTCTAATTTCAAAAGATTATCGAAAGAAATTTAACCCTGTCCCAAAAACCCCGAAATACCAACATAATCATAATATATTTTCAGCTTCAAAAACATAATCATAATACAAATTCCCCAACACGAAAATTTAATGCCTGATCTCCCTAATCCTGCATAATCAACCGACACGAGTTAAAGCAAAAATATTATCTTAATCTAATTAATTCAGGCCTCTCGTAATACCAGGTTTAATGAATAACGCGTCAAAATTTCTTCTTTATCTCTCGAGTTACAATGTTTGTGCGAAAAGTTTGAGAAACGCTCGCTTGATGGGTACAAGTTTTGAATGTTTGTTTATTTTAGTTGTTTTAAATGCTAGAGGAGGGATTGTTTTTAGGAACAGGAGCAAAATATTTTTTTTCGTGGTAAAATCATCAAAATAATGAATGATTCCCTTACGTTTTGCCCTGGGTTTCGCACCCATTTGCCACTTGGCTGCCAGACTTGTACTGACTAAAACCACGGTGATCCTTCAATAGCCCTCTACGTTACAGGGTCACGGTTACCTGATGAGACAGTGCCGCGACCACGGCAGCATCAGTGGCATGATGGGAGTATTTTTAACCCACTTGAAAAAACGGTTCTAAGTTCAACCCGTACGTTTGTATGTAGGTGTGTTTGTCTGCATTTATCTCGCGTTTGGCTGCAACGATTTTAATTCAGTTTTCAGAAAAGCGCTTTTTACATTCTGGCACTTGACGTGGTTACAAGTTACAATCAATTTAATGACAAAATCTAAAGGTATTATAATGATACTAATAACCGCCCAAAGTCCCAATAGAAAGCGATACAAAATTCTCTATTGATACAGTCGGTCGTTGTTGATCTGTAAACGTAAACTACCAAATTTTATTGTTACTACTACCTAAATAATATACCTACGCCTACCGAATTCTTTACTGGTGTGCCGTGAAAGTCTACTGAAACTAAAAGTGTGCCGTTGACAACAAAAGGTTGAAATCTAATGATCTAAAACAACAATTTTATTCTTCGGCTCTGTTTTTCTGAGATACCTATTGAGTATCATTGACAGAAAAACCTCGACAGGCACGAGAAGGCAGAAATTCAGACACAGACAACTAAAATTGGACGATTACAAGCACTCTCCTATTTTGGACAAATAAATGCTGTAATAAACTTTTCTCAGCAAAACCAAGCCCTTCCAATGAAGCGTTAAATACAAATCAATATACAAAGTTATGTACCACAATCACGACGCAATAAATCACAGAAGCACACCTGTGCTAATGTGACAGCGCTATGCACGTGCTCCAGTGCTTCTCAAACTTACGGGGACTATTTGGGGGCATAGAAAGGCCTGGCCTTTATTTAGTCCCCCAGATCGCCCGCACGTCGGGGACTCGTCATCTAGCCTTTTCTCAACTACGAGGGGCCGGCTTCGGGGACAGTCTTACATTAATATTGTCGTTTAAAAAAAAAACTGATTTTCTGCCTGATTTAAATGGATGATTTTTCATTTTGGACGCATCGTGAAATGTCTTCTGGGTGGTAACTTTAAAATTTATATGATCACATAAAAAGTATAGTTTTATATAATTGTACGCATTAACTCTTGCGTCACGTTTATGTAAAGATTTTGAGGAAAAACTTAAAACACAAGGGTGTGAAAGATTCAGCTCTAAATGCACTCATTAAGAGCTTATGTAGTAAGGCGTAGGCGTAGTAGTAAGGCGTCAGGAGAACTATTATCCAGAAGACACGGGTTCAAATCCTAAATCAAAATTTTCTTTTCTCAAAATCTTTAAAGTAAGTAGATTTAGCTAAGAAATCACAGTAAAATAATTTATCACCAAAACAAGAACGGTTCAATGATGTACCCATATCCAATGAAGCGTTAAAAAACAAATCTATATATACATACAGAAAGCTACGTACATCAACCGCGTCGCAATAAATCACAGAAGCACACCTGAGCTAATGTGACAGCGCTACGGATATATGTCAGAACTTCTCAAACTTTTCGGGGGTAAGTGGCATCGAAACATGTTCCCAACCTAGTCAACACGTAGAAGATATATTTTTTTACTGACGGAAAAGAAGTATCTTTGCTAAAACAAACAGAAAAAGTAATCAGAATACCGGTTCAAGCATATACGATGAAGTGAAATGACTCAAATACAAAGTTATGTACGGTAAAGTTACGTAATAAATCATAACCGTACACCTGTGGTAATTTGACAGCGCTTCGCACGTGTTCCAGCGGTTCTCAAAAATTTCGAGACATTTTTAGTATCTCAGACGGCGTTAAAACTGGTAGAATACAGTTTTGAAAATATGAAAAAGAATGAAAGATTGATAAATGTAATAAATATTCATTATTTTGTACATCTTAAAATGACAAGTGATTAGGTACAATTTCCTTTAAATAGGATGATGTAATGAGCGATATCATAACTAGCTAAATCTGACGACAATTTGATTTGAAACTTAGGACCGTTAGTTAAAATCTTATTTTTTTTCTAATGGTTAAAAATAAAATGGATAACATCCATTAAGTTATGAAAACAACGTGTAAAAAAGTAATAGATTAAATCTTTTTTCTTTTTTGATTAAATTCTAACAATAAATATAATTACTCTCTGGGTATAAATAAATTACAAAGCTACCTTACTGTTATTACAACTCCGAACAAGATTACCTATTAAATTAAAGTCCTCAAAGTTTCTCCTCATAATTTGATTGAACGATCAAAGTTTTGTTTCATTTAAATTAAATTATTCTCTTCTGAGTAAATATTTAACTTAAGTTTATCTTGCCCGGTTCTACAGCTGCATTTTCCTTAATCATTAACATAAAAGTTTTTGAAAGTGCAATAAAAAACAGACAACTTCAAGTCCAAAGAAATTTTAATAAAGAATCATTATTTTAAACTGCAGTTTCTTCTTTTTAAAAAGAAAAAAAAAAGAAATAAAATTATTTTTTTAACATTTTGGTAAAAACTTTGACAACCAGTGACTATAAAATTGTATTGTCTTTTTGATGTTACTGAAGTTATAAGTATTTTGAAAAGAAATTACATTCAGTATTCTTCAGACATAATATCTACCAAATGGCGTTTCTAAATTGAATTTAAGTAAATATAAATATAAAAAACTGTCCAATTTAAATAAAATTTTACACAAAAAGCAACATATTGTTTTCATAGCAACTGAATAAAGACCGAATATGATGATAATAATCATAAAAAATATGACTGTAACTTGAATTTTATGAAAAACACGAGACACATCTTCAGAAAAATGAAAATAAAGAACATGTGTTCAGTAATTCTGAAACCTTTATTTAAATCTCGAGTTGTGTTCAGTGATATACAAAAAGGGCCGAGGCCACCCTCTTACCCTGTCTGGGTTTAAAGGGTATCCACGTGTACTAAAACACACGGTTAGCACAGTGGCTCACGGATTGACTGCTCCGCTGTGAGACGTGGATTCGATTTCTCCGCGGAACAAATAATTAACATCTGCAAGTAGTTGTTTGAGTCTGGGTGTTGTATTGAGTTTTTAATTGTAACTCACGCGGCACAATAATTACAACGATTTCTAGTGTTACCACGTCTCTAAGTAAAAACCAGTTAGTGGATGTGACGGAAGACAGTCGTCCATGTAAAACTGACCGCATATGGTTCGACTGAGAACTGAATCAAAAAGAAATAGTTGGGAAGAGGCTAGACAGCTTAGACACGAATGGGTTTGCTGATGTGAACACGGGAATAGGGAAGTTTTTTTTATTCGCCGTCGCGGCGGAATCTGGGTCGTTAGAGACTGTCAGGAACGTGACACTGAAACGTAAACAGCTACTGAAGGATCATCGGGGATTTAGTCACTTACAAGTCTGACATCCCGTCTCTTGTCCCACCCTGGGCGAGTGGACTCATTTGATGATTTAATCTCGATCAACAATAGCATAAAAATATAGGTAAAAAAAATTGTTGCTCCGTAGTCCCATCTCTGCAAATGCAGTTTAACTTTCGATACACACGTGGTTATTATTACTAAGACACAAGGTCCATGTTCATGACTTTGACAATGATAATTAAATAATTGTAGTACTGGCATTGACCATCGCAATATGTAATCGTCAATTGATGCATAGCAATTGCATAAATAACTACACACAATGAAAAAAATTTTGTGGTCAGATTTTTTTTTATATTGAACTAAAAAGCAATTTAACTGTTTTAAAGTTTTATATTTCAAATCTATATTATTAAATAAATAATCTTTAGAGAAGGAGAAACCATAATGTCTACCGTAACAACAAAATATTTCGATTTTTCAAAATGAGCGTAAAGTTTTTTTTGGTCCAGCTGACAGTTTTTTTAGTCCTCCCACACAGGGCGGTACTGGAGGAACTGAGAGACTTGAACAGCCCATTAAGTTTCAGGGTCAAGGCTACTTGATGAGACAGTCTCACGACCCCAGCTTACAGCGTTTATTTTTTATCGTGGTAAAATCATCAAATGAGATGACAGACTTGACTGACTATTTACGATGATCCTTCAATAGCTCTTTACGTACCAGAGCCTCGGTTACCTGGTGAGACAGTCCCGAGACCCCGGCAGGCTAAGGCCCCTTGAGGTGCGCGTGGAACACAACGCGCCGTCGACACGGGCATGGTCCATGATCGGATAGCGAGTCACCTATAACTCACTGCCCGCATGTGGTAGCGTTGAAGATGTTTTTTTCAATGCTATTTTATTATTCTATTGTTTTCACCCTACCAAGCCTTTGAAATAAATTAAATCACATATATCCTAGTGCTGGGACTATTCTCTGTCTTTTCATGCGTCATTTCGAATAAAGCTTAACAAAATCTCTTTTAAAAGCACCAATAACTAGAATTACGCTCGAAAAATGCAATTTTCAGTTCCGTATTATCCCATATTTCACATTTTAATGCACGAAAAGCTTTCATTTATCCGTATTTCATGAGAGTTGACAATTATTGGACACATTTACGATCCAGTTTCGTTTTTTTTTAATGGTGCTTTTATTTCGGTAGCTGTGTCGCCCAGTAGTAATGACCCTGGCTTACATGTCGTGGGTTCAAACCCAGTGCATTGGTTTACGTAATTTGTTTTATCACCACTGCTCTCACTGGACCCGAGTGGTGGATTACAGCACACTGTGAAAGATTTCGCGGGAGGAGGCCTGTGTCCCAGCTGTGGACTATTAGATTCTTATGTGTATGTGTATACTTGCACAAATTCCTAACAATTTCACTGTCATGTGTTTGTACAAGTCTTAAGGCTTAAGGTTATTATATAAGTATCTATACTATAGAATTATTGATACAATCCCTGCGTCGTGTAGTCGCGACTGTCATTTGTAGATCTTTGCCAGCCGTTACAGTTAGTCAGAAGACAGAAAATCTAACAACCACTGTCTCACCAATGGATTTCGTGTACCCAGTTACTAGGTTGTGGAGGTCAGATAGGCAATTGTTCCATTTAAAATAAAGATTTTACGCTGATGACTGCCAGCCGACCTCAACATGGTTCGGAATATTAAGCTAGGTGAATAATGAATTGGCAAAATTTTATGATACCTATTACCCGGTTAGTAAAGGCCATTGACCTGAACAATCTTAACCAATGAACATTTTGAAGAGATTATTAAAATCTTCCAGTCGGTTAATGAACATAAACATTTATTCGTGTTCTAATGTTTTAATATTCATAATCTGTTCCTTTGAGCATTTAATTTCATGAATTAATATGCGATTTGAAAACTTTGTAATTTGGACATATTTTGTGGAAAGCAGTAAAGAAAGTATGCAGGAAAGTAGAATTCTAAATAGCTTCGCTTAGTATCTTTGCTTCGCTTACCTTAGCGAAGCAAAGATACTAAGCGAAGCTAAGAAAATCTGCTCAGGTGGAATTTCATTGATAACTCAGCTCTGGAGTGTAAATGTGGTGCTGCTCCACAAACGATGAAGCACTTTATTATCGTGCCCTGCGTACCCTGCCGACTGTTCGTTACAAAAGCTGATGGATTGTTCGGAGAGCATAAAACTCGTGGCCCAATTCTAGGCCGAGTCAATTTAGATTGTCATCGATCGGATACGAAAAGAAGAAGAAGACAAACCCACCACACTATTCCCAAACCACTGCAATTCCTGAAAGCCAGAATCAAAAGAATTCACACATCAGAAGAAGAAGAATATACTTTATTTTTCCTGTATCGTAGGTGCGTATAGAAACATTTAAATTCACATACACAAACAGCCATACAAAAGCAGTGGAGGTCCAGTGGTATTGGCCCCTACTTACGAGTTGTAGGTTGTGGGTACGAACCTAGCCAGGCGAATAACTTTGTTTAATTTATTTCATCACCACCGCTCTCAAAACGGTGAAGGAAAACATCGTGAGGTAACCGGCATGTCCTAGTACCAAAAAATTCGAAGACGTGACTGTGTCATCCACCTTCCTGCACTAGGCTCGCATGGTGGATTTTGGCCTACTCCCTCTTACAGAGAGGAGGCCTGTGTCCCAGCAATGGGAACATTTATAGGCTGATGATGATGATAATGACACAAACACCAAAAATTACTATTATTGTAGATCTTAAAAAATGTTTGCTTCGTACGGGAATCGAGACCGTGTCACGTAGATAGTGCTGCAGTCGACCGCTCAGACTCTGTGCCAAACGTACCCTCGTCGGTTATTCAACATCCTTAAAAAACTACACCAAAATATCCTTGAATAGATTACACAATTATACGATATAACGAAATTGATTAGTCCCACCGTTTATTTGCAGGTTCAATCCTACATAATACAATTCATTGCTCAAATGGTCATGGCCGACAAGGTCTGGTCAACGAGATTGGTTACAAACATTGGAGTTCAAATGTTTGCGTATTGGTATATTATTTGATCGGGTCGCGAAAGAGTAAACATTGATTTCTAGTAATTTGAAAATACTCATTTTTAGGATTCTGTACCTCATAAGAAAATATGTGAAACCTTATAGGACCACTTTTTAGTAGCGTGGTAAATTCATCAAATGAGTCCACCAACCCAGTGCAGAGCAGGAGGGACTGTTAGACTTGTACTGACTAAAATCCACGGTGTCCTTCAATAGCTCTTTACGTTCCGGAATCACGGTAATTCATTAATACAGCGATCCCGGCAGGTTTTGGCCGTCTAAAGGGGGCCCCGTCATTGTACTGATATTCTATAAGGCGCGCGTGGAACACAACGCGCCGTCTACCCGGGCATGGTCCATGGTCGGACAGCGAGTAGCTCATTACTCGCCGCCCGCATGCCAACTGTGGCCGGTCTGTACAATGTATGTAATATATAAATGTTACTATGTAATGTGTAGCTGTAGATTATAAAGAGCTAGCTGTCTATCCATCGATTCTGCAACGATTCACCGACGACCGGTTCACAATTGGACGTTTCGTCGACAGGACGATTCAGTTATGGCCGTTTCACCGATAGACTCTTTCACCTTTGGACTTTTCCCCGATACGACGATTCATTTATGCCCGTTTCGTCGATAGATCCTTTCACCTAGGGACTTTTCGCCGCAGCACGGCACGATTCGTTTATATCCGTTTTACGTGCAGAGTCATCTATCATCTATCATAATAATTAATTTTCATAGATTTCAGGATACTATCTTATAATTTTACATAGTTTACGTCCAGTTTCTCTTCCAACACAGCAACAGAATTCAGCAAAGTCTTTTTCAACACACTTGCTCATAAAATGGCTCTAATTTCACCGCAATTAAGCACATAATGACACCTGTTATCAAACTGTGACTTTTTCTTTACTATTATTCACAAGTGAGTTATAGGTTTTTTTTTTAAGTGTCAACCAATTAAAAAAAAAGCCTATAACTCACTTGTGAATAATGGTAAAGAAAAAGTCACAGTTTGATACTGTTATCAAACTGTGACTTTTTCTTTGTTGTTGTTGTTTTTTTTTTTGTGTTGCTTTGTTTTTAAAAAAGTTTCGAAACAAAAAGGATCGTGTTCAATAGTAGATACAAATAAATTTTACCAACTGCACGTTAACTAATTGTTTCTCTAAACAAACTTTTTAATCATTAAATAAAATGGCTTTTTAGTATTATTTTCTTCACAAGTGTGTTGAAAAACGTCGTATGATACACGTGTGTATTGATGATTACCGTCCTCGGCTCTCTTAAGACCCTCACCTAACGGCTCGGGTCTCAATGGCGCCTCAGCGGTAATCACCAACATTACACACTTGTACCATAATGTACTATTATCATTATTAGCGAACCGCCAGCTGGAACATATTCCATATTTATGATAAAAGCATAGTTACTCTTGTTGGAAATGCACCGTAAAATGTCATATTTATTCCTCAATATAACGTGAGCAGTTTCTGTTAGATAGTTTATTGTAAATATTGGTATTAATAAAGGAAATATATTGCTGCTTTTAACGTTATGTGAGATGTAAGTCAGTAACGGAAAATTTATGATAAGTAGTGTTTTGTTTCATCTTCTGACTAGCCTTTTTCAGTATCTTTAGCACGAGTTTTCAGTATTTGAGACTTAAAGTAAACTGGAACTTTGTCAATTTTTAAGGAAAGAATTAGTTCCTTCTTCGCACACGAGAGGCGCTGTTCCATTTTTTCATACAAGCAACGCTGTAAATACTGGAAAGACTCTGTAAAGTAAAATAGTTAAAACTCGTGCTAGGGGCACAGTAAGTTGGTAAAATGTTTTCTATGTGTCAAGTTTCATTAAAATCAGTTCAGGCATTTGTAAAAATTAGAACTTGACAAGTATTGAATGCCGTGCAGGACAAATTATCTTTGTACCACGGTGGGAGACGCATAGGGCGTTGAAAGTTATGTAGCGATTTTTGACCCCAGTAGGCACCGAGCTTGAGGACGGCGTGTAATATGTAGCTCGCCGTCTGATCAAGAACCTTGTCCGGGTCGACGGCGAATCGTGTTACACTCTGCTTCAAAGAGCTGCTAGCAAATAGACGGGGCCCTCGATAGGACAGACCTTTACTGACTAACTCTTTAAACCTTAAACTTTCTGAGTACAAATACAAGCTCGGGAAGACTCAGAAGGTTATCTTTGTAAAATCAAAAATGATTTCTCTCTATTATTTTTTTCAGCAAAACTAATTCACAAAGTTTCTTTAACAGTCCCACCTTAACTTCAAATAAAAAAAATACAAAAAGTGTTTCAAAAAATATCACAATGCGTCTGGAACTAGCTGACAGTTACACAAAGCTGTTCTGACCATTGAATCCCGCGTCACGTAGTTAAGTCCTTTCATTCTTCACACTCGTCATGCGATGTAACCGACAACTTTTTTCTCGAGGTATCTTCGAGTGGGATGTACTTGTGTGATCCGTTAAGGCTTGCTCATGTGATAGGTCTGGGTTTTTGTCGTAATCCTAATATACTAATACTAGCTGCTGCCAGCGGCTTCACCCGCTGCAACTCGAAAATCATCCCGTGGGAACATAAAATCGGAATAAAAACTATCCTATGTGTTAATCCAGGTTATAAACTATCTGTGTACCAAATTTAAACAAAATACGTTCAGTAGTTTTGCGTGAAAGAGTAACAAATATCCATCCACACATACAAACTTTCACGTTTATAATTTAGTAGGATTAAGGGGAATGCTCCGACCAGCCCGTGAAATTCAGGAACCAAAAAAAAGCAGAAAATGACTTTCCTACACCTTCATGAACTTGGAAGGTTGTATTGGTGATTTTGATGATTATAAATCTGTAACTACATACGTTTTACAGTCGCTAATAATATTTTAATCAACATACAACCTAGCACTGCGGCCTGCAAATTGCAAAAAACGCAAGAAATGTTGAATTTTGCGAGCTTGTTGGAGCATTCCCCTTAAAGTAAAATTGTTAGTTTGTATTTTACTCTTTTATGCCTAAACGTTTGTATGGTCGATTTGTTTAACCTTCGACCCATTGACGATAGTGAGTTCAAAACCCAGCTTTAAACATAGTTTTCGGTCGCAGGACTGTCTCACGGTCGCGGGACCGTCTCACGGTCGCGGGACCGTCTCACGGTCGCGGGACTGTCTCACGGCCGCGGGACTGGCCCACGGTCGCAGGACCGTCTCACGGTCGCGGGACCGTCTCACGGTCGCGGGACTGTCTCACGGTCGCAGGAATGTCTCACGGCCGCGGGACTGGCCCACGGTCGCAGGACTGTTTCACGGTCGTGGGACCGTCTCACGGTCGCGGGACTGTCTCACGGTCGCGGGACCTTCTCACGGTCGCGGGACTGTCTCACGGTCGTAGGACTATCTCACGGTCGCAAGACTGTCTCACGGTCGCAAGACTGTCTCACGGTCTCGGGACTACCTCAGTAGCTAAAGGCCTCGTAACAGAAAAGGCTATTGAAGGATACCGTGGATTTTACAGTACGAGTCTGACAGTATCTCCCGTCCCACCCTGGACTCATTTGATGATAAACCACGTAAAAAATACCTCTCCCATCATGCAGGTTCATAAATCCGGTCATTCCCACAAGTAGGTCCCCAGTAGCTTTTTTAAAGTAGTCCAAATTCCGTTGACAGTACACAGTAATCCTCACAAAACTCCTACTAACAATGTGGGCGAGTCCTAAAAAGCGGACGGACGAAAAATGGAGCATTGAGAGTAGTAGATACTGCGCGAAAAGTAGGACCGAAAAATAAATGAATACAATGACGAACGAAAAATTGTATTTGAGTGACTTCTCTCTTCCCAGTGTACGAGTATGAATGGGTTGTTTTATTTTTTACAAACTGTTTCCAGTGACTTTGCCCGCAAAATGCCGAGAATTATGCCACAGGAGGATAAAGTTTGGTATAAAACTATCCTATGTGATAAATCAGGTTGTAAATTCTCTGAGTACCAACTTTGGTCCAAATGCGTTCAGTAGTTTTTACGTGAAATAGTAACAAACATCCAGTTGGATGATTAAATGATGGTTGGATTCACTCAGCCGTCATTCGCAGGTTACAAGTAGCCTGTAGTGCCGTTTCCTAGAGTAGACCGCTAGGAGGTGGATCACAAACACCCCAAAATCTAAACTAAATAAATCAAAATCATGATAAAAGAATATTAACCCCCGTTTTTAGATAGTATAACCTGTCTCCTAGCTTATAATAAAGGCACATTTTTTTGAGGTTTTATGGATATTTGTGGCGGTTTTCTAAAAAAACCTGGATTAACAATTTTTGTCCCGATATTTTTTTTTGTGCACAATAAATAATTATGTGCGTTCCAGTGGGATAATTTTCAAATTTTAGCAGGCCAAGCCGCTTAAAATACCAACTATAATGCTGCTAAGTTTCCGTAGGTATGGATAAATCATTTTCAATTACGAGTACAATGTGGGAACATTTTTGACATAATATATGGGCGAAACCGTAGGCAACATCGAGTATACAATATAAAGAAAACCTATTAAAAAAATATAAATCCACCTGCAATCCGCTACCCCCGTAATTGACACCAAACACCTGCGTTCTCCCCCATCCTATAATAGGAATAAATTATGGTAATCCAACCATAATATTCTGACTCCTTCATGTTTCATTGAGCACCAGGCTTTGTGAATGCTCGTGAATTATAATGTACTGGCTAATTCTGGAAGCTTCAGCTTCAAGCTTTCAGCTTGTTTCTGAAAAATTGTGGCATGGGAAGATGAAATCGGATTATAAACTATCCTGCCCTGTAGTTTCTGTTAAAAGTTAACCCACACGGGTAAAAGGGCGGAGTTAATATCATACTGTGTATGTAAAAACTGTCTCAAAGTGTTAATCATAATCGTTATCATCATCAGCCAGAAGACGTCCAGGCAACCCCGCAGGCATTTGGCGCGAAACACGACGCGCCACCGACCCGGGCTTGGTCCTCGGTCGGACGGCGAGCTACCCATTACTCACCGTCCGCAAGCCCGCTCCGCCGCTGTGCCCTCTGCTGATCAGAGGGACACGCGTTGGAGCGTCCACACGACAGGCTATTCGCATACGGGCAAAGAGACACACTGGGTCTCTTTGCCCGTATGCGAATAGCCTGTCGTAGGCACACAGTGCCTAAGGAAGAGTTTTTGCCCGCATCCTAGGGTGCACAACAGGCCCGAAAAACTAGTCTTCCCCCTGGACGTATCCGAGACGGAACTCCAATCCACGGGCGCACGTGGAGGTTTCCTGACTTAACACCCCAACTATGACCAGCTTACACCGTCACGCCGAATGACATTTCGCCACTGAATCTATCGGGACTCTCACGATGTCGTCGATCCTAGTCCTAGTCCTAGTGGGAGAAAACGGTATTTGCCGTTGATATTGGGTCGTTTTGTAGTTACACATTGTTAAACAAGTGTTCAAAAGACGACGGCTTATGCCTGGATAGATGGATCAAAAGGGACTGTTACACTTACTGGCTAAAAACCAGGAATGCGATATCCTATCTTTCAAATTATTTTATTGGGCTTTGTGCTATTTATTTTATTGAAAGGAATATTATTATAATTAAATAAACTCCTACCTTCAATTTGTTCAGGAGGACACCTTCTTAGAATTTCGCCTCAACTGACGAACTATTTGTACAATAACTTTGTGTAAATCTTATCTACTCAGGACCTACTAACATTATAAAATGATAGAGTTTGGAAATATCTGAAACTCCTCATCCAATACTACATATAATTAAAAATTGATTTATTCTGTATTGTGACTGGCCTGTTGGTCTAGTGGTTAGTGACCCTGACTGCTATGCCGGGGGTCGTGTCGTGGGTTCGATTCCCACCCACAAAACAAATGTTTGTGTGATGAGCATGACCATTTGTTCTGTGTCTGGGTGTAATACATCTATAATATGTATGTATTTAGAAATATATAAGTATGTTTATCAGTTGTCTAGTACCCATAAGCTCTGCTTAGCTTGGGACTAGATGGCGTTGTGTGATAGTTGTGGAATATTTATTTATTAAATTTCATCGTTTGAATACATCACTGTTTTCTTTATTGAACTCCAGGTTCACGTTTGATCACTATCTCACTTAATGGTAAGCGATGATATGGTCGACGGTGCAACACGCTTTCCTAGAAGTAACCTATTCACTCTTGACTTTAAGAGACGAAGGTCAACCTCAGGAAATTGTCAAAGTTAAATAAAAATTTCAAAAAAATATCTAATTTAACATTTTCATGATAAATGTTGTATAGGTATACCTATCATAGGCCTGCATACCAGCACTAAGTTTATATTTTTGTTTTCTATTACTACATTGTCCCCCTTATTAATAAACGTGGACTAAAGTTACGCCAAGGTTAATCCTTAAAAAATGTATGGTTAATCCGAAGATTAACCTTGGCGTAACTTTAGACCACGTTTATTAATAAGGGGGTGTATGTTTGGCTGTTGGTTTACCTTAAATAAATACATAAAGTTTGTGGGGGGAATATGGGGTTCATACTAAAAAGTATCACTTATCCCAGTTTTGACGAGGTTGTAGAGGGCAGATAGACAGTCTCTAAAGGTATAATAATTTAACTGCATGGTTAGATTAGCAGACAAAAAAATAGTGCGTTTGGGAAGGGTGAGATCCACCTCCTAATGATTTACTCTGGACAAATGGCACCACATGCTATTTTATAACCTGATGGCTGAGCGAACCCACTGAAGTAGTAGGCTACTCCAGGTCTGCCTGGTTCGCGACCACCATACTGTCGGAGTCAAGCACAAACAGTCTTTACAGGGTCGAAATCGCGGGACAGTCTCATAAATAAATAAATATTCCACAACTATCACACAACGTCATCTAGTCCCAAGCTAAGCAGAGCTTGTGTTATGGGTACTAGACAACTGATAAACATACTTATATATTTCTAAATACATACATATTATAGATAAATGACACCCAGACACAGAACAAATGATCATGCTCATCACACAAACATTTGTCCTGGGTGGGAATCGAACCCACGACCCCCGGCATAGTAGTCAGGGTCACTAACCACTAGACCAACAGGCCAGTCAATACCAACCAAATAAGATAATCGTAACCCTGGATCATAAAAGACTGTTGAAGGATCACCATGGAATTTAGACAGTACAAGTGTGACAGTTTCTCGCATCCCGCCATGGGTGAGAGAAATCATTTGATGATTTTACGACGAAAATAAATTTTTATTAAGTAAAAGAAGTTGGGAAAAGGTATGGCAGAAGACGATGTAATTATCATAATTTATTTCAGACTTCTCAATACGATCAAGAATGTCTAGCCTCTTTTTAATCTCATGCAGATGAAATCCGATGGAGCAATGGTGGCGCAGTGGTGGCCCAGTGGTATCGGCCCCGACTTACGAGTTGTAGGTCGTGGGTTCGAACCCCGCCAGGTGCATAACTTTGTGTTATTTATTTCATCACCACTGCTCTCAAAACGGTGAAGGAAAACTACATGAGGAAACGCATGTCCTAGAACCAAAAATTCGAAGATATATGACATCTACCAATCCGCACTGGGCCCACGTGGTGGATTATGGCCCACTCCCTCTCTCGGAGAGGAGGCCTGTGTCCCACCAGTGGCAACATTATAGACTGATGATGATGATGATGATGAGATAAAATCCCATAAAACATGGTTATTCACTCCTAAAACGCCAGTTTGGCAAGTGATAACGAAATTAATGTATTGGCAGATATAACGTTAGATTTAAAAGGATTCCTTTGAGAAATTGACGCCATTTTGTGAATTGATCTATGTTTTGGAAGATATTAATAATGATTTGTGACTGAATTTATTTTCGTCTTCCGTTTAGAAATGGCCTCATTGATTTAATAATATTATGAAAGGAAAGGCAGGATATTAATTTCGATTTTTTATTACCCAGAACTTAATGGGTTGTGAAGGTCTGATAGGCTGTCGTTCCATATATAAAAACTGATATTCAGCTTCATAGGGTTAAAAAGAAATTATGTTTTATTTGTTGGGAATTTTAGTAATCGAGCCAAACAATATTTGCCCCCATGAGACTAAAGCCGCTATCCCACTGGCGTTTTACAAGCGTTGGCGACTCTACAAAGTCACATGCGACGTTGACGTCGCGATTCTGCAGTGGCAAGCGTTCGCCTTGCTACCTCGCTACGATAACGTCGCGTAGCGCTTGCCACGCGACTACGTGACGTCAACGTCGCGTCTGCGCAACGTTGATGCTGCACAGACGTTGGAGAGTCGCTAACGCTAGTAAAACGCCAGTGGGATAGCCGCCTAAATATGATTGGCGAATTATGGATCTAAGTACTGTTATATGACTGCACGTCTGCACATGTCTTCGGGGATTTTTTCTGTTTTAAAACACAAATTAATAACCTAATTTATTAAATTCTTAAATGCTTTTTGTTGGTCCCAATTGTATACATCTGCTTACTCCTTTGGGAAACACGAAGGCGTGGTTTAATATTATTTCAACACGCCATATGTCTAGAGGTCGCAAACTGAGGTCATAATGATGTCAAAGGATGAGAGCTGGTGCCTCAAAATAGCATAGACACAGAACAGCAAATTTTTCGTGAATTTTCGACCTTATTTCAAAGAGATTAGCTATTTATCATGGGAGGGATGTTGCCCATACTTGCCACGCTAGGCAGGCGTGGTGGTGTGATCGTAGAAACCTAGCTTTGCGAATTCTTCGAGCATACTGCAATACTTTAATTTGTTTCAAAAGCTTAGAAATTTCGGGGTCTTTTCCATGTGCCACACAAAGGCTATTGCACCGGGATTTTAGTCAGTGACAAAGTCTGACAGTACCTCTCGCCCTGCCCGGGGCAGGAGGTCTCATTTGATGATTTTACCACGTAAAAAAAAAAAAAACCGGCCTATAAGAAATCTATAGGGAAGGCCTATTTTCAGTTCAGTGGTCATCCTACGATATGATGATGATGATGATGATGATGAAATGTGCCGGGTGCCGATTTTAAACCTGAAAAAGAGGTTTATTAACAGTTTATACCAGCGCAGCGGGTTGACTGGGTCCTGTTCAATAATTCTGTGACGGTATTGTTGTTTTTTATAAAAAAAAACTGGGATAATCTTACTTGTCAATCTACGTTATGAACTATATGAGCACCAAATTTCATCATAATCAGTACCAGATTTTTGCGTCAAAGAGTAACATACATCTATCCCAACTTCTCATTAAAAACAATTAAGAAGGGTGTAACCCCAACTAAAAATAGGTCACAATGTAATTCTATTTTTTTTCAGGGTTACCTTACCTATTACGTCTGTATAATAAACAATGATTACTTGAACCATTGAGTAGATAGGTACCCTGTTATTACTAAAAGATAATAACCCTGTCTGTACATGAAAATATACTATAATATTTATGTAGGTAAGTAATTGAAGTTACTAGTATACATTAGGGATACTTTTTTTAGAAGAGATACTCATTAAACTACAATGAAATACTCATTTGTTCATACACCTGTAGGTAGGTGTCTAATAATCATTCATCTATATCTTTGACTAAGACATGGAAAATGCGTCACAGTTTTTTTATTGCACGTTTATGCGTTTTTTTTTAATTACGTTATCATCTGCCTAGCCTTTTAGCGTGGTTAATAATCAAATGAGTCATCCCACCCAAGGCAGGACAGGAGTGATTGTCAGACTTGTACCCATTAAAATCCGCGGTGTCCTTCAAAAGCCCTTAACGTTCCGGGGCCACGGTTAACCGTTAGTCCCGCGATCCCGAAATACGGTGCAACTTGGTTCGATTGGTTGTCAGAATTCGAGCTTAAGATTAAGAGTAACGACTGGCAAAGATCTACAAATGACAGACAGGTCCTTAGGCTCTTTGAGCTTTCTGAGGCAAGGAGCAAACATACAATGAGAGATGGTGTCCCATCCACAGACTAACCCCGGCAAGCGCAGAAAGAAAACTGTGTTTATTGGCATTAAAAATTAAAACTAAAAAATAAACACAGCTTAACTTGTCGTTATTTAGCCATGCACGCAGCCCACCCTGGTTAAAATTTTCGACCTCCCCAGTGAATTTTCCAAAATCTTTCAAGCATACACCTAGTACCAACATAACAAAAACGAAAAAAAATATCCAATTTAATACAGTCGTCGGAATTTATGCGCCTACAGACGACTTTACTTTATACTATGCAAAGATAAAGATAACTTAACCTACAAAATTGGTTTCCAGTCAGGCAGACATTACCATTAAAGTATGGATTTCAAACACAAGCCGTGAACCCTCGTTTGAAGAGCTTGCAAATCCGCGAGATTTACCTCTAACGACAGTTTAGACTGGTTCCCGCGCTCTGTTCGATAGATAAACATTTTAAATGTAGTCTTTAG
Source organism: Agrotis ipsilon (assembly GCA_028554685.1). Classification (NCBI taxonomy): domain Eukaryota; kingdom Metazoa; phylum Arthropoda; class Insecta; order Lepidoptera; family Noctuidae; genus Agrotis; species Agrotis ipsilon. Next base: position 8,466,042 of record CM052979.1, read on the forward strand.
GTTCAAATTGGCTTGTAGCTACTTGGTAACAGCTGTAAAGGTGAGGTTCAAGGTTGAGCAGTGCTTGTTAAGGTCGTCCTGCGGATGGGTGACCTTTTTAAGGTATACATAATTTTGAAAGCATGACAAGACGTTAGCTGACATTCATAAAACTGTGACATTCATTACGATTAAAATGTAATCAAAAGTCAAAAGTTGGACAAGCAGTCTCTTACCAAGGGTTATTTTAATTTTAGGAAACTTCTGCCGGGGCCCCATTTAGAGGTCTAAAGGCTGCCAGAGTCACGTGACTGTGTTATCAGGTACCGTGAACCTGGGACTTAAAGGGCTATTAAAGGAACATCGTAGATTTTAGTCAGTACGACTGTGACAGTCAGCCCTGCTGACTCAGAAAACAAAATAGATGCAAGAATCATCACATTCTTAAAATTTGGTGTTACATAATTTTCACCAGATACCTTTTCAGTCTGAGTTTAATTTTCGAAGATTGAAATATCTATGGACCAGAAGCAAATGCGATCCTTTGATCCTATGCGTATTATGTCAAATTTGCATAGGTGTGTGTGCAAAGGGGTATGCAGATTTCGGCTGGAGGACAAAGAAACTCAATTACTATAATAAAATTTGTTAACTACATACATACAGGCAAATACAAATGTAAATGGACCCTTCACGAAGCTGTAAACTAGGAATTAATAATAATAATATTCCACAACTATCACACAACGCCGTCTAGTCCCAAGCTAAGCAGTGCTTGTGTTATGGGTACTAGACAACTGATAAACATACTTATATATTTCTAAATAAGTACATACATATTAGAGATAAATTACACCCAGACACAGAACAAAATGATCATGCTCATCACACAAACATTTGTCCTGGGTGGGAATCGAACCTTCGACCCCGGCATAGCAGTCAGGGTCACTAACTACTAGACCAGGGTTTCTTAAACTTTTTGCAGTCACGGACCACCTTCACAATATCAATAATTCCACGGACCCCCCCCCGTCAAAGAATATTTTGAACACATCAACATGAAACAATCCCTGCCCTAGAAGTTTAGTCTTTGTTCAATTAATTCATGTTTTGTGACTGACGATATGTTGTCGCGGTGAGTTCTTGTATTTACCTAGACGAGATTATTATACTATTTCCTAGTAAATAGGTTAAGAGTTAGCTGACCTACTACGTACCCCTGGTACAGATGCCAGGGACCCCCAGGGGGTCCGTGGACCCCACTTTAAGAAACCCTGTACTAGACCAACAGGCCTGTCAATTCTGTTCTGTTATTCAATTCTGTATAAATTTATAGTTGGTGGTTTAGTGGTATCGGCTCCGACTTACGAGTCGTAGATCACGGGTTCGAACCCAGCCTTTTGCATTACTTTGTGTATTTATTTCATCACTACTACTCTCAAAATGGTAAAGAAACCATCGTGAGGAAACCGGCATGTCCCAGAACCATCAATTTTTAACACTGTTTTAGACTATCACGGTTTATTTCACAATTGAAAATGTCACTTACGCCATGATCGCGGGATGACTGAGTCGCACAGTCATCCCGCGATCATGGCGCTTGCAACAGCGTCGAAATATCGGGAACTCAAAACAATTAATAATCATTGATCATTACATTGGCTTAGCTAGTAGCTATGTGTTTGAGCCGTTTGGGGTTGAAACTCTGGGGCCATGGGTCCGAGTGCCCACAACGTTTTTAAAGACGTCGCCAGGCGTTTAGTCGACTCTTCAGGTGACCAGAGGGCTGGCCTATTCCTTGGCCAACGAATTAGCATTGCCATACAACGTGGCAATGCTGCCAGCGTTCTGGGCTCTGTTCCCGTTGACAGCGATGTGGACGTATTCTTTGACGCCCTATGAATGTTTTTTATTTATTTTATTACTATTTTTCCTGTAAATATTACTAGTAGGTTTTTATTTATAGTTTGTAAATTAAATAGTAGAAGGAGAACCAATTAATAATCACGGAAGATATCCCGTAAGTGACATTTTAAACCATCAATTTTTGTTTAGTCCTAATGCCGCTTTACTTTTGAACACATGTATGATCGCTAGATGAGTGAGTCGCACAGTCATCCCGCGATCATGGCGCTTGCAACAGCGTCAAAATATCAGGAGCTCAAAACAGTTAATAATCACGGAAGATATCCTGTAAGTGACATTTTAAACCGTCAATTTTTGTTAAGTCTTAGTGTCTAAACACACTATGCCGAGGATACGCGACGGAAGTTCGGCACGATTACGCCTGCAATGCTATTTGAATTACTGGCGACACATTATGCCGAAATTACGTTGCGTTATAGCGTACAGCCGAACTTCAGTCGGGCGTAAGTTCAGCGGAAATTCGGTAGCACCTCAAAAGTAATAACGGAACCCTAACAGGATCACTTCATTTTGCATTTGTCTGTTCGGCTGTTTAGATAACACGACATGACGCCACGACACCGCTCGAAACACTGAATATACACACAAAATTGCGCAACTGAATTTCTGCCGCGAAAGTTCGGGACTTATGGTGTGTCATATCAGCCGAATGCGTTGGAACGTAAAATCAGCCGCGGAACTTCGGTCGCGTACGTTCGGCATAGTGTGTTTAGACACTTAATGCCGCTTTACTTTTCAACACATGTATGAGTTCACTTTCAAAGCGGAATCAGGTCACGATAAGTTTAAAAGAGCTCTCACAAGTGGCTTCGAGCAGCTCTGATGGATCCAACTTAGAAAATTTTCTTTTGAAATGAACCCGCTTGGAAAACTGTTTTGCTCTTTTCGAAAGAAACTGGACTTCACAAAAATAATGAAACTATTTTATTTCCTTAAAATTATTTGCTGCAGAACGTGGCTATATTATCAGCCGATTGCCGTCCACTGCTAAACGTAAGCCCAAGTGTGAGCTGTTCACAGAAACGAGTGAAATTGACCATAATTTTTTTTAGTGCCGTTCGACTCTGTTTCATGTAAGGATTATTTCATTGTATCGGAAGAAAAAAATCGGAACACTGGAAGTTGGTCAAATGACAATGGGCGAAAGTGGTCCAAGATCCTCCACTGATGTCACTTATGGGAAATGAAAGAACATAGTTGTAACATCATTCTGGCAAAAGATTATCAAAATCTGTCCTGGGGTTCTTTTTTTATTGGCGTTTAAGTGAATACCTAACCTAACCTAACCTAACTTTTTTGTTCAGCTATAAATTATGCCTGACGCATACTGAACCATCTGGAAAGGTGGTTGGCTTATGTGTGACTTACACCCACTAAAAATACCAACGAAACCTTAAATAGCTAACCTAACCTAACTTTTTTTGTTCAGCTGTAAATGATGCCCGACGCATACTGAACCATCTGGCAAGGCGTTTGGCTTATGTGTGCCTTACATCTACGAAAAATACCAACGAGACCTTAAATAGCTAACCTAACCTAATTTTTTTTGTTCAGCTGTAAATGATGCCCGAAGCATACTGAATCATCTGGGAAGGTGGTTGGCTTCTGTGTGACCTACACCTACAAAAAATACCAACGAAAACTTAAACAACCAACCTATCCTGACTTGTTTTGTTCAGCTGTAAATGATGCCCGACGCATTCTGAACCATCTGGAAAGGCGGTTGGCTTATGTGTGACTTACAGCCACTAAAAATACCAACGATACCTTAAATAGCTAACCTAACCTAACTTTTTTTGTTCAGCTGTAAATGATGCCCGACGCATATTGAACCATCTGGCAAGGCGGTTGGCTTATGTGTGACTTACAGCCACTAAAAATACCAACGAAACCTTAAATAGCTAACCTAACCTAACTTTTTTTGTTCAGCTGTAAATGATGCCCGACGCATATTGAACCATCTGGCAAGGCGGTTGGCTTATGTGTGACTTACAGCCACTAAAAATACCAACGAAACCTTAAATAGCTAACCTAACCTAACTTTTTTGTTCAGCTGTAAATCATGCCCGACGCATACTGAATCATCTGGGAAGGCGGTTGGCTTTTGTGTGACCTATACTCACTAAAAATACCAACGAGACCTTAAATAGCCAACCTTATAGCTAAACCTTAAGTAGTTCAAGAAGCAAGGTTAGGTTAGGTCAGCTATTTAAGGTCTCGTTGGTATTTTTGGTAGATGTAAGTCACACATAAGCCAACCGCCTTTCCAAATGCTTCAATATGCGTCGGGAATCATTTACAGCTGAACAAAAAAAGTTAGGTTAGGTTAGCTATTTAAGGTTTCGTTGGTATTTTTAGTGAGTATAGGTCACACAAAAGCCAACCGCCTTCCCAGATGATTCAGTATGTGTCGGGCATCATTTACAGCTCTACAAAAAAAGTTAGGTTAGGTTAGCTATTTAAGGTTTCGTTTGTATTTTTAGTGGGTGTAGGTCACACATAAGTCAACCGCCTTCCCAGATGGTTCAGAATGCGTCGGGCATCATTTACAGCTGAACAAAAAAAGTAGGTTAGGTTAGCTATTTAAGGTTTCGATGGTATTTTTAGTGGGTGTAGGTCACACATAAGCCAACCGCCTTTCCAGATGGTTCAGTATGCGTCGGGCATCATTTACAGCTGAACAAAAAAATTATGTTAGGTTAGCTATTTAAGGTTTCGTTGGTATTTTTAGTGGGTGTAGGTCACACATAAGCCAACCGCCTTCCCAGAAGGTTCAGAATGCGTTGGGCATCATTTACAGCTGAACAAAAAAAGTTAGGTTAGGTTAGCTATTTAAGGTTTCGTTGGTATTTTTAGTGAGTATAGGTCACACAAAAGCCAACCGCCTTCCCAGATGATTCAGTATGTGTCGGTTATCATTTACAGCTCTACAAAAAAAGTTAGGTTAGGTTAGCTATTTAAGGTTTCGTTTGTATTTTTAGTGGGTGTAGGTCACACATAAGTCAACCGCCTTCCCAGATGGTTCAGAATGCGTTGGGCATCATTTACAGCTGAACAAAAAAAGTTAGGTTAGGTTAGCTATTTAAGGTTTCGATGGTATTTTTAGTGGGTGCAGGTCACACATAAGCCAACCGCCTTTCCAGATGGTTCAGTATGCGTCGGGCATCATTTACAGCTGAACAAAAAAAATATGTTAGGTTAGCTATTTAAGGTTTCGTTGGTATTTTTAGTGGGTGTAGGTCACACATAAGCCAACCGCCTTCCCAGAAGGTTCAGAATGCGTTGGGCATCATTAACAGCTGAACAAAAAAAGTTAGGTTAGGTTAGGTCAGGATAGGCAAGGTTAGGTTGGGGGACCCCCCACAGAGTTTGCGTCCACGTCGCGTTCCCCGGAAACGACCCAGTCCTGACCACCGTAACGGAGTGGCAGGCTGGGCTCGGCTAAAGTTCTCTGTGTCTCGTAGCTATCATATTGTGCCTTGCGTAGCTACGACCTGTCGATTTTATTATTATGCCTAGACCCAATGCGCGGGACGCCTCCGGGCGATTCCTGAAAAAAGGCCCTTCTCAGGGCCAACCCAAAGGCCCTTCTCAGGGCCAAACCAAAGGCCCTTCTCAGGGCCAACCCAACGGCCCTTTTCAGGGCCACTCCGACGCAGTCGCGTCAGAGGCTAGCCGCGCGCCGTCTGCGGCTAGCTTCTTTGGTGAGGCGGATGAGTCGTCGGACGACTCTCTTGTCCGAATGTCGGACACCGACGACTCTCGCGTTAGGAAGCGGGTCCACCAGAGCGGTGGGTCCGGGGGCTCCTCGGCGTCGGGACGGGCGAAGCCGAAGGCGAAGAAGCCGACGGCCGTCGCGGACACCCACGCCGTTGGGCTCGCGGACGCCCAACGAAAGTTGGATCTTGCTCGGCGGGAGCAGCTCCAGCAGGAGCTCGAGGAGCGGGTTGCGGCGAATGAGACGCGGGTGCACGCCGCTCGGGCCAAGTCTGGCTACGGCGCGTCCCGCGTGGTGTACGCGGACCACTCCCTCGAAGAACTCGAGAGGATGGCGGAGGAAGACGAGGGAGAGATCGTGGAGGTCGCCACCAAGTCCTCCCACCTCAAGGGGACCTTCCAGAAGGCCCTCAAATGCCGGGCTGCGAGCCTGCGCGCTGTCGTGGCGGAGCTGGTCCGGCGCAAGGCCACGGACGAGACTCGGCAACTGCAGGCGAAGGTGGATCGCCTGCAGTCTGAGGTCAGCCAGCTTCACAAGAAGCTGGCCGAAGCCACGGCCCGGCCTCAACAACAAGCCGTGACGAGCCCCGCAGGAGAGGGCCCCACCTCCACCAACCTTGAGGATGTCATCCGCAAGGTAGTGATGGAGGAGAGGGCCTTCACGAGGGCCTGCATCGCAGGGATCGAGGACCGGCTCCTGCCGGAGAAACGCCTCCGACCGCCGCTTGCGGCGGATAAACGGCAGAGCGAGCCGGGGCCGTCCTCCTCCTCCCAGGCGGAAGGTGCCCTTCCTCCCGCGTCCACACCGGCCAACGAGTGGACGGTAGTGGGCAGTAAGGGTAAGGGCAAGGGCAAGGGCAAGAAGTCGGCAAAAGCCGTCCCTCGCCCTCCCACGCCAATTCCCACCGCTCCCAGGCAGTCGCAGGGGACCGGAAAGGGTAAAGGGGGGAAGGGTAAAGCGAGGGGTAAGGGGCAGCTAGTCCCCCCAAAAACTGCGGCCGTCGTGGTGACTCTCACCGCGGAGGCTGCGGGACGAGGGGAGACTTACGCGTCCGTTCTGGTGCGGGCGCGTGCAAATGCCGATCCTGCCCAATTGGGGATCGGCAATGTCTCTTGCCGGAGGACTCAAGCCGGGGCTCGAATTTTCGAGTTCCCGGGGGCAGAGGGGAGTGCCCACGCTGACCTCTTCGCAGCAAAGCTGCAGGAGGTCATCGCCGATTCGGCCAAGGTGGCTAGGCCGGTCAAGCTGGCGGCCTTAGAGGTGACGGACCTCGATGACTCCGTCACCAAGGAGGAGGTAGTGGCGGCGGTCGCAGCGGTGGGGGGCTGTGGCGTCGCGGCGGTCCAAGGCCGGGAAATAAGACCCGGCCGCGGCGGCATGGGCGCCATGCGCCTCGAGTGCCCAATCGTCGCTGCCAAAGCCGTCCTTGCAAAGGGACGGCTATTGGTAGGGTTCAGCTCGGGTGCCGTACGGGCACTCGAGGAGCAGCCGCTGCGGTGTTTCCGGTGCTTCGGCATCGGACACACCCGGCCCATGTGTCCGTCCACGGTAGACAGGACGGACACGTGCTACCGCTGCGGCAAGGAGGGCCACAAGTCCGCCTCCTGCAAGGTCGCCACGCCACATTGTGCAGTCTGTGCTGCCAGTGGCCGCCCGGCGGTCCACGTCATGAAGGGGAGGAACTGCAATCCTCCCCCTAAGCGGGGCAAAGCGCAGGCGCCCACAGGGCCTGCTACTGCCGCTGGCGCCGTCGTTCCTGCGGCGGCTGTGGAGGGGGGTGCGATGTCCGATTAATGGATAGAGTCGGACATCGCATCCTACAGGCGAACACCAACCACTGCAGGGCAGCCCAGGATCTGCTGATGCAGACTGTGGCTGAGTGGTTGGTGGACTTGGCGGTGGTCGCCGAGCCCTACTCGGTCCCTGGCAGTTGGCTGGGCGACCGAGACGGCCTCGTGGCGCTGATGACGCGGTCTTCCACGGACTCCCCTCCCCTCTCGCTCTTAGAGAGGGGACCGGGATACGTGGCCGCCGCGTGGGGAGAAGTAGTGGTGGTGGGGGTGTATTTCTCCCCAAACCGCCCTCTCTCGGACTTTGAGGATTTCCTGGAGATCCTCACCGCAGTCATAGGGAGGGCGGCGCCGCGTCAGGCCGTGGTGTTGGGCGACCTGAACGCCAAGTCGGTTGGCCTGGGGCAACCCGGCCGCCAGTTGCAACGTCCGTGGGCGCGCCGTCGAGTTCTGGGCGGCCTCATGCGGCGTGTCCCTCCTCAACAGGGGGGCGGTCCACACGTGTGTGCGGCAACAGGGTGGGTCGGTGGTGGACGTGTCGTTTGCCACCCCCGCACTTGCCGCCCGCGTCGTGAACTGGCGGGTAGAGATGGGCGAGACATTGTCGGACCACCGATATGTGCGGTTCGACTTGTCTGCCCGGGGGGGAGCGGTGGCCCGCACTGGGCAATCCCCCTTCCCACGGTGGGCTCTCACCCGCCTGGACCGCGAGGCAGCCAAGGAGGCGGCCTTTCTGCAGGACTGGCTGTCGCCCCCTGTTGAGGTACAGGACGTGGACGCCGCGGCGGTTCGACTGAGGCGGTCCCTGACCGAGGTGTGCAATTCCAGCATGCCCCGGTCTCGCCGCCCGCCTCCCCGCCGAGCCGTCTACTGGTGGACGGAGGAGCTGGCGGAGCTCCGGGCCACCTGCGTGGCGGCCAGAAGGGCCTACACGCGGAGCCGTCGGCGCAGCGCCCGAAATCAGGCGGAGGAGGACCGCCTATACGCCTCTTACCGGGAGGCGACGGCGGTCCTCAAGTCAGCTATGGGCGCCGCCAAGGACGCGGCGAGGGCCGAAATGCTGGAGGGTCTCGACAGGGACCCTTTTGGGAGGCCTTACAGGGCGGCGCGGAGTCAGTTGCGCCCCTGTGGTCCCCCATTGTCGGAGACCCTCGAGCCATCGTTGCTGGATGGGGTGGTACGGTCCCTGTTTCCGCGCAGGACCGACTTCGCCCCACCAGCAATGGATCCCCCGCAAGGGGCGGCCCCGCCGGAGGAGGAGGTTCCGCCAGTGACGGCGGCGGAGTTCGGGGCGGAGGTCCTAAAACTCCGCCAAAAGAAGACGGCACCCGGACCGGACGGCGTCCCCGCACGGGTGGTGGCCATCGCTGCCCCTCAAATGGAGGACAGGTTTCGGGACCTCTTCAGCGCGTGCTTTACGTCTGGGAGGTTCCCGAAACTGTGGAAGGAGGGGCAGCTGTGCCTCCTCCGTAAGGAGGGACGCCCCGCGGACTCCCCCTCGGCATACCGACCCATCGTCCTTCTCGATGAGGTCGGTAAAATGTTTGAGGGGATCATCGCGTCCCGGCTCGACAGCCACTTGCGGGGGGTAGGGCCGGATCTGTCGGACGCCCAGTTTGGCTTCCGCCGAGGGCGTTCGACGATCGACGCGCTGGCCCTACTCAAGGGCCAGGTGAAGGAGGCGGTGGAGGCGGGGGACGGAGTGTTGGCGGTGTCGTTCGACATATCGAACGCCTTCAACTCCGTTCCCCACTCGACGATATTGGAGGCGCTCCGGTATCACGGAGTGCCCCAATACCTCCGGGACCTCCTGGCCAACTACTTGGAGGACCGAGAAGTCCTCCTCGTAGACAAGACGGCCATGGTTCGGCGGTACGGCGCAGAGTCCGGTGTTCCGCAGGGGTCGGTGCTTGGCCCTCCCCTGTGGAACATCGGGTTTAACTGGCTCCTGCGGGGAGTCCTCCTCCAGGGCACGAGTGTCATCTGTTACGCGGATGACACTCTCCTCACTGCCCGGGGGAGGAACTTTGGGGAGGCGGCCTGTCTGGCCTCGGCGGGCGGATCCTTGGTTGCGGAGAGGATCCGCCGCCTGGGATTGAAGGTGGCGCTGCACAAGACGGAGGCCGTGTTCTTTCGCGGCCCCCGGCAGCGCCGCCCTCCTCCCGACGCCCACATCGTCGTCGAGGGCGTCCGCATTGGGATCCAGCCCCAGATGAAGTATCTGGGCCTGGTGCTGGACGAGGGGTGGCGCTTCGGCCCGCATTTCAGCGGGCTGTCGACGCGCCTCCTAAAGGCTGCGGACGCCCTCTCGTGGCTCCTCCCCAACCTCGGGGGGCCGATGGACAAAACCCGGCGCCTGTACGCCGGCATCCTGCGCAGTATGGCCCTTTACGGGGCCCCCATCTGGGCGGACTCCCTCCACAGGAGGGAGAATGCGACCGCCATCCGCAGGCCCCAAAGGGCCATCGCACAGCGGGTTGCGAGGGCCTACCGCTCGGTGGGCTTCTCGGCGGCGTGTGCTCTGGCCGGCACCCCTCCTTGGGAGTTGGAGGCTTGGGTGCTGGCAAGAGTCTATGAGTGGACGGCGCGCCGGAGGGCGCTCGGGGAGCGCCTCGTCGCCGAGGAGCGGGAGGCCGTGCGGCGGGAGGCGAAGGACGCCATCGTCCTCCACTGGACGGAGGACCTCGCCTCCGCCGCCTTTGGCCGCCGGACGTTGGACGCGCTCGGGCCAGTTTTGCAGAGCTGGCTCGAGCGGTCCCACGGTTTCCTCTCTTTCCGCCTGGTGCAGGTGTTATCCGGACATGGCTGTTTCGGATCGCACCTCCACCGGATCGGGAGGGAGGAAACCCCGGCGTGCCACGACTGCGGCGCAGCAGAGGACACGGCGCAGCACACCCTGGAGGTGTGCCCGGCTTGGTCCGAACTGCGCCGCGGTCTGACTGCGGTCGTTGGACCGGACCTCTCGCTCCCCGCTGTGGTCGAAGCCATGTTAGGGAGTGAGGAGGCCTGGACGGCCGTTGCCTCCTTCTGCGAGGAGGTCATGTCGCAGAAGGAGGAGGCGGAGCGCGCGCGGGAGGACGATCCTCTCGCCCCGGCGCTCCGCAGGCGGAGAAGAGGAAGGAGAAGGCGCCGACCTCTCCCTCCTCAGAGTGGCGGCGGGCCATCGCTCCCGTCGCCACCTCCGTAGACGTTCCCGGGCCCGCGTGAGGGCCTGGCCTGAAGGGCACTCGTCGGCGGGGACTGGAAGTGATGGCTATGCCAGTGATTTCCCAGTCCCCGCCACTCAGACGATGCGGGAATGCCGCTGGGTATTTTTAGTGGGTATACCGGGTCCTTCAGACCCGGGGAGTCCCACATAACCCTCCCGTCCCCGGATGGGAGGGTATGCGTAATGCATTTTTTCCCAGCGCAAACAAAAAAAAAAAAAAAAAAAAAAGGCAAGGTTAGGTTAGGTTAGGTAGTCACTTATAAAAATAAAAAAGGAACTCCAGGACGGATTTTGATAACCTCTTGCCAGAATGATGTTACAACCATGTTATTATGAATTTCTTAGAGAATATAACATTCCGACGCCCTAGAACTATCTCGGAACCAAATGAAAGCAGCGAATTATTTTCACAAACATTGAATTGTACCACTAATAGTTTACCAGAAATGTCAGAAGACGAGGACGAGAAGGAAATAAACATTCTCAGGAACGAAGTCAAAAACCTCAAGTCGCAATTAGAAAGTGCACACAATGAAATAAAGTTATTGAGTTCTCAAATAAGCACCTTAGAACAAAGAAACACAGATTTAATTAAGGAAAATGAAATGTCTCAAAAAGATGATATCAGCGGCACCCTCAAGAAGAAGAAACAAAATATACCAAAGAAAGATAAAATTCCCAGTACTAAAAAAATGTCTAAAGAAACGCAGTCCATTGAAACATTTGTTAGCTGCACACCCACTGCAGAAATACCTACTAAAACTAGAACTACTAAAACATTGTTACCTATTTTAAAAAATAAGATATGCATGTTAAGTAGTGAAACATCAAATAGACTGTACACATTATGTCAAAGAACTGATCTAAGTAATTTTCAATTATGTCATTACCGTATGCCTAAGTGTGGAATAAAACAACTTTTAAATAATATTGACAAAAAAGTACAAAACTTCACACACTCCGACTATTGTATAATTTATATCGGAGAAGATGATTTTAAAAGAACGCATAATTATATAGAACTAGTTACTTTCATTCGTGAAAAATTACAGATATTAACCCACACGAATTTTATAATATGTCTACCAACTTTTAGATACATGGAAAATAAAAATATAATGTTTAATAGCAGAATAGATACTTTCAATAATTTAATTTATATGGATGTAGAAACTTAAAAATATGCGTATATTTTGGATTCCAACTTAAACCTTCCGTATACTTACGAAACTTACAATTTATATGGGAGCTTGAATAATAAAGGTTTGAGTATTGTTTTATCTGATCTGCAGAATATTGTCCTCGATTTAAACAACTCTAATTTGACGTCAGGTGTTGACTGTTCCCAAAAAACTGATGCACTTACTGATACTCAACTTCATGATAATTCTCAGTTTTTTCTATAATCATTATCTATATATTCTTCACCAAAATATAGCAGGACTTTTAAATAAATCAGATTTGTTGACAGTTAAACTAGAAGAACTATTTGATAACGGAATTAACATAGATGTTGTTTGCATAACTGAGCATTTTGTCGAAACAGAATGCAAAAAATTACTGCATATTCCTAATTATTGTCTCGCTGCTTTCTTTTCAAGAGAAATTAAACGAGGAGGAGCCTGTATTTTTGTTCGAGCAGGCTTAGACTACAGGGAAATGACGGATATAGCAAAACATTCAGTGGTAGGTGCTATTGAATGTTGTGGCATAGAACTAGTGTCTCACAATATCATAATTATATGTGTGTACAGAATACCTAAATATAACTATACAACATTCTATGAAGTATTAGATAAAATATTGCGCAAGCTCTGTATTGCTCCTAATAAAAACATTATTTTGACAGGCGATTTCAACATTGACATACTCAAAAGAAATAATATTACATTAGAATTTGAATGTTTTCTCCGACAATACAATCTCAAACTATCACTCAGTAAACCAACAAGATTAAGTAGTAACTCTTGCATTGATAATTTTGCACATTCATACCGACGTGGATGGAAAGCAGATGTAATGGATTTAGTCCTATCAGACCATACGTCACAACTGTTAAAAGTACCTATCAAAAAAACGTGTACCCTAAAATTCTGGAAAACTAAAAAACAGGAATTATCGGACATAAATTTGGCGAAGTTTAAGGATCATCTGAAATGTCTATCCTTTTCGCAAGTTTATGAAGCTAAGGACGCAAACGAATCGTATGACCGTTTTATAGATGAGTTTTATTATTATATCAGTTATGCTTTCCAGTTAAAACTGTCACTATATATACCAATAAAAAAACTAAATGGTTGTCTCGAGGAATTAAAATGTGTAGTAAAAAACAAAGACAACTACTTTGGGCATATAGGCTTAATCCTAACGTAAAAAATAAACTTACTTTAAAAAAATATTCCGTACTCTACAGGAGAATCATAAAACTAACCCAGAAAACCCAAAATAATCATTACATAAATACTTCACAAAATAAGTCGAAAGCGGCTTGGCAAGTAATAAATAAATCAAAACATAGTTTACCACAAGAACCAATTATATCTATTAAACATAATAACATGACATTTTCTCATCCCCTAGACATTGCTAATGAATTTAATCGGTATTTTATTGAAGTTATTGAAAATAATATTCGAACAAATAATAACACACCATCTAGTAAGCATCATCTAAGAGATAATCTTACATCACAATCCCTATTTATGCTACCAGTCACTTGCGATGATATAATAAAAATAATTAGTAGTCTTAAAAACACAAATACTGTTGGATATGATAACATATCAACCAAGGTGATTAAAGAAGTAAAGTACATAATAGCACCGCTACTTTCGCATATAATTAATTTGTGTATTTCTGATGGTATATTCCCGACTAGTCTAAAAAAAGTAATAATTAAACCACTTTTCAAAAAAGATAAAAGAACTGATTTAAAAAATTACAGACCAATTGCGAAAATTCCTGTATTTTCAAAAATAATTGAGAAAGTAATATATAACTGCATCTATGCATACTTTGAAAAATTCAAACTGTTCTGCAATGAACAAAAAGGATTCAGAAAGAATATCAATATTAATTTGGCTCTATTTGATTTACTATCAAGTGTCCTGACGTCAGTCGATAAAAAAAATCCAGTATGTGCTTTATACACAGATATGACGAAAGCATTTGATTTTGTAAACCATAAAATTTTACTAGAAAAATTATATTGTTATGGTATTAGAGGCAATATCCTTAAACTCATAGAATCCTACCTAAGTAACAGAGTCCAATGCACAGAAATCGCTAGAATTTGCCCAGTTACCAAATTAGAAAAAATATATACCTCTGAAGCTAAGCAACTTAAATATGGTGTACCTCGGGGCAGCGTTCTGGGACCCCCGTTATTTTTAATATATATTAATGATCTACCGAAAGTGACAACGCAAGAAATGGTACTATTTGCTGATGACAGCACGGCTATTATAAAATGCAACAATCCAAATAATTACCAACTTGACATTAGTAATACTCTTAATAAAATAATTAATTGGCTTAATGATAACAATCTAGTGATTAATCTCGATAAAACTAAAGTTATGCACTTCCATCAGCGAGTTGAAAATGCTCCAATTGATATCAGCTATGGTGGTTCTAGAATAGAAGAAGCAAACAATGTGAAATTTTTAGGTATTACTATAGACCACAAATTGACCTGGAAACCACACCTAGAAGAAGTTTGCAAGCGACTAAGCAAGTCAGCATATCTTCTATTTCAGCTGTCAAAAAAAGTGAATATGGAGACACTATTAATGGCGTATCACGGATTAGTATCATCGGTTTTACGATATGGTGTAATTTTCTGGGGACAGTCAACAAACCGAGAACTCGTTTTTAAGATGCAAAAGAGATGCATACGGTCGATGTGTGGATTACAAAAGACAGACAGTTGCAGTCCATATTTTAAAAAACTTAAGATTTTACCTCTCCCGGCTTTGTACATCTTTGAGACTTCTTTATTCATAAAAAGTAATCCCCATTTGTTTCAAAAACTTGCTACAGTAAAGAAAATGCCAGTACGCACTCAATACCTAAACACACTGAGCCATGTGAAATGTAAAACAGCATTGATGAAGAAAAGTTTCTTTGGTCTTGCACCTCAAGTTTACAATAAAATACCCGACGCAATTAAATGCTTGCAAGTAAAGAAATTTAAAAGTACCCTACACCAGCTGCTACTTCACAAATGCTATTATACATTGGACGAATTCTTAAATGACAATTTTTAATTATCCCCAAACTGTTAAATTAATATTAAATAATTAGTAATATTATAATTAGTAATAACAATCAATGTTAAATTTACAATAGACATTTAGTGTGACATTTTAATTTTGACATTCCAATTTAGTTTTTGAATAATTAATATATTATATCCTTTTTCTTCTCTTGTCACAATTTGCATGCAACCAATATTTGTACGCCTCTTGGCATAACATAGCGTCCTATGAACCTTAAGAACTGTATTTACCACCTATGTTACACAAATAAAATGATTTGATTTGATTTGAAACCATATGCTTTCATTTCCCGTAAGTGTCATCAGTGGAGGATCTTGGACCAAGTTCCATACATTTTTGCCCATTGTCCTTTAGCAAAATATTTTTTCATACAAATTGTTGGAACGTAAAAAAAAAATTTGGTCAATTTCAATCATTTCTGTGGACAGCTCACACTTGACCAATAAAATAAAAACGCCAAAATTTTGAGTATCAAAAAAGAGGTTCCTAAGAAAGTTTTCCCGTATCTCTTATGGATGCAGATTTCCCTGTTTTTGCCAATTTAAAAGAAACACTCTGTATATTTAGAAGTTTCTGAAGACTTCTAATCTAGGCAACCTCAAAGCTTAGACATATTTATCACTGCCAGAAGCACTAAGTCGGTGTTTTCTGTTTATGCGCGAAGTAGACGAGTTTAAATTAATTATTCGTGATGTCATGAGCAAGCGACTTCCTTCTACATGAGTTAGTTATGTTTATATATTATGTACTTCTGTAACAAGACTCATTTGGCATTCTGATTTGGAAGATAAATGAATGTGATATCTGCTGAGTATGAGGTTCTGAATTTGATTCCCGGGTCGGAAAAAGTGTTATTCCGCCTTATTTCAAAATGGGGTTTAACTAAAAACCAAGGTTTATATCACCAAAATCTACGGTTTACATAAACGTTATTACAAATCTTGGTTTTGCGATAAACCATGGTCTAACAGTCGTAGCTGTCAAAGGCGTGTCAAAGTTTCTCAAAGCTACTTTTTCATTGTGTTGTTGTTTTTGTGTAATTTTCACCCAAAATGGATTAAAACGTGCTAGATGTAATTGTTAGTACACATGGCGTATTTAAATGTTGAAACAATGGTTCAAATGACGGTACTAAAGTCTACGTTTTATCAAAGTTTTGTAATACGGAGAAATTTAAACCATGGTTCTGAAGATAAGCCTGGACTTGTTAGTACAGGTTTAAACCAAGGTTTATTCAGTTTTTGTAATAAGGCCGATTGGGTTTTCTCTCAGTAATTTTTCAGTATTGGTTGTATGTTCTTCATGGTATGACGTATGTTGTTATGTTATGTAACCAACAACTTTCCAAATCCGGATCGCGGTCGAATTTGTTTTTCCATAAAAATCATTGTTTCATAAAATAAGTAATAGAGATTAAGAATGGTCTTTAAAAAAATAATAAAAAGTCTTAGTTACTAAATATGTAAATAAAAAATAAATAAGAAATTTCATTTCGCTTACCTTTATCCTCCAATCCAAAGTTTCACCAGCAAACCGAAATATACCTGCAACAAAACAAAAAAAAAGTTCGGTAAGTAATTAGTTCCATTTATTTATAAAACGGACAAAGGATCTGGAAATCCGGGTGTCCGGTGTCAATCACACAGGCTTTCCGTACTAAATCCGGTACAAAGGTGCGTTGGAAATATTAACTCGAAAATTCACTGAAAATTTTAAAGCTAAAATATTGCTGCTAGCGTAATTTTGATCTCTGTTTTTTATAAAATAATCCTCTAGTTTAATTCATAAGGTCGCGTGACTAACGCATACTGTGTCTCCGGAACGCAAAGGGCTATTGACGGTCACCGTGGAACCTCCTGCCCTGATGGGTGGGAAGATTCATCTGATTTTACAACGCTAAAAAAAAGTTAAAACATAATCGCATGCATGCCGCTTTTCCAGGGTCTGGGACTGTTAAAACAGGTATCCCTGACCCTGGAACGTAAAGGACAATTGAAGGAGCAAAGATTGAAGGTGTATTTTAGTCAGTACAAGTCTGACAGTCCCGTCCGTAATTTCTTGCGCCTATAGTGGCCGCCAAACACCACATACGTCTGACGCGCTGGGTATCTCAAGATGCGGTATGCTCGTGAGGTGGAAGATGTGCTCTTCGTTTGGTATGAGAAGGTATTAGTATACCTCTAGCATTAATTCCGTCTACCACACGGCTAAACTCGCATGCAGAAGCTAGTTCTCATCTTAAAAGCGTGACTTCACTCCTTACAACATTTGAATCGCTTTTGTCTTCAACTCGCTCATAAATTAAGCGCTTAATAGCGAACGCTGCGTTAACTTTGTACATGTTGACATCAAATTCGTGAGGAATTCATTCATTTCGAAAGCATACCATGTCATATCATCTTAAAGCCAAGGAATTTCGAATGAGTGAATTTTAGAGCACGGAGTGAGTGAACGAATAATTTGATTGAATGAAATGTACGATTGAACGTGCAAGGACTTTATGTCTTAGTGCATAAAGTTGAAAATCTATAGACTAGTGAGTGTTTACGTTCATGGCTTGTCATTTATGTTAGAGAGCAGGAATCAAAGACAATATTACTAGACTCCTAATAACAGGCGACCGATGTCTGTCAACACATTAGGCAAAAAAGTCTTATATAAGTCTTATTTTGACCAATCCTGAGAGCCGTAAACATACCTTGGGACAGAACAGACCTTGAGTTAGCCAATCACAACGCAGTACCCCGTCCCCCTCGCTTACGTAGTACCTCAGCGAGTTGACAGAATAGATTTTGTTCCTTAGATCGTGCATGCGGAGTCTATCGTCGTTGCAAGCAGCCATAGCATGCATTCACAGCATGCAGCTATAGCACGCATCCTTCCATAGAAAACACATCTTAGTTGTATCCGTTTACACTAGTGCTGTGCTATGTAAACGAATGAATATGATTGGTGGATATCAGACGTATCCGCAGGCATGTAGCACAGCGCATCTCTGGTGAAAAGTAGCTTTAGTCGAGTTGCCTTAAGACGGAAAGACTTATAAAAACGCGACGCCACCCGATGAAATGTGATGCGTGTTTACTCGAACAAAATGTGCAGGCATGGCGTCGCGTCGGATGTTCATAGTGTGATTCTGGTCTATGGAAAACAATACATTTGATTCGACTCGACACGCATCACGTTTCAACGGGTGGCGTCACGTTTTAAAAACGTGTGGGCTTTAATAATCTGTGGGACTTTATTCTTGTATGATAAATGGAAAGTTGGATAACTAATTTAGGTAAAATGACAAAACGACAGCGTTGTGGCATGACAAATCAGTTTTCTTTTTTACCTGGTAAAATCCTCAGATGAGTCCTCCCACCCCGGGCAGGGCGGGAGGGACTGTCAGACTTATACTGACTAAAATCCACGGTGTCCTTCAATAGCCCTTTATGTTCCGGGGTCACGGTGATGGTGTAAGTCCCTCGACCTCGGCAGGCTTTAGGCCTCTGAGAGCCCGCCTCGTCATTATGCTGACGCTCTTTGAGGCGCGCGTGGAACACGACGCGCCGTCGACCCGGGCATGGTACATGGTCGGAAGGCGAGTTGCCTTTTACTCGCCGCCCGCATCCCCGCGCCTACGGTGGCCGGAGATCGTCTTGCGACGTCTGACGCCGTGGGCGTCCACTATCGCGGGTGGGATGACAAATAAGTATTTAAAATTAACTTTGATGGTTTATTGAGTCTATCTGACGAGTCTTTTGCTGTCAAACTACCTAGCACAAATCCAGACTCTGGATTGAAAATAAATCTTGCAACGACCGTATCTTTTTTTGATTCTGACTCCAGAAAGAGCACTATTATTTGACACACTTCGAAAACTCGGAGGACTTTCTCAAAAAAAAACCGATGAAATGAGAACCTTCTCCCAAAACTCTCGTTTTTCAAAGTGTGTTAAAATTTATTTATTTATTTAATCATTTATTTACACACAATATAAAATAAAAGGACATACTTAAACTAATATTACAAAGTCACTGTTTATTTCATAACAAATTTCTACCAGGAGACCTGCGACAGGAAGAGTGAAAAAAATAAATGTAGACAGTAGTGTGTGAGAACAAGAAAATAATATTGAGATAAAAAAATAAATTAAAAATAAATTATTTAAACATATTAGATATATGATATACGCACAAAGCTTCCAACTGTGCGATATATGATAACATTTTCCATGCTCGCAAAATGGCCGCTCACGCCGCCATCTTGAGCAGTAACTACGTATGCAAGCGGGTGGTTCTCACTGTGTGCAATTGTGCGTTTAATCGTCCGGGTGGTATACGCTCCCGCAAACAGTTGGGCTAAACTGCGCTGTAGGTTAGGGTTGACAGATAGAAGAAAATGAGTATATTATAAGGCACGTTTAGCGCGGTGGCTGAATGGTTGAACTGCTGCGTAGCGTGACGCAGGTTCTTTTCCCGCACGGAACAAACATTTGGCTTATTTGAAGATGATAATCAGGTTTGAATAAAAAAAAAAACATTTTTGTTAACTAGTCCAATTATCCTTCTACCTGACGCAGATCCTCACCAGATACAGGTGTTTCGAGAGGTTCCTAATATGTCGGACTAAGCGGAAAGCACGCTTAAGTTATGGATACTTTAAATGGAATATAATGTTCACCGAAACCGTTACTATGAGCGCCCTTAACAGCGATTTCTTTGAATTATTTTTCGCCACAAAATAAATGTCAAAGCTACGAAAAAATATGGTACATTAAAATTATTACGTACTCCATAATTTTAATGACAGCAAGCGGAGAAGCCCAATAAAAAAGGACTCTGGTCAAAGAAATTGTAATTGAATTTTCTTTGAGGAAAATCTAAAATGTAGGTCAGAGTATCGTGTAACATTGATTTACTCGCCTTTTTAATGGCAGGCTTGTTTTACTTCATCGGGAAACTGGACAGAAAAGATTTAATAGACTGGTCAGAAAATCTACTTCAAATGTAATTAAAATACAAGGATATTTGTAGTAAAGAGAATTTCTAGTAGCAGTCCTGGAGTCGAGATTTAAGCGGATTGTTGCCACAAAAGCCAAAGCCAAGTTTGCCACAAAGTTAATTCGCCACAAAAAAAAGTTTGTTAAAATTAGCCACAGTTTTTGTTTTTTGTGTTTCCTTTAGTGTAAATTCGCCCCTTTTATTTTTTCCGCACGGATACCAGAACAATTAAATAATAAAATCCAGCACAAAACTACCGAAAACGAGGATAGAATGTGGAATCTGAACAGATAACAATGTGACAAACAAACACATTATACAAATACAAAACACATTATAATGGTTCATGTTAAGACTATTAAACAGCATTAGGCATTAATTTTTTTCTTAAAATGCTATTGTACATCTAAAAGCAATAACAACAGCTGAAAGCTGTATAGCTACATTGAGGCTTGCTGACTCAAAAAAAAATTGGGTTTTTCATACTGATGGGCTCGATCAATTTCTCATTTTGTATGAAAAAAACAAATTATTTTTGCGAATTTCCAAAAGTCTTATAACAAACATTGTTCAGTAACATGTGCTGAGTTACCCCACGAGAGTTTTTGCGCTTTTACCGTTACACGTTGTATAACTTGTCTATTTTGATCTTAGATTCTACATAATTAAGTTTAATATTCGTTTGTTATAATGCTTTTTGTGTTACTTGGGTGGTTTATGTGAAGTTTGCACAAAATGTGTTCTTCATTTATCACATTTTTATGACAAATAAATAGGCCAATAATAGGTGAGGAAACCGGCATGTCCTAGAACCAAAAATTCGAAGTTATGTGACATCTACCAATCCGCACCGGGCCCGCGTGGTAGATTATGGCCCACTCCCTCTCTCAGAGAGGAGGCCTGTGTCCCAGCAGTGGGAACATTATAGGCTGATGATGTGTGTGATGTGAAATAGGCCACCCGTACGAAGCCGGGACGGGCCACTAGTTCACTAAAATATGCTCCTCTCTATCTATATCTGTTGACAGCCGTGACCAAAAACGGTCAGGAGGACTAAATATAAATGTGTAGACTTGATTTATAGGCTGGCAACCCAGCCCAATCCCATACACAGTGACAAAAGACAGCGTAAACATTTTTCATTACGTACCCCGCTAGCCTGTTTACCAACCTTTTACGGAAGGAAAATTACTCAGTCCAACCTTTGTTTGGCAACCCTAACGTGGTCCATAATGAAGTACGTCTTGGGAGCAAAGGTAATTGT
The DNA here is from genome assembly GCA_028554685.1 of Agrotis ipsilon. Classification (NCBI taxonomy): domain Eukaryota; kingdom Metazoa; phylum Arthropoda; class Insecta; order Lepidoptera; family Noctuidae; genus Agrotis; species Agrotis ipsilon. The sequence continues at coordinate 8,487,195 of CM052979.1, forward strand.
TCGTGAGGAATTGAACCTTCATTTTTGAGGTAAGAAAGAGGAACTCCTCATGATTTACCTTAGCTACGGTTATATTTTAAAATTTAGCTCAAACTGTACCTAATGTAATTTTGGAAAATTCTGCAATACAGAGGCATTATCAAGATTTACAGTTTTTGTGACGTAAACTAGAACTTTGACAATTTTCAAGGAAAAAAGTTAGTTCCTTCTTCCCGAACCATAGGCGCTGTCCCATTTTTTCATAAAAGAATTGCTGTAAATACTGGAAAGACTCTGTAAAGTAATATAGTGAAATCTCGTGCTAGGGGTACTGGAACTTTGACATTAATTTCGGGAAAAAATTTGTTCCTTCTCCGCACACGAGAGGCGCTGTTACATTTTTCCATACAATAAACGCAGTAAGTAAATACTTCAAGTACGCTACACTATATACGCTAAATAAAACACTGAAACCTTGTGAGAGCCACAATATACAAGGAAACACATTGTAAATTTTTGGTGAATACATTTTTTATTCATTTTTGGTACATCATTTTTACGTTATTTTATAAATATTTCTTAAAAAAAAAACAATAAATAAACATTCTAAAACTAATTAGTAGTTATTTATTATTATTAGCTTGCATAAAACCGTAAAGTAAAACAGTGTCAGAAAAACTGAAAATGAACAAGTCCAAAACTCAGTAACTGGTGGTTGCGGGTCTGTTACTGGGAATTTGGTTAAATCAGAGGATACAAGGCATTTTCTTTTTAAATAAAAAAAAAACGTGGGAAAAATATATATTTACACTTGGCCTTCGACTGAATACATACTTACATAGTTTATTTTTCTGTTCAATATAATACCAAGTATTTTTTTGAAATATTAGACAAAAAAAAATAATAATTTAATAATACATTGCTCGCGGCGGACTCCTAATAAATTGTAATAACGGCTCAATTTGCGAAAACTAACAAAAAACATGGCTGTTTAACTTCAAGAGCAATTTAGTATTACAAGTTATAATAATTAGCTTTCAGAGAACTTTACTTTTATTGTTTTCTTTTTAGGTAAAGAAGATTATTTTTTTAAGTAGCTTCTAGTCAGTATAAGTCTGACAGTCCCTCCCGCCTTGGGCAGGAGGACTCATTTGATGATTTTACCACGTTAAAAACAAAAAAAAAGCTTCTGTCTTCTTTGTTAGAAACAAAAGAAATAAATTAAATGCTACAGTTCATTATCGCCAGGGTGGAGCAGGTTTAACCGGGTCGACGGTGCGGTGTGTTCCACGCGCGCCTCAAAGAGCGTCAGCACGCTGACGGGGCCCCCCTATAGAGGGCCATAGCCTTGCCGGGGTCGTGGGACATACGTACACCGCGACTCCGGTATTCAGAAGGCTACTGAAGGACACCGTGGATATTAGTCAGTCAAGTCTGACAGTCCCTCCCGCCCTGCCCGGGGTAGGAGGACTCATTTGATGATTTTACCACGTAAAAAAACAAAACGTGGAGCAGGAACCATGACGTCATAAAGCGAGAGTAGTTCCACCGTGGGAAAGAGACAGAGCTATACAAGTCGTCTAGCGCCATCTCGTTCCCACAGTGGATCTACTCTAGTATTAAGACGTCATGGTAGACCACCTGTGGTTATCTGGCGCAGCAGGGGGACACATGAATCATTTTTCTAGTTTTTTTCTTGTTATTTTACGAGTAGACTTCTTGGTTACAACGTTTGGGCTCCCAGTGGATCACCCACAATCTGCGAGTTTTTTTTTTTATCGTGGTTTAATCATCAAATGAGACTAAATAAAAATAAATAAATAAATATTCCACAACTATCACACAACGCCATCTAGTCCCAAGCTAAGCAGAGCTTGTGTTATGGGTACTAGACAACTGATAAACATACTTAAATATTTCTAAATACATACATATTGTAGATAAATTACACCCAGACACAGAACAAATGATCGTGCTCATCACACAAACATTTGTCCTGGGTGGGAATCGAACCCACGACCCCCGGCATAGCAGTCAGTGTCACTAACCACTAGACCAACAGGCCAGTCAAACTGACTAAAATCCACGTTGTCCTTCCATAGCCCTTTACGTTCCGTGGTCACAGTAATTCGATAAGTCTCGCGACCACAATCTGCGAGTATTGGCAAAATAAGTTTCCGGATTCGATTCCCATCTCGGTAAAAAAATGAATTGAAAAAATCTATCTCATGCATTGTCCAAATGATGTACTGTGTAGTAGCCACGGGGTTTGGGTTTGTTGTGGTTGATGGCAATAGACTAGCCCCACTAGAAATGTGGGTGTACCTATTATCGCCTAACCTTTTTGATACTGCAGGAGTAATGCCAAAGTATTCTTCCTAATTTCAAAAGGTCAATCTTATATGGTACCCTTTTCAAAGTTAATCAAACCTTCCCAGTTTCTTCGGAACACACGATAAAAATAGATTACACCCCACACACATCCCTTACACCCTAAATCTACACACCGTTACGTCAGTAGACGTCAACGTCCATAATAGCCGTATGGGACAACGTCAAATGACGTCAGAAAATGGTCTCACAGGAAATTGATGTTTACTATTCGAGTCGTTATGTAAATATTGACATACTGACACTGATGGTGTGTGAAAATTAGCAAATAAGTTTTATTATATTTTGATTGGGGTCTTGAGACACTAAGGGATAAAATCCGGAATGAGGTCTTACGGCACACTTTTTTTTTAGCGTGGTAAAATCATCAAATGAGTCCTTCCACTCCTTATTGTCAGACTTGTACTGACTAAAATCCACGGTGTCCTTCAATAGCCCTTTATGTACCGGGGTCACGGTGATGAAATAAGTCCCGCGACCGTCTTACGGCATACTTAAAACCAAAGTTACAGATATTGTCCAAATCTGTAGCAAGCTGAAGTGGCAATGGGCTGGTCATGTCTGCCGCAGAACCGACGATAGGTGGAGTAGAAAAGTTCTCGAATGGAGACCGCGTGTAGGTAAACGTAGGGTGGGACGCCCCCCGGCAAGATGGACTTATGACCTGAAAAAGGTGGTTGGCAGTGGCTTGATGAAAAAAGCAGGAGATCGTGCGCTGTGGCGCTCCCTGGGAGAGGCCTATGTCCAGCAGTGGACTGCAATAGGCTGAAATGATGATGATGATATTTTGATTTCATGTGATGGGCATTTGTTTCATTACTATGATTGCTTGAAGGCCTCATAAAACAGACAGGCGAAGCGAAACGATCCGGATGCGAACCGAAGGCGGAGACAATAAACTCGGTGCAGCGAATCAAGCTATTGTATGAACTCAGTGCCGAATGCACAGCGAAGCAATAGCAAACCGAAAGCGTATATAGAAAATGTAGCGATATGTTGGCAAAACTATAGTCGTGTAACTACGTCAAAAACAATGCGTGCCCGCGAACCGAGGCCTGTACTAATATTAGGACGAGTTTTCAGTATTTCAGTCGTAAAGTAAACTGGAAAAATTGAAGTAACTATTTTCAAGGAAAAAATTAGGTCCTTCTTTGCACAACAGAGACGCTGTTCCATTTTTTCATACAAGAAACGCTGTAACTACTGGAAAGACGCTCTAAAGTAAAATAGTGAAAACTCGTGCGAAGGTTTATTTTTCGAATGACTGAACCGATTTTAATGAAACTTCATTCGTAAAAGCAGGATACATGGGCCTAAAAAGATATCATAGAGAATTATCGATATATTTTATCTGTCTGTGAAAAAGGCGTGAATTATATTAATGTGTGTTTTTTTCTAAAAATAAGCATTACCTTAACATTAATGTCGGACGTCATTACCCAACTATTTAAATAACCCATTAAACATTTATACAGTCGTATCCAAGTTAATTAACTGGAAAAATGGAAAAGAATATTTACGCGTCGTTACTTGCAAATAATAATAAAAACCGGCCACGTGTGAAACGGGTTCACGCACTGAGTTCCGTACCACAAGAACAAAAAAATATTAAAATTTTTTTTTGCTTTGCCCTGAGAAAGCATGATTGTATTCATCCTAGAGAAGGTTGTAGGCTATAAGCAATGCAGCAAATAGTCAAGCTAATAATAAAAAGTTTCAGCTTTGTGATAAACAGACCGGCCGGATAAAACTATGCAAAGATGTGTTCCGGCAAGATGATGGTCGTGAGCGAAGCGGTACTTCACGCGTACCATGGCGGCGTAAAAATGACAGAACGTAAAAGATTTTTATCGATTTAAGCATAACAATGTTTAAAATATAGAAAAGATATGTTTTTTTTTCTTTAATGTAAGAATCGTGTCATATTTGTGCAAAAAAAAAACAGTCGATTTGTATAAAAAACGATGAAATAATTTTGTCTTTTCTTGGTAGAATAGAGATAGAATCGCGAGATGATGTCACTCAACTAACATAGCAAGTTAAAGGTAGCCTGTGCTGCCATAGACCGGAATGAATCGCTGGTGGAATAGTTTCAGCTGCTACTGTTGTCTTTTATAGATTTTTGATAGTCGTTACCCACGACTAGTAATAAATTAGAAATAACAATTCTTAAAAAGAGGTAATGTACCCTCTTGCTAGGTAATGTGTGTCAGATAGCCAGTCAATCCATGCCAAATACTTTTAATTCCTCAGTATCCAGTGTAAACTTGAACATCAAACGACAAGGTAGATAATGATGTCACGTTTTAGCTAAGGATTTACGTAACCCTAAAAATTGAAAGGTATAACATTTCTACGTCATTACTTCTTCTTCTAAATAATAAAAACTGTGTACGATTCGTCGAGTTATATCATAAAATGTTTTGTTGCTACACACTTTTATGGGTTCCCGTCGTTTCCATGGCGTTTTTCGTTGAAATCGTATACGTATATTTATGTGGAGTTATTTCTAAAGATTTTCTGTTCTGTTTATTTTTCGGCCATTGCTCGGAAGGTCACGTTACGTGTTTGGACATTTTGTTTGCTTTTTCATACACTATCATGAGTGCATGACTTAAATATAGACTTCGGAATTATGAATGAACAAAATCGCATTCTTGACGTTTTTATAATGTAACCGTGTGCCTCACAATTCTATGCCCAACGACAGATTTCCTAATAACAGGCGGCCGATCTCTGTCAACACATTAGGCAAAAAAGTCTTGCACCCGTCTTATTTCGACCACTCCTGTGAGCCGTAAACATACCTTGAGACAGAACAGACCTTGAGTTAGCCAATCACATCGCAGTACCCCGTCCCCCTCTCTTACGTAGTACCTCAGCGAGTTGACAGAATAGTTTTTGTTCCTTAGATCGTGCATGCGGAGTATTATATCGTCGTTGGTGTGACCACTATCTCGCCTGATGGTAATGATGTGGTCAAAAATGAAGCACTCTTGCCTAGAAGTAACCTATTCACTCCTGACTATGTCCTGTCTCCTCCTCCGCTAGCATGACTGCTTTGCAGAAGCAGTCGACTACATCCCATTCTAGATTATATTTATTATTATTAGGTATTACCTTGTGGACGGGTTTGACGCATTCGGTCCACTTGTCAACTTGTACACCATTCTCAAATGGTGCACTTCGCAACTGGTGCACTTCTCAATTGGTACACTTCGGAAAAAGAGCGCTTTTTAATATGAGTGGATATTTTTTTACCTGGTAAAATCATCGAATGAGTCCTCCCACCCCGGGCAGGGTGGTGGTGGTGGAAACTCCAAGGTGATCTTCAATGGTCCTTTAATTTAAATAAACCTACATACACTCATCTTAAAAAGTGCGTCAAATCCTGTGGACTGTCAAGCGGAAGATCTCTCGGTGCCAAACGTCAATGAAATAAAAAACAAAATCGAAATAAAAGTTATTTTATACGATTTTGTTTGTGTTTTATTATGAAGTCGCTTCTTAAAAAAAAACCGACTTCATAACCAAACAATGTTTTTATTGGTTGGAAGTATGATGCAGGTTTCCTCGCGATATTTTCCTTTTAAGGAAATGTCGGATTGCCATTTTCCATGTAGTTTTTTCCTGTCCTGTACCCCTAGCACGAGTTTTCACTATTTTACTTTACAGAGTATTTCCAGTATTTACAGCGATTTTTGTATGAAAAAATGGAACAGCGCCTCTGATGTGCGAAGACGGACCTAATTTTTTCCTCGAAAATTGTCAATTTGAAATTGTCAAAGTTCCAGTTTACTTTACGAAATTACTTAAAAACAGACATATGCCATGTAGTCATATAATTCCCAAATAAAAATCTTTAAGGAAACCCTTTATTTTCCTTCATATATTTTATGTTAAACCGTTTATAGCATAAGACTTTAGCTCATAATATTTTTAATACGACAGATCATGTAGCACAGTTTATGTAAGTGCGTCGCGAACATAAAACGTCAAAATAAAAGTCGTAAAAGTACCTTCTTATTTAACTTGAAGGAATGAGAAAGATTCTTGTCATATTTACACAAAATATCCTGAAGACCTAAGGCCCTTCTTACACAAGGCGACGCAAGTTTCCGATACCTTACGATTTCGGTATCCAGGCAACTATCGCAATACAATCCATAGAGGTTCGTAAACACGCACTCGTCAATGGATGTCAAAGTTGTAAGTTATCGGAGACTTGCGTCGCCTAGTGTACGAAGGGGCTAAGAGCCTATGTTACGTTTATTAAACGTACCGTTGATGCGCGTACGCGATGCAAACGTGTGTTTGACACTATGCACCGCGACAACAAACTGCTTTGTTTGACAAATCGCGTCGACGCGCGTTTCCAAAACGCGCTTTAACGTCGCGTTTAGAAAACGTGGTGTACATATAGGCTCTTAGATTTATATAGTCTTATTCATAAATAATGGCTATATCGTTAGTTGTGGTCGATTCCCAGGTAGGGCAGTCCGTGTTATTTTTTTTAGGAAACATTTCCGGCCATTTGCGGCCTTTTTTCTTCTCGTGGTATCGTCAAATTAATACTCCCGCCCAGATTGGGTCGGGAGGGATTGTCAGACTAGTACTGACTAAAATCCACGGTGATCCTTCAATAGCCCTTTACGTTCCAAGGTCACAGTTACCTGACCAGACAGTCCCGAGACCCACGATAGGGAGTTTCTGTAATTCTACTTTCTAAAGACTCAGTGTTGCGCCAGTGCCAAAAATATGATGTTTTTTTTTAATGTATTTTCAACTTTAAATTTTTAGTACATAAAGTTGAAAATTTATTACTAGTTCGTGCACGAGCTCGTTGTAGAGTCTTTTAGAGAATAGCATATCTGGTCATATGGCTCTAATGATCTACCTTAATTTTACGTTTAGAAACTCCATCTTCTCTTGATTGACTTTTAACGTTAGTATATAAGCTGTTTTCATTGTCGATTTTACGTTTCATTTATTTATTTTTACTGTTAAGTTGATTTTACAGCAATTTAATCGCTGAAATCGAAGCTTCATCATTTACCGACATGATAACGTGAAAGCTTAAAAGCGGCTTTATCTCAGTTTCCAATGAGTAATCATCATTATCTTTTCATCCCGGAATCACTAAAACAGAAAATTAACTATCCAATTTGGTGCAGTCGTTTAGAAGTTGTGCGCGTAGATACAGACAGATTTAAGTGAACAGTACCCTTTTTTTTTTTTTAAAAAGATGCCCTTTACGTTCCGGGGCCGCGGTATCCTGTGTTAAGAAAAAACCCGCGACCCCAGCAGGCATTTGGCGCGAAACACGGCGCGCCACCGACCCGGGCTTGGTCCTCGGTCGGACGGCGAGCTACCCATTACTCACCGTCCGCAAGCCCGCTCCGCCGCTGTGCCCTCTGCTGATCAGAGGGACACGCGTTGGAGCGTCCACAAGACAGGCTAATCGCATACGGGCAAAGAGACCCCTTAGGCACACAGTGCCTAAGGAAGAGTTTTTGCCCGCATCCCAGGGTGCACCGGCCCGAAAAACTGGTCTTCCCCCCGGACGTATCCGAGAGGGAACTCCAGTCCACGGGCGCACGTGGAGGTTTCCTGTCTTAGCACCCCAGGGAACAGTACCCTTAGCACGACTTTTCACTCTTTTACTTTACAGCGTCTTTCCAGTATTTACAGTGTTTCTTGTATGAAAAACTGGAACAGCGCCTCTGGTGTGCGAAGAAGGAACTAATTTTTTCCTTGAAAATTGTTATTTTGAAATTGTCAAAATTCCAGTTTACTTTACGTCTCAAATACTGAAAACTCGTGCTAAGAGTACCGTTTTTAAAGATGTGTACAGGCCAACATACTATGGCCGAGATAAATAGTCGTTGCTAAGCAATGGCTAAGCCAGAGTCAGTGCTAAGCGACGTTCTGAGCATCCAGTCCGCATGAAATAGACAGTACTTTAGCATTTATATTCGATGAATGAAAGCCAACCTAATACCAAGTGAAGACTTTGTTTAGCCCTAGTATATACTTCCGAGGAATTAGCGAGTACACACGACTACACAACAAGGTATACAAAACCAGTAATAGCTTACTTTGTACAATTTTTACACACAATGAATGTGTGTAAAAATTGTACAAAGCGAGATCAAGACGAACTCGTTTTTTACAGCTTGATGTGTAGCCCTGTGTACGTATTTGGTATTAAAGATTTGAAGAAATAACTTTTTCGTTATTTTAATCGAAAAGTAACAAAAGAAACGTTTATTTATACCGTATCAGACACTTGTCTAAGCTAAGTGAAAGTGGTACTTTCCGAAGTAATAACGATTATCTTGACTCGATAGAAGATGCAAGCAAAGCCAATTTACCTCCACCCTATTTGTCGTTCTTTTTCAAAAAACAGCAGTAAATACAAAACAATTCGTACGAAACAGATAAAAAATCTCAAGCATCCGAACATTTTATTCAAATACACAAAGATATACTATGTGTGGTACACTATATGAGTAAATTTCCACGTGTTCCCCATAAGCTTTGCCAAAATACAAGTTCCGCGCCACTCAGGACCACCGTACCGTAAGTGGTCTTATATCTCTAAAGAAAAATGGTATTTTTTGGGGTTCCCTACGTAAAGGTCAACGAGAGGCTATGACTAAAGGGATTTTTAAATTTGGACAGTGAAAACAGAAAAGATCAAAATTGTGTCATTACTCCAATACACAATTTCTTTATTAGTACTGGCCTTAAATGTTGAAAGGGTGTTCGAACATCAAAGGTCAGTAGACCTCTGTGACCCAATTTGATGGAAAATGATCTGACTGAACACAATTTTAACGTTCTTTTTTCTCCCACCCTTAATTTGTCAAAATGTCCTCAATTTATTGTGTTTCGCACTTAAAATTGATGACCAAATCTGTCCATACAGGCTCGTCCATCGATCTATTGTTTTTTTTTTATTGTCACATGCTTTTTTCGAGTTGTCCTTAATGGCCTTGATGTTCCTAGAATGTCTATGAAATGACGATTCTACCAACAATGTTTTTAAGGTTCCGTTCCATGCCAAAAAGGACTAAAATGGAAAACTTATAGGATCATTTTTCGTTGTCCGTCTGTCTGTTTTTTAAGACTTCTTTTCTAGGGAACGCATGCTGTGGTATCAAGGAGGAATTGATACGATATTCGTAAGTCTATGACATCTTGGATTAAAAAAAAATCAAGCTTATCATATTTTGCCATTATGTGGCATATTTTGATCGTAACGGCCTAAAATACTAGTCGTACACACATCTACACATCAAGCTATACATATCCACTATCAGCTGACTGTACAATGTGTGTAAATATCGTACGAAGCGAGACCAAGACAAACTGGTTTTGTATCGCTTGATGTAGCCGTGTGTACCCCTACTTTAGAGCTCAAAGCTCTTGATAACGTTTCAATTACAAAAATATTTTTTGAAATTCGACTCATATTCGTAAAACCTATATATTTTACCGCAAAAATAACGGTATCCTTTCATTCGTTATTTCAGTAATAAAAAAATATGAAAATGACAAACGTCAATTAATTTTTGGTTAAAATAATATCGGTTTCGTTGAGTTCTTTGGTTACTGTTATAAAAATACGTTATATACCAATGTCATAATTCTTTGTAAGAGTAATTTAAATTTTATGTTTGCAGGACGAATGTTAACACTAACTGTGCCCTGCGGTTTTACCTGCCAATTGCCAGAAAGCGACCTCTAATATCTGAGTTTTTTTAACATGCTCTGATGCTCTCCATCTTTCTTAAGAATAAGGCTATCAAAATAAGGGATTTTTTCAATCAGAACCGCTGAAACATACAAAAAATAACAAATAAAAATAGGATTGCTTTTTTTGCAATTCAATCAAAACACTAAAAAAACACTGAAACACTGTTTCCGAGGAAATCACAAATTATGAAAAGATAGTGAAATAAAATATACGTGATGCTTATAAGTACAGTTTAATATCCTCTTTAAAAAAAACACGTTATTTCTCCTATGTCGTGGTTGCGTTTACAAACACACAGAACAGTATGATAAGCTTCAGAGAAAAAAAATGGGGTGAGTTTTCTCTACACACAAACTTTTTATAAGGCACCCATTAGACGGTCAATCATTTCCCTCAATCATGAATGATGGTTGAATGATGGAGTTTTTATCGCCTACAATTTTCGTCATGCAAACGTTAATCATCGCATTAGACGATAGGTTTCCCGTCAGTCAAAATCTCTGCCATGGATTTGCCATGGCAAAACCTACCGTCTAATGGGCGCCTAAGATTCACTCCCAAGAAACAAGTTTCCCGATTATTGTAAATCGAATCATTAAAAACATAACCTCATTTCAGTAGAAATGTCAAAGGTTTAAAAAAACCTGAAAAATAAATTTAAACTTTCCGCGTTCTCCGTAAGTTACATTTTAAGTTTTCCCTGAAATTCTGAACGTTAGCGTAGTAACTGAAACATAACTGAAAATGAAGTTGAAAACTTTATGAAGCTTTACAAAAAATTCTTGTTTGTTTAAGAAAATGTCGTTTAAATTTTCATTTTTATTGCTTGCCTGAAATTTTTACTGTTATTTCGTGCAGGAATATTGAAACTGAAAAATTTAGGTAGCTTTGGAACTTAATTTGACGCAGAAATTAGTTTACTCTAGTAGTCCGCCTCGGTTTCACTCATGCTCAAATTTTCGACCTACCAGGTGGACATTTTGAAAAGTATCTTTCATACACACTTTTTTTCGACAAAAAACAAATAAAAGAAGGTCAAGACGGCCAGAAGCAGCAAGGGTTTGCGTTGGTGCTAAACAGTTTTTACCGTAGTCTATCGATGCGCAGGAGTTGCGGTTTTATCTAGATGAACTAGCTTCATCTTAAGTCTCATCTTACAGACGGCGGACGGCGAGCAATAAGCGACTCGCTGTCATATCATGGATCACGACGACGCGTCATGATCCACGCGCGGTTTAAAGAGTTGTCAGCAATATTTTATGACGGGTCATGCCAAAGCCTGCCAAGGTCGCGTGACTGTCGGCTAACCATGGCCCCAGAACAAAAAGGACTATTAACACCGTGGATTTTAGTCAGTATAAGTCTGATAATCTCTCCCGTCGTGTCCTAGGTCGGAGGAATTATTTGTTGATGTTTTAGATTACAATCTTTGCTTGTGGGTTAGATTCAAGAGGAAAACAAACAAACAAACATGCTCTCCAAGCTACAAAAAAACTCGAGATGTAATGAACAGTCACCCATCACCACATCAACCAAGGCAAGCGCGGCTTAACCTTGAAGGCCGACCTTACCGTTAATATTAAGCAAACAGAGAACTGAAAAGAAAACATCGCCTAAATACCGAGAATTTAACACCAGTTACATTACATGTAAACAAAAACTAAATCTGGTTTATGTTTTTCTTTAACTGTGGACGTAAATAGTTTCAAACATACGTCCAGAGACATAAACAGTAGTGATGGGCCGACTGTGACTTTGGCCGACTGCTAATGAACGACTAGTCGGCTACAAAAAAGTCGACTGCAGTAGGCGATTAAGGTATTCAAGCGCAACGTAGGACGTCCGCCCACTAGGTGGGCAGACGATCTTATGAAGGCCACAGGATCACGCTGGATGCAAGCCGCTTCCAACCAGTCCTGTTGGAAGCCTAAAAGGGAGGCCTATGTTCAGCAGTGGACGTCTTACGGCTGATATGATGATGAGTAGGTTATTGGGCCAAACCCACCGCACTATTCCAAAACCGCTGCAACTCCTCAAAGTCAGAAACAACAGTGGCGACCATCGAAAACGCCGAGACAATGAAGATAGACACGTCTAGGAGAATGAATTTATCTATCTTGAATCCTGCAACGAAATTTATCAGAAAAGAATAGCGGAGGGGATGAAAACGAAGAAGCCATAATTAATAACCAACCCCAGTCGAAAAAATAAAGCCGACTAGTCGGACAACTAGTTAGCACATCTCTAATCAAAACATTTGACCAGTCCTGCCACGTTGATTCCGTATAGATCATCGCCAACTCGATTTTCAGCAGCTACAAGCAATTTTCAGCTGTAACTTTCAGAATGCAAAGCCTGTAATGGCCTGAAGGTTGTTGATGCTGTAATTTATTCCGGCTGGTCTGGGTTATATGCTGTTTGATCGGGCACCGTATTGTCGAGTTAAGCTGCCTTTACGGAAGCTGGGTTTGCTTTCCTTGCTTGTATGTCATCTCGTTTACTCTGTGTCATATTTGCTGGACTGCATATTTTGGAGTTAAAATGTGTGGTTCATATTTCTGTTATTTTGTTTTTGGTTAACGAAATGTCTTATTGAAAAAGGATCTTGGGAAGTTAGAAATCCATATTTCTATAAGATATGGAGCCGTGAATGGGCCCCGATTTACGAGTTGTAGGTTAGAATCCAGTCAGGCAAATTTAGCCTATCTGTCCCACTGTTGAGCAAAGGCCTCCCCCAATTCCTTCCAGGAATTATTTTAAACCGGCCCAGCTTCAAACCAGCTCCCATGGTGAGCGTCTAGATCGTCTTGCCATCTTTTCTGGGCCGGCCTCGGCGGCGCCGTCCATCTCCCGACACCTATTGGGTGGAGACAGGGACATTACTTTGTGTAATTTATTTCATCATCACTGCTCTCAAAACGAGGAAGGAAAACATCGTGAGGAAATCGGCATGTCCTAAAACCAAAAATTCGAAGTCATGTGACGTCTACCAACCCGCACCGGGCCTGCGTGATATATTCTTTCTCACAGAGAAGTAGCCTGTATCCCAATAAAGAGAACTTTTATAGACTGATGACAACAATGGCGATGCGGATGGAGTTTCGTTTAAATCGGTTCAATCATTTCGAAAAAAAAAAGGATTTAGTAGCAAGTTTAGTTGTGTGCCGTTCGGCGAACACGAAAGACTTCGATAAAAGACCAAACAAAAAAAAAATAACAAAGAAATTACTTCGATTAGTCACCTTATTAATATGTAGGTATTCTTCAACGGCACAGCATGATTAGTAATAATAAAAAAGTATGTAGTCATGTACCTTGCCTTTTTTCTTGTTTTCTTACGCAGATAAGTTTTTTTTTAATAATGGAGAACCCATGTAATAACGCTCGACAATATAACCAGTCGTGTTGATAAAACAGTAGCGTTACGAAAACAACAAGTCCGTGCAATTTATTGCTGGCTAGAAATTATAGCCTCGAGAAATACACGAACAATGTTCTGGTCTCCAACGAATCTAGAGTTATAATAACTTGGATATTAATACAACGGAAGTAATACAATGAGATCGGAAGATACATATCTACTGGAGCATATTGATAATAGTATTATACTCTTGTTTTATTTAGACTATTTTTAACCGACTTCAAAAAAAAGGAGGTTATCAATTCGACGGAGTGTCTTTTTTTTTTTTTTTTTGTGTTTGTTACGCGATTTCTCCGGCGATTGTGGACCGATTTTCAAAATTCTTTTTTTGTTCGAAAGGAAATGCTTCCGGATTGGTCCCATATTCACCAAGTCAAGATCTGATGATTGAATCCTGGAGAAATCGAGGGCAACCCTCAAATTTTATAGGCCCAGATATAGTTTTTCGCAAATATTATGAAGTAATTTAAGTATTTGCGTATGGTAATCATAATCTCATGTAGCTGAGCTGATGATGGCAGGTACAACTCCTTAACAGTAAGGAGTAGGCATCGACTGATTTAGTTAGTGTTCGCTTATCTCCGGAACTACAAGTCCGATTTAAGTCATTCTTCTTTTTTTGTTATACTAGGTATCGTACAACTGAGGGAACACTGCAAGTTTCATCAAAATCAGTTCAGTAGTTTTTGAGATAGAGAATTTTATTAGCTAATTTTGTACATGAGCGATGTTATTACCGGTGCTATGGATTACAAAATTCTTGTGCACATGTAAGAAAATGATGTACACTATTTGACAAGAATTTGGGTTGAATATTTCAAATAGAAAGATCAAAATAAAAGCTTTTTTTTTAAAAAATGTAACCGCCTTCAAAACCAACCACTAAAAAAGGGTAAAATAACCTACAAAATAACTTTTCTTTCCGAAGTCGGTGGCAAAAAAGGCAATGAAAAAAAAAAAGATATTTAATCAAAATGGAGCAATCCGATTAATTCGACATGGGAAATTGATACTTTAAAATAGACATTTACAGCCACACTACAAAAACTTAAACATTTGTTGAACACTTGACTAAAAAAGTGTGACTGCAAAACGGACCTTATCTCAACGTCATACATCTGACATTTTTTAGACCAGTGTTCAACAGACGTTTAAAAGTTTTTGTGGAACGACAGTCAAAGTGCTGTTTCTTCTCATAGTAGTCAGGTACGAAACACCGGTTTCTCCCAGTTTTATGAAAAGACGTGTTAAAGTGTTGTTATAATCTTACTTGCATAAACAAACATTTCATTTTGATAACTTTTGAACAGTATGCACGTCCACATACTCAGAGGTAAAAATATTGAAAACCTCTCGTATCCTCTCCGTTTCTTCCCAGCTTAATAACCTCTTTAGGAAATATTTATTTTTTGACTGGCCTGCTGGTCTAGTGGTTAGTGACCCTGACTGCTATGCCGGAGGTCGTGGGTTCGATTCCCACCCAGGACAAATGTTTGTGTGATGAGCACGATCATTTTTGTTCTGTGTCTGGGTGTAATTTATCTATAATATGTATGTATTTAGAAATATATAAGTATTGTTATAAGTTGTCTAGTACCCATAACACAAGCTCTGCTTAGCTTGGAACTAGATGGCTTTGTGTGATAGTTGTGGAATATTATTATTATTATTTACACACAAATGTTATTTTTAGTATATTACCTTTGTAGGGCACTTTGATTCAGATGCAACGCACTTTGGTGCACTTACTACTGAATGCGAGGTTGAGTGCAATATGTTACAACTTACCTGAAACACAAAAAAAATAAGATTAGGTATCATGTTTTAGACCTCGTCCTTCCAAGGACGAGGTTTGTACCGATCCGGGGCTGCGAAAGGGATCGTTGCCACTGTAGTAACGTTTAACAGTTCCATAATATGTATAACACTCGTATAATCTTTTCTAAATTTTTATTGTCTGGACTTTAAAAGAGACTGTGACCTCTGAGTTTGTTTCGGCTGTTTCTTCTCAGAGTAGTCAGGTACGAAACACGGCCGGTGTTTCCTTCTAGTTTTATGAAAAGACGTGTAAAAGTGTTTATATAACCTACTTGCATAAATAAACATCATTTCATTTCAACATCATTTCATTTCACTATTTCCAAAAATATATTAAAATAATGAAACTGGTGTTGAATACTATTAACAATAGTTCCACAATACATTATTAATTTGCGTTTAGAAGCAGAATTTCCGACATAAACTCAGTCGACTGAGCCCTGCCCAGCGGGGTTCCTATTGCAGGATGTTTTAAAAAAATACCATGAAAGTGAGTTATTTCGCTGTCAAAGGGTGGCAATAGGATCGCCCTCTATTATCTCATGGTATTTAAATGTTAGCGGCCAAATCTGGGTGACCTTTGCTTAAACTTTTTTTTTTCTTCCGCTCTAGATATTTGTTCTTTAACGTGGGTGCGTTTAGAAACATAGAAACTCATATACACGGACTCCTAGACTCGGAACAACTACTTGCAAATCGTACAAATATTTCTTCTGAGCGAAGTTCGAACCCTCGACACGCAGCGCAGCATTAACCTTTAACTATGGACGCGCAGTCTCTCAGACCGCGTGCAGTTTGTGATTATCGTGTTCCTCTCCTCCCACGTACCCCACGCGTATGCCATCCTCAGTAGCTTCAGTTTTCGGGGTAAATCGACAGTTGAGAATGAAAATTATGCCGCCGGCTGAATACTGCGCGAGTAATTTCGCTATATATTTTGAGTGCGGTCTGTGAGACCGCGCGTCCACATTTGTGTTATAAATTGAGACTGACGGTGATTTTGTTTGTCTTATATTTTATGAACCGAAATTTCAAAAAACGATCAACCAACGACTGCAGGCAAACGAACATCGAGTTCGTCTACTTATAAAGCCAATAAAATATTGTGATTACTTATATGATCCTTCTTTTGAAGACGAGTGTCAACGATTGCTTTTAGAATCGGATCAGTGCGGCAGCGATGGGGATGCTGCTAATTGTTTGTTTTATGAAGCTAAATTCATGCTCGCGAAGGAGGAGGCGGACCAAGTGAGGGAGAGGACAGCGTCCTCCCTCCATCCCCGCCGCAGTGGTAGACGCCCACGGGGGCGGACATCGGCAGACGATCTCCGGTCACCGTAGGTTCGGGCATACGGGCGGCGAGTAATGGGCGACTCGCTGTCCGACCATGGACCATGCCCGGGTCGACAGCGCGTTATGTTCCACGTGCGCCTCAATGAGTGTCAGCATGATGACGGGGCCTCTCTCTAGAGGGCCAAAACTTGCTGGGGTCGCGGGACTTATCCGGTCATTACCGTGACCCCGGAAAGTAAAGGGCTACTGAAGGACACCGTGGATTTTTTTCTTAAGTCGGTACGAGTCTGACAGTACCTCCCGCCCTGCCCTGGATGGAAGGACTCATTCGATGATTTAGAAAAAAAAAAAGAAGCTGCTATGCAAAGATGACCTCTATAAATATGACCAAGTTGGTCCCTTGTCAAATTTTTTATTTTAAGTTTTGAGAACATTAAGTTAAGTTAATTATGTTCTTCTTTCTTTATATTTTATTGTAAAAGAAGTCAAACTTACTAAAAAAGTCATTTTCCCGCTGGTAATATACCTATAAAGTGATCTCTAGCTAAAAAGTCTGAAAAGCGCCTTCGATTGTTATATCGTTAGATTTAGTTAAATATAAATACTATTATTCATTAAAATTACATTTTTTATTTACATTTAGTTACTCTTCTAAGGGATAAAAATAAAAAAATAAAAAATACTAACGCAATCAAGATAGAAACCAGCCCGTAAAGATAGCGGTCTCTGAGACCGCACGTCCATAGTAGTGTACCAAAAATGGAACGTCCATAGTTAAAGGTTAAAAGTAGGGACAAACTACGCAACGTATACAACGCATTATTAAATCTAAACGGTTGAATTTGTATACCTAGAAACACACTTATCATACGAAATATTGCGAATGATAAGTGTGTCCCTACCTTAAATCGTTCAGCCACTGCGCCAACTGAGGAGCTCGTGGCTAAATAATTACAGCCGCACAGGGCGATCTACCGAGTTAAGCCGTGCTTGCCGAGGCTGGTCTGTGGATGGGTGACCATCTGTCATAGCGAGTTTCCTCCGTGCTTCGGAAAGCACGTACAGCCGTTGGTCCCGGCTGTCATTTCTAGATCTTTGGCAGTCGTTACTGTTAGTCAGAAGCTCTAAAGTCTGACAACCAGTCTTACCATGGGGTATGGTATTACCCAGTTACTGGGTTGTGGAGGTCCGACAGGCAGTCGCTCCATGTAAAATACTGTTATCCAGCTGTATCTGGTTTGACTGGAAGCCGACCTTAATATAATTGGGAAAAGGCTAGGCAGATGATGACTGCTCCAACCGGGCCGTCAAAACAAGCATAGTAAGTATGAGAAAGACAGTTTTAAAGTGTTGTAACTCGATTTCTCGTGACCTTATAACCTCAAGTATATCCGCTAAAACGCATTTCCCGTGTTTTGATCCCCAGGTTAACAAACTCACGCACCCCGTTTCAACTTACAACAGGGTTGGCTGAATTTAATACCGGGTTACTGGCTCCCGTGAGCTAAAACGCGTTATCCCAAAAAAGTAAAAAAATGAGTATGAGATGGAGTTTTAACTCTGCATTGTCGGTTCTTAAAAAATAAACACGTATACGTGGGGATTTGAGGAAGTCATTAATGTTTTCCTTCGATTACGTTACTACTCGCGCTCATTATAGGTTGTTTGTCTATTTTTGTGTCTCTTTCTATATCACGGCGTTGCATGCCTATATTCAAATGGAAAAACCATACTTAGCTAGGAACTTAACTCAATATCTTATTCCGGCTAGCGCCGTAGTATAGAATGTGTGTATAAGAGAACTACGAAAAGGAATAAATTAAAATTGTTAAACACCGCACGCAAAATACGCGCATGACGTGTTGTTGCGGATACAATACAATACAACTGTTAAATCTGTTTTGTTTGTGCTTTTGAGATTTTTAAATTCCCTATTTTTGTTTGAGTTCTGTTCTGTTGCAAAATATGCATATTTAAATAATTTGAGATTATTATTACACTGCATATGAGAGTCACATTTCACTTACTCCCAGTTTCAACAAAACTTAGATTTGTTGACTTACCACTCTTTGGTTTTCGGCAACGCAACAAGGTCCGTTTGACCGCAAACAGAGTATCCTGAAACTTTTTTAAGACACTTTTTGTTCGAGTTCAGCCCTCGCTTAACAACCAACATTTTGTTTTTGTATTGTTAAGATTTAAACGTTAAATATATTTCTAAACCGTTTATTTTCGACACCTTTGTTGTTTAGATGACTGGGATTGTATTGTTTTCAAATTTTTGTTTTATTTTCAGGCCAAATGACTGGATTTTCTATAATTTTCCCAGAAGTAACAACAATAGCGGTTTTATTTTTGATCATTTTGTTCTGGCTTTGCCTCGTAACAATGTGCCAGAAATAGAAACCTCATTACAAAAATAAATTGATTTAGAAAATCATTAAAGCCATTACTTATTTTTGTTCAAATCATAAAACGAGTCCCCTCCCATCCAGGTTTCCTCCGTACCTTAAAAAGCACGTAAACCACGGCTGTCATTTGTAGATCTCTGACAGTCGTTAATCGCAGTCAGAAGTTCGAAAGTCTGATAACCAGTCTTGTCATATGGATTATCCAACTACTGAGCAGTCGCTCCATGTAAGATACTGATCGACTGGAAGCCGACCCAGATATATGTAGTTGGTAAAAGGCTAGGCAGATAATTTACCAATGTTGTATGTTTTTTACCCTTTCTTAACTTGTACCGCTAACCTCACTATGGCAAACATTAAAAAAAAAACATTAATCTTACTCGACCCCAAGGAGATCACAAAAAAAAATCTGAATGGTTCCTTTCTCTGGAGCCCTGACTGCCGGTAGCTTGGACGCTGTTCCCGATACCGGTGGGCCACTATTCTTTATATTTTTAATTTTTTTTTTTGATTTTGAGAAATTTTTTAAAAATGTAGTTAATAAGGTTAAAAAATAAATAAAGGAAATAATATTCCACAACTATCACACATCGCCATCTAGTCCCAAGCTAAGCAGAGCTTGTGTTATGGGTAACTGATAAACATACTTAAGTATATATTTCTAAATATATACATAATATAGATAAATTACACCAAGACACAGAAAAAAATATCGTGCTCATCACACAAACATTTTACCTGGGTGGGAATCGAACCCACGACCCCCGGCATAGCAGTCAGGGTCACTAACCACTAGAGCAACAGGCCAGTCTTGACATTGAAGCCGATCCCTTCGAAACTACTAAAATACTGTTGATTTAATCTCGAAGTCAGTAAATTCACTAAATTCTTGGGTTTACTCACCTAAACATCTTATACAATGGACTCAGCCTACACGAGCGGAATGGAACGTTTGACGTTGAAACGGCGAAATGAAACGTCGAAATATGACGTTCAATCTATGATAGGGATTTTGCGTCCTTTTTTTTTGTGATCGAGTTCAATTTACGGCATTATTTACAAGTTGTGGTTTGATGAAAACTGAAAGGGAAAAGAAAAAGTGAAAGGGAATCGTCTATCTTGGTATGGACATGTGATGAGGAGGGATGACACTCATGTGACTAAGAGAGTGATGAGTATGTATATTGATGGATGGAGAGGAAGAGGAAGGCCAAAGAAAAGGTGGATGGATTGTATAAGTAAGGATATGAAAGAAAAAGGAGTAAATGATACCATGACTTGTGATAGGGGAGAATGGAAGAAAGAAACGTGTTGCGCCGACCCCAAGTAAAATGGGATAAGGGAAGATGATGATGATGATGGATTGATGAAAACTGCCTATTTTGTTTTTTTTTTTTTGTAATTTAGTGTTTCTTCATGAGAATATCAGAAGCCATATCACGAGTTTTCAAGTTTTTGTGGCGTTTAGCAAACGGGAACTGTGACGTTAATTTGATAAAAAAAAATGTTCCTTGCTCGTTCAAGTACGCTGTACGGTTTTAAACGAAAATATTGTGCTTAGGCCTTTTAAATAAATTGTAACAATTAATTTACTTAATTTTGATTTATTTTTAATTTTGATTGTGATTTACCTTTACTTTTATAATTTTGATTTAATTTATAATTTAATTTTTATTTGTTTTTTTTTTTCATTTAATTTAACTTTTTGACTTAATTTTGTTTCAACTTAATTTACTTTAATTTTGATTCCATTTCTTGTTTGATTTGATTTTGAAATTTTGATTTTTGGTTGTTTCATCATTACTAACATAGTTAATTATAAACGCATAATGGATGTTACATTATCCGTAGTAAAGAATATTTAGTATTTTTTTTTTTATTTTTATTTTAATAGTTTTGAATGTCAACAAAATATAAATAAGAAGAAGTCCTTAAACAGGCACATTCAATTTTCGATTCTTTCTTAAAACCACAAAATATACTTTTGCGTCACTAAATCAACGAGGTCAAATAAACTCATCATTGTCCAATGAAGTCCACATAGGAAATTGCTCGATTTCCCGATGACAGTCATACCTCGAACATGTTATTTTTATTTCGCAGTGCCTTTAGGTGAAAGAAGAGCAGAGTGACGTTATCTAAACCCTCTTGTACGAAGGGCACCCGCCGTCAATGGCACCTGAGCTACTTGCACCTTATCTACTAGACTTAAGGCTCCTGTCAAATTTTTTACAGGTGCCTGGTGCCTTTCGTGGAATACCTTCCTGGTAAACAACTGTTTAGTAACAAAGCTGAGTTGCAAGCAACATGTTGAGAGCAACATTGCGTGTTGCAGATTTGGTAGCTGTATATTGACGAGTTCTGTCCCGACGATTGTTATTAACAATTGGTGTCGTGTGTGGACGTGTTTTCAACAGTTTTTTAAAACGGCGGTAGTGTGGAGTACCTAATGATAAGATAATGCGAGTAGTGGTGGCCCAGTCGTATCGGTGCCGACTTACGAGTTGTAGGTCGTGGGTTCGAACCCCGCCAGGCGCATTACTTTGTGTAAATTGTTTCATCACCACTGCTCTCAAAACGGTCAAGGAAAACATAGTGCGGAAAGGGAACGAAAGCGGCATGTCCTAGAACCAAAAATTCGAAGATATGTGACCTCTACCAATCCGTACCGGGCCCGCGTGGTGGATTATGGCCCACTTCCTCTCTCAGAGAGGGGGTCTGTGTCCCAGCAATGGGAACTATAGGCTGATGATGAATGCGAGTAATATAACTAGTTCCTCGGACAACATTTTAACGCAGACTGCAGTATAGACACATCAGACTTTAACAAAGTTTCCCGCATCATTCTCGGCGATGATCAACATTTATCAACTGTTGCTAAAGATATTTGACTGGCCTGTTGATCTAGTGGTTAGTGACCCTGACTGCTATGCTGGGGGTCGTGGGTTCGATTCCCACCCAGGACAAATGTTTGTGTGATGAGCATGATCATTTGTTCTGTGTCTGGGTGTATTTTTTTTATCTATAATATGTATGTATTTAGAAATATATAAGTATGTTTATCAGTTGTTTAGTACCCATAACACAAGCTCTGCTTAGCTTGGGACTAGATGGCGTTGTGTGATAGTTGTGGAATATTTATATTTATTTATATATAAAAATCGAAAAAAAAAACTTATAACAATTTCTAAGGTATAATTGAAAATTTAACAACAAGAAAAAGTAGAAAATGTTGTGTAGTCATACTAGTTTGACCACGAGGAAACAGCGGAAAAAAAAGCTGCTCAGAAAATTATTGTACATTTTTCTCCTTATAAAGGTTGCTCCATTTCCCGTAAGTAGCATTAGGACACACCATATAGAAACAATAAAGCATAGAATTGTATTTTATGTGTGTGTGCCAAAGTTTATTGGTATTCAACTCGTAAAATATACAGGGTGTAAACATTTAACATTTATTTGGTCTTTGTTTACGAAAGTGATTTCGTTTTATAACCTGATAAAGGTCAGTGATCGAATACCTAAGAGTCACTAAGGATAAAGTGTAATAAATAAGTTTTTATTTATTCTCACAATGGTTTGGCACTTAACAGTTTTCGAGTACATTGAATTCGCATTATGCTTAATTTAGTTTATAAAAAAACTGTGTTTTAAATCACTTTGCCGAACTTAACGGTCTTTTTTGTTTTTATGGTTGTAAAATCATCAAATGAGTCCTCCCGCCCTGGGTGGGTCGGAAGGGACTGTCAGACTCTTACTGACTAAAATCCATCCGTATTCCTACGGATGCCTTTTACGTTCCGGGGCCGCAGTATCCTGGGTTAAGAAAAAACCCTCGACTACAGCAGGCATTTGGCGCGAAACACGACGCGCCACCGACCCGGGCTTGGTTCTCGGTCGGACGACGAGCTACCCGTTACTCACCGCAAGCCCGCTCCGCCGCTGTGCCCTCTGCTGATCAGAGGGGCACGCGTTGGAGTGTCCACACGACAGGCTATTCGCATACGGGCAAAGAGACCCCTTAGGCACACAGTGCCTAAGGAAGAGTTTTTGCCCGCATCCATCCCAGGGTGCACGGGCCCGAAAAACTGGTCTTCCCCCCGGACGTATCCGAGAGGGAACTCCAGTCCACGGGCGCACGTGGAGGTTTCCTGTCTTAGCACCCCATAACTTTAACGGCCTTATACAAATTAATAGGCTGGTAACATTGTGTATTTCTACTAAGTAAAAATAGGAAAAAAAACGTATTAATCGTACCCATTAAATAACTCTGGATGATGAATTTTGGGTCAGCATTTTTGACGACAAAAAGGAACATTACAAACATGTCATTTGCGCAAGAGATACATCCAAGTGGCAAAATGTGCCCAAACTCTTATCTTAGTGTTACAGGGGTGAGCCTGTAACTTCTAAAATAAGAGAATGATAGAACTAAAATAAATATATGATATGATGTACATTAGCACGGAAACTTCCGACAAAAATTGGTTTGAACGAGATCCAGTAAGCAGCACAATTTTTACTGAACAATCTTCAATCAATATTAATAACACTCTCACGTTTCTTAAACTCTAAATTGTAAGTTTTCACACCCCGTATAAATATACACCTCCACCACTTCCGGAATTTTCTTTCATGATGGATAACATCGTCGTGACGTCACGTCCTATTTTCTTTGCAAAGCGCCAGAAGTACTTAGTTTGTTAAGCTGTTAATTATTTTTAATTAGTCCTGCCCCCTCTCTGAACTGAAAACGTTATGAAAAGGAGTGGTTTTCATTCATATTTGAATTTTTTAATTAAAAGATGTGTTAATGATATGTTTTAGCTTATTATGTCGTTTTACGTAGTGGCCTAGTAATAGCGCCTCCGACTTAAAAGTTTTTTTTTCTTTTCAGGGTTCTGTTCTCAAAAGGTAAAACGGGACACCCTATTACTAAGTCTCATCTGTCCGTTTGTCCGTTTGTCTGTCTGTATGTTCATCTGTCATGGGCTGTATCTCAGAAACCGTGATAGCTTGACAGTTGAATTTTTTATCATATAACAAACACTAAAAACATAATAAATTCAATATTTAAGGGGGCTTCCATACAACAAACGTCATATTTTTTGTCGTTTTTATAGAAAATCAATACAAACACACTTTAAAATTGTTTAACCAGAATATTCAAGGGTGCTCTTCCAAACTACTGGAAATAGAAATGTTTTTGGAATCAACCAAGTTTGATATTGTTTGCCTTACCGAACATTGGTTAAAAGATCATCAAGTTATGTCTATTTGTTATGATAATTATTGTGTAGTTAGTCATTTTAGCCGCAAATGTATGTTACATGGCGGATCATTAATATTAATTAAGAAATCAATTAAATCTAAAACTCGAAATGACATTGTTGAACTGTCAGTTGAACACGTAATTGAATTGTCCTGTGTTGAGCTTGATAGGCATGTTATAGTATGTGTGTATACAGACCCCCAAAATACCAGACTCTTCCTATATTCGATTCTATAATGGAAGATGTGTTAAATAAAGTATGTAATAGTAGTAAAACTGTCGTGATTTCAATATTAATATATTAGAAAATAACTCAAATAGTATCAGATTGTTGAGTCTTTTTAAATCATTTAACTTGTCACATATTTTTATGGAACCTACCAGAGTGACAGCTTCTTCTGCCACCTGTATAGATAACGTTTTTTCTAATTGTGATTATTTGCATAAGGACATTATAAATAAATTGCCATCTGATCACAGTGGCCAAACAATAACGTTTTGCGCCTACACACCTATGCAGAAAACTAATATAAGGTATAGGCCAATTACATGTAAGAATCTAGGATAATTTAATGAAACACTAGCAAGTAAATTATGTGATCAAGATATCTTTAATAATATACGTGACCCAAATGAGTTTTACGCCGAGTTTTTTGCAATTTTAAATACAGAATTTACTGACACATTTCCAGTAAAAACTAAAACCATAGTCACAAAATTCCTGTTTAGTGATTGGGCGACACCTGGAATTCGTAAAAGCAGAGAAAGGCTCTTTGAACTTTATGGTCTAAAGAAACACATTATGAATAATACCTTTCATCAGTATGTTGCAAAATATTCAAAAACTTTTAAAAATGCATGCAAAACAGCTAAAGCTATTCATATTAGTAATAAAATAAAATCAGCCGATGATAAAATTAAAACAACTTGGAAAATTATAAATAATGAGACAGGTAGGAATAAACAGCGCAATATCGAATTTAATTTAGAAACTGCACATGGCCCTATAAACAATGATAAAGAAGTAGCTCAGGAATTTGAAAAGTTTTTTTCGAATATACCTCTTAAGACGACTGAGTCCTTAAATTCATCACCTGCACTCGCTGCCGCCTTACTTAGAAATAATGTAAAAGCTTGCCCGATGGAGTTTAGATTTCGGCACACAAACCCCCAAGCTGTGATTAAAGCATTCAAAGATCTTAAAATGAAGTCAACAGAAGATCTCTGGGGAATGTCCGTGAAGGCCTGTACATCCGTAATAGAAACTGTAGCGCCTTATTTAGCTTTTATATTTAATACCAGTGTTGACCAAGGAGTGTTTTCGGATCTCATGAAGCATAGTAAGGTAGCTCCACTTTTCAAATCGGGTGATTGTAAGGAACCAAACAATTATAGGCCGGTGTCAATTTTGCCAGTTTTCAGTAAGGTGTTTGAAAAGTTAATGCTTACACAAATGCAACAACAACAACAAATGATCAACAGTTCGGTTTCACCAAAGGTCGTTGTACAACTGACGCCGGTGTTACCCTATTGAAGAACATTTTTAACTCCTGGGAGGAAGCGCAAGATGCCATATGAATCTTTTGTGACCTCTCAAAGGCATTTGATTGCGTAAACCACGAAACGCTTTTGTTGAAACTGGAACATTATGGAATCAAAAATAAAGCCCTTGATTTACTAAATTCATACCTTAGAGATAGACAGCTTAAAGTACAGATAAACGGTGTAAACTCTTTAGGGGCTGAAATGACTATGGGCGTGCCTCAAGGTTCTATTTTGGGTCCATTCCTTTTCTTAGTCTATATTAATGATTTACCCCATTTACTAAAAAATCAACCACAGATGGTGTTATTTGCGGATGATACATCGTTAATTTTTAAAATAGATAGACGTGCAAAAAAATTAGACACTGTTAATGACTGTATTGCTAAGGTTCAAAATTGGTTTACTCTGAATAATTTAGTTCTTAATGAAAAGAAAACGAAATGTATTAGATTTACTTTGCCAAATGTTAAAAGTAGCGATTGCGACATTTTACTAAACGGAGAAAAATTGGAATTTACTGATCAGACGGTTTTCCTAGGAATCACGTTAGATGATAAATTACAATGGGGGGCCCCATATAGCATCTCTAGCGGGGCGACTAAGCTCAGCCGCTTATGCTGTTAGAAAGATAAGGCAGTTAACCGACGTCGAAACTGCGCGTTTGGTTTACTTCAGCTACTTTCACAGCATTATGTCTTATGGCATTCTACTGTGGGGCCGGGCAGCTGACATTGAATCCATTTTCATTTTGCAAAAAAGAGCTGTCAAAGCAATTTACAATCTTCGTCGTCGCGAATCTCTTAAGGAACTATTTAAAAAGATTAATATAATGACAGTGCCTTGTCAATTTATTTATGAAAAAAATAAATTAAAAATTTAAAAAACCCCCGACACAAAAACCAAGTTCCCTTTAAAAAGTAAAAATAATAAAAATACGTCGCGTTGGGGGACTGCTCCAAATTATTCATCATCTCCTGTTTATTTGCAGTCCCCCAACGCGACGTATTTTTATTATTTTTACTTTTTAAAGGGAACTTGGTTTTTGTGTCGGGGGTTTTTTAAATTTTTAATTTATTTTTTATTTTATACTTTTTATAGGTACACGAGCACTCCGCCCGCGACTTCGTCCGCGTGATTTTCGAACTTTGCTTTTGTGAATTTTTACTCCCAGTCACCCTCTATAAGGGATACTTTTCGAAAATCTAAATCAATATTCAACAAAATTTCTATCTACTCGCAGTATCCCGTCTTGGGTGGTACCTACGTTCTTAAAATAACCCCAATGAATATATTGGGATTCCTTGCTAACAACCCCAAAACTACTTAAGGGTTGAATTTCGCAAGATCCTCACTTAGTGAGAACCTGTGTCTAAAGTAAAACCTCCTGTAAAATTTGAGACCTCTAACTATCAATACATCAATCCCGTTTTCACTATCACTTACGTCTTGAGACTCCTAGCAGTTGTAGTAACAAAGTTTCATACAAACTATCAACCCCAAAAACAACCCTTTGGGGGTCGAATTTCGCAAAATCCCGTCTTTAGTATCACTTACGTCCAAAAAAGAACCCATATGTAAAAATTGAAGTCTCAAAACTATCAACCCCAAAAAAAAACCCTTAGGGGTAGAATTTCACAAAATTTTTACATTGTTGAGTATTTACGTCTTAAAATGAACCGGCATGCAAGATTTGAGACGCCTAGCACTTGCAGTAACAAAGTTTCATACAAACTATCGACCCCAAAAACAAACCCCTTAGGGGTCGAATTTCGCAAAATCCCGTCATAGTTAGCATCTACGTTCTAAAAAGACACCTTATGTAAAATTTGGAATTTCTAGCACCTGTAGTAGCGAAGTTTCATACAAACTATCAACCCCAAAAACAACCCCTTAGGGGCCGAATTTCGCAAAATCCGTTCTTAGTGCTCACCTACGTGATATAAGGAAGGTTTATGCCAAATGTCAAGTTTGTAGGCCCAGCGGTTTGGGCTGTGCGTTGTCAGATCAGTCAGTCAGTTTTGAATTTTATATATATAGAAGATACTTATATAATTTTTTTGTTGCTAAGAGTACTCCCGATTAAGTCATCAATATTCCCTTTCAGTACGCTTTCATTTGATACCCAACTCGAGTATATTTGCAGACCCTCGGTTACCTTTCCCCGCTTTCACGCCCATAACTTCTAAACGGCTCAACCGATTTTCATCAAACATGTCTAAGAACACTCGCAGGTAAGTCACCTTTCATACAAAAAAAACTAAATTGAAATCGCTTCATCCGTTCGGGCTCTATGATGCCACAGACAGACAGACAGACAGACAGACAGACACACAGACAGACCGACAGACAGACAGACAGACACGTCAAACTTATAACACCCCTCTTTTTCCGTCGGGGGTTAAAAATATAACGCATGTTAGGAAAAATCCTCATCTTTTTAATAAAATAAGCGACAGACATAATTTTAATACGAGAAATAAAGATAAAATTGATCAACGATATTTTAGATTGTCTAAAGTACAAAAATCTTTTATGGGATACTGTGTTAAGTGTTACAATAAAATACCGAGTGAAATCTTAAATCTAAATGAAAGAAAATTTAAAAGTTTTATAAAAAGTACACTTAGTAAACAAGCATATTATAAATTAGAAGATTATATTCAAGATAAAAATGTTTGGAAACATGCTGGTCCTGCTCCATAGTACAATGTAGGGCTTAAACAGAATCAAGCTGGTTGAAATTTGAATGCTCACACACTCCATTAATTGTATTTGTAAAATAGCTGTAATTGCAATATTTTGTTAAAATGTGAACACCATGTACCTTTTTGCTATTTTCTTTATTGCCTATTATTTTATTTTTTAATCATGTTTTGTTTAGATTTTCAAGGTACATTGCTTTTACATTATTTATTTCAATGATGTAAAAAATATTGTAAAACATTTTTAAAAAGAGTAAGTATGGAGTTTCTTGCCCATTCTTCTTCATACAACCTACCTTTGCGAATGGGTGTAGAATCAATCCCATCCCATCCCATTTCCTTAATTTTAATTCGACGTTTAAAAGTGCCTCTTTGATGGCCTAATTGAAATAAATGGTTTGACTTTGACTTTGACTTTGACAATGAATTTTAATTAAATGAAATTTTATAATTATTTTATGATTTAATTAATATAAAAAACTAGGATTAGATACCCTATTATTAAATTTTAAAATAAAAATATCATAATAGTAAATAATTATTTATGATACCTACTACATACTCCGTGCGCAAGTCCTACTCGCTCTTTGGCGTTTTTTTTTGTTACTTTGTCTCAAACTAAAAATTTCTCCTGTATCTTGTGCGTTTACAAACATTTACCACCTTACCACAAAGAAATAAACATCTGTTAAACGCTTCTCTAAAAAAAAGTGTAACTGCAAAACGACCCTTAAATCAACGTAAAATGTCGTGTTGACGTTGACAGTTTAATTTGACAAAATTTCAACGGATCTTTCTTGTGGTACGAGTAAGACTGTTAGCCCCTTCGTACACTAGGCGACGCAAGTCTCCGATACCTTACGACTTTGACATCCATTGACGAGTGCGTGTTTACGAACCTCTATGGATTGTATTGCGATAGTGGCCTGGATACCGAAATCATAAGGTATCGGAGACTTGCGTCGCCTAGTGTACGAAGGGGCTTAAAGTCACGCATACCAACTTCCACTTTGAACAACTACTTTTAGATTATACTAGTATACTAGCGGCCCGTCCCGGCTTCGCACGGGTGGAGGACCCGGTCTAAAATTTGAGATTTAAACTATCCTATCTCTCAAGTTGGATCGAACTGCACATGGTGTGCGAATTTTATTATAATCGGTTAAGTGGTTTAGGAGTCCATTGAGGACAAACATTGTGACACGAGATTTATATATATTAAGATTTTGTGCCGTGAGGAAATCGAACCCGCAACACGTAACGCAGCAGTCGATCGCTGGGGCACTGCTACATCTATGCCATCAAACGCTCAAAATTGCTCCACATAATAGTGCCATAATAATTAATCTAATTATAACAATGCATGCTTACCTCATTATTAATTTATAATTGATTGCTTAAATTATTAGGTCAGTGTTTGGTAGTTCATAATTAATAATGAAATGCCTGCTTAGAGGTAGGTCATAATTAAATTAGATTTTGGAATAATTAAATATTAATTTGTTTCGTCAGACTGCTGAGAATCGGCTTGATTTTCAAGGCGGATACAGTAGTAGTGTTAGGTTTTTCTTATCAATAATTTCTCTCCAGGGTCGCGGGACTGTCTTATCAGGTTACCGTGACCCTGGAAAATTAAGAGCTATTGAAGGAACAACGTGGATTTTACTCAGTACGAATTGGACAGTCAGTTCCGCTCCACCCTGGGCGGGAGGACTTATTTGATGATCTCTCTACGATTATAAAAAATGGATACCTATAGAAATTGGTAAATTAATAATAATAATATTCAACAACTATCACATAACGCCATCTAGTCCCAAGCTAAGCATAACTTGTGTTATGGGTACTAGACAACTGATAAACATACTTATATATTTCTAAATACATACATATTATAGATAAATTACACCCAGACACAGAACAAATGATCATGCTCATCACACAAACATTAGTCTTGGGTGGGAATCGAACCCACAACCCCCGGCAAAGCAGTAAGGGTCACTAACCACTAGACCAACAGGCCTTCGATCCTTACAGACTCCTTTCACCTCGTCCACGTTTCACACATAATATGTTCCACTCCTGAAGTCCTAATGCGGTCCTCAAACTACTTAACCACTTATATCGTCTATTTAGGGATCCTCAAACAGTTGTTAAGAGCCCAAAAGACGTTACGGAACACATTAGCGGTCACCAAATAGCGTAACTTTGGCGTTGAAAGGTGTTTAAAAGTAAAACAAAACCTGAAGGTGTGTTATTTGGACAATTTTCGTCTTTATTTACCTTCTAAATTGGGTTGAAAGTTGTTATTTGTGGTTGTTAATTTTTAAAGCTCCTATAATGTAAGTGTTATCATCCTGCGTCCGTCCTATATTTTTAATGTTTTTAGTTTGTTTTTTACTGTCTACCCTATATTTATTGTCTTGTAGGTACATGTATATTTAATTTATTTTCTATATTATATTATATTTGTTTCCTCAGTTAATATAAGTATTTATGTATTTCACAACACACACATAGCACGTTTGGATGTTTTAAAACTGCTTTGCGTCCGTCACGTCACCGTCCAGGTCCAGTTGAAAACCAGCGTCGAGCACTTAGCTGCTCGACAATTTGCTGAACTGGACCCATTTGGCGTAGCCGTGGGACACACAATGCTATATTATTTGCTGTAATATTCATTGTTTTTATGTTATATAATTTAATCTTTTACCCTTTTTTTTTTCTTTTTTTATTTGTTATGTTGTGTGTACCGGCTACTCAAATAAACGTTTTTTCTTTCTTTCTTCTGAATGTCTGGGTTAACCAGTTGGAAAAGTCAGTACTTGGATACGTTTTCAGAACCAGAAAGGTTAAAAAATGATGGATGGGATCCACCTCCTAACCACCCAGCCCCGTACAACAGCATCGCAACCTATCTGTAAAAATCATCTTTCAAGAAACTCCATGCACTATCTAGAACTTCATTTTAACGAAGCTGATAATTAATTTTGCTGCGAGCAGTGTTCGAACCAGCGTCTTCTGGATCGGTACTCCAGGCGTCTTAGCCAATTAGGCCATCGCAACCACCAATCTCAAAGCTGAATTTTTCGTTCGCTTGTTTTTTGAACGTTGTTTACACGTCTGGAGTACCTATCCAGAAGACGCAGGTTCCAATCCTGCTAGCAGCAAAATTTTTCGTTCCTTGAAAATATCTTTGCGAAGACGCGATGCAGGCGTTATTGGGTATAAAAATATAACTTTGATAATTAATTGTTATAATCTAAGTTAGTATTATCATTTCTTGGATCCGATATGCAATGACTTATGTAACCAATAAGACTGGACAGCTGGGTCGAGCGGCGGCGCGTTGTGTTCCACGCGCGCCTCAAAGAGTGTCAGTACAATGATCGGGTTCCCCTTTGGAGGGTCAAAGCCAGCCAGGGTCACGATACTACCGAATTCTTGTGAACTTGGAACATAAAGGGCTATTGAAGGACACCGTGGATTTTAGTCAGTTGAAGTTTAACAGTCACTCCTGCCCTGCCCTGGGTGGGGGGACTCATTTGATGATTTTACCACGCTAAAACAAGACAGGACACATACCACTGTTCACTGTTAATAGAATACCCCTAAATATACTAGCAACAACGACGATATATTACTAGACTCCGCATGCACGATCTACGGAACAAAAACTATTCTGTCAACTCGCTGAGGTACTACGTAAGCGAGGGGGACGGGGTACTGCGTTGTGATTGGCTAACTCAAGGTCTGTTCTGTCTCAAGGTATTTTACGGCTCACAGGAGTGGTCGAAATAAGATGGATATAAGACTTTTTTGCCTAATGTGTTGACAGACATCGTTCGCCTGTTATTAGGAGTCTAGTAATACATCGTCGTTGACTAGCAATGTATTAGAAATACACTAAATAAGTAAGTCTTAAAGCCACTAGAACCACAGTATATTAGTATCTCGACCAAATAGTTTCTTTAAAGACGACCGTCTTTGACAAAATGCTTTGTGTTCATTTTTCGTCACCAAAGCTTTTCGCTTTTGAAGCGAAAAATCGCTTTAAAACGCTTCGCTTGCGGACTTTATAACTGAGTTATTCTATACACTAGAAAGTCAGCTTTATGTTAAATTTTTGTAACCTGTTGCTTATAGCTCATAGGGTCTTGAAAATTGTATATTATATTAGCTTTTTGCATGTTGTATTTTTCTGTATTTTCAGAATTCCGTTATTGGAGCTAAAAAGAAGGCACTATCTGAATCATAATATTAATTAGTTTCTCCTTTTTCATGGGTGCGTTTTACAAACATAATTATAAACTCACAAACACAAAAGCCCCGACACGGAACAACTATACCTAAATACTTGCAAATTATCTATGTCTTAAACTGCCACCATTCCTAATGGTGACGGTTCTTTTCTCACTTCGCTACATCATTGGTTATTTATCGAATAATCATTCATGAAGTGATTCATTAGCAATATTGCTTTGTCGTTTTAGTATTAGTGATCGTTTTAGACTCCCATGCTTTTTTGGGAAATCTCACTCCATCGTAAACTTTGTCACCTCTTTGTTTTTTTTTAAACGCATAAACGCATGCGATGCGCATCGTAAAGATGATTTTTGAGGAAAAAAAGAAAGAATTTCGGCTTGCAAGTGTGGATTTCAATGGCCGAGTCGGTTAAGGTATTGATTTGACTGAAGATTCTATGTTAAACACTAATTATAAAGTTAGCCAAAAGAAAATTAAAAAATATGCTAAACTTAATAGAATAATTAAAAAATGTTATCAGTTTAGGAAACAATATAAACACTTTTCCAAATATATTCCACAAAGGAAAGAGCGTGTTGAATTAGTGAATAAGTTAAATAATTATGAAATTAAATTGGAGGACAGCATAAAAATATATGAAATTGATACCCAGCTTTTGCAGTCTAAAATACAAGTACTTCAGGAGTCTCTTACTTTATTATCTAGTAAGTATGCACGTTCTCAGCACCAAATACGGGAACATATTCTTGCTGCTAACGAGTTGGTTATGTGTCAATGTAGTTGTCAGACAGTTTCAAACCATGACACTGTCCAGCCTGAGGTAACGGAGGACCCGTCCCAGGTTGAGGATTTATCTCAGGCCTGTACTCTTAACCAAGAATCAGCTAGCCAGCCTGAGTTTGTTGATAATAGTTCTAACTCAGTAATGTTCTCAGATAGTATAGGAAGAGGTTTGGGAAAGTTGTTAAGTAATAACCTGAGCTATTCCTGTAAAAATTATTGCATGCCAGGCTCAACATATAAGCAGATAATGGCTTCAGTTTCTAATAATAAATACAACCAGAATAGTGATATAATTATATTTGTAGGAAATAGTTCCAATATTAAAAAGAAGGACTTAACAGATAGTGTAACTGAGTTGTTAAAATTAAATTGCAGAAAAATAGTATTGTGTGCTTTCCCATATTTTGACAAATTGTCCTCTAGTCAAAACAATTATATTTACATGCTCAATAAGCATCTTCATTTCTTAGTTAGTCTCTATAGTGACAAACTTATGTATTTTGATACCAACGTTTGTATGGATAAACTTTGGTCAACTCGAGGTACTGTGTATCTGCCTTATATGTATAGATGCGAAATAGCCAGGCTATTAGTTTATTATATTCACACTGACATAAATAGTATGTCTAAGCTTAGTAGTATAGTTATTACTGATAGTGTTCATAGCACTCCTTTTGATGCACCTAGTGATTTAAACTGTTAAGTACGACAATAGGCAAGCCACATAATATGTTGAATGTTGTGCATCAAAATATGCAGGGTTTGTCTGGCAAGGAGTTAGAATTAAGTTTATTTATGGAACACTATCAGGTTCAGGTCTTATGTCTTACTGAACACTGGTTGAAGGAGCATGAATTACCGTTCTTCAATGATAATAATTTTACTGTACAAAGTGCGTTTGTCAGACGGGGCGCTATCTAGTTAATCTTTCTGTAGAGCGTATTATTGAGTTGTCTTGTGTGGAACTTGAGAAATACATAATAATTTGTGTTTATAGACCCCCTTCTGGGGATTTTTGTCGGTTTGAATCTGTAATGGAGGATTCATTTAGTAAGTTAAAATCAAGTAATAAAAGAATAATTTTATGTGGAGATTTTAATGTTAATATTTTAGAAACAACTCCATTAAGTGTTAGACTACTCAACCTTTTTAAATCTTTTAATTTAATTAACTTGTTTTTGGAACCAACAAGAATTACTGCATCTTCGTCGACTTGTTTTGACAACATATTTACTGATTGTGATGCCGAAAGTAAAGTAGTGTTAAGTGACTTATCGTCTGACCACTGTGGATTCATGGCTAGCTTCCCTATGCCATCACCCAAAAAGCCTCACAAGATTGAATGTAGGCCCTATATAGTTAGTCGTTGTAACAAGTTTAAGAATAATGTAGCTGATAAACTTACACCAGCCATAGCTGAATCAGATGATCCTAATGAAATCTATGAATCCCTTTTCGATGTTGTTAAGGATGAATACCAGTTCACTTTCAAAACCAAAATCATTAAGAAGAATGGATCCTCTGCTGGTTTCAATCAATGGGCTACACCTGGCATTTATAAAAGTAGAGCGAGATTGTACGAGTTATATGGTTTGAAAAAATTTAGGTTTGATACACCTTTTGTGGAATATGTAAGAAATTATTCAAAATTGTTTAAAAAGATTTGTGCTATTGCCAAGTCCAAATTTCTAAGCGAAACTATTAAAAATTCTACTAACAAAGTTAAAGCTACCTGGCAAATTATCAATAGTGAAACAGGAAAATCGGTTAATAAAGAAAAGCAATTAGAGATTATGATAGACAGTCAATTAATTACAAATGCGAATAGCGTAGCAGACGCATTTAATGAATTCTTTGCAAATATTCCTATAACTACGACTCGCTCCTTAAGCTCTTCTCCTTCTAAAGCTGAAAGCTTTTTGCAACAAAGTGTGCCTAAATGCGGTAACCTATTTAGTTTTGAACACATAACACCATATGATGTAATAAATGTATTCAACACACTTAAATCGAAACATACTGGCGATTATTGGGGAATTTCAATTAAACTTTTAAGTAATATAATTGACATCGTCGCCCCCTATCTTGCAATTACTTTTAATAAATGTGTAGATCTGGGTACTTTTCCTGACCTCATGAAGAGTAGTAAAGTCATACCATTATTTAAATCAGGCAATAAAAATGATATTGGTAATTTCAGACCCATTTCTATCTTACCCGCCTTTAGCAAAATATTTGAAAAATTGATACTCAAGCAGTTGCTTAGTCATTTTAATGTAAATAACCTCCTTCATAGTGAACAATATGGTTTTACGAAAGGTCGTTCAACAACTGATGCAGGTGTTGCTCTGCTGAAGCACATATTTGAGGCGTGGGAGAGCAGTAAGAATGCAATTGGTGTTTTCTGTGATCTATCCAAAGCCTTTGATTGCGTACACCATGATACACTTTTGCGTAAATTACATCATTACGGAGTCCAAAACGAAGCTCTTAATGTTATAGAATCGTACTTACGTAATAGATTTCAATGCGTAGATGTTAATGGCTCGAAATCTTCTGGTCAACCTGTCCAGCTAGGTGTGCCTCAAGGATCAATTCTGGGTCCGTTTTTATTTTTGGTCTACATCAATGACTTGCCATATCTTTTAAAGGGCATTTGCGACATTGTACTGTTTGCAGATGATACCTCTCTTATATTTAAAGTTGATAGAAATAGACAAGATTTTGACGAAGTTAACACTGCATTATCATTGGTCACGGATTGGTTTACTGCTAACAACCTAGTCCTAAATGCCAAAAAAACGAAATGTATAAAATTCGCCTTGCCAAATGTTACAAATCTAGGTCCTAACATAGTTCTGAGTAATGAAGAAATTGAAACTGTTGACTCAGCTGTGTTTCTGGGTATTAAAGTAGATTCTAGAATTCAATGGGGTCCGCATATAACATGTTTAGCGGGAAGACTAAGCTCGGCAGCCTACGCTGTCAGAAAAGTAAGACAGTACACGGACGTTGACACAGCTCGACACACACACTAAAATAAACTAGTATTTTAGTTATTTTCACAGCCTTATGTCCTACGGCATTTTATTGTGGGGCAAAGCGGCTGATATTCAAAATATATTTGTTTTACAAAAACGAGCTGTTCGAGCAATTTATCAGCTGGGTACTAGAGTTTCTCTGAGGGATTTATTCAAGGAGATTGGCATTCTGACGGTGGCATCTCAATTCATCTTTGCCAACATTATATATGTAAGGCAGAATTTACACCTATATACCAAAAACAGTGATTTTCACCCTATTAACACGAGAAATAAGCACCACCTGCGCGTTCCTTTTCATCGACTTCATAGGGTTCATAACTCATTTGTAGGCCTTGGTATAAAATTCTATAATAAATTGCCTCCGTCATTGCTAAACTTGCCGTTTAATGAGTTTAAATCTAAGATTAAATCCATTCTTTGTTCTAAGGCATATTATTCCGTAAACGATTACTTAGTGGATAATAACAGCTGGTCACTCTGTTGAAGTTAAGACGGCTTTCATGCTCTTTCCCAGTTAAGTTATTTTATTTACCCTTTTTTTTTCTCTTCTGGACAAGTTATATGACTTCATATAATTGTTTATATTTTTTTCTTATGACTTAGTTAAGTCATCTTGTTTTATTTTATTTTATGTGTTTGTATTTGTTTTATTATTTTATTTTGATCAACGGGCATTGTTGTCCTACTTTACATTTTATTGTTGTCTTTTTATGTGTATTTTATTTTTAGTACGACAGTCGTAGGTTTCCTTCATTTTTAATAATATTGTCGGAGCGGATGAAGAATGTATAACTATCTCTTGCATTGTATAGAGTGTATTTATCTAGTATTATATAGAGTCATTACTAGCATTGTGTGAGTACCATGAGCTATCTTTGACTAAAATCCTACGTCTGTCATTGACTTGAATGACTCTGGCGGTTGAGAGTATGTCATGCTCACTCAAAAGTCTCGCTGATGGTGGCATATGTGTCGGATCATTTAGTTCCCTTCAAAATGGTTGAGCTGAATGGTGCTGATATATGTGTCATGTTCGTGAACGGGCGCTGTCAGTTGGGACTGGTCATCTCTTAGCTGCCATGGTCTATTTTAATAATTAATAACTTTATTTTTGAATTGTCTTTTGTATATTTACTATGGACACTAATAACTTGCCACATCGTTCTCACATAATGTACCTAGCATCTGATGATGAATGATGTAACCAAAGATCTGTAATAATTTTGGCGATTGAAAAAGAGTGTCCATGGAGTTTCTTGCTCATTCTTCTCCATAGAGATCTACGCTTTGGAATGAGCACCTACGGTACTTTCACAGTTTTTATGTCTTGTGACTGGGACTGTAGCACCATAACTATTTTTGTACTAATTTTAATTTGTCTTTGACAGTTCAAAAGTGCCGGTTACGGCCTAGTTGAAATAAACGTTTTGATTTGATTTGATTTGGCGTCTGGAGTACCTATCCAGAAGACGCGGGTTCAAATCCCACTTGCAATCGAAAAAAATTTCTTTCCTCAAAAATCATCTTTGTCACCTCTGACCTGGACAAGAGTCAAAAGAAAAACGAAATCAAATAAAAATATCTATTTTCAAAATTATTTTACGCCCATGAAATAATCATCACTACAGTATACATTTATGGCATATCATGTAAATATGTTTAGCCCGAAGCGTTCGTTAGATAATGATCATAATATCACTATTTTGGTCAATGTGAAATTGGGATAAACTGTGAATTTAGGAAATAGGAATTTCAATTCAGTAAATTACCTCCGGGCATGCTGCTCTCTAATTTGAAATGCTTTTGTATGAATAATATAATTATCTATATAGGTATGGTTGAATGGTTTCGGATAGGGAAATCAAATTTCTTTTTTTTTTATTTGAATTGAGGAGAACACCCTTAATGAATTATAGGTGCGTTCAGACGAAGCGAGCAGCCTCTTGAGACATTTGCTGCGCGAGGAAACTGCCTCGCGAGGCTGCTTGCTCTATGTGGATGCGCCTGTGTTTCTCGAACGAGGCACGAAACAATAAACGGAAGCCAAACAAAAGCCACTGGATGGCTCGGGAGCTCGGTCATTCGCACGTGGCAGCGAGCGCGCTTTCCTCGGCAGAAACGTCCACACCAACCGAGTTGCTTCGCGCGGCAAATGCCTCACGAAGCTGCGCGCTCTATCTGTGTAGACGCACCTAATAACGATAAGCACGTATTTATATTTCGATTTATTTTATATTTCTAAATTCTAAACTTTACTGGTACGCAGAGCATAATATTAAAGCGCATTCTGACATGATTGATGATTACGTATTGTGTCATTATGACACCTCATAGACTTCGATTCGACAGGAAAGTAGACAAAATGACACTCTGTAAAAAGACTACTATCTCCCATGAGATGACACCTCATAGCCTCCAGTTCGACGGAAAAATAGACCAAATGACACAATGTAGAAAGTATCTTCCCATCTAAATCATCCAATCACTGTCAATGGAAACGTGCCTAGAAGAATAGCAGCATTACCACGTTCAACAGCAAATGGTAATGCTTATTCTTTGGTTACAGAAAGACCATCTGATTAAACTAAATATTTTGTAGTTCGAGAGATTATGTCGATTTTTTGTAACATAAATAAAATCATTGCAAATTATTGGTCTTAAAACCAACAATATATTCAGAGTGTTTCTTTTAAATTGGCCAAAAGGGACAAATCTGCATCCATAAGAGATACGGGAAAACTTTCTTAGGAACCTTTAGCTCTTTTTTGATACTGACAATTTTGGCGTTTTTTTTTTTTTGGTCAAGTCTGAGCTGTCCACAAAAATGAGTAAAATTGACCAAAATTTGTTGCAATGCCGCTCGACTCTGTTTTATGTAAGGATCATTTCATTGTGTCGGAAGAAAAAAATCGGGACGGGGCGGAAGTTTGTCAAATTTAACAAAATATTTTTTTATATTAATTGTATAGGTAATCGAAAAAAGAAACACCCTATATAATATACAAAAAAAAACCTTAATAAATTAACCAAAAGTCTAACCTAATCTAAGTTATATGAAACAAACAGGAATATATATTGTTAACGCACACGTTAACACCGTATTAACACACACGCGCCATCAAGGCATCAAAGCAGAGGGGAGCGGGCGGCGTGGTAGCGCAGCGGCTCGACGACGGCTCGCAAGCCCTTCAGACACTCCTTTCAACACCGCGACCGCAATCGCACCTATTTATAAATAAATAATTGACCTTTATAAACTAGCCAAATATAACCTAAAACTACAGTCCACTAGTCTTTTTATTACATCTGGGCCTCTCCATGGTCCTTCAAGGCCAAGGTCAATTTAAATAAAAAAAATTCGTCGCGATTGCAAGCCACGCCACCAAAAAGCGCGTTCGGAAATCAGCTGGAGGTCACACAGAGGACATCGCATCAGTGAACTCAGCAGCCTACCAGCATCTGGAAGCAGCCACTCAAGCAGCGTCGGCTACATCAGTCGCAAAGGACGAACAAAGGGTTTGGTAGCAGCGGTTTCGTGAGTTCGACCAATTCATTCTTTTAAAATCATTAAGTCATCACATACTCAGTCAACTTGCTTAATTGTCATTCCCATTTTCAAGCATAAATTCATCATCCTTAGTTAGTCCATTCTAAAATCAATTATTCACATTCAGCAATTATTGCATCAGATTTTTTTTCCGGTCATCACCTACCTACATATTTTTTGTCTCAATTTTCTTGTAACTTTTTTTTATCATTTCGATTCTTTCCATCACCAACCAGTTCTTTTTCGTTATTATATCACTTTCTCATATCTTTTTTTTTCTTAAACAGATTACATCGCCTTGTTCTCAGCGTACCGAGTCATCATCACACCGAGGGTAATTTGGTAAAGTTACGTGATTATCGCGCGGTGCTTGCCAGATTCCCAATCCAGTATAA
This sequence comes from Agrotis ipsilon, assembly GCA_028554685.1. NCBI lineage: Eukaryota > Metazoa > Arthropoda > Insecta > Lepidoptera > Noctuidae > Agrotis > Agrotis ipsilon. Next base: position 8,527,824 of record CM052979.1, read on the forward strand.
CTTTCAATTAAGTAAATTACTTTAATTTCATTTCAATTATGACTGATCCTAAATCAGCTCATACCTCAAATAAGCCCGATGATTGTGACATTCCTCAACTCAACACATACAAAAAGAGGAGATCTAGTCACAAAGGAAAGGTCACGGTATTTAAAAATTATCTTGAGTCATTATTAAAATCTAAAAAGCCATTGTCTGATTTAGATATTATACAACTTAGCAATCGATTAGAGTCCTACAAGTCCCTTGCAAACGAGTTCGATAAAAATCAAACACTCATCGACGACATTGTTGGGGTTTCAGATGAACAGCTGAGGGAGCGGGAGCAATTTGAAATGGAATACCAATATCAACTTGCGCTCGGCATCCATCTCCTGCGTGAAAATGAAACTGCCTGCGTCGACGGGTCTGTACCAACTACAAATGCAGGTGACACAGTAACAAAAGCACACATCAAACTACCCACCATTGACCTTCCACATTTCTCAGGGGAATATCAGAATTGGCTCGAATACAGAGACACTTTTGAATCACTTATACACAATAATAAATCAATAGACAACATTCAAAAGTTTCACTATTTGCGTGCATCTCTGCAAGGTGAAGCTTCCGATATTATTAAATCTTTGGAAATGTCATCAAACAATTACCGGGTAGCTTGGGAACTTATAACGGAAAGATATAATAACACACAACAGCTGATTCACAATCATCTTCACGCATTATTCAGCATACAAAACATTGAAAAGGAATCCGCAACATCACTCAGACAGTTACTAGACACACTAAATAAAAATCTCAGAGCTCTCAATAATTTAGGCGAACCCACAGTAGACACAATTTTAATTTATCTGATTACCTCCAAATTAGATTTCACAACACTCAGATATTGGAAAGAATCAAGCAAAAACAACACGTTAGAAAAGCCTAGACTTCAAGATTTAAAATCATATATCAGCGATCGTTTCATGCTTTTGCAAAATCTTGAAGACACTAAACACATACATAGAAACATACAACAAACAGATTCAAAATCGCATTCATCAAAATCAGACAATAAAGATAAACAATCTCGCATTCTTTGTCCCTTATGTAAAGGTCAACATTTTCTATTCGCTTGTCAACAATTCAAACAAATGACGGTGGAGAAGAGGATAGAAAAGGTTTCCAAGTTTTCCAACTTCTGTGCTAACTGCTTGCATAACGGTCATGAAACAAAGACTTGCCGTGGCGGAGCATGTAAATATTGTCAACAGAAACATAACACAATGCTACACTTACATAAGGAACCGACCAAGGACACTGCGCACACCACACTCGCTAGTAACAGTAGCTCACAACACACATCAGTTCTGCTTTCCACTGCCTTAGTACATGTCATCGCCAGTGATGGAACACCACACTTGGCGAGGGTTTTGCTGGACAGTGGAAGTACCTCCTGTTACATTACAAACAGTCTGAGTACAAAGCTCAATCTCACATTCGAACCCATTCACGGCACAGTTTCAGGCATAAATCAGCAACATACAAAAATTTTTCATCGCACAAATGTTTTGATAAAATCACTACATGGTTCATTCACAGCCAATTTGCCATGTTTGGTACTTGATACAATGGCACACTCAATACCTCACATGCGCATCAATACACAAGGTTTAAATATACCCAAACATTTAAAACTAGCCGACCCTCAGTTTTATGAACCCGCACCGATTGACATATTGCTAGGCGCGGACATATTCTGGCAAATAATTAATAGCGGTCACATTCAGTTAGGTAAACAACAGCCTACACTACAGGAAACTGAATTAGGCTGGCTCGTTTCCGGGTGTACAACAGACACCAACAAACCCACAAACAGTTGTTTTTTCAATAACAACAACTCAGATCAGTTATCACGCTTTTGGGAGCTGGATAGTTTATCTAATTCACAAATAAACGATCCCTCCGAATCAGATGCATGCGAGATAATTTTTACACAAACAACAACGAGACAAAGTGACGGCAGATTCGTTGTCAACATTCCATTTAAAAAATCACCTGAATGCTTGGGTGACTCATACTATCAAGCGAAAAAACGGTTTTATTCAATAGAAAACCGCATGAATTCAAATCACACATACAAACAACAGTACTCAAATTTCATGACAGAGTACATACAACTAGGTCACATGACTTTAAACAAACATTCACATAAAAATACAAACATTCATTCAGAAAATAATACATCAATCATACAATCAAGTGCAAACAGCACTAACACAAACACTCAGCACTCACCAGTATACTATCTTCCACATCACGGTATTATACGTGAGTCAAGCACAACCACAAAGTTCAGAGCAGTATTCGATGGTTCCGCAAAGACATCCTCAAAACTGGCACTCAACGACATTCAGTTAGTAGGACCTGTCGTCCAAGACGATCTTATCTCTATACTGATACGATTTCGTCAACATAAATATATAATATCAGCGGACATTGAAAAAATGTTTCGCCAAATATCAGTGGTGGAACATCAGCGCCCACTGCAACAAATTATATGGCGATACAATCCTACGGAACCTCTGCAAACATACACGCTGAACACTGTCACATACGGCACGGCATCGGCGCCGTTTTTAGCAACACGCTGCATAAAACAAATAGGCCTAGATTGTCAAAACACAAAAAATCATTCGGACAGCTATGATCACAAACTGGTCTCCGAGATCATCTTGCATGATTTTTATTGTGATGACCTTTTGACCGGGACAGATGATGAGTCGGTACTATTGGAAATTGCCAAAGGAGTTTTTTCCGAATTACAAAAATACCAATTTCCACTTAGAAAATGGCAGTCTAACTGTCCCGCTGTTCTAAATAAACTAGGATTCAATGATTTAGACAATACAACACATAATCTTAGTTCAAACGATCCATCAAAAACACTAGGCATTTATTGGAACATCAACAAAGACACAATTTCATACACAGTACATTCAGAATTTGTATCACAAAAACAAATCACAAAACGCACAATTTTGTCCACTATCGGTCATATTTTCGACCCACTGGGACTCATTAGCCCGTGTGTACTCGAAGCTAAACTAATTATGCAACAGATGTGGATAAATAATATCAGCTGGGACGATGAAATACCGGTTTCAATACAAAAGCAATGGGCAAAGTTCTTGGAATCGTTATTTTTTATAAATCATTTATCTATTCCTCGGCGAGCATTCCATGAGTCATTGCGCGATAACATTGAACTTCATATTTTTTGCGACGCCTCGCAACAGGCGTATGGTGCTTGCGTATACATACGTACACATACACCAGATGGCAATATCAGTGTTCAACTGTTAGTTGCCAAGGGACGGGTGGCTCCTTTAAAAATACTTACCATACCGCGACTTGAATTATGTGCCGCGTTTACGGGTGTTAATTTAAGTAATAAAGTTTTAAACTCACTTCGCAATAAAAACAAATGTAAGTGTTATTATTGGAGTGACTCGATAATTGTTTTATCCTGGATAAATTCACCGACACGCAAATTACAAACATTCGTCAAACACAAAGTCACGGACATTCTCAAACATACTGAGCCACAGTCATGGTACTATGTACCAACCAAACAAAATCCAGCTGACATAATCACGAAGTGTACCAATGCACAACAGTTACTTCATACACCTTTATGGTTTTCAGGACCCGACTTCTTAAGGAATGATGATAATCACAACTGGCCTGAACAACCAGGGCATCTCAGCGTATCTGACCTTCCAGAAGTCCGCTCCCAGACACATCTCACGCACAAACATACAATTGATAATAATTCATTTATTTACAAATATTCTAACTTTAACAAACTTACACGCATCGTAGCTTACATACTTCGGTTCATTCATCACTGCAAACATAAACAATCAAACGACACTAATACAATTAAATGCAAAAAGGTGCGCGTAGGTGAAGTCATGCCTTTATCTACCAGCGAACTTAACTCAGCTAGATACCAATTAGCGAAGGTAGTACAATTAGATTTCTTTTTTGAGGAATATCAACTATTATTACATAACAATCAATTACCTACTTCACATAAACTAAATTCACTTAATCCCTTTATGGGAGATAATCACCTCATTCGAGTGGGCGGAAGGTTAGCACAATCGCTATACAATTACGATAGAAAATTTCCTATCCTACTGCATCCAGCTCATCACATTACTCAAATCATATTCTCAACATATCACATCACACTTCTACACGCTGGCCTTCGATACGTCAAGCTTTCTGGGCAATTTCTGGTCGAAACCTGGCTAGAAAAACTACACAATCCTGTGTTACATGCAAACGATTTAAAGGTAAAACTGTAACACCTATCATGGGACAGTTACCTGAACAGAGATTGCACGCAAACTTTGTATTCAGTGACGTAGGTGTTGACTACGCAGGGCCAATTATGATCAACAACCGTAAGGGGCGTGGAAGTGTACTTATTAAATCTTACATTTGTATTTTCATCTGTTTTGTAGTTAAAGCTGTGCATTTGGAGTTGGTTACAGATATGACGACAGAGTCTTACCTAGCAGCAATTAACAGGTTCATTTCTCGCAGAGGTAAACCAAATAATATTTATTCAGACAATGGGAAGAATCTGGTAGGTGCTGCGCGTGTGGTCACCAACTTTCTCAAAAATCACAGTGAGTCAATTTACAGTTGCGCTGCAGAACAAGGTGTAACGTTCCACTTCATTCCTCCATATTCACCCCACTTCGGGGGCCTATGGGAAAGCACTGTTAAATCAGTGAAACATCATCTCAAAAGAGTACTTGGGATGGCAAACCTCACATATGAGGAAATGTACACATTGCTAGTACAAATAGAAGGCATTCTCAATTCAAGGCCTCTCACGCCTCTTTCATCCGATCCATCTGATCTCTCAGCTCTCACTCCCTTTCATTTTCTAATTGGTCGTACTCTAACTGTTCTACCTCATCCACAGATGTCCGACTGCGACTCGGCACGGCTGCCGCGTCATCAACGAGTCGAACTGTTACGTCAACATTTTTGGAGACGCTTTAATAAGGAATACATTTCCCAGTTGCACCAGAGGACGCGCTGGCAGCGCTCACGTGGCGCGCTCACAGAGGGCTCATTGGTCATCGTGAAGGACGAGGCGTTACCGGTGGCTCAGTGGCCGTTGGGACGTATCGTGAAGCTGTATCCGGGACATGACGGAGAAGCTCGAGTAGCGGACATCAAAATAAAGACCGGGACAATCAGACGGGCTTTTCATAAAATATGCCCATTGTTGGATGGACCATCGGACTGATCACGAAGCATACTTCATCATCATCATCATCAGCTGGGCTGGCCTTTCCATGGTTGCCCGGGAATATGTTAACGCACACGTTAACACCGTATTAACACACACGCGCCATCAAGGCATCAAAGCAGAGGGGAGCGGGCGGCGTGGTAGCGCAGCGGCTCGACGACGGCTCGCAAGCCCTTCAGACACTCCTTTCAACACCGCGACCGCAATCGCACCTATTTATAAATAAATAATTGACCTTTATAAACTAGCCAAATATAACCTAAAACTACAGTCCACTAGTCTTTTTATTACATCTGGGCCTCTCCATATATGAACATTTCAGGATATCCGTCATGTTATTGGATTGATAGATCGGAACTTTACTGCTCTGCTCAGATATCCATTTTACGACGAAACAAAAAAAGGGTTATGTGAAAATAGGTGGAAAACGGAATTTGATTCGTTGTATTTTCTTGTTTTTTTTTATTTGTGAAAACTGGGAAAGTTACAAAGCCGCGCTTGCCAAGGTTGGTTGGACACTCAGACCATTTGTCATAACGAGTTTCCACCGTGCCTCGGAATGCACGTAAAGTCGTTGGTGCCGGCTGTCATTTGTAGTCTTTGACAGTCGTCACTATTACTCAGAAGCTCTAAAAGTCTGATAACCAGTCTTACCATGGTATCGTATTACGAAGTTACTTGGTTGTGGAGGTTCGATGGGCGGTCGCTCCATGTAAAATCCTGATATTCAGCTGCATCTGGTTTGACCGGAAGCTGACCCCAATATAGTTGGAAAAAGGCTAGGCTAGATGATGATGGAACGACTGCATACCTCCTAAATTTCCAAATTCCTAGTACCTACTTAATGCGAATAACATTAGCATTTTCTTTCTTAAAAAAAAAACAAACTGTTTTCCTTCACGCCTCATATTCTTTTCACATTCGCTCATGCGTAAAAGTACCGGATAACAGTTTTTTATATGTTTCAAGGAAAAACAGACTAAAGAAACGTCTGAATACATCTTTTAGATGACGGAATGTGTAGCCGATAGCTCAATTCGTGAGATGGAAGCGTATTTACGGATTTTGTGATGAAAAAATATCAAGGAAAAATGTGGGTTTTGTATGTGATGTATCTACCTACTAAAAGATAGTGATGCCCGGTCTGTTTTGATATTTTTCGATCCTCATCTTTCAGGCTAATCTGCCTACTCTATTTTCTTAATGTATCCTTCGTTTTACCTTTTTTCAGTTGCCTATATTGTATCCGCTACTTTCCAGTTTCAATTCAAAATGAAGCGATAGTCTGATAATATGATTTTTTTATTTAAAAAAGCAAGGAATTCAAATTGAAATCTATACTTCTATACTATTCTTATAAAGCTGTAGATTTCGTTTGATTGAGCGGGCTAATCTAAGGAACACCCGGTTCGAAATGAAATCGTATTTTTGTTTTGGATAGTCTATTTTTATCGAGGAAGGCTATAGGCCTTATATCATCACGCTACGACCAAAAGGACTCGAGCCGCGGAGCTAAAACCGCGGCTCAGCTATTCAAACATAAGCGTTTTAGCAATAAATTAAATTCAGACAGGCCTGTTGGTCTAGTGGTTAGTGACCCTAACTGCTATGCCGGGGGTCGTGGGTTCGATTCTCACCCAGGACTAATGTTTGTGTGATGAGCACGATCGTATGTTCTGTGTCTGGGTGTAATTTATCTATAATATGTATGTATTTAGAAATATATAAGTATGTTTATCAGTTGTCTAGTACCCATAACACAAGCTCTGCTTAGCTTGGGACTAGATGGCGTTGTGTGATAATTGTGGAATATTTATTTAAAAAAAATGTGGTGCCTGAAAATATAACTAAAGTAATATTACATGAGTATTCATAAACTTTATAACATTTCAAGATTGCGTGCCACTTAATCGTAGAGTAACGTGCTAGACGCAGTAATCGAAATAAATCAAAATATACACGGATTAAGATGGTTATCTACCCTCCAAAGTAGTCGATTTTAATAATGGCTGGTAGCTATTAGAGGTGGGGCGAGTATGATTTTTAAAAGGGCTTAGAATATATTTAAAGTCTCGCCACATCTCGTCTCATGTGGCAAGTCTATAGTTACCTTAATTATTTTTACCAGTCAAACCATAGTTGCACAAAGTTTCACTATATCTCGTCTCGTTTCGTCTCGTATAGCAAGTCTCTAATTTCTTTTATTTTTCCGACTAGTCCATTCATTTTTGTAAGATATCTTTACTCCTAATCTCGTTTCGTCTCGACATCTTGTCTCGTCTCGTCTCGTCTGGCAAGTCTCTTAGGCCCTTCGTACACTAGGCGACGCCAGTATCGGATACCTTACGACTTCAGTATCCAGGCGACTCTCGCAATAGAAATCCATATACGTTCGTACACATGCTCGCGACGCACGACGCCAATCGCGCGCTACCTATCTGTTGACATCGCCGCTACTTGAGTTTCCGCGACTTTCAAGATGGCGGAACAATTTATTTACCATTATTAATTATATTCACACAATAATGGGATCCGTAGTACATTCTTGAATCACTGTTGGAAAGTAATTATTTTAAAATGATTAAAAAAATATTCACATAATATTCAATCCTCTTAACAAATCTTAATTTGGTATGCAGTTTAATAAAAAAATTGGGAGATATGGTTTTTTTTATATTTCATTGAAGAAAAATTACTAGTAAAGTATTATTTACAATCCTCACAATAAGCATTTTCATTTGATGTCACATGATGGTTATACTTACACTTTTTTTTTTTTTTTTCATTGTTGCCCCTCCGATGTCTATGTTGTTTTAAGATCATAGGACGACTGTAATTTTTTTGTAATCTATTATGCAAAGGACTATTATTTGTATCTTTTTCATAATTACAAATATACTCAGTATTTTCGGAGATAAGAGATAATACAGAAAACACATTTGAGCAATAGGAACTGATATGTTTGGAAATGGCATACCTACCTACTTAACTGTTCTAAATGTATTCAATAGATAAATGTTTACAACTTAATCGGTCAAAAAAGTTCACAGAAAATTAACTGTAAAGGGCGGACGGTCACACGACTTATTTTATAAAGATTTCGTTTTTTCTTTTGAACCTACGGATCCCTAAAAAATGTATTTTGACGTCACAGTCATGTGTCAGACATTTTATAAATTCATAATCTTGACCACCCGTCATGACCCTTTGACGCGGCGCTAGTGTCTATGTCGTTACATCAAATTACATTATAAAAATTTAGTACCTCCAATTTTCCACAGGTCAAGAGTAGTGACGAAACTATAGTATCGGCAACTTGCGTCGCGTTGTGAACGAAGGTTCGTACACAACGCTACGCAAGTTTCCGATACCTTACGATTTTAGTTTCCGGCAGAGTATCGCAATACAAATCCTTAGATGCTTATTTTAATGATGCGTCGCCGACTCTAGACACGCGCGACTCCATTCATCAAGATCGCCGATACTCAAGTCTGCGCGATTTATAACCGATGAAAAATTTGTATCTAAGTATTATTTCAAACTTTATTATTAAACAACTTTGTATCTGAAGTAGAAAAATATCCTTGTTTGTATCATTACAATTAATAATAATAATATTCCATAAGTATCAAACAACGACACCTAGTCCCAAGCTAAGCAGAGCTTGTGTTATGGGTACTAGACAACTGAAAAACATACTTTATTTTCTAAATACATAAATATTATAGATGATAAATTACTCTCAGACACAGAGCAAAAATGATCGTGCTCAACATACAAACATTAAATTTCCTGGGTGGGAATCGAACCCACGACCTCAGGCATAGCAGTCAGGGCCACTAACCACTAGACTAACAGGCTTGTCAAATTCAATATAATATTCTAAGTATATTATGAGGAGCTCGTGGCTAAATAATTACAGCCGCACAGGCCGATCTTCTGGGTTAAGCCGCGCTTGCCTAGGTTGGTCTGTGGATGGGTGACCATCTGTCATAGCGAGTTTCCTCCGTGCCTCGGAAAGCACGTAAAGCCGTGGGTCCCGGCTGTCATTTATAGATCTTTGACAGTCGTTACTGTTAGTCAGAGGCTCTAAAGTCTGACAACCAGTCTTACCATGGGGTATGGTATTACCCAGTTACTGGGTTGTGGAGGTCCGACTGGAAGCCGACCCCAATATAGTTGGGAATAGGCTAGGCAGATGATGATTATGGAATACTTAAGCTTTTTTTTTCGTTTAAAAATCATCAAATGAGTCCTCCCACCCCGGGCAGGGCGGGAGGGACTGTCAGACTCGTAGTGATCAAAATCGACGGTATCCCTCAATAGCCCTTTATGTTCCGGGGTCACGGTAATGAGATAAGTCCCGCGACCCCGGCAGGCTTTGGATCTCTAGATGGGGCCCCGTCATTACTATGATAAACCTATGCTTGGGCGGTAATAGGAATGGCCGTTGATTTAACAGGCCGGTATTTATTTTTTGTAATGATTAATATACCTAGTGATTTACATAATAGTAGGTACCAGGGGCCTTAGTAAAAGAGCATATGACAGTATACGACAATCGTTATCGTTCATCAGTCACCAATATACATATTCAACTTTATACCCCAGCGCGTAAAGTTGAAAATCTATTGAAGTTCACAGATCGTTTTCGTTTGTTTCGTTCGTTATCGATTAGCAGTTTTTAATAGATTTAAGATTGATACAGACAGATTAAGATTTAACGATTGTCGTTTACTGTCGTATGCTCTTTGACTAAGGCCCCTGGTAGATTGAGCTTAGCTCGGGAAAAATACATACAAAATTAAAAGTGATTAGGTATTAGATAAAAATAAATAAGACTGTAAACTTCACTGAACAAATTAAAAAATAGTACCTACCTACTTACTTTAACAGACTATTACTTTTTTTTGTACATTTTATACAAAACAAACAGAAAAAAAATGAAGGAATTAAAGAATTACATAGAAGTTAAAAAAAGTAACATGAATAAAAATAAATTACACTTATTTCTACCGTGGTTCTATTCTAAAACTTAATTTTTTTTAACCTCATGGTGAAACGCATAGAAAGAAAGAAAAAAACGTTTATTGGCACATAGCATGATACCTAACCCCTCGTTTACACCAAGAAACATGTTAAATACTAGTTTCATACAAAACTTGTAGAATACTTGTCAAAACATAATTTGTTTGTTTTATGCATGCATTGAGAGTGTCTCAAACCATAATCTCAAACATTATTTCGTATATATGTTACGGTAAATGTGATTAATTGAAAATTATTAATAATTTTACAAAATTATTAATAATAACCACATGTTTTGGTAAATGTGAATAAACGATCGAAATTTATTACTTTTAGTAGTAATTATTAATAATTCACGACACATATTGGTAAAAGTGATAAAATTAATAAACTAAACGGCTAAACCTAGTGCTAACTGAAGATAAGTATGATACACGTAGGTTTAACCGCATGTGGTCGGTTACACCGAGGTTAGACCTAGTTCTAACCGGCTAGGTTAGAACTAGGTCTAACCTCGGGACTTGCTGGCACCCCGACTCGTTTTTTTTTAACCACGCAGAAGTAGGAGCCCAGCGGAGCGACTTGCTCCTGTGAAGGAAGTTTACTTATTATATTTATCACTACTAGGGTCAAATTATTAATAAAAACCGACAAATGTGATTAATTAATCACTTTAACCTCGACTTTCGGTAATTATTAATAATAATAGATAATTATTAATAATCTTCAATTATTCACTCTTACCGTAACATATATACAAGTATAAAACACATTTGCGTTTACACTGAAGTCTATGACATGTAAAAACTTGTCAAATACATGTATTATACCTTGGTGTAAACGAGGAGTATGACTCTTATATTACTTGTTTACTACCAAGCTCGAGAACTGGTAATGTTGGAATATTGAACTTATGTGAACACTAATGAGGTTCAAAATAAAACCACAGTTGCTTTTACTAAATCGATGTAACCAAACGATAGCGCGATCTAACTCGATGACAACGCCATCTATCGAGCATGGTGTCAAACTTTTTACCTTTTATAAATTATTATGGTTTCGTTACAAACATTACTACTTTAACCCAGCTTCGTCATGTACTTGCACATACGACAAAAATAAAGTAGATAAGAAAACGAAAACATTTAAAAAAATCCTATTCAGAACTGAAATTGTCCACGGTCATCAGCATAACAGTAAGCGCGTCAGCGTTCCGGTGCAAATAAAAGATAAACTATAAAAAAAAACCTAGAAAAAAAATGGAATAAACCTCTAAAAAATAAGTGAAACACGAAAAAAGAAAAATTCTATGTTTACCTGGGGATTGAACCCATGGTCACCACCATGAAAGTCAAAGCATAAACAAATCGAGCTACCTTGTAGCAGAATCGCGCGCCGAAATTATGAACCATATTCTTTCTCCAATATTCTTGCGCCAATTTTTAATTCCAAAAAATTGAAATTGGAATGCGCCCGCCATTTTTGAAATAAACAGCATTTTAATTTATGCAATGAGATGTACATTTTGTGTTTTGTACTATGTATTGTTAAGGTTGAATATAGAATGGTATAGAATAGACGATTTGAGTCTTACGACTCGAGTCGCCGCTGTGTACGGATCATGCGCTACTAGAGTCGCGCGACTTAGGTATTTGACTGAAGTATCGGATACCCGAGTCGCCTTGTGTACGAAGGGCCTTATTCCCTCCATTATTTTTATCATTATCATCATCACCATATCAGCCGTAGGACGTTCACTGCTAAACATAAGGCATACATTTCCAATAGGATCGGTTGGTAGCTGCTTGCAACCAATAATTTTCATCAGATCGTCTATCCACCTTGCAGTTGGCCGTCTCACGCTGTTGCCATCATTATTTTCGTCGACAGGTAAAACTATTTTTACAATAAGTCCGGAATGTCTCGTCTCGTTACGTCTCTACTAGTCTGGCAAGTCTCTAATTTCCTCCATTTTTCTACTTATTCTGTAGGCACACCTCTAGCAACTACAATTTGTTTATACCTCAGAACAAGATTTTATTAATAGCAGGTAGTTTTGAGCAAATTACTGAAACGATTACGTGTAACATTGCGTTTATTTCGTTAGTAAGTGCTCATTCACACTAATCCGTCAAAGACGTTTTGTATTTTTGACGAATCGTCTTTTTTCACGAATCGTTATTTTGATTTGTATGGCCGGCTTTTCGTTTTAATTGGCCGTGTTCAAACAATTACGGAATCGTAAAAAATTACGGATACGTCTTAATAAATGACATTTCGTCTTTTTCAAAAAACTTTTGGTTTTAAATCACGAATCGTTATGACGGATCGGTCGGTACGACTAATGCCTGAATCACGAACTCAGTGTGAAAATCTATTCGGATATTTGATAAATCGAGAAAAAACTCGATTCCGTATGCAATGTGAGCGTTCATCCGTCATTACGTATCGTCTTTTTTGACGAATCGTCGTTGACGGACCGAGTGTGAATGAACCCTTAGTTGAGGCGCTGCAAAGGGCATAATGATTATTTTATGAGTGTTTAATCAATCATCATCATCAATCTGTATTGGCCCCTGCTAGACTCGTCGACAAGCCCGTTGCAAAGTTGAAGAAGAAAACATCACTGGTAATGTTTTTTCTTTTATAATTTGGGTTTACAAATTATAAACTCACATACACAAACACCACTAGACCCGAAGCAACTACTAGTAGATCATACAAATATTTGCTCCGTGCGGGAATCGAACCCGCAACTCGCAGCGCAGCAGTCCGCACCCACGACACAGGAAGATTCTTCGAGTGTGGGGGCTATGTTTATTTTTTTACAAAAAGCAAAGATTTTTGTGAAAATCGTTCAATACTGGCCGGTGATTTAGTAATTAAAAAACTTAATCGTTGCATGGAGTTATTCCACTCTGATCCCCAAACTGATCCCCTGTCAAATATTTTTACTTTCTATGGGATCAGTTTTTGGGGATCAGAATGGAATAAGGCGTTGCATGTACTGTTGAGTGTTGAATTTAGCTTCCAAAGTAATGCTCAAAATGCTAAGATAATAGAAGAATGCTTGAAGGTTTCTATGAAAAGTCTCTTTAAATTATTTTTTTCCAATAAAATGTCAAATTATTCATGAAAAACTACTATCGAAAGTATTGATTATGTATTCAACAGATTGGTACTTATATAATTCAACTGTAGACGGAATAAACAGGGCAAGTCAATTTGCGAGGCACTTAGACTTTCATGAGGGTTTCAAGATAGTCTTAGGTTTAGGTCTTAAGGCTAAAAATATTTTCAAGGATATCATTGCGTGTTAGACAACTGTATTTGCTTTGGAAAGTTGATGATTCGATTTTCATTAAGTAGGTATATCGAACTCGGTTTGTCGATAATTCAGTTTTAATAATGTTTTTTTTTCTGTCGATGCTTTATTGATGCGGTGTGACGTTTGTGCGAGAATCGTATTGCGAAGAAAATGAGAAAATAACACATTTTCTATTTTTTTATTATAATTTTGTCGGTTCAAAATACCTCCGAGGGACTGTCAGACTTGTACTGACTAAAATCTACGATGTCCTTTATTAGCCATTTACATTCCAGGTTCACGGTAATGATCTCGTGATCCGCGAAAAAAGGGAGTTGGCAATGGACCGATGCGGACTGTCCAAGACCGGGATGGATGGCGTTCTTTGGGAAAGGCTTACGTGCAGCACGCGTAGCATGGCGATTCTATCTCTATTCTACCAAGAAAAGACAAAATTATTTCATCGTTATTTCTTTATAAATCGACTGTTTTTTGCACAAATATGACACGATTCGTACACCATTGAGGAATAGAAACATATTTTTTTATATTTTTTAAACATTGTTATGCTTAAATCGATAAAAATCTTTAACGTTCTGTCATTTTGTCTATTCTCCCGTCGACAAAACTCGTTTCTACGGCGCCATGCTACGCGTGCAGCAGTGGATGGCAATGAGAGGAGGAATATAATTCACAGGCTTCGCCGACTAGTCGGCTTGTCGGTTAAAGTCACAGTAATCTCATTTCTACTAAATATCGAATATTGGCAAACGTGTTCAACTATCAATTACTTACTACTAAAGCACTACACACAACGTTTCCCAGTAATGAAGCGTATTAAAGGATTATTAACCGGGTTCGAACTAAATTACCCGGGTATTAGGTCTATTGCTGATTTTAGGGTCGTCGTAATATCGGAGATCGGTATTAATCGGCAATTTAACAAGGTATTACATGAAACCCTCCATAAAACTGAACGATTTAATAATTATTATTTATACAGGGTGTACTTTTCAGAATCGTGGGTCCAATTCGAAACTAGTAATATTGAAAAATACTAGAATATTTATGCCTTAAATCTGTTCTAAACTAAAATTTCAAAACGTTACTACTGTAACATATTTGATAGTTAATAAAAGTCAGCTTTACTATACTCATATTCGCGGTTCCGTCTTTAAAGATAACCTGGAACGCAAAGACAACAAAAATACATCATATATTTTTATTTTATTTCTTTAAAAGAATAAGGCCTTTGCCCAGCAGTGGGACACAAGATAGGCTATTAAAAAAAAAGAGTAAGGTGTATTTTAGTTGGTCAGCCCTGGGTGGACTTATTAGACTCATTCTAATAAGCCCACCCAGGGCTGGGAGATACATTTGATGTGTAATCATAATATCATATTTTGTATGTGATATTATTTTGCCAAAAAATAGCTGAACTATAAATTTTGTACCTACACATAATCTACCATTTCCGTAACACCCTGTAAACCAGTGTTCCGTAACACCAGAAATCGAAGCAGTTTTATGGGGTTGTCAGTAAAGCAGTAACGATCATTATCTTTGAGTTTTACTGTTACCTCGCAAGTTATCGCCGTCCCAAATCTTTGATACGATTCGGTTGACGTAAACCTGTGAGTAAATGAGTAGGTTACGTTAAGGCGCTTCTTCAACGGGTTTTTTTGCCTATAATGTTATAGTAAAGGCCTATACTACCCAAACTTAAAGATATTCGCTACCTTCTGCGGTAGATACATGGGAGGAGTGTCTGGATAGACGTCATGACGTCCTTACATTCCGCCTGACGCAGGTCCTCACACGACACGAAAGTTTTGAGAGATTCCTGTGTCGGTTAGGGAAAGTAGAAACGTTTGGGTGTCCGTGTCTTCACGGAGGCAATAGTCGGTAACCTCTCGCGCCCGGGATTGGTCGAGGCTTCTTCGGCGAATCAATTATGCTAGCAAAAGGAGGAGACGGAACGCGTAAGTGAGAGGACAGCATCTAACTCACGACCCAGCCGCAGGTAGACGCTCATGGCAATGGACGTCGCAGGACGATTCCCAGCCACCGTAAGCGCGGACATGCGGACGGCGAGTGATAAGCAATTCGCTGTCCGGTCTTGGTCCATGCCCGGGTCGAGGGCGCATCGTGTTCCACGTGCACCTCAAAGATCTATCAGCAAAATGAGGGGGCTCCTAGAGGGCCAAAAACCTGCTAGGGTAGCGGGGCTAACGAGCTACCTTGACCCCGGAACGTAAAGAGGGCTATTGAAGGACACCGTGGATTTTAGTCAATACAAGTCTGACAGTCCCCCCTGCCCTGACTTGGCTGGGACTCATTGGATGATTTTACCACATTTAAAAAAAAGTTTAAAACCAGACCTTAACCAAACTCTTCGGCTATCGCGTGAATCTCAATCAAAAGCCAGTTTCGCAACGGAAATGCAATCAAAATCAAATCGCTTGCAGTTCAAAGGCTCAATAATCGAATATTAATGCGAATATGATTCCTAATGCAACAATAATAGCGCTGTTAATTGCTTGGAGTACTAAGAAACGGTCAATACAATATTACTTCCGAAGAAATACTCAGTTGTACTGTAAAATGTCTTAGAAACAGATATTCGAAGGCGTGTGACATCTTAGGTACAATCCGCAATGATCTCGCATGGTGAATTATAACACAGTTCTCAGAAAAAGAAAGTGTGTGTCCCGGCAGTCCTAAAGTTATAGACTGAATATACTTACGCAAGTAAATTATGTGCTAAACATGTACATTATTTTAAAACCCCTACACTAGGTTTTTTTCCTGCAGCGTGGGTGCGTTTACATGCATTGAAACTCACATACACAAATACCCAGACCCGGAACAACTATTTGCAGATCATACAAAATATTTGTTCCCTGTGGGGATCGGATCCGCGATACGCATTTCATTCAGCAGACTTCCAAAAAGAACCAATTTAAAAATCATTGGTGCATAAAAAAAACCGGGTTTCGGGGATAAAAAGTTTTAAATCCATCTCGCGGTTTGAATTTTTCTTTCCAAAGAAAAACCGGGTTTAGTTTCGACTACCCTTAAGTCAGCCGTTCCTTACGTGACGAAACACAAGTTTATTGATAATAAACTTGAGCCAATATGAGGGAGAACTTTCTTGATTATTGGTTAAAGTTACTTGGACTAGAATGTTTCTTTTTCTTATATAACTTCTGTTTTAGTTATTTATTCTGATCGTTCGTTAATCTGACGTTAACTTTGTTTAGATAAGTTAAGGCATGTTGGCAAGTTGGGCAGCCAAAGAGGGACGCGAAAAAACAAAATGTCCACTTTTTCTTTGCACAATAAACAGTACCCGACTAATTATGAATGAATAAAATACTTAAACAAAATATTTATTAGAGAATTCGAAATCTTGACAATTAACTTATGCTCAACATTTTCAGTAAGTAATTTGAGCGATAATTACTAAGCATAACTTTTAAATCTTTTATCGCAAAGATTAATTAATCAATTCGAAATAATTAAAGTAGTTATCTAAAAAAATATAATAATATATATTCAGCTGCATTTCGATCGCCTGAGACTGTTAGGTATATCTACATCTGTGGTTGCCAATCCTGTATTGTTTTTATTGTGCAGGTAAAACTGTGGGGAAGCTTGTGCGTGCGGTAGGGCCATAAGATTAGAATCAACATTTTGACATTTAAAATACTTCCTATTAATTTAATTGAGACACAGTATGTCACTCTTCTTGCAAACCTTAGAAATTCCCGATAATTACTTGGAAAAAAACCTTTTATTAAAAAAAAAAAAAACAACAAAATAAAATTTTAATTATTTTCTGGATTCTTTGAAAATAAAACGTTCGAGTATTTACCGTCATTTCTAAGTATCTGTAATATTGTAGCACTTACTTAGTATTTCTCGATTCTTTTGTTTATTTTATCTTACCTAAGCAGAAATTTCTTAGTAATACTTCTGCACCGTTGGTCTAACTCGCAGAAGGAACTGTTATCTGCTACTGCTGATTATCTTGAGTTATTTCACAAGAAAAGTGTTATTGTTTTATTTACCAGGAAATTCTCAGTACAGTGGTCTACTTTCTAAGTCCTTGAACGAAGACATGAGTACGGATACGGATTTAGGAACGAACGAATGAACGTAACTAACGTCAGAATCTTGTGGACAGATATACCGCCATGACTGAAGTACTTTTGACGCGACGCTAGTTTCTATGTCATTACAGTTACCCGTTACATAGTTCACGGACGGTTTCGGACGTAGAAAACGTCCGAAACTAAGGTCGAAAACACGGGTATCGTGCTCAAACATTAGACCTCCAGTTCCGGATTCTGTATTTGAGCCCGAAATTTTTAACGTTAAGCGGTAACAAGCGAAATAAGGTTTATTCTACCTTTTACTATTCGCAGTTTTAACTAAAATTGAGATGGTGGATAATTACCTAAGTTTAAAACATCCAATGATAGTTTTAGTAACCATAATATAAGTTTTAAAACTTCAACAAACATGTTGTTATGTTTATGACTGATTATGCAAACACTACCTATTGACCCACAGATTACACAGAAACGGACTAACCCAGTTACTGGTACTTAGCATAACAATCTAGTACTATTAAAACTACCATATCCAGCAAACCGGTTATTATAAACAGTAATGCGTAGATTTTATCGAGAACTGACAGTAATTGAAACACATTAAATTCTAATACATTAGGTTTTATTCCTATAACGTTGTATGCCTTGGCATTATTGCTTACTGCAATATTGTTTAATGGTGTGGTATTTGTTAGGTCTAGATAGTGTTGTCTATTACATATCTATGTTTTTTGGAATAGACAGATAGAATATAGTTATGTATAGATAAATTGTTATATAACTGTCTTATCGGCACGATTGGTGCAATGGCTGAGAGTTCAACGGCTGCGCAGCGTGTCGCGGGTTCGACTCCGCACGTAACAAATATTTGTATGATCTACAAGTAGTTGTTCCAGCTATTTTTATCTCGGTATCTGTGTGGTGACCATCAAATAGCTATCAAAAGGTAAACTTCGTATTGGAATTTGCAATGAAACTGATAAATTTAAATGTTCCCTAAAATCAACTATTATAACGCTCTTGAGGCACTCCACTCCTCAACTTAGCCTCATAATAGGTATCAAGCCATCCAAGTTCAGGTTGACAACTGCTGGTCAGTGACTATCAAGTTAGCCAATAGCCGTGCTAGTCTGGGTGTTTGTATATGTGATTTGTTTTGTTTGCAAACGCACCCACAAGACAGAGGCAAAATTCCGAGTGAGGCAATGTTTAAAAATATATATTACAATAACACAGTTATGTTTTTTGTAATATTATTAAAAAAACCGACTCGTTATTTATTTTTTAGCCAAAAGCCTCTAAACTCAAGCCTCTCAAAACACTTGAAGAAGGACTGAAAAGCGTCAATAGTCCCCATTAAAGCATGACCCAAATCCACCGCAACTTCATCATGACACACCCTCCAGACCTTCGAGTCCCAGAGTCCCCACCTATCCGATTATAAGGCACAATAGCAGGATCCCATCTTGACCTCTCAGGACCTCTAAGAGGCTGCAATAACAAAGGTCGGGCTTAGGAGATGTAAGGCGATTTAGGTTGTGAGGGCGAGGTGGCAATGTGAGCGGGCAATATTGTAAATTTTTGAAATAAAACAAGTTCCTTTCGTCTCACGTCTCGTCAAGTCTCGAAATATTGAGGTTCCAGGATGACTCAGAGTTGTTGATGCAGTGGTCTGAACTAACAGCTGCGCTGCGTGACATTTAATTAATGAAAAGTCAAAAAAATCTTTGCGTATGGGTTTTCAGGGATGACCAAGAGTGACAGCACGATGGGTGAAGTGGCAGACCGTTTGGTTCGCATTGGTTGATAACAACCACAAGCATAAGCGCGGCTTCGATTTCCAAGGAACAATTAGTCATAGCATGACCCAAATATAATAATAAGTATTCCACAACTATCACACAACGCCATCTAGTCCCAAGCTAAGCCCCAGCCCAGAGGTTGTGCGCTATTAACGTTACATGTTGTATATTTCTAAATACATAAATATTATAGATAAATTACACCCAGACACAGAAAAAATGATCGTGCTCATTACACAAACATTCGTCCTGGGTGGGAATCGAAACCACGACCTCCAGCATAGCAGTCAGGGTCACTAACCACTAAACCAAAAGGCCTGTCAAATGGTTATTCCGAGTCTGACTATTCTATTTTTCATCAATCTCTTACCTTTATCTCAATTCTCATACACGTTTAAAAACATTCAAACTCAAAAGCACAAGTCATGAATCACTGAAAAGTAATAGAAAAGTATAGAAGACGAAAATATGCTGTGGTCTTTATCGTATGAAGCAACATATTGTATCGGCCGTAGCATGCACAAGCAAGTGAACATTCTGGAGTTTTGCCAAATTCATCTCGCTTATTGCTCGCTCAGCTTACCGTGTGACCGTGCCTAAACACGTGCCGTTATAAATTGTTTGTCAATATTACGTTTTCAGGTGTTTACGTCCGACTTGTTGCATCTTAGAAGTCAGGAGAAATGTTTTTTGATGCTAGATTTCGTACTTATGCAAACTAATAGTATTAGTAGGTAGTGATTGGTCGCGGGATTGTCTTATCATGTAACGGGGTCCCGGAACGTAAAGGGCAATTGACGGAAAAAATGGATTTTAGTCAGTACAAGTCTGACAGTTCCTTGTATTCTGCCCTGGGTGGGGAGGATTGAATGATTTTACCACGTAAAAAAGGTTAGTAGTGATAGCATTATTATTATCAGCCTATGAATGTGCCCACTGCTGGAACACAAGTCTCCTCTCTATGCGATTAAATTTAATCGCAATAAAAGGTAGATGGCACAACTCTTCGAAGTCTTCGCCGGTTTCCTCACTATATTTTCCTTCACCGTTTTGAGAGCAGTGATCAAATTAATTAAGTACACAAAATATAATGCGCTAAGCTAGGCTGGTCAAGATAAAATGGACCAAGCCTCCTCAACAAAAAGGACTACAGTACTTTGAAACACTTTTTTCCCGCACTCATCCCCTAATTTGTCCTATTTAGCACTTCCACCACGTCCTAACATGTTTCGGTCACATTCGGCAGTTTCCGCCGGTACTCGAGTCATGTAGAAAAGGTTCATTCATAGTTAGAGCCTCAGATTAAAGAAATAGGCGCTCGGAACACGCGAGTGCGTCCGCCAAAGCAAATACGTTGTTACGTAGTTTGTATATATTGATAAACCAATTTTGTTAATAATAGTCAAAAGTGAATGGTCTAATAGAGGCCATGACATCCGTAACCTTACTCAGAAAATACCTCTGCATAGTATCCTAGCACTGAACTAGACGAACACTTTGACAACGTGAGCTCTACAAATACGCTGTCGATGTCGTAGGCCTCCGGGGCTTCTAACTAACGACAGCTGTGCAATGAGACACCTGGGTTAAATTACAGCACAATGGAAAGTGCAGAAGGTTCAAGGAGTTTGGTTTTGAAGCCTATGAGATCTTTAACCAGTAGTTTTTAACCGATTTGAACTAATAATTTACTTAGGTATTTTTTATTAGACTGCTCTGTCCCACTTCTGGGCAAAGGCCTACCTCCACTCATTCCACGTCTCGCGAGACCATGCGTCCTCATTCCAATTTGGGCAGAACCGGTCCAGTTCGTCCTTAGGTATTGTTGGTCTTAAATTAAACATGACTTTTTTTATAGCGTGGTAAAATCATCAAAGGAGTACTCGCACCCCGGGCAGGGCGGGAGGGACTGTCAGACTTGTAGTGACTAAAATCCACGGTGTCCTTCAGTAGCCCTTTATGTTCCGAGGTCACGGTGATGGAAATAAGTCCCGCGACCCCGGCAGGCTTTGGCCCTCTGTGAGGGCCAAAGCCAAAAAGGGCCCGTCATTTTGCTGACGCTCTTTGAGGCGCGCGTGGAACACGACGCGCCGTCGACCTGGGCATGGTCCATGGTCAGGCAGCGAGTTGCCCTTTACTCGCTGTCCGCATGCCTGCGAAATTAAAACATGACTAAGGTATTTTTATATAAAATAATATTAAACGTCACCGAGAGGACATTAGAATTAATTTATTTAAGAATACAACGCGGTGGGTATGAACCTCGATGGATCGCTTGAAAAGAGCGTTGGATGTACTGAATCCGGAGATCATATGTTCAAATTTTGCTGTCAGTTCGAATTTTTCTTTCCATTAAAAGTCTTTACAAAATTATAATTGCTTTTTATTTACCCCCGACGGAAAAAGTTATAAGTTTGACATGTCTGTCTGCCTGTCTGTTAGTCTATCTGTGGAATCATAGAGCCCGAACGGATGAAGCGATTTCAATTTAGTTTTTTTTTTGTATGACAGGTGACTTACGTGCGAGTGTTCTTAGACATGTTTTATGAAAATCGGTTGAGCTGTTTAGAAGTTGTGGTGGTGAAAGTGAGGAAAGGTAACCGAAGGTCTGCAAATATACTCGAGTGCGGTATCAAATGAAAGCGGACTGACTGAAAGGGAATATTGATGACTTAATCGAGAGTGCTTTTAGCAATATAAAATGATATAAGTATGTACCTATAAAAGTATAAAAAAATAAAATAAAAACAGTAGATAATAAATAATTTGATTATGAATGTCATTTAAATTATTTATTAATTTTAATTTTTGCATATTTAATTTTAATTTTTGGTTTATGTTTATATTTAATTTTTTATAATTCTAAATATCAACATTGATTTTATTTTAATCTTATATTATTTTTAATTTATTTAAATGGTAATTTTATTTGTCATAGGTCTCAATATTGTTAACCTATTCAGGGGGGAGCGAGACAACCCCGACACAAGTGTTGTTTACCACTTACTGGGGTTGTTTCAACTCATACATGTTACGTAAATTAAGAGACTAATAAACGATATTTATATATTATATATAATTTGGAGCGGTCCCCCAACGCGACGTATTTTTATTACTTTTTAAAGGGAAATTGGTTTTTGTGTCGGAAGTTTTTAAATTTTAGTTAAAACCTTTAAAAAAAGAATACTAGCAAAATTTAGTTGTACTATTATTCAAAAACGCCTCTTTTAAACCTTTAAATCATAACAAACGTGATGTTACGTTAATTAAAGTCAAACAAAGTGACATAAAAAAAAATCCTAAGCCTTTTGCCCTCACATTTGTAACACACGTGCGTTCCAACAGTCTGACCTAATTACACCCACAATACGGACTTTTTAGTGCTTTTAAAGGAGAACGTGCTTAACTGAAACGAGTAGTGTAATTAAAAAGTCGGCTCGAGTTACACGAAAAACATTTTACACGTATCTGTTTCGAGATTAATTGTTTTTTGGTTTTTTCCTGGCTTTTTCGTCGTTTGTTTTTAAGAGGTAAGGTTAATAAGAAGCCGAGTAATTCATCAACTCTTTCTACCTACATACCTTTTTATGAGGAATGAAAAATCATCAAATGAATTTTCGGGAATTTGACGTGACGAAATGCGCAAAACACCCGTAAACTGTCTCGTGGGTAACAGTAAGCCCCTTCGTACACTAGGCGATGCAAGTCTCCGATACTTTACGATATTGGTATACATTGACGCGTGCCTGTGTCCGAACCACTATGGATTTGTATTCCGATAGTCGCTTGGATACCGAAGTCGCAAGATATCGGACACTGGAGTCGCCTTGTGTACGAAGGGCCTAACTCTAGAACGTAAATGGGATTTGAAAGGCACCTCAAACCCAGGGCAGTGCGGGAGGGACTGTCAGACTCGTACTAACTAAAATCCACGGTTTCCTTCATAGCCCGAGACGTTCCGAGATTACGGTAATTCGTTACGTCATGTGACCAAATAAGTTACCGACATAGACCATTTTTATCTTTTAACATTTTATTAGAGGTACCTATAATAAAATGTTTGCAAAACATTACAAGTAAAGCGAAAATAATATACGTACCTACGAAAATAGATTCTATTTTCGTATATTATTTTTCTACCGACTGAATTGTCCCGGAAGTAAAAATTGCCGTAAGTATAAGGCAACCCACGGTGACGGACGTCGCCAGACGATCTTCGGCCACCGTAGGCACGGGCATGCGGGCGGCGAGTAAAGGGCAACTCGCTGTCCGACCATCGACCATGCCCGGGTCGAGAGCGCGTTGTGTTCCACGCGCGCCTCAGAAAGCGTCAGCATAATGACGGGCCCCCCCTCTCAGAGGGCCAAAGCCTGCCGGGATCGCGGGACTTATCCCATCGCCGTGACCCCGGAACATAAAGGTCTATTGAAGGACACCGTGAATTTTAGTGAGTGATGATTTTGCCACGATAAAAAAAAAAGTATCAGGATTCTGCCTATGTGAAATGAAATGTTTTGATTTGCGTTGAACAAACTATGATCTATTTAGCAGAACTATCAACAGTTCACTAAATACTGTTTGGCATTCCCTATGTACCTGATAGCTGAGTAAATAACTCCTGAAATTCACGTTCAGTTACAATTTAACATGAATAAACGAGTAAATGTTGATTTAGTTCTTTAAATAGTCCCAGTGATACCTAGATGAAAATATACCGATTTTTTTATAAATACAACTTTTTAAATAAAACCCTAACAAGCAGGGTTTTATTTATTATGTCAATAATTAAATTATATTTCAGGGAATTACTCGATTTAGCTTTTCGTTTTTGTGATATAATTACTCGTAATTCGGGAAAAATGTATTTGGAAAAGATTTAAACTGTTTAAGTATTTAATTAATAGTTTTGATTAAAGATCAAAATTATCTGTATTATTTTATAAAACAATTGGAATTTCTTCTGTATTGTGGGTGCGTTGCCAACATAGAAACTTACATAAACAGCGCAGGAGACGAACCGCTCAGCCACTACATCAGCCGTGCTGTCGTGTAATTTTTATTTCACAGATACTTAGAGATATTTTAGTTTTACAGATAATCTGTAAAACTAAAATATCTCTATGTTTTTTTTTTTTAATTTAGTTTCGTGAAAGTATAAGAAAAGTGTAGATGAAGTAACAATATAGCTTTAATGTCCTCGTATATTTAGTCAAATCCCGTAGTGAAATGCATTTTAATTACGCCACCCGACGAGATTCTTTTTTTTTATCGTACTAATATCATCAAATGAGTTTTCCTACCCGTAGAGGAGGAGGGGGGGCAGAATGGTGTGGACTCCACGGTGATCCTTTAATAGCCCTTCACGTTCCAGGGTCACGGTTACCTGATGACACAGACCCGCGATCCTGGTAGGCGTTGGCACTCTACAGCAGCTCTTTGAACACGACGCGCAGTCGTCTATCCGTGGTCCATGATCGGACGGTGAGTCAACCTACTCTCCCTCCGTATGCCCATATTTTGTTAGGTCCATTATTAAGTACACTTTTTAATGACACTGTCATGACTATTACGACCAAAATTGTGACAGACATGACAGAACGATCATATTTCACATTATTGATTTCGTCACATTACTTCCCAGTATCACAAAACGTGACAAATACATTACTATGCCTAAATACGTGACAAAAAAATCACGACTTTGTCACAAAAATTTAAAGGTCAAACCACACTAATTCAGTAAATACACATTTTCCCGCTAGACAATTTTTTTAAACAAGATCGATTATTTTATATTACTATACTATATTACTATAAGATTTTATTTTATACTAGCGGCCCGTCCCGGCTTCGCACGGGTGGAGGACCCGGTCTAAAACCCGGTCCCGATGGTTACAAAACACAAAAAAAATAAATATCCGAATCGGTCAAGCCGTTTTCATGTTATGTCGTGACAACGGAAAACGGGTTTCATTTTTATATATATAGATTACATAACACAAGATTTGATCTGTATTTTATATACCGTACTAACAGTATTTACTGCGTTAAATCTAAAGAAATTTGTAGAAACACCTCTTGTGTACAAAAGAGTTTTTTTTTTAAATTACAGTCATAGTTTCAGTTTACTTTACATCACACAAACTCGTGGTCACAGGGACTGTCTTCAAGTAACCGTGACCCTGAAACGTAAAGGGCTATTGCAGGATCAACGTGGAATTTAGTCAGTACAAGTCTGAGAGTGCCTTCAGTCCCTCTTTACGTGGTAGGACTCATTTATGACTTAAACAAGAAAAAAATACGTCACAGTAACGGGAAAACTCATGACATGGCCTTAAAACGGTGTAAACCCGCCTTAAAAATGAATCATTTGTAACTGTTCTGTCTCGTTGTCGTGAGGCTCTAATAAAGCCCCTTGACACGACACTCTTTTGTTGTAGTTAGCACCTCAAAAACATCTGTGTATTGTTGTTTAACGTTTTATTACGACAACTAATTGAATGGTGTTTTTTATTTCTGCTTTTTTAGTGTTGCGTTAATTAGTATCTTGTTATTGTGCCCTTAAAAACTCAATCTGGCTAGCCTTTTCCCAATTATGTTGGGATCGGCTTCCAGTCAAACCAGATGCAGCTGGATATCAGTATTTTATATGTAGCGGCTGCCTATCGGACCCCCACAACCCAGTAACTGGGTAATACGATACTCAACGGTAAGTCTGGTAGTCAGAATTTGGAGCTTCTGTCTAATAGTAACGACTATCATAGATCTACAAATGGCAGCCGGGACCAACGGATTTACGTGCTGTCTGAGGCACGGAGCAAACTCGCTGTGACAGATGGTCACCCACCCACAGACTAACCTCAGCAAGCGCGGGTTAACCCCGGCTTGTACGGCTGTAATTATTTAGCCACGTGCTCTTCACCGCCGTGGATAAATAAATAATAATAGGTACCGTTTTATGAAAAGTTGAGCAAGCTGAGGTTTCAAAAAAAGGAGGAGGTTCTCAATTCGTCGGAATCTTTTTTTTTATTTACTGCTACCTACATATCACACCTGAATAAATGCGAAATTTTATGAGTATGGATGGATGGTTTGTTGTTACTACTCTTTCACACAAAAAAGAAAAGTACACATTTAAAACTAACCTAATTTTGAGCTAAAAAGAAATTCCATTCAGCTGTTGTCACGTGATTGATAAACAAAACATGTCCAAACATCAACATTTTGGCATTTATAATTTATCTAGCTTGTGCCTGCGGTGTTTACAAAGTGAAATTAGGTAAAATAATCCCACAGGAACGCTACACGGGGATAATATGTATTTTAGGTTTTAATCCAGGTTAAAAACTCTCTGTGTACATTCATCCAAATCCCTACAGTAGATTTTGCGTAGAGTAACAAAAATCAGTCCATATTCATTTTTCGCATAATAGAGGCCGCATGCGTAATGAACCAATAACTGTACAGTTTTAACACATACATGCTTTTTTTTCGTGGTCAAATCATATAATGAGTCCTCCCACCCAGGGCAGGGCAGGAGGGACTGTCAGACTTGTACTGACTGAAATCCACGGTGTCCTTCAGCTCTTTTACGTTCCGGGGTCACAGCTAATTTGGTAATAACGGCAGGAGTTGGCCCTCTAAGCACATACACACAGGGCAAGGCAGGAGGGACTGTCGGATTTGTACTGACTAAAATCCACGGTGTCCTTCAATAGCCCTTTATGTTCCGGGGTCATAGTAATTCGGTAGTCTCGCCAGGCTTTCGCCGTCTAAGCATATACACGCCAAGCTTGCCTGTCGGTTATGCATGCAAGGATGAAATCATCATGCAAAACCGTAACGTGTATGGCGTCCATAATACAATTATACTCATGGTTGTCAGATACAAACCTTATAGTTACTGTGATAAGGTTCATATTACTGCAAAATTAAAGTAACAATAGAAATAAAGAACATTGGCCATTTATTGCACCTTATGTTGCCTCCAACGGCACACCTTTTTAACAGTCCTCGCTAAGTCGCCTGATGAGTACTGTTAATCCACTCCGCTGACTTACGTCACCTTTCCAACTCCGCTACTAATCCTTTTTTCATTCCGTTTCCATTCGGTTCTCGTAAAGCGCTTTCCGCTTTTTTCCGCAGTGTGTTAAAAACTCGGAATTGGCTTTAAAACTTGGTTTCGAGGGAAAATTGCAGAATGACAATCTGGAAAGTTGCATCCATGCATTTTCTCGGTTCCATAGTGCAATTGCAAAAGGATGCTACACTATTTTAGACGTTACCAATGTTTGAACACGTTTTGTCGCTGTGCTGTGGCGTTGCTTTGGTATGTGTGAAACTAGCCTAAGGACAACGACTCATTTAAGTTAAAAAAAGTAATTACATACACTTTTATTTGGAATGGTAAAGTCATCAAATGACTCGTCTCGTCCTTGATGGAGCGGAAGGGACTATCAGACTCGCACTGACTAAAATCCACCTTTGTTCCTTTAATTGCTCTTTACGTTCCAGGGTCTTGGTAACCTGCTTAACGCCGTGACCGTGGCAAGAAACCCCGACAAATTGCTGACAGCTCTTGGAGGCGCGAAACACGACGCGCTATCAACACGGTGATAGTCCATGCTCGGACGGCAAGATACCCATTACTCGTCTTCCACATGCCTTGTCCCGCGACCCTGACAGGCTTTTGACTTTGGCCAGTCAGTTGGCTGATAGCTCCTTAAGCGTGGAAAAAAGTGTCGTAAGTGAAATACCCAACTAACCTCTCTGATTGATTGAAAATCCACCTAATCAAACAATTATATCAACTTCTAATTTAGCATCTAAATCTATGATGCCTAAGGCACATTTTACTTATCCTTTAATTAATTTCGATTGATCCCTTAGGGTTATAATAAAATATTTATCGGAGGGAATCGCGGATAATCGAAAAAGGACAAAGAGATTGATAAATTTAATCGTCAACCCTTTTTTGGGTAATCTCCTTTACAAATAAGGTTTTAATTAAAAAAATAAGTCGTTATAACAAAAGTGTTATCTTTAAACAGAGTTTATCATTGATGAAAATCGTTCTAAATCAAAAATAGAAACAGATATCTACTGTTTATAAAAAAATTACTTCTGGAAAATATTCGGACTGAAACTTGACTGAAACTCTATCAAAGTCATAAGGTATCGTAGACTTTGTTGTTTACAAAAAATGTTGCCCCACACTAGGAAATTCTCCTGCGTCGTGGGTGCTTTTACAAACATGTAACTCACATACACAAACGTCCAGACCCGAAGCAACTACTTGTGGATCACACAAATATTTGCTCCGAGCGGTAATCGAACCCACGACACGCAGCGCAGCAGTCTAATCGCTTAGCCACTACGCTAAATTAGCCGCGGAACTAACGTATAACCGTAACCCCGGAACGCAAAGGGCTATTGAACGACACTGTGGATTTTAATCTGTAGGTACAAGTCTGACAGTCCTTCAACCCTGCTCAGGGTAGGAGGACTCATTTGATGATTTTATCACGCAAAAAAAGGGTTCCTTGTAGACTGCGGAACCCCTAAAATCAGTTGTCCCTTTGGGTTTCGCGTAAAACGATTATTTTTTTTTATTTGTTTTTACTATTGAAATATTGGTGGATCGGTTTATATTTAGACTGGCGACAAAATAGTCTTCAAAAATATCTGTTACCCGACTGCTTTATTTATTATTTGTACATAGGTTTCTGCAACTGGCGACAAAATACACTCCGAAAATAATTAAATAATAACAGTTTCCACAGTTAAGCGCCGATTTTCACAATTAAAAAAATAAAGTAAATAAAAAGGCTTAATTAATGCCTTCTGACCCAATTATCAAGATGTCTTCAGTCAAAAAACATGAAAGGGAATCTTTTCATGACCTCGTCAATGGCTTATGAGATTCCTTCAGCTTTTGTGACCTCTCATGACCCTTCAGCGAAAGAATGCCCTTTGTAAATTATAAAGAGAATTTCGAAAATGTTTTTTTTTTGTTGTTATGACTCAAATTATACGGCTTTGTTATTGGTAGATTTAACCTCAAAAATGTATGTAGATAAAGTTGTTCCTATTTGTGGCACATTAAGGCAGCGATCAATGACGATTATTACTAGACTCCACATGCACGATCTAAGGAACAAAAACTATTCTGTCAGCTCGCTGAGGTAATACGTAAGCGAGAGGGACGGGGTACTGCGTTGTGATTGGCTAACTCAAGGTCTGTTCTGTCTCAAGTTATGTTTACGGCTCACAGGAGTGGTCGAAATAAGACGGATATAAGACTTTTTTTGCCTAATGTGTTGACAGACATCGGTCGCCTGTTGTTAGGGTAATATATCGTCGTTGGCAGCGATTGATTCCTGTGCTGCTTGTCGTAGATTCGATTCTCGTTTTTGTCGTCCCTAATCAACCAGTAATATAATTAGTTATAGGTAATGGCCGAAATTTTGTTTAAATTTTTTACAGTTTCAACTAAACAAGAAACTCTTATAATTTCACGATGTCCGTCTGTAGGTCTGTCTGTCCGCAGCTTACCTAAGAACGAAAAGCTGTAATATTGGCATGATTATACAAAGCAGTTACGAAGCATTTTTCTTTCAAATCTATATACATATAATAAAATAGTAGGAAAGTCAAAACTGTACATTGAATATTTTTTTTTAAAGAATACTTGGGGTGTGATCTACAATCGATACCGAAGCCAAAAATATAGTTTTTAGAATTTTTGTCTGTTTGTCTGTATGTATGTCCGGGATAAACTCAAAAAGTACTGGACGGATTTGAATGATTCTTTTTTTGTTGTATAGGTATTAAGTCTGGTCAAAACATAGGCTATAATTTCTTTTGAAAACTTGAACAACTGGCGCAGAACCGCAACAGAACAGCTAAACTATAAGAGATACAAAAATGGTGCGATAGCAAAAATTGTTCCACGTGATGAGCATTTTCTGCTCAGAGAATTAGTTTGAAGATCTGGAACACCTGATGTGGAACTCCAAGAGCCCAGATACATTATAACATATACAGGAATGACGTCTTAGCAAGAGTTGTTCAGCGTGATAAGCACTCTCTGTTGACGTATAAAAATTGAAGATCTAGAACACCTAATGTGGAACTCCAAGAGCCCAGCTACCCCACGGTGGTGGACGTCCACGGCGTTGGACGTCACAAGACGATCTCCGGCCACCGTAGGCGCGGGCATGCGGGTGGCGAGAAAAGGGCAACTCGCCGGCCGACCAAAGACGGCGCGTCGTGTTCCACGCGCGCCTTAAACAGCGTCAGCATAATGACGGGGCCCCCTCTCAGAGGGCTAAAGCCTGCCGGGGTCGCGGGACTTATACCATCACCGTTACCCCGGAACATAAAGGGCTATTGAAGGACACCGTGGATTTTAGTCAGTACAAGTCTGACAGTCCCTCCCGCCCTGCCCGGGGTGGGGGACTCATTTGATGATTTACCACGAAAAAAAAGAGCCCAGCTACACTATAACATGATTTTTTTCAACTGGACGTGGATGGCTATTTTCGAAACTATGAGAAATATCGAAAAATGTTGAAGACTCCTTTCAACAATTCTGGGAAGTAATCATATACGGCAAACTTAAGAAAAACGTATGATTGAAAAAAAAAACTAATCAATCTTCAAGGCGATGACTGTATTCGAAACTTAAGTTAAACTTTTCTTCTGAAATCATGCTTATTTTTGTTCAACTCAACGCCCAGTTGAAAAATTCAACCTGTATAGGAATGACGTCTTAGAAAGAGCTGTTCAGCCTAATGAGCATTATCTATTGATGTATTAAAATATAAGATTTGGAACACCTCATGTGGAAATCAAAGCTATCACTAATTTCACGGACTGATTTTCGATGACGATTAATATATTAATACAATTTTTATTCTACTGGCCAAACTCCCATGAATTTTTTACCCAGGCCCTTGGAGTTGGGTATCAGACTTTTCAGATCTTCGATTTTGCCGACCCCATTGTCGCTGGCATAAGCAACAAGACCCGCGTACGAAGTCGCGGGCAGAAGCTAGTATAATAATAATTATAATATTCCACAACTATCACACAACGCCATCTACTCCCAAGCTATGCAGAGCTTGTGTTATGGTACTAGACAACTGATAAACATACTTATATATTTCTAAATACTTACATATTATAGATAAATAACACCCAGACACAGAAAATACGATCGTGCTCATCACACAAACTACATTTGTCCTGGGTGGGAATCGAACCCACGACCTCCAGCATAGCAGTCAGGGTCACTAAACACTAGACCAACAGGCCTGTCAATATGCTAAGAATACCTAGTTCCTCTGTGTACTTTCTACTTACAAGCAAAAATAAAAGCCATTAGATGTGCTTGCGCCGTAATTAGGTCACACAAAGTAATTTAAAATGAGAAGACTTAATTTACACTTGTAAGTAACTTTAATTGTAATTTTCAGCTTATGTAACCGAGACGGAGTAGAAAAGCACCCGCGGGTGCTTTTCAAGTATGTAGTATGTTCGTCTTAGTTATGTCAACTTCAGAGTAACATAAGATATTCTGTTAATCTAAAGTTAAAAGTGCTTCTGGAACGTAAAGGCCTATTGAAGAAACTCCCTGGATAAGAGGAATCATTTCATATGTATTAGTATATTAGTTATAATAGCCATAGTTAGATGTACTAGTTTTAATTGTTTCGTAGTAAAACTATCTACATCTAACTATGGCTATACGGTTGCACCTATTCCAGCTTCTTCTCCGTTTGACCCAAAGCTTGACTGGTTTGTTCGCGGGACTTATACCATCACCGTGACCCCGGAACATAAAGGGCTATTGAAGGATGCCGTGGATTTTAGTGAGTACAATGGTATCTTTGAATTTTTGGTTCTAGGACATGCCCGTTTCCTCACGATGTTTTTCTTCACCGTTTTGAGAGCAGTGTTGATGACATAAATTACACAAAGTAATGCGCCAGGCTTGATCCGAATCGACGACCTACAACTCGTAAGTCGGGGCCTATACCACTGGGCTACCACTGCTCTCCTAGTCTTCTACTAGTCCTTCACTAATAATCTTTAAATAACTATAGTTCCAACAAAATAACTTACAACAACAAACATCCCATTACAAGTGGCAGCGAGGTTGTTAACCACACCGTTAAACCCCCAAAGGGGTTAACAACTAACTTTCAACCCTTCCAAAGTTAAATAAGCACCCTCAATAGAGTTCAAACTCGCATGGGGGTTGAAAAATAAATATTTGTTGGACATTTATGGGGTTATTATGAAGTGACTTTATTTAGAACATTATCTCACTTGAATGTTTGAATTAGCACCCGTATTTGTTTGTGAAAAGGCTTGTTGAAAAGTCGTGTGGACTTTTTTTTCGTAATATGGAGAAGTGATACACAACAATACAGATATTATCCGCTTTTTCACGACTGCCCAACTATAACTGTGAGCAGTTGAGCATTTGACATCCCCCATGCTCAACTAATCACTTGATAGTTTAGAATTTGGACAATTTCTTTTTCATGACATAATTATGTTCTACATGAAGTAGTTTGGGCCTTGGAAAAAAGAGTTCCAGTTATCAATTAATAGACGGCCAGGCTCAAATATGAGTAGAGCATTTTGCAGATGAGCAGTTCGGAATGTAAACGGCATAACTCAGTTAGGCAGTATCATCTACCTGAGAATTTCTCCTGTCTCGTCTATGAATCTCTTCATTTCTAATTTTATCATACGTAAACTTATCATAATGTTATGTTAAATATCAATTCAGCTAGCTCAACACCAGATTTCAAAATGGCTACAGCTTCTATTACCGTTTTCAAATAGAAACCCATATTTTGAATAAACAATCTGTTCTTGATTGAATACCAAACAAAACAACTGTTTTCTTACCATTAACCTACTTTGCGGAGGGTGATGCGGTGTTTACGTATTGTAATTAGTTTGTTTGCTAATTAGTACGAGGTTCGCGGTTTATGCGCCAAAGGTTATTTTGAGAAAATGAAGAATGCTCTCATGTTTAACACGGTTTTCCTTTTAAAGTCGGAAATAATCCCACGGAAACATTTAAAATAAACCGGGAAACCGAAAACTCGGGAAAATCATAACTCCCCACTTTAACGTGGTGGATTATGGCCCACTCTTCTCACAGAGATAAACAGAAACATTTTTTATAGGCTGATGTGATGAAGACTTAAGAGGAGTTCTGGAGATTACTCCCATGTTTGTAAGGTTGTAGGGTCATCAAATAAGTCCTCCTAGCCTTGAGTAGTGTAGAAGAGACTCCCAGACTCTCTCTTACTGACTGACTCAGTCTTAAATCAATCGTGTTCTTTCACGTTTCTGAATAGTTATATCAAACTGTATAACCTCAGGCCCCGAGTAGAAAACAATGCTCGTCGACTGAGCCTGGGTCCTTGATCATACGGTGAGCAACATAATAAGACCTGTATACCACAGCCGCTTGCAGTGACTTTAAAAAATCTAAATTTATGTTCGTTTGATTAAGTATTCCTCGAACTTGCGAAAGCACGTAGGTATCCATTACTCGTTAAGGCTTATTTGGGGGAAAATAAGTAAAAAATATATTCTATTGGTTATTGTTTCTTGGCCCAAAAGTGACACAATTCTGGCTAGCTGTAATTCATGACAATAACTAAGAGCTTACCTTATCTGCTTCGAATTATGTATGACGATCTGAAACGGAAAAAAAGCTGACATTAATAAAATATGCGGAAGGTAAATAATACAGGTGAGGCAGATATAACATATTTTAATACTATTTTTTTAAACATTTGAGAATTCAAAATGCGTATAACAGACACAGGTACTTATTTTTTACGTGGTAAAATCATCGAATGAGTCCAAACCACCCCGTACTGTCAGACTTGTACTGACTAAAATCCACGGTGTCCTTCAATAGCCCTTTATGTTCCGAGGTCACGGTGATGGAATAAGTCCCGCAACCCCGGCAGGCTTTGGCCCTCTTAGAGGGGTCCCCGTCATTATGATGACGCTCTTTGAGGCGCGAATGGAACACGACGCGCCGTCGCGTCGACACGGGAGACCCAGGTACTTGAAGTAAATAATTTGATTTAGATTTTACTATTAGCACAATAGGGTACCTATTTTACTGCATAAATAAATTGATAATCTATTTAGTCCGTCAGTAATAATATTGAATTATGTATTTTTTTGTGCGAAGCGCTGTTGAATCCTCCAACCGACACAAAAATATTATATTATTAGGTACTTCATATAAGCTAGTTCTTCTTTATTAACAACATTTGCTGTGAACCATCATTCTGGAGCGTACGTACATAAATAAACCCTGTATTTAGAATTTTAGTAGAATATTTGACGTAATTGGTATAAACGCCCTCTGTTGTTCCTAAGCAGAACCATGTAATTGATTAAAAAATATCGATAATAGGATTTCAAGTTCAAGCTTCTATCATTTTTTTCGCGAGAATAAATGATTCTATACTATTCACTACCACCGTATCCCATCACGTCCCATCCTGTCCCATCCTGTCCCATCTTGTCCCATACTGTCCCATCCTGTCGCATCCTGTCCCGCCCTGTCCCGTCCTGTCCCGTCTTGTCCCGTCCTGTCCCGTCCTGTCCCGTCCTGTCCCGTCCTGTCCCGTCCTGTCCCGTCCTATCATCATCATTAGATGAATTATTTGAATATGTAGTTTTTCTATTCGAAGCTAGATCGCGCTACTGAACTACGCGTCTTGGTGTGATGAAACACTTTAAATTCGAATAACTTTTGATAGACTGAACCGATTGCAATGAAACAAAAACTAAATGTTACCTCAAGTTACGCTTAATCGTTGTGTATATAAGTTATTTACATTGATTTCGTACTTTTTACGTGATGCCCGGACATATAAACATACAAACAGACAAACAGACAAAAATTCTAAAAATGCTAGAAATGGGTCCTATTGGTTGTCCTTTAACACCCTAGCTATTTTTTTTGGATTTTATTTTGATGTACAAAAACAATTTTTCTA
Source organism: Agrotis ipsilon (assembly GCA_028554685.1). Lineage (NCBI taxonomy): Eukaryota > Metazoa > Arthropoda > Insecta > Lepidoptera > Noctuidae > Agrotis > Agrotis ipsilon. The sequence continues at coordinate 8,563,454 of CM052979.1, forward strand.
CAGTTTTATTATATGTATAGAAGATAGATAGATATAGATAGATAGATAGATAGAAGAAGATATAGATATAGATAATGGAAACGTATTTTTTATTTTTTCAAATCAATGAATATTGACAAAGATAAAACGCTGCCATATTCGGGAGTGGGGGCTTGTAACGTCATTGCGCTTGTAAAATTGTACCGACCGAGTAACGTTTTGTGATTTTTAGAAGCGTTGTACCTTCGTCAATTTTGGTTTACGTGACAAAAGAAAAAATACGAGTCTAATATTTTGTAATGATCTACAATTCGGACTAATATTTATTTTTGAGTAAAATACCGTATTGTAGACTCTGGCTGCTACTGAATAACTCCCGGAGATAAACCTCAGGAAAACTTAACCCGACCTATAAAATCGAACCAAAGATCCCACAGTCAACAGTAGCACTTTAAAAACACTACACCAGTCAGCAACATTCGCCCAAAGCGAAAACTACCCATCGTTAACAGAACTATATTGAAGCATACAATTTTAACGACGCCACTACAATAACCGAACGTTAAATGTTATTGCAAGGCATACGACTGTAAAGCCTTGTATATACGGACCTGGAATATGGAAATTGAAATGGAAATACTGTGAAAACTATGCCTAAACAAATATAGATAAAATGTTAGACGTAGTTCCGTTTTTGGGCAAAGTTATCTAAAACTATACCTATATATAACTCAAAGATGACTTGACTGGCATAGTGATCTATCAACGCACAGCCCAAACCGTTGGACGGATCGAGCTGAAATTTTGCATGCAGGTAGATGTTATGACGTAGGCATCCGCTAAGAAAGGATTTAGATCAATTCTACTCCCCAAGGGGATAAAATAAGGGATGAAAGTTTGTATAATTTTTCTTAGATTTTCGACTGATTCAACTGAAATTAAAGATTGGAGCTACTGAAGACGTCCGTTTAAAAAGGATTTTGATAAATTCAACCAAAGGGGATAAAATAAGGTAAATGTATTAGTTTGAACCTGTCAGTACCTAATGGAACGAATAAATTAAGACGAAATAGCTAATAATGATACTTCTTAACGCGAGCGAAGCCGCGGACAAAATCTAGTGCATAATAAAATTAACTATATTTTCTAGACTACAGGCCTTCTATCTAGAAGGGTAATAGGTAGCTCGCCGCCTGATCAAGGACCAGGGTTACTACTATGTAAGCACGATTTTTTTTTTTTTTTTACGTGGTAAAATCATCAAATGAGACCTCCCACCCCGGGCAGGGCGAGAGGTACTGTCAGACTTGTACTGACTAAATTCCACGGTGTCCTTCAATAGCCCTTTATGTTCCGGGGTCACGGTGATGGTATAAGACCCGCGACCATGTAAGCACGATACGATTTAAAATTTGGTGATAATATGATTAGACTATAATCATTGTACCGACTCTCGATGTGTTGTCAGAATTTATGAATTGAGACCTAATAGGGTTCACTCATAATTTTGAGTAGTACACCCCATGGCCCGGGTGAACGCCGTTTAGGATTCTACGCGCACATCAAAGAGCTGTCAGCAAACTGCCGGCGGCCTGCTGGAATCACAGCACATCGTTAAGGTAACCGTAACCCTAGAACGCAAAGGGCTTCCGTAAGAATCGAGTCCGCTCAGAGTATCACTCCCAGAACAGAGATTGACAGTCCTTCCTTTCCATCCAGGGTAGAAGGACTTATCTGATACGCCTTCCAGGATCGCGGAACTGTCTAAACAAGTAACTGTGACCCTGGAACATAAAAGTTATGGAAGGAACACCGTGTATTTCAGTCAGTAAAACTCCAAAAGTTTAACTCAAGGCGGAAGGACCCATTTGATATTTTTACCCCGTAAAAAAGGACTAGTTTGATGATTTTGAACACAGCTAAATATAGAGGTCATCAAAACTTGCAGATTCCATTCCAATCTAAGTAAGTAAGCAGTACAGCTTATATCATCAACTTAATACCAGCTTTAAGTTAAGAAACTTAAGTTATCGCTCTGTCTTTGACTCCAACGGATAAGTTCATCACAATATCTCGATTCACAACTTAATCAAAAGTTTGTTAGTTTGATGTCAGCTTAAGCAGAATAAAGTTGACAAGTCCTATTATACTTTGAATGTACAGTCAACAAAACAGGTAATCATTCAGACAGAAAAAATAATGTTATGCAACTTTCAGTGTGTCTGTCACACATCAATCTCTTTCACTGTATGATGTAGTATATAATCAAAACGAAAATAATTATAGCAAACAGCAAAAACAAAGATTTTTCGTTTAATCAGGGTTACACGCATCTATACAAGACATAATTATTTAGCAATCATAATACAGAAAACGAAATGAAAAATATCTTATTTTTGAGGGTAACGGCATAGACTCCCCTATGGTGTTGCTTTTTGCTTGCAAGGTCTGGTTAATTGCGCGGGACTGTCTTATAAACGTAACCCTGGAACATAAAGGGCTATTGAAGGATCACCGTAGATCTTAGTCAGTCGAAGTCTGACAGTCCCTCCCGTCCCACCCTAGGTTCCCGCCCTAAGCGGGAGGACTCATTTGATGATACGATAAAAATATAATAATATAATATTCCACAACTATCACACAACGCCATCTAGTCCCAAGCTAAGCAGAGCTTGTGTTATGGGTACTAGACAACTGATAAACATACTTATATATTTCTAAATACAGATAGCGCGAGATCAGGTGGCAAAGTTCTCCACAGCAGGGCGAGTGAGGTGGGGCGTGCGTGTGGTAGCGGGGGGGCTCTTCACTCAGACCACAACTGCATTAACTCGCGCGCTCTTCTGTACATAATATTCTAGTAAATTAACCCAGTACACAGACAATGTCGTGCTCATTCAACAAACATGGTCCTGGGTGGGACTCGACACCCACGCCCTCCGGCATAGGCTGTCAGGGTTCATACCCACTAGACCAACAGGCCTGTGATAAAAAGATCCCGCGATACATTATAAAAAAAGTTTTTTTTTTTTTTTTTTTCGAATTAAAAAAGTCTAGTTAAAACTAGCTGTCTGGTTACATGTCTCTTTTGCTGACCGTACTTGTCATTAGAGACAAATAACGAAATTAATTAGTGTTAAAAGAAAAGTTTTAATGAGAGTATGAAAGATGGAGGCTGTATACCAATCTACAAAGCATTGTCTTAAGAATTTATTTAAACTTAACAATCATTTATAATGAGCGCTCTTGCGAATGTTAAGGCGCTCCCACACCGGGAGCATTCGCGTGTAATTCAAATTCAAATATTTCAAATATTTTATTAAAATAAACATTACTAAAATACAAAGAAATCTATGAAAATAATGATAGTCCTAAAAAATTCGATGTCTGTACTAGGTACATTAAACCTGTAATGTAACATTATATATTCAACTTTGAGCATTTCATGACAGTACTACCTCCCTGCCTGACGAGCATTCGCGTAGGATAGTTTAGATACAAGGTGCGCATTGTGATGTTCAATTGTTCTTCTTCACCGATGAAATGCTCGAATCTGTAACGTTACATTACAGGAGAATGCTCGCAGTGATGGGAACGCACGCCTTTACTTTACTTAAAAGCAAACGAGAGCGTTTTATCAAGCATTTATTGAGTGATCTAGCGAAACCGTAGACATTAGACCGTAACCGTACACATAAGATTAGAACCTAGAGCGTTTTTTAAAACGATCATGATTTGTTCAAATGATCGTAGTGATGTTTGACGCTATAGTTGGATTTTTACGCCGTTCAGTTCAACAACGGCGTCTCCTTGTTGTTAGAAATGAATTCTCGAGTCTATCAGCACCTTTATAATTTAAATCGTCAAAGTGCGTTTTAAACTAAGCATAAGGCAGCGGTCCTACTGATGAGGCGGAGCGGAGACGATTCACCAATCACCATCATCATCATCAGCCGGAAGACGTCCACTGCTGAACATAAGGCCATCCCCCCATGACACGCAAGCCGAACGACAATTCGCCACTTGCATCCATCGCTTGCCCGGACTCCACGATGTCGTCGGTACACCTAGTGGGAGCCTACCTACGCTGCGTCTTCCGGTCCGTGGTCGCCACTCGAGAACCTTTCTTCCCATCTCGGTTGGTCATTCGACGAGCGATGTGGCTGCCCATTGCCACTTCACGTCAGCTAATGTCGGTAATTCTGTTCTTCGCCGAATGTTCCGTGTGTTCCGGATTTAAACACGCATAGAAACTCCGAGCAAAGCGCCATTCTCCCTTGCCCGTTGAGTGACTCTTAGTCTCTCTAAAGGCCAGCAGGCAAAGACTTACGTTCAGATTAATAATTGGCATACTACTTGTTAAACACCTTGTTTTGAGAACACTGCGAGATTTCTTCTCGAGGAAGATATCAAGTAGCACAATGGCTTGAAATCCACATCACATCTTCACTCAATCCATGTGATTGGTGAATCACTCTCTGCTCTGCTCCACTCCGCCTCAATGGAACCGCAGCTTTATGAAAGGTTCCGTAATCAAAAATACTTTTCACAAAAAAAAATTAAAAAAAATATTCAGACTACCCCAAAAATCCTGAAGATACTCGTAAATCTTCAATGAATTTCCGGGTCAGGCTAAGTTGCCTGACCCGGAAATTCAACCCAGTACGTCATACTCAGCAGTAAAACTCACATCCATTACACCAACGGTACACTCGCCACTAAACCAATAAGAAACAAAACCTTATTAAAAAAAAAAGAAAACATCTAAGAAAAGGAATTTAATTTTGGAATTTTTTCGACCAACCAAAGTCTTTGTAAACAAGACGTTTGAATTTCGAACAAACGTGGAAGATGAAAGTAAATACTGAATCCGAGAAATAAGGAAATGAAATCATAATATTGAAAAGTGAATTGAACAGGCTGGGGTGTAAGAAAAAATATACTGAATTGAGTAGGACCAGCACTCGTAGCATGGTGCCGTAGGAACGGGTTTTGTCGACGGGAGAATAGACAAAATGACAGACCGTAAAAGATTTTTCTCGATATAAGCATGTTTAAAATATAGAAACGTTATGTTTCTATTATATAATGGTTTAAGAATCGTGTGTTTTTTTTTGTTTAGCCTACACTGTCCCACTGCTGGGCAAAGGCCTCCCCCAAGCCTTTCCAAGAGTCCTTGTCCAGCGCCACTTCAAACCAGCCCTCACGGTACGAGTCCAACTCGTCTCTCCACCTCTTTCGGGCCGGCCTCGGCGGCGCCGTCCATCTCCAGGCACCCACTGTATGGCGGCCTTCACCCAGCGGTCAGCATTCATGCGGCCGACGTGACGCGCCCAGTCCCACTTCAGCTTGGCAGCCTTCTTGCCGACTTCCAGGATGCCAGTTTTGGAACGCAGCCTGAATCGTGTCATATTTTTGCAAAAAAACAGTCGATTTATATAGAAATAACGATGAAAAAAATTTGTCTTTTCTTGGTAGAATAGAGATAGAATCGCCATGCTACGCTTGCAGGTCATAGTTTGAAATAACACAAATGGAGACCTAACTACCGGTTTTTTAATTCCCGTGGGAAACATAATCATCATTTCATTATATAAAACAGAATAAGTCTCTTTGTAGAACCAATTAAAAAAATGTAAAGCTATTGTTGTCAAAGAAAATGTGTCTCCCTAATCCCTTAAAGAAAATTTTCTCTTCGTTCCAAGACATTGTATTAACATTTCCATCATGTCACAGCAAAATCAACCTTATTGCAATAACTGAAAGAGACAGCGAAAAGTCTTTTGTCATTTTCAATCAACTGATTGATTCTGCAAAATTTCCGGTAGAAATGAAATGGTTTCTTATTGAAATAAATGGTCTACAATTAAACAAGATTTGGTAGTTAATTGTGATAAGTTTGGGGAATCTATCTTGGTTAGTGGTGGATTAAGAGCCTTAAAATGCTCTTAATTACACAGCACCTTTGGCTCTGAATATTTCTGGATAGCTAATCTTATTACTGCTGGCCTACGTACCATTTTTTTTTATCGTGGTAAAATCATCAGATGAGTCCTCCCACCCCGGGCAGGGCGAGAGGGACTGTCAGACTTGTACTGACTAAAATCCACGGTGTCCTTCAATAGCTCTTTATGTTCCGGGGTCACAGTGATGGAATGAGTCCCGCGACCCCGGCAGTCTCCGCCCTCTGAGAGGAGGCCTCGTCGTTATGCTGACGCTCTTGGAAGCGCGCGTGGAACACGACGCGCTGTCGACCCGGGCATGGTCCATGGTCGGACGGCGAGTTGCCCTTTACTCGCCGCCCGCATGCCCGCGCCTACGGTGGCCGGAGATCATCATGCGACGTCCGACGCCGCGCCGTGGGCGTCTACCACCGCGGAAATGTGCAGGCATGGCGTCGCGTCGGATGTTCATAGTGTGATTCTGGTCTATAGAAAACAATACATTTGATTTGACTCAACACGCATCGCGTTTCATCGGGTCGTGTCGCGTTTTAATAATGTGTAGGCGATTTTATTATGGAACTATTTCATCGCACTCTTCCTAAACCACTGTAAAGGTGCATTTACACACATCAGTGACGTCACGTCACCGAATGATACTTGTATGGAAATATGCCTGTCCGGTGACGTTACTGATAGATCACGTGCCGGTGACTGACGTGTGGGAACAAATATCTTCTAGGAGTGTAGGAACATTTTGTGTTTTAAACTGGGCCGGTGACGTGACGTGCCGGTGACTGATGAGTGCGAATGCACCTTTACTCCTGAAAGTCTGAATCAACAGTGGTTACCATCAGAGAAGCGCTGAGACAATCAAGCTTAACGTGTCCCGGAGAAAGAACACTCTCCATGTCAAGCAGTAGGCAGTACAAGGAAAAGCCAAGAGGCACAATATGACATTTACAACTGGGTTTCCAGTCGCCTACCACAGAAGTAACTTGGTATATTAAATAATAAATCCTTTCTACATAATAAACTCGGGCGGCGAGTAATGGGCGACTCGCTGTCCGACCATGGACCATGCCCGAGTCGACGGTGTGTTGTATACCACGCGCGCCTCAAAGAGTGTCAGCATTATGACGAAGCCCCTCTACAGAGGGCCAAAGTCTGCTGGGGTCGCGGGACTATCGAATTACCGTGACCCCGGAACATAAAGGGCTATTGAAGGACACCGTGGATTTTAGTCCGTACGAATCTGACTGTCCCTCCTGCTCTGCTCTGAGTGGGAGGACTCATTTGATGATATTCCCACGACAAAAAAGAAGTACAGAATAACCTCACAAACACTGGATAAGTTTGAAGATCAAAACTATTATTTAAAGCCCTAAATATCTTCTCAGAATTACCATAAATTAATCAAACTACCACTTAACAATTCTCATTAATAACAAACCGTCTTGAATTTTGCCTACATTATACTAAAAACAGTCCTAAAATAGACTTGATCTAAACAATCTAGCCAATCTTATCGTGCTAATGAATCAGGTAAACTGTTGGTAAATTTACCCTGAAACGGTCTTCATTAGCGTAAGTTTTTCAGGCAATTTCTCTGAGGTAACTCAATAAACACACTAAAGGCTGATTCACAAGGCAGCGGCCGGCAGAAGCGATGTTAAATAATTTTCTTTTTTTTTCTTACTAGAAAAAAAAGTTAAACATACTGTTGAACACTTTCCTTAAGAAACTGTCAGTACAATACGGCATTTGACGTTGATATAAGGGTATTTATGCAGGTAAACTTTTTTAAACAAGTGTTTAACAGATAATAATAATAATCCACAACTATCACACATCGCCGTCTAGTCCCAAGCTAAGCAGAGCTTGTATTATGGGTACTAGACAACTGATAAATATACTTTTATATTTCTAAATACATACATATTATAGATAAATTACACCCAGACACAGAACAAATTATTGTGCTCATCACACAAACATTTGTCCTGGGTGGGAATCGAACCCACGACCTCGGCATAGCAGTCACTAACCACTAGACCAACAGGCCTGTCGAATGAAGAACAGATGTTTAACATTTTGCAGTAAAACGGTACGTATTTGAGACGGGGTTGCTTCTGACCGAAAAGATGAAAGACAAAGTCTACGATGGATTGAGCTTACCCAGAAGAAGCCTGTTAACTAGAAAGAAAGAAAGAAAGAAAATACATTTATTTGGCGCAAAAGAGACCACGATACACACAACATTTAAAATAAAAAATAAACACAATAAAAGAAAGGACTTACATCTAAAAACAAGAGGAAAAAATAAAATAAAAAATACAAAGAATTGTTGTGTGTCTCACGGCTGCGCCAAAAAGGCCCAGTTCAGCAAAATGTCGAGCAACTAGTGCTCGACGCTGGTTTTCAACTGGACCTGTGATTGTGATGTGACGGATGTAAATCAGCTTTAAACATAATGAAGGTGTCAGCGCTTTGTTTAAACTTCTACTTAAATAAAATGTCGATACGTAATAATTAATATAATGAATATATAAGTATAACTATATAAATATATATGTATATACTATACACAATAAAGCATAATTAAGTCAGCTGTAAACAAGCAATGTATTGATAAAACTAGTAGAAAAATAAAATATAAATATGACGATCACGTGATAATAGGCTATGTTGGTAATTAGCTTCAAAACCTGTTTCGCTTGTTGCCAGATTTCTTATCTAGGTACGCGTACTTGTTACTACCCGATGCATTTCGGAGACAAAACGCCACAGGCAGCCGAGCGCGACTGACTAGCTAATATAAATTATCTATTTTTCATTGAAAAGTGGCTTACAAAGCGGAATATAGAATAAAGTAATACGTTGGTCATGTGTATTATGTTAGTTTAATGTTTTTAACGGAAGTGCAATCGGAGAAATATGTATGATATCGTGATTGGAATAATTTTGTAAAGATGGGTAAGTGGTATAATATTTTTGGTTGAACAAAATAAAAAAATAATAATAATAATAGTAACGATATCGATTACTATATTAATCTACGCTAGTTTAAATACCTACTTCATGTAATTTACACTCTTACAGTATTATCGGTGATGGAAATAAGCTGATAATTAAAGAACTTTGCCGGCTTCTACCGTTCCAGTGTGAATTGGCCTTAAATTGATCAAGTAGCAGGCACAAGAATAGCAGAGTCTTTAGAGTATAAATACGGAGTATAGAGTACAGTTTTAGTTGTAAAGTACTTTCGCATGGTTAAGCGTTGGAAGTGCATCAAACAATGGAATAGAGTAAAATCAAACTACGAGTATAGATTTCTGGACTATTTAACTACATAATAAAGATGCTTCAACAGCGCATAGGCACTTTTTGGCGAGTAAAAGGCTGATTCAAGTAGTTATTTTATTTTTCTACAATTTAATACGGTTTTTTTATCGTGGTATAATCATCAAATGGGTCCTCCCACCCCGGGCGGGGCGAGAGGGACTGTCAGACTTGTACTGATTAAAATCCACGGTGTTCTTCAATAGCCCTTTATGTTCCGGGGTCACAGTGATGGTATAAGTCCCGCGACCACAATTTAATACGGTAATGATTATTTTTATTGAATGATAGTTGTAAAGTCTTTCTTCTACACTAAAGTTTAGCAGTGTTTAAGTAACTATGCTTTGATGGATAACCTGTACTCTTTGGGGGTAGGAGGAACTGAGTGGAAAGTTCCTCGCTACCCGGTGAAAAGGAAGGTACCTTCCAACCAGACGGGTGTTGTGTCTGGTGGGCTTTCTGCCCGACATACTTAGTCGGAATATCGTATGTGTTCTAATGTTGAGGATAACTATAATTGCGCGATGTAGACATTTTTGTTCATCTTAGTTTCGCCGTCACTCCATAGATGTCGCTAGCGTACTTTTTGTAGATCTCTAAAGTCGCTACACTCTTAGCACGAGTTTTCATATTTTACTTTACAGAGTCTTTCCAGTATTTACAGCGATTCTTGTATGAAAAAATCGGACAGCGCCTCTGGTGTGCGAAGAAGGAACTAATTTTTTCCTTGAAAATTGTCAATTTGATATTGTTAAAGTTCCAGTTTACTTTACGTCTCAAATACTGAAAACTAGTGCTAAGGGTATTGTATCTTCTGAAACAATTCTACAAAAATAAAACACAAAACCATGCCATATTCATACTCTGCATAGGCTTAAACAGTTATTCAGGAGCAAGATGCCATTAAGATGATGTCCATCTATACGGAACCTCTTTAGATACGTGGTCGCATGTTGTTTACAAGAACCGATTTATTGTTGCCGAAACGATCTCTAAATTGATGTTCCTCTAGGCTCTTAAGGGTTAGGGAACGGTGTGGCCATGCTGCGTGGCGAGGAGGAATGTGAAGCCGTCTCCTCCTTCTGCGAAGCATTAAAAGCAAAGGAGAAGGCAGAATGCGTAAGGGAGAGGACATCCTCCACCTCACGACCCAGCTGCGGAAGACGCTCTTTGCATCAGACGTCGCGATGTGATTTCTGGCCACCGCATAGAAGGCATGCGGATGACGAGTAAATAGGTGCATCCACACCAACGACGATATATTACTAGACTCCTAATAACAGGCGACAGATGTCTGTCAACACGTTTGGCAAAAAAGGCTTCTAACCGTCTTATTTTGACCACTCTTGTGAGCCGTAAACATACCTTGAGACAGAACAGACCTTGAGTTAGCCAATCACAACGCAGTACCTCAGCGAGTTGACAGAATAGTTTTTGTTCTTTAGATCGTGCATGCGGAGTCTAGTAATATATCGTCGTTGATCCACACAGAGCGACCGAGGCACGAAATAATATACGGGAGAAAAACAAAAAGCTGACACTGGATGGCTCGGGCGCTCGGTTGCTCGCCCCGGCGGCAGCGCGATAAGCCTCGTCCACACTAACCGAGCTGCTTCGCGCGACAAATGCCTCGTGAGGCTGCTCGCTCTGTGTGGACGCACTCGGTGACTCGTTGTCGAGCATGGACTATGCCGGGGTCCACGCGCGTCTCAAAAAGTAGTCATCAAGACGAGGCCAAACGCCTGCCAAGGTCTTGATACCGTCCAAACGGGTAAGCCGTGATCCAGGAATATAAAGGACAATTGAACGAACACGGTGGAGACTTGTTTTTTTTCCGCATCGATTTTTATCATGACTCGCGCTTATCCTAACGCTGTCAAGTTCTAATGTACTGAAAGTACAGCCGCTACCAAAAGTGCCGGTTACGTTATACACTAAACGTGGACCACTTCAATATGTAATCTAGATAAGTCGCGTGTTATCAGCAGGTACGCTCGCTAACAAAAGTGTTTTTGTTTTAGATTTAGATAAAAGTAATGTGTAGGGGAAAAATGCTGTGGAAATGTGTGTGTTTTCTTGTTTGTTATCATGATTTCGGGAACTGCCTTGTTGATGTAGTGGTTTTCTGATTATGAGCTGCTTCGAGTTAAGGAAAAAAACAGTGCAGTAATATATGGTCCGTATTATCGAATTATGAATAAAATGTAAGGGATAAGACACGAAGGATCGTTACTCGAACAGTTTGACCAATTTTGTCAACACAGTTTTTTTTTATTGTTGTATTGTAATTACCAAGTTAAGGTTTGTATATTAGCTCACTTCTAAATTAAAAAATTAGTAATTTAAGTCCATTTCAAGCCGTAATAGTTTGTTACTACTGTTAATGACATAAATAATATTAGGAACATCAATAGTACATAGCAAGTCTTATTTGTCCTTCATGACAATTATAGTTTTGAAAAATAACGAAACGTCATTTTTTTCAAGTCAATGAATATTGTCGAATTATTCCCAATTGTCCCCTCTAGCCCCGTCCTCCGGGGTGACAACTGGGAATTTTCCTCCCAGTTGTCGCCGGGGTGACAATTGAAAACTGACTCGAGGGGACAAATGGGAAGTCTGTTTCTCAGTTGTCACCGTTGCGGGGGTGACATTCAAAGCTAAAACGCATCAAAACTCAGAAGACCAGCTCGTGGCGTTAGATCTCTATAGAATTATATCTAGAAGTGACGTATAACAAAATTAAAAAGTTTGGTCACTTTGCCTTTTGTAACAAAAGAAAAAAATAGGACACAAATATTTTTAATAACCTATCCTAGATTACTTAATTTTTTTCGGTCATTAACCTATTATGTGATCACCAGTACCGTGTGTCGGATGTCATCCATCGCTCTAGCTAACATTACAACGTTATCAACTGATATCAGATCTCTGTACAACAGCTGTTTTTCGCCGAAATACTGATTTTCTTCACATCAACACCTGACACGTTTGAAGCCAAGAGATTAACGTCAATTTTTTATGTTTTCTGATAAACACTCAATGGGTTTGATAAAGTTTATTTTAATCATCATTCTTTCTATATCTAAATCATCTGCCAAGCCTTATCCCAACTATATTGGGGTCGGCTTCCAGTCAAACCAGATGCAGCTGAATACCAGTTTATTACATGGTTCGACTGTCTATCGGACCTCCACAACCCAGTAACTGGGTAATACGATACTCTATGGTAAGACTGGTTGTCAGACTTATGAGCTTCTGGCTAACAGTAATGACTGTCAAAGATTTATAAATGACAGCCAGGACCAACGGCTTTACGTGCTTTTCGGGGAACGGAGGAAACCTGCTACGACAGATGGTCACCCATCCACCGACCAACCTCGGTAAGTGCGGCCTTTTATTCGGTGACCATGACGGTGACGTGACGTGACTGATGTGTGTGAATGCACCTTAACTAACTCATAACCTTTAAAAACTCTAATTATTTTCCTTAGACAAGTAAAAACATTTTGAGTTTGCGACTGTAAAAAACATTATCAAAAGGAAAGTCTATTCATCTGTCACAAAAAGACATTTCTATTGAATAGAGAACAATGAAAGGCTTGAACAGTTTTCTAACAAAAGATCTACTTGAAAAGAGACTCAAGTTACACCGAAAAAACCATAATCCTGACTATTTTTGGTTGAAAATAAAGAATATAGATCATAACTAATGATTACTAAGAAATATACAAGTTTTTTCGCACAGATCGGTATTCAAGGGAAACCTCGCTTCGTCTAGTACCCTTAGCACGAGTTTTCAGTATTTGAGACGTAAAGTAAACTGGAACTTTGACTAATTCAAATTGACAATTATCAAGGAAAAATAACCTACAAAATAACTTTTCTTTCGGAAGTCGGTGGCTTTGTTTTATTAATTCGATGTCTTTTTGCCACCGACTACCGAAAGAAAAGTTATTTTGTAGGTTATTTTACCCTTTTTTGTGGTTGTTTTTGAAGGCGGTTAAATTTTTTTTGAAAAAAGTTTTTTATTTTACTCTTTTTAGTTTAAATATTCAACCCAAATTCTTGGCGAATACATCATTTTCTTACATGTGCACTAGAATTTTGTAATCCGTAGTACCGGTATTAACATCGCCCATGTTGTGTACATAAAAGAAAATTCCAATAAAATTCCCTATCTCAAAAAATGCTGAACAGAGTTCGATGAAACTTGCAGTATTCCCTAAGGTGAACGATCCCTAGTACAACAACAAAACAATTTGAAAATCGGTCCACAATTGGCGAAGTAATCGCGTAACAAACACGCAAAAAGTAAAGATCATCATGTCGTCCAAGTAGGCGAAATTAATAAAAATGCTCACAAAATAAAAAGTACTGAACCAAATTTGATGAAATTTTTATGGGACCAAACAGCAAGTATCTTGCATCGAACAAAAAAAGAATCACACTAATCGGACTAGAAATCTCGGAGTAATCGATGTACATACATAAAAAAAAAAAAAAAACATACCGACCGAATTGAGAACGTCCTCCTTTTTTTGAAGTCGGTTAAAAAATGGAACAGCGCTTCTTGTGTGCGATCAATACAGTATGTGCTCGTCTAAGTTCAGATATTATATCTCTTTAAATCTCAATAGTGTTTGCATTTCCGCCAACTCGTCTGGCTTATTATTATTAATGTTCATGCCCGTTCCTTGACGAAAATCACACATACCCCACATAATTACCCCTTATCCTAAAATGTCTGCTGCCCTAGTGCCTTTGACCGAACAACCTTCTATTACACACGAAATGACACGAAACCCGCTTTGAGACTCCTTCAGAAGGCTCAAGTTTGACAATGAGCTAATTGGTACGTATAACAAGTTTCCAGACGCACTTTGAAGTGTATTCTTAAACACATAATGTGCCTCTAGTAGTTTGATATTCATGGTATTGTACTGACAAGCTACTTTGCGGTCAACAGTGACAAATTTAGCTGTTAATAGAGGCAACTTTAGCTGCCGACAGAGGCAACTTCAGTTGTCGACAGAGGCAATTTCAGCTATCATCATCATCTCAGCCATAGAACAATGAGGTATTTCCGTTTGAGCAACTCATCGTCTGCCTAGCTTTTTCCAATAAGGTGTCGGCTTCCAGTCAAACCAGATGCAGCTTAATATCAGTATATTACATTGAGTCAGTCGCCTATCGGACCTCTATACACAACCCAGTAACTGGACAATACAATACCTCGTGTTAATAAGACTGGTTGCCAGACTTAATTTATAAGCTTCTAACAAACAGTAACGACTGTCAAAGATCTACAAAAATGACAGCCGAGACCAACGGCTTTCCGAGGCACTGGGAAAACTCGCTGTGACAGATGGTCACCTAGTCATAGACCACAACCTCGGCAAGCGCGACTTAATCTGTAAGATTGGCTGTAATTATTTAGCCACGAATTCTTCTTAATATAAGTATAGATAACTTTGGCATACAATATATGGCAGGTTTTTGCTATTTCCACGGAATATGAAAGAATATGGTAACCTAAATACAGTGACAGTCTTCGTTTTGTGTGCTCAGCTCCGGTGTTTGACACATTGATTGATCATGTTCTAACAGGTCTAGGTGTGCGGTGACGTGCAATAATAAAAATGTTACGTGGAATATTGGTACGGAAAATTCTTCAAAACAGTGAGGTTTTTGTTCGAACAAAACTTCGAAATAGCTGATTGGTATAAATATATTTTGGTGGAGACCTTGGGTAAACAAGTAGAAATTACGTCACTGGCGTAGAAACCGAATCTAGGAGGGGGATGACTTAGCTACCCCAAGACCACGATTTCAATTCAATTAAGTCGAAAATGGTCGAATGAAGTCGAGATTCGGAGACGAACCAAAGTTACCGACATAGCCCAACGAATTAGCAAGTTGAAATTTCAGTGGGCAGGCCATAGAGCACTCAGAACTGACAGCCGATAGGGCCGTAAGGTTCTCGAATGGAGACTACGCACCGGTAAGCGCAGCGTATAACGTCTACCCAGGGCAAGGTGGACGTCCTACGCTGCGGTGATCCAAGGTGGGCAGACGATCTTATGAAGGACACAGGATCACGCTGGATGCAACATGCTTCCAACCGGAGCTACTGGAAGTCTAAAGGGGAGGTCTATGTTCAGCAGTGGACGTCTTACGGCTGATATGATGATGATGATGATGAAGTCAGAAGTATAGGTGAAGAAAAAGATGGAGATAATAATGTTGGATTTAAAGGAAAAATGGAAGAATGATAATGAAGGAACACCATGTACCTTTTTGCTATTTTCTTTATTTTTTTATTTCTTATGATTTTATTTTTTAATCATATTTAGTTTAGATTTTCAAGGTACATTGCTTTTACATTATTTATTTCAAATGATGTAAACAAATATTGTAAAACATTAAAAAAAAGAGTAAGTTTCTTGCCCATTCTTCTTCATACAACCTACCTTTGCGAATGGGTGTAGAATCAATCCCATCCCATCCCATTTCCTTAATTTTAATTCGATGTTTAAAAGTGCCTCTTTGGTGGCCTCATTGAAATAAATGATTGGACTTTGACTTTGAGAATAAGGATGGCGAAACTGACTTCTTTGAATCTTATGATAATCTTAATTTTCTTGTAGAAAAGGGTGCTATTTGACAGCAGTTTTTTAGAATATAATATACCACAACTCCACATGCCACGATGACACGACATGTCTTGCTCTGTAATACCAAGCGACTTTAGAAGCAAAAGACAAACACACTTGAAGCGAGTCCGAGTCGCCCGAGGTTGTGAACAAGGTCCAACTTTGTTGTCGACCGTACTCAAACCCGAAAAGTTTGGAACAAGTCATAACTTGTTTTAATTAGCCAGAAAATTTACAAAGCATTGTAGTACATATTTATGTCTACTTATCACATCTGCGTTGTTTGTCTGCTGGTAATACGGTTCGAAAATCTGTGTAAATGTGATGACAATTTGGCATTATAACGTGATTTTGTGTCCGGAATTTCGGTTACAAATTCGGGATCGCATTCTCACTTACTTCGGACATATTTCTCGGTGAATGCGTCTGTGGATCGCTTTGAAATGCAAAGAATAGTTGATGGAACGACAGCCTGAGTAGAATAATGTAAAATGGTTGATTATTCAGTTGTATTCAATCCTAAATAGCCTATAAAACATAAGAAGACAAAGCAGTCACGCTAGCGAAAGAGGACGCGGGACGCGTGATGGAGAGGACGGCGTCCACTTCACAACCCAGCCACCGTGTGAGACGTCCACGGTTTTGGACGTCACGAGGCGATTTCTGGCCTTCGTGGGCGCCGGCATGCGGACGGTGAGTATACGTGACTCGCCGTCCATTCATGGAACATGCCCGTATCGACGGTGCGTCTGAAGAACTGTAAGCAATTCAACGGGGCCCCCATAGAAGCCAATGCCTGCCAAGGTCGCATGACTGTCTTATCAGGTAAGGTTGTTGAAGAATCACTGTGGATTTTGGTCAGTACAAATCTGACAGTCATTCCCACTGCGCCTTGGGTGGGAGGACTCATAGGATGATGTAACCATGAAAGAAAAAACCTGCCATAGGTACAGATCCCCGCGCATTCACTGTGGACATATTTTGCCAAACAGTGTTGACATAACATTCAACAAGTAGTGTTTTATAAAAGCTGAGTCACTCATTATAACTAAAGATGATTAATGGCTACAGATTTGCTTTCAAGATATAAACACTCTTAGGTGGAAAGGTCAGGCCATCCATCATCGTTCATCAGGAATATATGTATTTAAGAAATGGGCCAAGTGTGTTTTGGGTCGAAAAGTGGGGTTCGTTTATCAAAATTTATAAACTAAACACCTTTTTTTTTTTTCGTGGTAAAATCATCAAATGAGGCCTCCCACCCCGGGCAGGGCGGGAGGGACTGTCAGACTTGTACTGACTAAAATGCACGGTGTCCTTCAATAGCCCTTTATGTTCTGGGGTCACGGTGATGGTATAAGACCCGCGACCAAACTAAACGCCTTAAGTTACGATTCAGACCAACCGGCTCAAATAACATTGAAATGTATGAACAGCAATTACAGTTCATATTTGCATGCAACTTACGCATAATTACCTCAGCCGACGCGTCGGCATCCCGCGACGCATCACGACGGACACGTCACGTGCAACTTACGAATATGTCTATACGTAAGTTGCATGCAAATATGAACTGTAAGTACTGTTGATACATTTCAATATTCTTTGCCGCATTGTAAAATGCCGCCCAGCCCGGCGCGATGCGAGCCGGTTGGTCTGAATCGTACCTTAGGCGGCGATTTTGTAAATTTTCTTCGCATTAGCATTTGGACGGCGAGTAATGGGGACTCGCCGACTGATCATGTACCACGTAAAAAACACAAAATGAAAGTCTGATAGTCCCATCAGTCCTGGCAGTAGGCCTTGCCCAATTTCATGCGTAGGTGCTATTACACTTTTGCCTAACCCATAAGAAATTACAACCTTAGGTATTTAATAAATAAATTGGTTCCAAATAGAACACTATGAGAATCATAACTTACTCGTACCTACCTACGAAACTTCGGCCACGCATTCAAAATTAAGACCGTTCGGCTTTCGGGTCCGCTTGTGGAACCCTAATAACTAATCTAACGGAGGTTTAGTAGGGTAGTAACATTAATTCAAGTTGTGTGGTGTACGGATAAGAATAATCCTCAATTTCTTAGAAGGGATCGCAAAAGGAGACTCCAAGGATTATTATTTTATTGGTGAAACAATAAAATGTTGAGATGAAGATGGACTATATTTTATTTTCTTTTTCAAGTTACATAAAACATAAACCATTCGCGGGCATGCGGACAGCGAGTAAAGGGCAACTCGCTGTCCGACCCTGGACCATGCCCGGGTTCCACGCGCGCCTCAAAGAGCGTCTGAAAAATGACGGGGCCCCCTCACCGAGGGCAAAAGCCTGCCGGGGTCGCGGGACTTCTTTTCATCACCGTGACACCGGAACATAAAGGGCTATTGAAGGACACCGTGGATATTAGTCAGTAAAAGTCTGACAGTCCCTCCCGCCCTGCCCGGCGTGGGAGGACTCATGTGATGATTTTACCACGAAAAAAAAAAAAACATAAACCATCTTACCACAAAACAAATTAAACACCCGTTGAACACTAGTCTAAAAAAATTTACAACGTCAAAACGACATTACTCCTTGATCTATGGGTCATTTTGCAGTGACACTTTTTTAGACAAGCGTTCAACGAGTGTTTATATTTTTGTGG
This sequence comes from Agrotis ipsilon, assembly GCA_028554685.1. NCBI lineage: Eukaryota > Metazoa > Arthropoda > Insecta > Lepidoptera > Noctuidae > Agrotis > Agrotis ipsilon. The sequence continues at coordinate 8,582,018 of CM052979.1, forward strand.
TAAGCGTTTTAAGAATTATAATATATTTTAACTAATTACTTACAAACTAACTAAAAATAAAGAAATAACAAACATGACTGAGCACGTCATGTCTGTCTAATGCCGTTACAACTGTGGGCCCAAATATAACAGGACTAGAGCCCTGACACAGCCAAGCAGGGTCGCAGCAGATTAAGAAGAAGATGACTCCGCTTTGGATAGCTTCCATATGAATTGTCATGAGGAGATACACCATCGATAGAAGTGGAAGGAATGGTCCAGGTCGTTGCTCAGGAGTGGGACAGAGTAGATAGCAAATAAAAAATGATTGTCTAAAATAATTGAAGAAACAGGTTGGTTTTTAGTTAGTAGAGTCCGACAAAATGTTGTTCCCTATAACGCATGGGAGTTTGTAGTTCAAGAGGGTCATCCATTCATAGCAACGACGATATATTACTAGACTCCTAATAACAGGCGACCGATGTCTGTCAACACATTAGGCAAAAAAGTCTTATATCCGTCTTATTTCGACCACTCCTGTGAGCCTTAAATATACCTTGAGACAGAACAGACCTTGAGTTAGCCAATCACAACGCAGTACCTCGTCCCCCTCGCCTACGTAGTACCTCAGCGAGTTGACAGAATAGTTTTTGTTCCTTAGATCGTGCATGCGGAGTCTAGTAATATAACGTCGTTGATTCATAGAGAATCCTCAGTAAGCGTTGCTTAACCTTGGAGATCATCCCCGGCAGCTGTTGTTATCTAGCTACAAATCCTTTTCAATGCTCATTCGGTTTTTAAAAGACAAATAAATAATGATCTTAACATTGATGTCAATCACTGATAAGTGCGATGTCGATAGCAACTTGTTTGATACCTAATAAGGCGCTGTTATTTCGATACAACAGTCAATTGCGATACCATTTTGTTAGAAAATCGTGAGTAATCTAGCCTCTGATGATCTTAAGGTGCGTCTGCACTTAGTGCACTTTTTATTTTATTTTTATTTTAACGTGGTAAAATCATCAAATGAGTCCTCCCACCCCGGGCAGGGCAGGAGGGACTGTCAGACTTGTACTTACTAAAATCCACGGTGTCCTTCAATAGCCCTTTATGTTCCGGGGTCACGGTAAAGAAATAAACCCCGCGACCCCGGTAGGCTTTGGCCCTCTGTCGTCGTCATTATGCTGACGCTCTTTGAGGCGCGCGTGGAGCACAACGCACCGTCGACCCGGGCATGGTCCATGGTCGGGCAGCGAGTTGCCCTTTACTCGCCGCCCGCATGCCCGCGCCTACGGTGGCTGGAGGCACTTAGTGCACTTAGCAACCAAGCTGCTCCATTCCAAAAATAAAATTAAACAATGGCGACATGGTTAGCGCAGTGGCTAAGCGACCGACTGCGTGTCGCGAGTTCGATTGCCGACGGAACAAATATTTCTATGACTGTCAAATAATTGTTACGAGTCTGTGTATTTGTGCATTGTGTTTGTATGCTTATAAACGCACCCACAACACTGGAGACATTCCTAATCTGGGGCAATGTTTTTTAAAAGAAAGTAGAAGAAAAATTGGAAAAGTTTCGGGTTCATCGTTACCATATGGAGAAGAACCGACAAAAACTCCTTTTAAATATAATATGCGTAGGAGAAATCGAACCTACAACTCTTAATTTATGGACTGTTACCATAAAATCACCAATTCGCAAAAATATCTAAACATCATCTGCCATCAGCCTAGTCTTTTCCCAACTATATTGGGGTCGGCTTCCAGTCAAACCAGATTCAGCTGGATATCAGTATTTTACATGGAGCGACTGCCTGTCGGACTTCGGGCAAAAATATCTAAACATGATCGAATAAATGTAGCTTGGTACAGTCAGCGCCAAAAGTCGATGAACAGAATCAACATTACAAAACACCTGTTCACAATAAGATGCCATAAGTTATAGTCGCAACTAGGAAACAAAATAGCCTGTACACCAGAAATTTACAAAAGTCGTTGAACACGAGTATTTCAAAAGTACATGTGCACTAGTATTCCTAAAGTCGCTGTACACCATCAATCCAAATGTCGCTGAACATCATTGTATCAAAAGTCACTAAACAGCAGTAAAAATACAAAATTAGGTTAACAAAGTATATTTTTAATGTTGCCGTGTGTTAATATACTTTTGACCCTTATGTTGTTCAGCTACTTTTGGGACAGTGCTTGTTGACCTTAACCACTCTGCACGACAAAATTTTCACACATGATACATCAGCTGAGTCGACCGGGTGATTCGAAATTTGAGATAATACTCAAGATTTTTTGTCAACTTTCAGCATCCAATTTTTAATCAAAAATATGTTAAGATTTATATAGTATAATATATAAAATATTTTCATTTGAATTTTTGATTGTGCATGTATATTATCACACGGCAACATTAAAAATATACTTTGTTAACCTAATTTTGTATTTTTACTGCTGTTTAGTGACTTTTGATACAATGATGTTCAGCGACATTTGGATTGATGGTGTACAGCGACTTTAAGAATACTAGTGCACATGTACTTTTGAAATACTCGTGTTCAACGACTTTTGTAAATTTCTGGTGTACAGGCTATTTTGTTTCCTAGTTGCGACTATAACTTATGGCATCTTATTGTGAACAGGTGTTTTGTAATGTTGATTCTGTTCATCGACTTTTAGCGCTGACTGTACCTACATTTATTTGATTAATCCAAAACGCATGTACCAAGCCTTACATATACAATTCTATCCACTCGAGATGCCCCATAAACCCATATATTTATCAACCTTAATTGACACATGGTAGAGGTCGTCCATGCTTTCAAGTTGCGGCCATTTGTCCATAAAAGTGGTCGTAAAGTGCATACAATATGTTCCATGCGTTAGATGACGTCATAGTAAGGGATAGGTTAGATTGACGCGGTGGGGTGCGGTTGATGTGTGTTAGTAATCAAGTGGTGTCATGTTGTGTTAAGAAATGGGGGTGTTTTTTTCCCTAAATGTGATCTTTTTTATTCGTTTTTTTTTTCTTTATTTAATGCGTTTTAAGTATTTGGTGTTAGGACAAAAATAGCAGTTGCGGGACACACATATACCGCGACTCTGGTACACAAAGGACTACCGAAAAACACCTTGGATTTTAGTCAGTACAAGTCTGACAGTAAGGGGTGGGAGGACTCATTTGATGATTTTACCACGCAAAAAAAAGGATTAATAGCAATACCGAGTAATTAAAAGTAGCCCAATAAACCCAATTTCAAATATTCGCAGCGTTTGCTTAATTTGATTTATTTTTTAAACTATGGACCATGCCAATGGCACGTCGTATTCAGATATAAGGTAACCTTAACTCTGGAACGTAAAGGGCTATTGAAAGATCACCGTGGATTTTAGTCAGTAATTCTGATAGTCTAACTCGCCCTGCCCTGCCCTGCCTTTTCCCAAGTATATTGGGGTCGGCTTCCGGTCAAACCAGATTCAGCTGGATATCAGTATTTTACATGAAGCGACTGCCTGTCGGACCTCCACAACCCAGTAACTGGGAAATACCTTACCCAGACTATACCCAGACTTGTTGTCAGCCTTTAGAGCTTCTGACTGACAGTAACCACTGTCAATGATTTCCAAATGACAGCCGGGACCAACGGCTTTACGTGGCACGGAGAAACTCGCTATGACAGATGATCACCCTATCCACAGACCAAACTCGGCAAGCGCGCCTTAACCTGGTGGAACGGCCTGTGCGGCTGTAATTATTTAGCCACGAGCTCCTCCCTTCTTTCATGATTTTACAAAAGGAAAAAAAACGCGTACTTCCATTTGAAAACTGCTAAATCGCTTTATTCGAATACCTAATAATTGTATTAGATGGCGTAAGTGTGATACTGCCCTTACAGAACTTGAATTACGACAGCAACTACTCAACTTTAATTTCTTTATACAAGTTAGAGGGCAGCAATTATTATTAATGAAGAAACTGAGTTAGTGTATAAGCTACTTAGATATCGTCTCACCTATTTCTTATAATTATGGCTCAATTTTATAATAACTCCATAATTATCATTGACCAGCAAGCGCAGCGTAGGACGTCCACCAACAAGATGGACAGACGACCTTATAAAGGTCGCCGGAACGCTGGATGCAGGTCACTTCCAACCGGTATATGTGGAAATCTAAAGGGGAGGCCTATGTTCAGCAGTGGACGTCCTATGGCTGAGATGATGATGATGATGATGAAATATTGTATGTACAACGAGTAGTTTAATTTTGCAATCGAGTTATTTCCTTTTGCACCCGGCTTTTTGGTCCCATCCTGCGGAGCGAGACGGAATGGGAAGCAGTTACCTCTTGCGAAGCAGTCATGTCAGTGAAGGAGCTTTACGTCACTAACTCTATATTGACTCTCTAGTGAAGTTCTAAATTATGAATCCAATTTCTTTCAAACGAGTTATAAGTAACAAAAGATAAAATTAAAATCAAAATCATTAACTGGTCCACTTGAAATAAATGCTTAGAGCATTTATTTCAAGTGGACCAGTTAATGGCACTTCTGAATTATCAAAATACAAAACTTTTTGATAATTCAAAAATTAGTTCAAAAATAGTTATGTTGCTATAGTCCCAGTCACAAGACTGTGAAAGTACCGTAGATGCCCGTTCCAAGAAGTAGATCTCTATGGAGAAGAATGGGCAAGAAACTCCATGGACACTCTTTTTTGACCGCCTAAATTATAACAGAACATTTGTTACATCATTCCTTTCGCAAAAGATCCCAGAATCCTTCAAGTCAAATCAAAAAGGAATAATTCATTTGATTATTTTTAAAAACACTTTCTGCTCCCTGAACCGTCAACACAACAGCTTTTATCTTTTCTTTTTTAAAACATCCAGCGTTTATCAGATACTCGAATTGAATGCGTATCTTTTTCTCAAAAAAGATTCCTTTTCTTTTACAATTTTCTTAATTGTCTAAGGCAGAGTAAACTTCGCTATAAATTAATCAATTAAAAATTTTTGCAGCACTTTGTTTTGAAACAAGAAAAATGTGAAAAAAGTTAGTTTACTAAGATGGCGGCTAACGATCTTAGCCAAGATATAATCTTACCTGTTAGTTTAAAAAAGAAAATAAAAACTGATGAGAAATAATTAAAAATCTTATGGTAAGATACTAAGTTGGCAGGTTATTGAAGAGCGTATTTTTACTACGGCAAAAATGTATTATAGTTGTTCGAATGAATTAAAAATTCGTTGAATTATTTCTTTATTAAAATGTTCGTTGAATTACGATCATAATGTATTTTTTTAACTAAATACCACGCTGTCTCTTCAGTTGCACTTTGCATTCCAGGGTAAGGGTAACTGTAACCTTTACAGACGAGATCCTAAATTCCGAACGGAATAAACGAAACTTTTCTCCATGAATACAACAAAACTGCGTTTAAGAACTGTCACCTAGTAGGACACTACAAACAAGTTAAACATCTGTTAAACACTTTCCGCCTTACCACAAAAATATAAAAATCTGTTGAACGCTTGTCTAAAAAAAGTGTACTTGCAAAACGACCCTTATATCAACGATACATGTTGCTTTGACGTTGACAGTTTTATTGAACAAGTGTCTAATGTTCAACAGATGTTTAATTTTTTTGTGGTAAGGCAGCGAGTCTTAAAAAAACTGTCAACTGCAAAATGGCATTAACGTTGATTTAAGGGTCATTTTGCAATAACACTTTTTTTAGACAAGTGTTCAACATAATTATTTTGTGGTACGACGGTGTACGTTATTTGTTGAGAAATATTCAGGTATTTCAATGCTCGGAAGTAAACCGGAATTGGAATTGTGCAATCTCGGAATGGATATCCTTTGGGAAATAAAAGAAAGTCGACCTCTATAACGTCAGCGAGACGAAGAGTTCGAAAACTAGGGTAAAATATAAGTTAAATTCTGTCATTTTCTACCCCCAGCAGTTTCATTTCATTTTCTTTTTATAGTTGTAAAATCATCAAATGAGTCCTCCCACCCAGGGCAGGGCCGGAGGCACTATCAGACTCGTATTGAGTAAAAACCCACGGTGTCCTTCAATAGCCCTTTACGTTCCGGGGTTACGGTAATTTGTTAGTCTCGCGACCCCAGCAGGCTTTGGCCATCTGTAGAGAAGCCCCGTCATCATGTTGACACTCTTTGAGGCGCGCGTGGAAAACAACTCGCCGTCGACCCAAGGTCGGACCACGGTCACTACAAAATAAATAACCAAATCGCAGAAAGCACCAGCCTATCTAAACGTAATCAAACCCATTGCTTTAATTTTTTTACGCTACATCCCTCAAAAATCCGTTTCGATTCGACTTTCCAACAAAAAACGGTTTCCACTGGCCGAGTCTGGATGCAAACCGAACCAAGTTTTTGTCGTCCGCATGAACAAGCATCCATTGATGACGTAACGTTCAATCGCACGTTAATTTTGTAGACTCGCTTTCCACCAGTTTAAGAAGAGCCGTTTTAAAGGAATTTTATGAGAATTTTATTTAACTCAGTGGCTTTGTGTAGGGTCATTTTAGAATGGGTACTACGGTTTAGTCAAAGAATTTATTAGACAAGGCGCTATAAAACATTATCTCCATTTAAGGACTATTGAAACTACTATAAGATTCTTGTAAATAGGCGGCAATTACCTAGTTTCTATGAGCAGGGCTTAGTGATAATGTCCTTAAGCAAGTATTTGTTAACTTGCCCGAAACTAGGAATTTCTCCTCTATTGTAGGTGCGTTTACAAACATAGCAACTTACATACCTACACAAACACCCAGACCCGGAACAACTACTTGTAGATCATACAAATATTTGTTCCGTGCGGGAATCGAACCCGAGACACGCTACGCAAGAGCTTTTTAAGCTCTTTCAGGAGCGCTTGGACCCGGGCATAGTCCATTATCGGACGGCGAGTCACTAATTACTCACCGTCTGCATGCATTAACTGCCTTAAAGTGCCTTCAAAAAGGGGCACGAGGGGAGGGGAGGGGTACGAGGTCAATAAGTTTTATTTCTCAGAAAGGGGAACTATATTTAATTTTACTATAGGTATATTTGTGTTACTTCTGTTTACACTAAGACTTGTAAACTTGTGGGTTTAAACAAACATAACTTAAGAGAACAAACCTAGTTTGCTGTACTAGTTTTCGTTCCAAGAAGTAAACCTTATTAAGTTTAAAGGCAGTCACCGGGAGTGTAATGTAACCCATTCGCGTGTAATGTAACCCTATAGATTCCAATTTGAGCATTACATTACAATACTACCTCCCTGACTGACGAACTTCGGTAGTATAGTGGTAAGTATCCCCACCTGTCACGCGGGAGACCGGGGTTCGATTCCCCGCCGGAGACCAAGAGCAGTGGTGGCCCAGTGGTATCGGTCCCGACTTACGAGTTGAAGGTCGTGGGTTCGAACCCAGCTTGGCGCATTACTTTGTGTAATTGATTTCATCACCACTGCTCTCAAAACGGTGAAGGAAAACATCGTGAGGAAACCGGCATGTCCTAGAACCATCAAATTCGAAGACATGTGTCATCTGCCAATACGCACTGGGCCCGCGTGGTGAATTATGGCCCACTCCCTCTCACAAAAGAGGAGGCCTGTGTCCCAGCAGTGGGAACGTTATAGGCTGATGATGATGATGATGACTGACGAGCATTTGCGTACTTTTAGTGTAGATTTGATACAAGGTGCACATTATCCCTGGTCGACGGCATGTTGTGTTCCACGCGCGCCTCAAAGAGCGTCAGCATAATGACGGGGCCCTCTCTAGAGGGCCAAAGGCTGCCGGGGTTGCGGGACTTATCTCATTACCGTGACCCTGGAACGTAAATGGCTATTGAAGGACACCGTGGATTTTAGTCTCAGTAGGACTCATTAAACCCCCGGCAAGATGGACCTATGACCTGAAAAAGATGGCTGGCAGTGACTGGATGAAAAAAGCAGGAGATTGTGCGCTGTGGCGCTCCCTGGGAGAGGCCTATGTCCAGTCGTGGACTGCATTAGGCTGAATGATGAAGACTCATTTGATGATTCTACCACAATGAATAAAAATGAGCGCATTGTGACGCTCGATTTTTCTCCCTCACTGATGAAATGTGTTACATAACAAGACACGTTTTAGTAACGTTGTGCGCTCTATAGAGGTATTCATACTCACAAACCCAAAACAATTTAATTGAGATCATGTCATGCGTCTGTCAATGGCAGGTTGGTGCAGTAGCTAAGCTATTGACTGCTGTACTGTATATTGCGGTTTCGATTACTGGATTGAACAAAACTATTTGGCAACAGAGAATTGTTTCGAGCCTGGGTGTTTGTGTATGTGAGTTTGAATATTTGTAAACGCACCCACGACTTAAGAGAAATTATTAGAGTGAGGCAACGTTTAAAAATAATAGTTCCAACAAATAAAAAAAGAAGACTTATTTTGGCTTTTTATAAATACTAGCTGTTAAGCACAGCTTCCTCCCACTTCCTCCCTACAATTGTCTCCAGGTTCCTATCTATGCACCAAAATTAATGAAAATCTGTTTACCGAGGTACACGTGTTAGCGTAGCAAACAAACAAACTCACTTTCGATATAAGATTAAGTTAGAAAGATCATATTAGTAAGAACGGCAAACCGCGCGCTCTACAGAGCTATTCATACTCAAAAGCTGGGAACAGTTTAACAGAGCCTTCGCATGGTTCATAATGCTAGTTCCATGCAGGTGCTTATAAGTTCCTAGTGTCTTATTAGATCTCACGTTTGCGTTCCACGTGATAATTAAATCAGAACTTCGCACTCTGAACCCCGTTTAATGCAAATTTGGACAAAATTTAGGGCAAAGCGCTATATAGGGTAAAACGACATGCAAATTGAGGTCGATGTGGGCAAAAGGCGGGCAAAGATGCCATTTTAGGACATAAAGTGACTGCTTTATGCCCGTTAGGTAAGAATTTGGTTACTCAGCCTCATAAAATGAGATCTTACAAAATCTGGTCCTTCTTTACGAATTTTGTCTTAAGGAAATTGGTCCTTGGAGCTGGATTTTAGGATGTTGCTGAAATTTTTGTGTTGGTAACTTGATTTTTATGTATTTTTCTGGTTTTTTTTAATGGTTATTTTTGAAACTGATTTTGTTAAGCCTTTCTAGTGACTGGCCTGTTGGTCTTGTGGTTAGTGACCCTGACTGCTATGCCGGGGGTCGTGGTTTCGATTCCCACCCAGGATAAATGTTTGTGTAATGAGCATGATCATTTGTTCTGTGTCTGAGTGTCATCTATCTATATTTATGTATTAAGAAATATATAAGTATGTTTATCACTTGTCTAGTACCCATAACACAAGCTCTGCTTAGCTTGGGACTAGATGATGCTGTGTGATATTTATTGTGGAATATTATCCTATCCTACTAATATTATAAACGTGAAAGTTACAAACTTTGGTTACTCTTTCACGCAAAAACTACTGAACGGATTTTGTTTAAATTTGGTAAACAGATAGTTTATAACCTGGATTAACACATAGGATAGTTTTTATCCCGATTTTATGTTCCCACGGGATGATTTTCGAGTTGCAGCGGGTGAAGCCGCTGGCAGCAGCTAGTATTATTATTGTTTGAGAATACAATGTGGCTACGAATGAATGAAAGTTAAGAATGCGGAAAAATTTAATCAGCGTTCGCTGGCGGAGTGAGATATTACTAGCACAGAGCATACATATAAAGTAGGGTTGGTAGAAAAGTCTGGCAATGCTTCACTGTTGAATTTAAACATGCAAATGCTGTAACAGATGCAGTTTTGGAATAAAGGGAAAGAAAGAAAGAACAAAAAAGATATTTGGACTATAGCGTAGTATAAAATATGTCGAAAACATATGACTGTATACTTTAAAATAAAGAAAATTGATTTTAATAAATTGATTACATTTTATTTTGAAAGCAAGTAAGGTTTAAATTCCAACTAAATGAGCTAATTTTTGAATATTAAAATAAAAGGTATGCAATATTTCGAAATGCCTCAAGAGCCTTTTTTGAGACCCAAAAAAACCTTTGTTTAAAATAATAGGTAGAATACTTCCTGATTCGGCCAAGTTTTATATTTTGTGTTTTGGTATCATTGGAGAACTATTGGATAAATTTACAGCGTGCCTTTAACACATGCTCAAAAATGTCAGCCAGGTCTTGAAATATTGAACTTTTTTTATGATACATTTGCTTTTGACCTTTTCTTGCCTGAAAGTAGGTAATGATGTGGTTGACGGTGAACCACGCTCGCTTAGAAATAACCTTGTCTTTATGACCTCAAGGTTGTAGACAATTCAAAAATTCAAGCAATACCATAAGCAGCTAATAATGTTCTCACTGTAGATCATCGTCCTCTTTTCTGCAAAAAGAGATAAACCATAATCCAAGTTCAATTCAATCCAACTTCATGCGAATTTTCAGAACTTTGCTAGTAATCTCCACGGTTGATTCTGGCTTTCAGAATTAATGGTTAGAAATAATGAGACGATCTAGCGATCTTGTTATAGAAAAAGGTCTTTTTATTCAACTCAATCGATTTTCTAAAAGAGTCTTTAGAAAACTTTTCAAACCTGAATCTATTGGCATAATCTATTACTCTTTTACTATCAGCGCCGTTCGAACTAAATCCTCCCCCTTTTAAGATTAAACCCCTTCCCCCCTCTTACCCCTTTTATAATCTCACCCCTTATAGAAAGGGGTGTACAAACTGACGGTTTCGGAGAAAATTCGCGTTTGAGTGCGAATTTTAGCGGGTGATTAGGGATGGGAAATGCGAATTGTGAGTTCCGATTGTGGTTATAGTTTTGGAACTGGAAAATTTACCGATCTCAACGTCAAAGTTACCGAAGTAATTTTAACGATTTTAGATAAGGTAAAGTTGGTTTTGATTTTGGAAAGTTTAACTTTATGGTCATTGTGATTTTTCTTTAAGAATTTTCTAATCTCACCTCATGTTACAAGACAATGAAACAAAAAATCCTTTTATACATATGTGAGTCTGAGTATCCTAAAATAAATCCTACTGCCTTGCTGATCAAAAGAGAGGGACTATAAGACTCACTGAATAATAAAAAAATATTTTTTTAGTTTTTCAATTTACTTCTTTTTAGTTTAAATATTCAACCCAAATTCTTTTCAAATAAATCATTTTCTTACATGTGCACTAGAATTTTGAAATCCGTAGCACCGGTATTAACATCGCTCATGTACACAATAAGCTAATAAAATTCCCTATCTCAAAACTGCTGAACCAATTTTGATGAAAATTGCAGTGTTCCCTAAGGTGAACGATCTTTAAGAAAACAATAAAATAATTTTGAAAATCGGTCAAAAAAATAACGGCCGAATTGAAAACCTTTTTTTTTTTGAAGTAGAATAAAATATAGTAAATACTTTGTTCCTTCTCAAATGTCCTTTGTTTTCCTTTTGGTCACGATATCCTGCTAAGACAGTTACATGAAACTCAATGAAACAAAAACCAAGCAAAGATTTCCTTACTTCACTTTTAAAACCGAACGCGAAAACCGAAACTTGGCCACATCCCTAGTGTGTAATCCCTTATGTAAAAGTTATTCTTAGCGTGACAGACTGACAGCGATTATCTTTCAGGAACAGGTAATTTTCCTCATACTTTAAAGCAAAGCTTACATGTACGAGTAAAGGAAGTTTTCCTCAAGGTTTCATATTTTCGTCAAATCCTAAGACAAAGGAAAATAAGGCAACAGCCAATTTTTATACTTACCGAGAATGGTAGAGTATTTTTTGCATATAATTATGTATATTTGATTGCAGAACTTGTGGATTGCAGAAATTGTGGTGTGACGATTTCGTCTTGCTTGCAAATATGAGCCGAAGTCGCCTTCCTTCCCTTATAAGATAACAGGTATAGAATAATTACCTATTTGTTTTTATTTATTCCCATCTATTAAAACCCATACTATTTCGATCTTCATATAAACATAATATAATCAATCCAAGGTCCATTGCAAACTAAAACAATGCGAGTTCCAAACTCGCCGATCGTTTACACAAACCATTTTCGTTCAGGTGTAAATTACCGAATCGAATATTTAAATAAACACCACTCCGACATACAATATTCAACGAGTAGTTCTCGTTATATTTCACGATTCAATTTGGCGCATGTGAACGATGCAGTCATTTTAATATTTTTGATGAACTAGCCAAAAACGTATATTTTTGGTAGTACAAATAAATATAGGAATTATATAGAGGCCTTTTTAGGATACGGAGACGGCAGATGGAGCAAACGTGCTAGAGTGGAGATCGCGAATGGGCAAACGTAGTGTAGGACGCCCTGCTGCAAGATGGGTCGATGATTTGAGGAAGGTGGCTGGCAGTGGATGGATGCGGGCTGCCCAGGACCGGGATGTTTGGCGCTCTTTGGGGGAGGCTTACGTTCAGCAGTATACGGCAATAGGCTGATAATATAATATTTTTAGGATTCCCTAACCAAAAGGTAAAACGATTAGGTATTGCTGAGACTGCACTGTCTGACCGTCCGTCTGTCACCAGGATGTATCTCATGACTCATGTTTGTCAGACACTTGACATTTTCACAGATGATGTATGTCTGTTGCCGCTATAACAACAAGTCCTTATACTCTTTTTTAGTTTAAATATTCAACCCAAATTCTTGTCAAATACATCATTTTTCTTACATGTGCGCTAGAATTTTGTAATCCGTAGCACCGGTATTAACATCGCTCATGTACACAATAAGCTAATAAAATTCACTATCTCAATAACTGCTGAACAGATTTAGATGAAACTTGCAGTATTCCCTAAGGTGAACAAAAAAATAATTTAGAAAATCGGTCCACAATTGGAGAAGTAATCGCGTAACAAACACCACCGTAGGCGCGGGCATGCGAGCGGCGAGTAAAGGGCAACTCACTGTCCGACCATGGACCATGAAAGGGTCGACGGCGCGTCGTGTTCCAAGCGCGCCTCAAAGAGCGTCAGCATAATGACGAGGCCCCCTCTCAGAGGGCTAAAGCCTGCCGGCGTCACGGGACTTATACCATCACCGTGACCCCGGAACATAAAGGGCTATTGAAGGACACCGTGGAATTTGTGCCAAATTGGATGAAATTTTATGGGACCAAACTGCAAGCATCGAACAAAAAAAGAATCATACTAGTCGGACTAGAAACATCGGAGTCTCTTTTCGAAGTACCTACATACTTATATAAAAAAAAAATACCAACCGAATTGAGAACCTCCTCCTTTTTTTGAAGCTAAGGGGAAACTAATACAACATCCGTAGTTTTTATTTGCAAAATAATCTCGTTATTGATAAGTGCAACAGATAGACGCTTGAAATATTCACAGATTTAGACAATATCCTCTTTAAAAACAAACATAAAAATAATATATAAAAATTTAGATTTTAGCTATTTCCCAAGTTTGAACTTACAAACAAAGAATCTATTTTTTCACTATTCCTAATTGTTCCGCTTTTGTCCATCCACGCACACTTAAAATACCGACAATCTTCCGCTAAAAGTGTTCCAGAAGTTTCAGATTTCCAGGTCAAAAGGGCTCGATGCCCATCAAGCACTTATTGCGTTGGGCGCGACCACAGAGTAGTGAAATAAGACAGAGGTTACAAAAACAAAGAATGATTATGACATCTGTTTTTTTATTCGTAACATTTTCATGCCTTTCAAATATCTAATTTATAATATTATAAGTGTGAACGTTTGTAAGGATGGATGGATGGATAAATCGATGACTGTTTTTAACTCTTTCACACAACATTGGATTTGAATGACTGGTACACAGTTTTATAACCTGGATTCACATCGCCTAAGATTAGAAACGGACAAACTTAGCAGAAACTAAACTAGGGATTAGTCTGACCATAAACATAATGACTTTGTAGCCTTCAGGTTATACTTGACAAAACGCGTAGATAATACGTTTGAAATCGTCGTTATCTTGAAGGTTAAGGTTTTAGTATCTATCTAAAGACGCAAAAAAAATTGTTTCCTAACTTGTTTTCTCGTACCTAATGACGGAAAAAGTGATATTACAAAGAATAAGAGTAGTAAGTTTGACAGGTATTTTTCTATATAAACAAAAACCTATTAAAAATTTTAATAACTGCAGCCTGAATTTAATAGATCTGGGTGAAGCGGTAGTAATTGACATAATCTTATTGACACGCCGTTCCTTCAATAGCTCTTTACGTTCCAGAACCACGCTACCTCTATCTAGCAATGCTGCTTTGTTTTTCCATGTTGCCCCATACTAGAAATATTCCCCTGGATCGTAAGTTTTTTGAAAAACCCACAATAAGTACGTGTTCGCCGGAAAAATAATCGTGAGAGTATCGAACTCGCCACATGCTACACAGTATTCAATCGCTCACCCTATACGCTAGGCAGACCATAAATCAATAATAAAAATGTATATTTTTACAAAATCTTAACCCTAGCTACCAAGGAATATGCTAAAACTCGCTGTTTTACGGCTTTAAACCAGAGCATGTTAAGTTTCTGCATACTCATGCCTATTAACATAGCATCCATAATTTAATAAAATGAATATATTGAATTGTAAAAGCTCCATTTATTCCTTACTCATTGACCAACTTCAAAAAGTGTTAAGCATTCTACCTACTTAACAATATTTTGTGGAGTTTGCAAAGTAGGGGGACATCATTAACGAAGTTTGTTTATACTTAGCGGAAAAACTGGTAAAAGATGAGTTGGTCTAACAAAAAGGATGTTTTTGGTTTCTTGCCAAAAAAACATAGTACAAGCCTTCAAGTTTTTAGTGTCTTTTTAAGTACATCCAGAATATAATTATCTTTCCTATGAATCAGAGGGATTTTTGTTAGAATGTGACATTTTAGGCTCCGCTTGTCTGGCGGCCGACGAAAGTTGCCCCGCACTAAGATTTTCTCCCGTTTCGTGGGTGCGTTTTCATACATACTAACTCACTTACACAAACGCCCAGACCTGGAACAACTACTTGCAGATCATACAAATATTTGCTCCGGGCAGGAATCGAACCCGCGACACGCAGCGCAGCAGTCCAATCGCTCAGCCATTGCACCGCGTGTTTTCCTACTCTTCCACTATTATTTTCTGATCATTTCGTTGCAGAATCCAAGACAGTTAAATTCAATTTCCGGGACGCGTCAAGTTTCATTGTCTCGGCGATTTACTGGTGGTCGCCACTGTTGATTGTGGCTTTCAAGAATTGCAGTGGTTTGGGAATAGTACGGAGGGAGGGGAGCGACAGCCCATTCCTATCTATATCTTATATATATCTATATTATACTCTTATATACAGGGTGAATTTTTCAACTGGGCGTGGATGGCTACTTTCGAAACTATGAGGAATATCGAAAAACGTTGAAAGGAGTCTCGAGGCCGATTTTGACGAAAACTAAAACTGCATCATTGGATTTTAAAAAATCAAAAATCCTGGCCCGGAATCGAACCCGCTGATTTTGGAAAAAAAATCACACCCTGTATTATTACACCGTTCGATAGTGTTGCTTATAAGGATCAAATTCTGGGAAGTAATCATATACGGCAAACTTAAGGAAATGGCTGACTTTTATGAAATTGCTATTTTTCCATGTTACTTTACATCTACTGAGCCATAATTTATTCGAAATATAAAATTTCATTGTTTTCAATGTCTCACTGGATTTGACGTTTCAACAATCCCACTGTACTTAGCAATACGACATTATTGACTTGAACTAAAAATAGCATTATTTTAAACAAGAAACGGTAACTTATGTTTCAAATACAGTCTTTGCCTTGAAGGTTAATTAGTTTTTTTGTAATTATACGTTTTCCTTAAGTTTGCCGTATAAGATTACTTCCCAGAATTTGATCCTTATTAGCAACACTATTGAACGGTATAATAATACCTACAGGATGTGATTTTTTTTCCAAAATCAGCGGGTTCGATTCCTGACCAGAATTTTTGATTTTTTTTAAATCCAATGATGCAGTTTTAGTTTTCGTCAAAATCGGCCTCGAGACTTCTTTCAACGTTTTTCGATATTCCTCATAGTTTCGAAAGTAGCCATCCACGCCCAGTTGAAAAATTCACCCTGTATATTATAGTCTTCGGTGACATGCGCATCGAGACCTTATGAGAGAATTATATCTGTTTTCTACCAAAGGACAGACAAAGTTATTTCTAAACAATTAAATTTTTAAACAAGTCCCATAGGTGACTGAAGAATAGAAATATAATTTTTCTACATTTTGAACATCAGCAAGCTCTGGATGATTTAAATCTTTCTAGCTTTTTATACATTATGTCATTCGTCTATTCTTCCGTCGACAAGACCTGTTTCTACCGCGTCATGCTACGCGAACAGAATTTATAGAAGGGTCGAAGTTTTGACCCATTATTACCTAGTTAGCCTGTCAACAACCATGAGTGTAGTTATTTAAATACCTGTTGAAATTTTCAAGTTTAGAATAGCCAGGGCAATCTACTACCGCAGCGCTTGTTATTTTTATTTAAGGCTATGGCACACAAATTAAAAAATAAGGTTTGCGATCACTTACCACGGGGCACGAACGGATTTGTATTGCGATAGCACAAGGATACCTAAGTCGTAAGATATCGGTGACTTGCGTCGGCGGCCCTCTTACAGGATCAAAGAATGCCGGGGTCGCGGGACCGTTTTATCAGGTTACTGTGGTCCCGGAACGTAAAGGGTTATTTAAAGATACCGTGGATTTTAGTCATTTCCGTCCTGCCCTTGGTGGGAGGAGTCATTTGATAACTAAACCACTTAAAAAAATAAATAAATAAATATTCCACAACTATCACACAACGCCATCTAGTCCCAAGCTAAGCAGAGCTTGTGTTATGGGTACTAGACAACTGATAAACATACTTATATATTTCTAAATACATACATATTATAGATATATTACACCCAGACACCGAACAAATGATCATGCTCATCACACAAACATTTGTCCTGGGTGGGAACCGAACCCACGACCCCTGGCATAGCAGTCAGGGTCACTAACCACTAGACCAACAGGCCAGTCAATATATGAAGATATATGAAGTTGGACGCCACGTATAGCTATTTAACAGGAGACCGCAGCCTTAATTAATTAGCTAAGCCAACTCTATGCATTCACCGCACTTTTCAAACTAATATTGATATGAGAAAAGTTTTCTGATAACAGAGTAATATCAAACGGCATGTGAAATTAATTATTTAGATAGGAGCGCAGTGGTAGAGTATTTGAATATTAAATAAGTAACGATCCACTCTGTACCCCCTAGCACGAGTTTTCACTGTTTTACTTTATGCCCCTCTCCATTTGCGCGGACACGACGTGCGACGGGTCCTGGGCAGGTGGCGACAGTCAAGAGGCGAAACGCATTTCTCGGCAGATCCCTTTGATGCGTGCCCAGAAAACCGACAAATTACGGATTGCGGCAGGGACGCAGGCAGACGCGGACACGCACGCAGGCAACGACGATATATTACTAGACTCCGCATGCACAATCTAAGGAACAAAAACTATTCTGTCAACTCGCTGAGGTACTACGTAAGCGAGGAGGACGGAGTACTGCGTTGTGATTGGCTAACTCAAGGTCTGTTCTGTCTCAAGGTATGTTTACGGCTCACAGGAGTGGTCGAAATAAGACGGATATAAGACTTTTTTGCCTAATGTGTTGACAGACATCGGTCGCCTGTTATTAGGAGTCTAGTAATATATATGGTCGTTGCACGCAGGTCTCGACAGATTTCGCCCTCTCCACTATGCGCGGATGCATCCGCGGACGCGTCACACGACGTGTCCGCGCAAATGTAGAGAAAGCTTTATAGAGTCTTTCCAGTATTTACAGCGTTTCTTGTATGAAAAAATAGAACAGCGCGTCTGTTGTGCGAAGAAGGAACTAATGTTTTCCTTGAAAATTGTCAAAGTTCCAGTTTACTTTACGTCTCAAATACTGAAAACTCGTGCTAAGGGTACTGTTTTCGCACAGGTGTAATTTTAAAATTAAATATTCATATTACCACTTTGTAGAGCCCTGACAGCTAGAAGGCGACGCGGCACCTCGTATTCACCTCGTAGAAGATGGCGGGACGAGCTTAACAAATTCGATGACCAGTGGTCCACTTTGGCCCGGGATCGTGAAAACTGGAAGTCATGGGGAGAGGCCTTTGCCCAGCAGTGGGATGATGTAGGCTAGCAGTATCACTCTCAGTAAATATTCAAACACACTACACTCGTTGTACGCTTTTTTGTAGGTTTTTTTTTGAAGTTTATTTTTCTTTCAAGTCTTTTATTTCTCTCTTTTTAGTGGGTACATTCACAAACTAACAGCCCGCCAGGTGAAAAAGTCGCCATAGCCTATGGACACTTGTAATTAATACTTTAATTGTGCGATTACGTAAACGATGCATAGAAAATAGATAAAACAGATATAATTGAGATGGCAGCAATGGCCGATCGCTGTTGATATGCTGTAATTTATGAAGAGTTCCCTCGATTTCTCCAAGAACCCGTCATTAGATCCTGAGTTATATTACTATGGGACTATTTGTGAAGTAATACTCTTTCAAACAAAAGAGGAATTTGCAAAACAGTCCAGACTCCAGGCGTCATATAGAAATCGGGAAACATACATACAAATAAGAACCTTCTCCTTTTTCAAGGTCGATTAATAAAGTAGTTTTCTACTTATGAATTATTGTTAAAATTGGTTCACTAATTCAAGAGATTATTTCCTACAAAAGTTATTATATTAGTCACAAACTCTCTATATAACATTAGTTAAGATGGCGGCTTTACTTTATGCACGCCAATTAACACGCAAAACGGTTATGTGGGAGGCGTCGTTCCATGACTAGTTTTTTTTTTCATGATCAATGATCAATTTACGATTTTTCTTTGTTGCCATTATCAAACACACATCACCACATCGCTCGTACAACTGACAACCGATAGGGAAGAAAGGTTCTCCAGCGGCGACCACGGACCGGAAGACGCAGCGTAGGTAGGCCTCCCACTAGGTGGACCGACGACATCGTGAGAGTCGCGGGCAACCGATGGATGCAAATGGCGAATTGTCGTTGCGTGCGCGCGTGGCGTTCTAAGGGGGAGGCCTATGTTCAGCAGTGGACGTTTTCCGGCTGATGATGATGATTATCAAACAAAACTGAGGAAATATAAATACTTATCTAATATGTGGGTAAGTAAACTGTCAATGGTAAATTCTCTAAATATCTTAGTGTACCTAATAAAACACCCACATTTTTATCCAGTTACGTAACTTGGTCGCGGGACTGACGAATTACCGTGACCCCGGAACATAAAGGGCTATTGAAGGACACCGTGGATTTAAGTCAGTACGAGTCTGACAGTCCCTCCCGCTCTGCCCTGGGTAGGGACTCATTTGATGATTTTACCACGTAGGCGAGTCTATAATTGAGCAAAGAAAACCATTGGACTGTTATTCCTAACGAAATAACGTAAAAACTCAGTCAAAAATAACACTTCTGTTTATTTAAAAATCTTTTCAATTCAGTGCAAATTGGAATAAAAACTTGTCTTTTTTGCCATAGTTAATAAAAATATCAACTATTTTCTTTGAAAGCGAGTTAAAACATACGCTGTCTGTCTCGTGTGAAAGAAAAACATTTCGTGTCCCAGTTTAGGGTCAGCACAGGCGTGTGTAAGATAAATATTAAAGAATTTTAATTGAAAATACAACTATTCTACAATTATTATTTTAGTTCAATTGGCTACTCTACTGAAAAATTCTGAATATTTTTTAGTTTAGGTAGATTTTATAAAAAAATTTGGACGCGTATTTTTCTTTTGTATACAGGGAGAATTTTACTTCTCAAAAATCTCACCATTCCATGGGTAGTGTTTCTTAAAAGGATCAAATTCGAGAAGTAATGATATACCTACGGAAAACTTAAAGAAATTGCAGTTTTTTTATGAAATTGAAAAATCTGATGTTTCTTAAATTTAACTTATTTAAATTAAACACAATACGTGCTAAAAGTTCATGTGATATATATATATATATAATATTTCGTATTTCTCAAAGAAAACCAAAGATTTAGACTTATCTGTACTCGCATTAGCAATTTGTGTGGCAATAATTCTACCGTGTTACTAAAGTTAACTACCCTCATAATTATGGAAAATAATCTCTGAGTTTTTTTTTCTTAATTGAGAGGGTAGTTTAGTTTAGAGTACAAAAAATTATTTCATACTTTTACATATTTTTTCGAGTCAATGTTTGTCAACAAAAGCCACTCAGGATTTGTACGACTATGCTTACGATTTTATTCCAATAAATAATCGCATTCCATTTTATCAAGTAACCCTACCCTTCCTAGTTTGATTTCTATCGCATTTTTTTTTACATTATTATTTCTACTCTAAGTTTTTATGTTTTTTTTTAGTTGCTTTAGAAGATTAAGCTTGCGACATATCTTTATATCTTTTTAAACGGAGTTGTAAGATTAACAGTTCACCTGTTTTTTTTTTGTTTTATTCTTTATTTCATTACCCATAGACAACCTACTTATATTAGCTAAATCTTTATATTAAATTACTGCATATTATATCTGTGTCCTAGTTTATTTACAATTTAAAAATAAAATTATACTTATTATTCCAAAACTTAATTTTGGAATAATAGGTATCATTTTACAAACATTTTTTACGTTATGTGTTTTTCAAAGAAAAAATTTGAAGAACAATTGAGATTTTAAGCATTTGATTTTCCAAATACGTACCCTTATCTTAGAAAATGAGGAAGACTTGATAATTATTCCTAAGAAATTTTCCGTATTCTATAAGGAAGATGCTCTAACCAAAATAAACAGAAAAGGGATGGGCTTACAACCTATTATATATGTTATATCTAATAATGATCTTAAAGACATAATTCCAAGTTACATGATACAACCATGTGTTACAAATTGGGAGGCTATATCCCTAGGGGCGTTTCGTAATTTCGTCTATATTGCCCTTTTATTTAATAAATTGGAGAGTTTTTTTTCAATACGTGTGAAGTGATGGATGAATGATTGATATTGGCTTATAAAAAAGCTTTTCTTTGCGTAGAGATAAGATGGGATTTTTTATCTCCGGATATTAAAAAAGTAGGTATTCGTTTTTTTTATATTTACATCGCCTTAAATAATTCGGTTGCCAGAAAAAAAATGTTTATGATTATAATTCTAAAACTTACCTCCTTATTTTGAATCCAAAACACAACTGCTTCGAAAACCACAATTTAATAACCAAAACAATGAATTTTAAAAAGAAAACAACAGAAAACCACACACGAAATCCCTTCGGGCCCGTTTGACAGCAAAAGTTATACGAAAAACAAAACAACAAAAATTTATTCAGCAAGAAAACACGAGACCCAGAAAAAAATATACGCACACACTGAATTTATAACGCACTGAATTTGGAGAAGCACATATTTTTTACATAATTTTTAGCGACGTAAATTTACGGTCACGCGGGAGGGAAGCACGACCGTCCGCGGCTAACGTCGGGGACTAACTGGTTCAACGCGATGTTTCGGAGCCTGCTGAAACTGTTGATTCCCCCCCCCCCTCCATTCCCCCCATTTCCCCTCTGACGTCTTGTCGGAAAAATTTCAGTGCACATCAGGATAAAATTGATGCCCCCAGCGGCCTTGCAACTTTCCCTTCGTTTTTCTTCTGAATGTTTACTCTGCAATGAATTGGTGTGTCTCGCAGAGGTGTCATAAAATGTTGAATCTTTTTTTGTGTTTTGTTTTTCTTTTAGAATTGTAGGTGTTTTTTATTGTATTTCTGTAAAGGCTTTTGAAATAGTAGCTTTTGCATGTGTTTGTAGGGTAAAAGTCGGAAATTATCTGGGTGTTGTGTTTACTATTGTTTTGATGATCTTGTGTTTAGTTTTTGATGTCCTTAGTAAATAAATTTTATCACTAAACTATGCAATATATGTATTTTTAATAAGTTTTATTTCCTCTATTTTTATTACCTACTCTCTTTATTACTTCATTTGTAATGTTTTAGTTTTAAGTTTTAGTGCCATAAACGCAATTTTCTTTCTATAAATACGGAAGATAAACAGAACTTTTTCGCCTTATAAATATTATTAAACGAACAATAAAGTTTCTTGCCCGTTCTTCTCCATAAAGATCTACGCTTTGGAATGGGCATATAAGGTACTTTCAAAGTTGTAATGTATGACTGGGACCATAATTTAGTACAATTTTAGTGCCACTAATTGAAATAAGTAATTTGATTCTGATTTTAATTTTGTTATATCACGAATTTCTGCTCTATCTTAGTTATTTTGTAACCCCCGACGGAAAAAGAGGGGTGTTATAAGTTTGACGTGTCTGTCTGTCTGTCGGTCTGTCTGTGTGTCTGTCTGTCTGTCTGTCTGTCTGTGGCATCATAGAGCCCGAACAGATGAAGCGATTTCAATTTAGTTTTTTTTGTATGAAAGGTGACTTACCTGCGAGTGTTCTTAGACATGTTTGATGAAAATCGGTTGAACCGTTTAGAAGTTATGGGCGTGAAAGTGGGGAAAGGTAACCGAGGGTCTGCAAATATACTCGAGTTGGGTATCGAATGAAAGCGTACTGAAAGGGAATATTGATGACTTAATCGGGAGTACTCTTAGCAACAAAAAAAAAATATAAGTATGTACCTATAAAAAGTATAAAATAAAAAATAAATTTAAAATTTAAAAAACCCCCGACACAAAAACCAAGTTCCCTTTAAAAAGTAAAAATAATAAAAATACGTCGCGTTGGGGGACTGCAAATAAACAGGAGATGATGAATAATTTGGAGCAGTCCCCCAACGCGACGTATTTTTATTATTTTTACTTTTTAAAGGGAACTTGGTTTTTGTGTCGGGGGTTTTTTATTTCATGGTAAAATAAAATAACAAAAGAGTCCCCCTCCCAGGGTGAAGCGAAGGGACTGTCAGAAGGGGTAGTGTTCCCTCAATAGCCCTATAAGTTTCAGGGTCACGGTTACCTAATAACACATTCCCGCGACAATCGTTTTATCACGAAGACCCAGACCTGGAACATCTAAAGATAGATTAATGCCAGTTTATGAAAGAGACAGACCTATACAAGTCATCTAGCGCCACCTGGTTTCCACACTGGAATCATTCTCGCTTTAGGACGCCATGGTAGGCCATCAAATAATATTTACTTAGGTACTAGAATCCAAAACTTGCTCGTAGTATACCTTCAAAGTAATTTGTTACATAAGCCCTCTAAAGAGGGTAGGCCTAGACAAGATTCTGAGAATTTTCCAACACTTTGCTACCTCTAAGTTTGTTTGCCTAGGATTTTGGGATTGATTACCAATTGTGATTTTGACGAATTTTACGATGATACAAGATAAATAGGACAGTTTTTTTTTTGCATGTAAACCTTTTCAATGTTTTCGACAGGCCTGTTGGTCTAGTGGTTAGTGACCCTGACTGCTATGCCGGAGGTTGTGGGTTCGATTCGTTTGTGTGATGATCACGATCATTTTGTTCTGTGTCTGAGTGTATTTATCTTTAATGTTTATGTATTTAAAAATAAAAGTATGTCTATCAGTTGTCTAGTACCCATAGCATAAGTTCCCTCCCGCCCTGTCTTGGGTGGGAGGACTCAATTGACGATTTTTAAACGTAAAAAAAGGGTAAGTTGGTCTCGTGGTCACAATCAGTCCAATCGCTAAGCTACTGGGCTAATGATGACGGACTTAGAAAGTAGACATCCTAAAGCCGAGTATCACGGTTTACGCAATAGCTCGTTTTGTCATCCAAAACATCGTCGCCTCGTTTCTAATTCTCCCATTTTCACAATGATTAGCCCCCGAGGGAAGATAACAGATAGAAAGAATAATAAAGATCGAATGTCAAGATAGCAATCTGTCTGAGAGTGATGGCGTAGTTTAACAAAACAAACTTTATTATGACTGTGATCTGATTCTTGTAAACAGATCCTGTGTCAAGGTTTACATAAGCTATGACGCCTTAAGAATACTGATCGAAAATTATGAAGATAGGTACTCTTGCGTGATAAAAATTAGTAGTTTTTATTTCAAACTGAGAGCAAAACAAAAGCTAAAAACGAGGAACAGTGATGGCTATGTGGTATTAGCTCCGACTTACGAGTTGTAGGTGGGTTCGAACCCAGCCAATCGCATTACTTTGTCCAATTACCATTACTCTCAAAACGATGTAGGAAGCATGTCTTAGAACCAAAAATTCGGCGACATGTGACATCTTCCAAGCCCACTGGACCCACGTGGTTGACTAAGGCCCACTCCCTCACAAAGGGGGCCTGTATCCCAGTTGTGGGAATAGGTCGATGAAGATGATCAAACCAGTAACCGACGTACTGGCTTCAGTTTGCACGGTCGGACAGCTTTGCTCACGCTCCTCAGCCGATAGCACCTAGTCAGCTGCACCTAGTTCGACAGGAAGCCGACCCCAATATAGTTGGGAAAAGGCTAAGCAGATGATGATAACAGAATTTATGTCTCGGAATTCATGGTATTATCAGTTTTCCAATTGTCATTAGACAACTTCCGCTTACGAGGCTTTTGTTACAAAAGACATTATCCAATTTATTTCCCATCTGTATAAATGATGGATCATGAGATTGTAGCAACAGAACAAATGCCAATGATTTATACGACATTTTTTCTCAGAAGGTTACAAAGTGTAGAAATAAATTCATATGATATACGCGTTAGCGTTCCGCTTCGTGCCCTTGCCAGGGCCGTATTGGTCTCCCTGGGCACTTTTGGGCAAAGGGCCCTACACTACTTGTGTATAATTTTCTTTTAATAGTCATACAAAATATTTATGTACTTAGCTAACGACTTACATGTAAACGCTAAAGAATTATTTAAATGTAAGATTCGAAAGCGACAGTAAGGTTTTCGATGTTTAGAACAAACGTATATGAAGTTATATTTTTATACACAATAACGCCTGCGTCGCGTCTTCGCAAAGATATTTTTCAAGGAACGATTTTTTTCGTTCCTTGAAAAATATCGAAACGTATATGAACTTCATTAACTTCACTTCGTCTAATATGTCTACACTTTACATCCTAAATGAATACACAAACTTTATTAAATAATAACATGTATTCAAAAGTACTAAATATAAAAGAGAATTTTAAAACTTACAGGAATAGCGTTAGAGTCATAAAGTTCGTCCACATTGCTGTCATCCGAATAAGTAATCAGTATACTGCGACAAACAGTCGTCGAAAGCAGATGACAATGTTATCGCTCAGCAGTCACTATTACGTTTTCAACTTTATAACCCAGCGCGTAAAGTTGAAAATCTATTGATTTGTAATAGATCCTTTCTTTCGTTCGTTATGGCACAGGAGTCTTTAATAGACATTTAAATTTACGCGCTAGGATATAAAGTTGAAAATGTATTAGTGACTGCTGAGCGATAACGGTTGTCGTCTGCTGTCGTTGTCTGTTTGTCTATAGGGCCTGAATTCGGTTTTCTACATAAATCGATAGTGACGACATTAGTGGTCATGAAGATTTTAGGCCCCTACCCCAGAGCCCCAAAATCCATTGCCCTCTGGGGTAAGGGCCCCAGTTTGCCCCCTGGAAAATACGGCCCTGCTTGCTACGAATGATTTAGTAGACTTTTAGTTTGGCGACGACATTGTACTTACTAGGGTTGCTAGATGGAAAATACCTAATAAATAACGTAGTTTCCTAAGAACAAGTACTTTAATAAGAATTTGTAGTGGTATTCTCATTTTCTCAAGAATTCTTTGAACACTGTCTGGTTTGTTTACAAACAAATGCGTTAATCAAATAATAATAGCCGGACGGATCGATAAGACGTTAAGCAGTGTTTGTTGAGGTCGGCACTTGGATGGGTGACTATTCATTGTGAGATGTTGCAAAAAGAGTCAGTGGTCTGCAGGATTTACATTTTAACCAAGAGGTTACATATACCCAATAAGGAATTATTTGTTAGGTTGGTTCCCCAATATAGTTGGGAAAAGGCTAGTCAGATGATGGTGATGATGGTTGTGGAAGTTTGGGAGAGGCCTATTTCAAGTAGTAGGTTACATCATCATCTGCCTAGCTTTCTTCCAATTATGTTGGGGTCGACTTCCAGTCGAACTGGATGCAGCCGAATAACAGTATTTTGTGGAGCTACTGCTTATCTAACGTCCACAACCCAGTAACTGGGTAAGATGATACCCCTTGGAAAGCCTGTTTGTCAGATTTTCGAGCTTCTAACTGTGATAAACGACTGTCAAAGATCTACAAATTACAGTCTAGCAATAGACTTAGGTGTCAACCCATCCGAAAAGTATTTGCTCCGAGGATGACACGACACCGCATAGTTTTTTTTTATCGTGGTAATTCATCAAATGAGTCCTCCCACCCGGGCAGAGTGGGAGGGACTGTCAGAATCGAACTGACAAAAATCCACGGTGTCTATCAATAGCCCTTTATGTTCCAGGGTCACGGTCCCGCGACCGACGTTAGGCTAAAATGATGATGTTGACCTAGATGGAAAAGACGGATGATGATGATGATTTCTTCGTTTTTATAGTTCACACAGTTGACATCCTTAGGTCATATTGTAGTATATTGTAGAAGTCTGGATATTGTGTGTCAAGTTGTAAAGGAAATGGACCGCTCTGGGAGTTGAGAGCCGGTCGCAAGTTACAATGTATTTCGTCTTCACTCGTCTACTCGTATAATATGCAGTAACTTTGTGCAGGGACTGAAGACTGAGTTTTGTATGGTTTTGCTCTTTTTGATGTAGATTTTATCAATAAATTGGCAGTATTTTGAGACTAGCCTGTTGGTCTAGTGGTTAGTGACCCTGATTGCTATGCCGGGGGTCGTGGGTTCGATTCCCACCCAGGACAAATGTTTGTGTGATGAGCATGATCATTTTTGTTCTGTGTCGGGGTGTAATTTATCTATAATTGTATCTATTTAGAAATATAAGTAGACATGTTAATCAGTTGTCTAGTACCCATAACACAAGCTCTGCTTAGCTTGGGGACTAGATGTCGTTGTGTGATATGTAGTTATGGAATATTATTATTATTATTTCGGCAAAATTTGAAGGAAATCAGTCATTATTGGAAACCTCATACAAAATTCACCCCCTTCATTCATCAACCTCTAATTAGAACGAAAAAGGAAGTAGATGATAACCGTTTCGAGAGATGAATCTTAAAATTTCAAGAAAATCGGTGTCATGACGAACTAAATTATGCAAGAAACATGAAGAACGATCCACGCATCTGTTATTGCTTAGCAATTTTTATATGTTCTAACACAATAAAAAGCTTGTATTTTGTTGGACTTGTTGACTCATCTGGTCAAGCATGAGGCTCTAGATTTCATACCCAGCTGGCTGGCAACCAGTTACTGGATTTTTAAAATTTCATTGAGCTTACAACTAAAATGTGGAGTTACCTGCTGGGATCTTAATTTCTCGACTACAGCCTTGGGAGGCTCTTTAAGTTAACAGTGAATACCATACCATCATGCGAAACAATGGTTAAACGAGAGCCTATCTACATTAATTTAAAGAAGAAAGATGTGTTTATTAATAAATAGGACAGGTCCACTCCACTTTTGTATGGTTCTTTCTTCAAAAGACCATTTCAGACATTGACCTGCATGGTCCTCGTATAAACTGTTCTACATTTACGATGTCTGGACTTTAAAAGAGACTGTGACCTCTGAGCTTGTTTCGGATGTTTCTTCTCAGAGTAGTCAGGTAGAAACACCGGCCCCTCCTAGTTTTATGAAAAGACATGTAAAAGTGTTGCAATAACCTACTTGCAAAATAAACATAATTACATTTCATTTTAATAATCTCAAAAATAAATGGACCGATTAAAAAAAATCTTGTATCAGTTGAAAGCTGTGATTTAAGATAATTAAAAGGAGAGCGTTGACCGGGAAAAACCGCTGGCAATAACTAGTGATTATTTTCGCAAGAAAAATAAATAATACAGGAAAAGAAAAACAACAAATACTACTTGTTCAATCCGTCACATCATCTGTTGAACAAATCCTACATACGAATATAAGTGACAGGGCCCGCGTATTGCGGAGTAATCCTGGTCGCGTGAAAATACTCCTTAATGTCGACCCCTTGTTTCATGAAAGATTATAGTGTATACTAGTTTGTTGTTCCGGGCTATGTTGATATTGTACTTTGAAGAATTTGTTCCATAATTATTTGTGTTAAAATGTCCCCATGTCAAAATAACCTAATTTTATATTTGTGTTTGCTTAGAAAATAATATGGAAAAATCAATAATAAGTAAGTGTTACAATTTCCAAAAGTTGTATTGTACAGACGGCAGCAGGTTCTACCCGACTCTGACAAATTTTAAATAACGAACATATTATTAACCTTCCACGATTGGAAAAAGGTTGAATATCTATTAAAGTTTGACACATTGACACGTTGATATGCTGCCATTTGTACCTACGTGACTCAAAATGCTATTGTGATAATTGCATACATTTTGCGTCACTCTTTTTCAGTGCTTTTCAGTATTATTACTTACTGATTTATTGAAATGAATATAACGATATTTTAAAATGAAGATATATTTCATTGAAATACCCAAAAAAATTATACCTTTAATTTTTATTTAAATTTAAAACGCATACAGCTTTGTAATAAGTTAAATAAAGAAACTCGAACGAAATGAACAGTTCTGCAATAAAATATAAGAGAAAAATATACTCGAGTAATTTCGAATATATTGCGTGGCCCTTTGTTCATTCAGTGACCGGACGGAATCGAATAAAAGACACGAAATTGGTATTTTTTAAAGTAAAAAGCAGCATGGATTCAACATGCAAAATCTCATAAATTATTCGACAATCCGTTCATACATATTTCTCCTCGTCCACAATCATAAATCAAAGAAGAATATTTACATAGAAAAAAGCAATTACTATGCCCTGAGGTCTTAGCACAAGTTTTCTTATTTAATACAACGTATTGTAAGTATTTACGGCGTTTATTGTATGGAAAATGAAAAAGTGCTACTAGTGTACGAAGGAGGAACTTTTATGAGCATCAAATTAGCATCACAGTTCCCGTTTATTTTACGTCACAAAAACGTGAAAAGTAAAGAGCCCTTTGGCTACTACTGATAACTTTAACCAAAACCGAATCTGGTACCTCATATTCATATTCATATTCATATTCATTTATTTGCATTCCACAAGGTACAAAGATGTTACAAAGAGCTTAGAGCTAAGATCCGTTGTAGACCCTGTAAGGGCACAGCAAAGTAGTGTGTTACACAGTATCTATTACCTACAGCTATGTATTACTTAAAGTTAAAATTCTTACAAAACTAATAATAAACAAAATATAATTTTACATTAAACATTTGCAAAGGGAAAAAATAATAGTAACAATAATAACAATAAATATAAATTCTATTATTTTTTAACTTAAATATTAGAAAATAGGTTTATATAAAGCTTTAATTTAATGAGAGATCATAGGTTCAAGATAACAAGTTATGACGTGCACAGAGTATATTATACATACCTACTTAGTGAAAATGTAGTGTATGTTTACATATATAACAACTTTTGACAATTTGTAAGTTAACATGGTAGCATCTGTTTAGGAATGTGTTGAAGTAATATTTAATGAAGTTAATTAGGTATATGTTTTCAGCCAAGAATTCGTTCACATTATAATAACATTTGTCTAACAGAAATGACTTTAATTTATTAGTAAAGCTGTTATCTTTATTGATATTTCTTATTTCTTCCGGTAACTTATTATATATTTTTATCGACATGACATAATTATGTACTAGAGGAGTGCATTTTTAATCGGGATGTAGGTATGTTCAATCTATTTTTATATCTTAAGTTAATTTTAGTTTGTATGTCTTCTCTTTTTGTGTAAATTTCCGGGTATTTCCTTACAAATTTACAGATTTCAAAGATGTAGAGGCACGGTAAGGTTAAAATTTTTTGTTCCTTAAAGTGGGGTTTACCTGTTTGTTCGATATTTACTATGGTTCTAATAAGTTTTTTTTTGTAGGGTGAATAATGTGGGTCTGTACTATTACCCCATAATATAACGCCGTATTTAAGCCAAGCGTAGGCGTATGTGTAATATGTTATCAACGCAGTATTTGTATCTGTAGATTTCTTAATTTCCCGTAGGGCGTATGAGAATTTTGATAATTTTTCTTTTATTTTTTGGATATGCGACTTCCAACGCCTCACGCCTAGCAATCGAACTTTTGTCCACTATCTTATAGTGACAAAAATGAGCAAGAACATTAATTTGTTCTTTTCTTAAGATGTTACTTTTACCATACAATATAGTGTTTTAAATGACAAGTAACGCCATCTATTAACCAGTCTGCGTACTATCGATGGTGGCGTTCGGTGGCACAGTTGAAAGTGGCGGATCGGTAGCGACATCTTTCATCAGCAGAAAGAACTACTAATCTGTCAAATGAAATAAAGTATTTCTAATTTCCTCTCAGCCGATCGTTAAATTCCCCCTGACTAATGATTGTAGGCTTAGGCAGTCCTCCCAACTGGGTAGACCGACAAGTGTGAGAGTAAGAGGGAGTCGTGAGGTTCGCGGGCAACCGATGGATGTAAGTGGCTAGTCGTCGTTCGTAATGGCGGTCTTAGGAAGAGACCTATGTTCAGCAGTGGGCGTCTTCTGTCTGATAATGATGATGATGGAGGCATTAAATTCAAGGCAACCACTGGATTATCCGGTTAATCAGCGTACAACCTCCTCTAGGATAAAACCAGTGAGATGCCCCAAAAAAATAACTGTTGTTAAATTAGAAAATAATCTTACACCTGTTATCGCCAGCTATATCGATCATCGCTTAACGTTTGACGATTTGGAGATCGATACTTAGATATTATAACTATCCTTTTGTGTAGGGTGTCCAAGATTTTAGAAAATAAAAAGTGATAATATACAACCTGTTATTTTTGATATCCCATAACTCTAGGGTTATATTCTGTTGGTAAAAATAATACTAAAACTCCTAGAATAGGTGGTCCAAAAATGCATCGTTTCGGAGATATCATCAATCATAGTTAAATTAGGTCAAAAAATGTCACCAGTATGACGAATCTTTACTTTTGCGAGGTTGCCAAACTTTGCAGTAGAAAAGACCCTCGATGTGTCTAGGTATCTAAGTTTCATTGATAAATACAAGTAATTAATTTTTATTCAAACCAATCATTCATATTTAAAGCTAAGAAAATGCGACGTTGTCATATTTCACGAAGGGTGTTTTACATTAATAATCGTGACTTTGCCGAATTATTTTGTATGAAAAATGAAAAAAAAAAATAACGAAGGTTTGGAACATAACTCATATGCCAGTTGATTCTTTGATATGGCCTCAATCATACTCTAGAGTTATGGGATATCAAAAAAAACACGTTGTATTTACTAACCTAAAAAACAACAAAAAATAGGCCAGGGGTCAAATGAGGCAAAGCAGGAACCCCGGTTTATGTGGACTCCGTCGTTTACGTCCATCCATCTATCCCCACAAACATTTGCATTTATAATATTAAGTGGTGTAGTAAAATAATAAAGCACATTAAAGCCATCATACTTGTTATAATAAGCAGCCTGAAAAGAAATAAAATAATAATATTTTGTTTTACCTTTACTTCAAAACAGTGCGGGTAAACTCAACAATAGTTTCAACTAGACTTTGTAATATCATTAGTTCATGTGACACGTTATAACTGCATCTGACTGGATCCAACCGGTGTAAACTAGTTATGAGTACGTTACGTATGTAAATGAAATTTGACGGACAATCTTTTTCTGTAATCCTACAAGCCTTGGGCAGAAGGGACTTGTCAGTTTCATACTGGCTAAAATCCGGAGGGTTCCTTAAATAGACTATTAACTCAAAAAAAAAACTGACGGATGTACTCATATTTTTGCTTTTGTTACGTAAACCAAAATTGACGAAGATACGACGGTCATAATTCTAAAAATCACAAAACGTCACTCGGTCGGTCAACTTTTTTTACGTCCCAGATTCACAGTAACTTGCTTAAACCAAAACCCCGGGAACGTAAGGCAAGTACTCAGTTGAACGTAATATTTCGCAAACGCAATAAGTCGATTTTCTATCAGGTATTAAAAGTTGACTTATTGTAGTCCCAAACCGTCATAATAAAAAATGGGGTTGTACTAAAAACCCAGGCTTAAATTTCTTAAAACTACGGCTTACACAAACGTTATTACAAATCGTGGTTTTGAGACAAACCATGGTCTACATAACAGTCGTAGCTGTCAAAGCCTCAAAGGTATGTCAACGTTTCTCATTGGGATATTTTTCATCGTGTTGTTTTTTGTGTTATTTTCACCCAAAATATCCATGTAGATTTAATTGTTTAAGCAATCGTTCAAATGACAGTACTAAGTTCCACGTTTTATCTAAGTTTTGTAGTACGGAGATGTTGGATATTCAGTACGGAAGTGGGAAGGACAACCATCAAATACGCTAGTCAATGATTTTTATTGCGTGGGAGCGACGACATACGTATACATATATAA
Source organism: Agrotis ipsilon (assembly GCA_028554685.1). Lineage (NCBI taxonomy): Eukaryota > Metazoa > Arthropoda > Insecta > Lepidoptera > Noctuidae > Agrotis > Agrotis ipsilon. The sequence continues at coordinate 8,614,703 of CM052979.1, forward strand.
CAGGAGAAAACCATGGTTCTACAGATAAGCTTGGACTTACTAGCCCATGTTTAAACCGAGGTTAATTTAGTTTTGTAATAAAACCGATAAAGTCCAATATTTTATACAAAAACCATGGTGTTCCTATCAATGTTCAACCGATGTGGTTGATGCCAATTACCTGAGCATGTCACTGAGCGCCAGTTATTATGTCACTAGTTGATTTGTGGTATATCATTAATTAACTCAGATGTCATTTGTTAAAGATCACATAGACACAAAATGGATAATTATGTGAAGGATGCTTTTCATCATTAGTTCATCAAATGTGTCCCCACACAGGGAAGGAAGTCAGAACTGTCAGACTGTCTGACTAAAATCCACGTGAAGTAAAAGACGTAAAGTAAAAGACATATACTAAACATTTTTGGGGATTGTAATATTATTATCATCAAATGGGTGAGGGCCCTCAGTGGAGCAGCACGAATATAAGATCATGATAAGATCAGACTCTTACTGACTAAGATGACTTCCTTAAAATGGAGTAGGGCCAGAGAACCTTCTGTAGTTTTTTTTTTTTGTGGTAAAATCATCAATGGGTCCTCCCACCCTGGGAGTGGCGGAAGGGACTGTCAGACTCTTACTGACTAAAATCGACCCGTGTTCCTACGGATGTCATTTACGTTCCGGGGCCGCGGTATCCTGGGTTAAGAAAAAAACCCTCGACCCCAGCAGGAATTTTGCGCGATACACGACGCGCCACCGACCCGGGCTTGGTCGTCGGTCGGACGGCGAGCTACCCATTACTCACCGTCCGCAAGCCCGCTCCGCCGCTGTGCCCTCTGCTGATCAGAGGGACACGCGTTGGAGCGTCCACACGACAGGCTATTCGCATACGGGCAAAGAGACCCCAGTGCTTTAGGCACACAGTGCCTAAGGTAGAGTTTTTGCCCGCATCCCAGGGTGCACCGGCCCGAAACACTGGTCTTCCCCCCGGACATATCCGAGAGGGAACTCCAGTCCACGGGCGCACGTGGAGGTTTCCTGTCTTAGCACCCCAACCTTCTGTAGATAGTCGCACTTTTGCTATTTGACACCTACCTACCAATAAATAACAAAACTAATAAGTCCATCTTTCTTAGTTTCGGAAAATAACGGACACGTTTATTTTCTTTTGTGAAACCAATGTAGATATATTTTACCAAGATATAATATAACGCAAGAAAATTAGAGAGTGGGGCTCGTTACGTCACAATTCAATATTTTTTACTAAATTGCGACGTACTGCAAATTTTGAAATCATTGTATCTCCGTTAATTTTGTTTTACGTCACAAAAGAAAAAATACGGGGGGAATGTAGTCGATTTTAATCTAACTGATGTACTAGTTATTTTTTCAATTTAAAATGTCACTTACGTACTTTATGGTGCGAGAGCCGGCTGCAGAAGTACCTACGTCATCGGCTACCCCAATGGGCTATATTTAGATCGTTAACCGACACTTAAACACGCAAAAAAAATCAGGTCTGCCAGAGCCGATCCTGCCGGGTCATAGAAATAATCGATATTTTTTGACATAATTTTTTAATAAAAATTACCTCATAAGATACCCGAATGAAAGTGCTGGCAGCAGTTAACCATTGATTAGTTATGTAAAAAAAAGTTGGTCTGCCATTGCGCAGCCTGCCGGAAGTACTTGGCAGACCCCTAAATATATGCCCTTCTGACTCACTAAACCTACCTCATCGAGTACCCGGATGGAACCAACGCTAAATAATAGCCAAGATGCCCCTGATAGTGGATCAAAAGGTCTGCCAGGTCTAAGCCTGCCGAAACTTAGTGTTCAAAGCATTTGAAGTTGATAGGGAGCGTAATTTCACCTGAAGTCAAATTAACATTTAAAATAACATTTTTTATCATTGTTTTGTTTCTAAAGTTATACAAATTCATGAATATTAAATATTTTTTATCGAAACATTAAATAAAAAAACACGTGTAGGGATAAAAGATGTAAATTCAAAATTTAGCAATAATCACTACGAGTTCAATAACATGCTTACAATTTATATACATATTATATATGTACATACAACTGTCAAAACTTAGTTTAAGTTGGCATTAGAATTACCTAAATTCTGTATACATATTTGTAAGTTTAGGGAACTACATAAGTAGGCTTTCGAGTGGAGAACCTGTTATTGAGTAAATCAAGTCAACGCCTAATTAACTTGACCACCACCAGGATCTCTCCCATCATCTGAGCCGTAGGACGTCCACTGCTGAACATAGGTCTCCCCCTTTAGATTTCCACGTATACTGGTTGGAAGCGACCTGCATCCAGCGTTCTCCGGCGAACTTCATAAGGTCGTCTATCTATCTTGTTGGTGGACGTCCTACGCTGCGCTTGCTAGTCCGTGGTTTCCACTCTAGTGCTTTACGACCCAATCGCCATCGATTGACCATCTTCTCTGCTAGAATTATGGCCTGCTCATTGCCACTTCAGCTTGCTAATCCGGAGGGCTATATTATATGTTGTTGTGGGCTATATTTGAGCGACGTTGAGCTTTGAGATGAGGCCGATAGTGAAAGGCCACGTTTCGGTGCCATAAGTCATCACTAAAACACATTGGTTCAAGACTTCTGTCTTGAGGCACTGAGGTATGTGTGTTATCACCTTTTTTGAAGAACAGCACCACCTCACCAATGCTCCGTGCTTCAGCCGTTTGCCATCGAACAGGACGGTGTTAAACAGTTCTGGAGGACTTTAGGTACCGGTTTTCCACCGGCTCTCAGAAGCTCTGAAGTGATATACGGTGACGGAATCACTTCAGAGCTTCTGAGAGCGGGTGCAGCAAGCTGAAATGGCAATGAGCAGGCCATATTTCTCGCAGAGAAGATGGTCAATGGATGGCGATTGGGTCGAAAAGCACTAGAGTGGAGACCACGAACTAGCAAGCGCAGCGTAGGACGTCCCCCAAGTAACACACAAGCAACAGGTATAACAGTACACATTTGTAAAACTATACGGTTTAATCATGGATATTCTTTGATTAAGAGCCTTGGAAATAGCTAAATGTTGTATTAAGTTGAGTTTGGACTCGTGAAATTCTTAATGCATAATAGGTTCTGTATATTTGTACTCTATTCCTTTAAACTTAATAACTAAGATATGTTAGACAATTATACAAACATTATTAAGTATTACGCTTTCTATGTATTATTAAGCTAAAAATAAGTCCCTATGGAAGCATTTATCTGAATAATCATATTCAGTTTTGCTATTATTCAATAATTACCAAGCTAGTAGCGTTTGATTAAGCTGATTGCTGCATAATGTACAACAATCTGAATAAAGGTATTAGATAATGCTGTCTTACATCTTGATACTGAATAATTGTAAGGTGTGTGATTATTTTATGCTTAAAACTGGGTAAGTATTTTCATGTTTCACCAGTTATTCAGCTGCTGAATAGAAAAGATCATTTCGGCACGGTAATATAATAATACAGTACCCCAACTTCATACAAACGGACGAAAAGCGAGCTATACCTACGCGCCTCGATGTCGGGGCGCGCTCGGGGCGCAGACAGTCACGGCTGTACCGCAGTGTCGCTATACTTTGTATAATGAATAGGAAGTGTTCAATAAAAATGTGTGTTGTTTTTTTAACAATAACCGCGTGATTTTTTCTCTAAAAATCAGTTCGAGTACATATTTAATAAGACGAGTAGTTTAATTAAGCTTTATATTAGAATGCGGATTTATTATACTTTAAAATTTAACAATAAAGCATTCCGTACGACTCAGTCGAGGCGCAAATATTTTTCGGTCTCAAATACTTCTATAATACATCGGACTTAATAAGCCCGATTTGTTTTTCAAACAAAAACAAGATTTTTTTAATGAAATCTACCAATCAAAAAACAACACGCATTTTTATTGAACACTTCCTATTCATTATACAAAGTATTTCATTTATTTATATATAAAAGTATATTTACAATCACAAAACTAAAATAGAAACAGAAAGTACGCAAAGGCAAATGTTATTAAAATGATGTAGACAGGTAGCCCTAACGCATGTTTACGTACCGCGCGGCTGTAGGTATTTAAATCTGTCTGGCGGCCGAGTTACGCTATTGTATATTATTATACTGTGATTTCGGCTTTTATTAAGTTTTCACTTGCTTATCATTGTGTTTTAAACTAACTTATTCAATTTAACGCACCACAAGTATGTATTATAGCGCAAATAACTTAATATTAGCTCATTCAAGGGAAATCTTAGTAACTAGAATCTTGTGGACTTTTATTCAGTAATGGAAGCAAAACAAGCGATCGCCATTTTTGTTTTGTGAATAATTATAATTACAAGGAATTTATTAAGATTATTTGAACGATTAACCTTACAACTACCACATTTTAAACTCTATTTATCGTAATTGTTCCATTGGAATTGCTAAAATTAGAAATTTCGCCATAAGTATTTTAGTCAGACCAAGCATGCATTTACGAAATAGTAGATTACGCAACAAGGGAGTAAAGCATTGCCTTACGTCACGGGCGTATTGAATCCCAAAGCTACACTAAGGATTCTGGGGGTGAACCTCCGTAGCGCAGCGAGGAGGTTCATGTGTTAATTCCCGAGTGAAACGAGGGAATTAAGTTAAGAATCCTTAGTGTAGCGAGGGATTCAAGTTAGCCCATGACAAGGCAGCTTTACTCCCGAGGAGCGTACTCTGCTTTTCACACCGACTGTAGCGAGGAAATCAATTCGATTTTTGAAATTTGATGTGGTACGACAACCTTCGAACGTGAAGTTGGCATCACTGTAAGCAATCAGCTGTTGCAGCCAGCGGCCGCCATTACTGATGCAACTCCTTGGTGAAAGTTTTCATATGGTTTTATTTGAGGTTCCAAATTCAAATCACATTATTCCCACGGGAATAATGAAATTCAGTACATATATTAATGCCCGGCTCGAGCGAGAGGGAACAATGACCTGGTTTATTCCTTGTTTGCATGACATATAATTTGACATTTACGAGCAAGTGGTGTGAAAATAATATTTACAATCGCTTATCTTGACTATTCAAGCGGCGCGTTAAAAATAATCGGAAAAAATCATATACTATTTACGACAAAATAATTTGCGCACTAAGAATTAACATGTAGCAAACCATATAACAAATAAACTTATTATTTGCTTTAATAAATTCTCCATATAATGTCAAGCAATGACTCGATCACCGACATTAAAAAAATCTGATTGTCCTATTTCACAATTTGTATGAATAAAATCTGCATTATTGTTAACATGAAAGTAATGCTGAATTAATTCTGAATCCATGTACCAAATCGACATAAATTGAATATTGTATGAGTAAGAGCTTAATAAAAGGAATATCAGCTGTTATCCAGAAGTTACTAAGATGATTTCACCAGTGAAAAGCTCCTGCTCAGATGTTACTCATAAGTTATTAAGCTTTATGCATTTAATTTTGGGGCCTTTTTTTCTTGAATAAAGTCTGAATACGTGTTTACTCAGACGTTACGTAGTATGGTATTCAGATTATAATCTTGATGACTGCACATACTCAGCTCTTATTCAGAAGTTTGTGTTACTTGGGCCACCAACAAGATAGATAGACGACCTTATAAAGTTCGCCGGAGAACGCTGGATGCAGGTCGCTTCCAACCAGTATACGTGGAAATCTAAAGGGGAGACCTATGTTCAGCAGTGGACGTCCTACGGCTCAGATGATGGGAGAGATCCTGGTGGTGGTCAAGTTACTTAGGCGTTGACTTGATTTACTCAATAACAGGTTCTCCACTCGAAAGCCTACTTATGTAGTTCCCTAAACTTACAAATATGTATACAGAATTTAGGTAATTCTAATGCCAACTTAAACTAAGTTTTGACAGTTGTATGTACATATATAATATGTATATAAATTGTAAGCATGTTATTGAACTCGTAGTGATTATTGCTAAATTTTGAATTTACATCTTTTATCCCTACACGTGTTTTTTTATTTAATGTTTCGATAAAAAATATTTAATATTCATGATTTTTATAACTTTAGAAACAAAACAATGATAAAAAATGTTATTTTAAATGTTAAATGTTAATTTGACTTCAGGTGAAATTACGCTCCCTATCAACTTCAAATGCTTTGAACACTAAGTTTCGGCAGGCTCAGACCTGGCAGACCTTTTGATCCACTATCAGGGGCATCTTGGCTATTATTTAGCGTTGGTTCCATCCGGGTACTCGATGAGTTAGGTTTAGTGAGTCAGAAGGGCATATATTTAGGTGTCTGCCAAGTACTTCCGGCAGGCTGCGCAATGGCAGACCAACTTTTTTTTACATAACTAATCAATGGTTAACTGCTGCCAGCACTTTCATTCGGGTATCTTATGAGGTAATTTTTATTAAAAAATTATGTCAAAAAATATCGATTATTTCTATGACCCGGCAGGATCGGCTCTGGCAGACCTGATTTTTTTTACGTGTATAAGTGTCGGTTAACGATCTAAATATAGCCCATTGGGGTAGCCGATGACGTAGGTACTTCTGCAGCCGGCTCTCGCTCTATTACGGATATCTTCCGTGATCGTTAATTGTTTTGAGTTCCCGATATTTGATTCGATATTTGACTGATATGTGTCATCCCGCGATCATGGCGCTTGCAACAGCGTCGAAATATCGGGAACTCAAAACAATTAACAATCACGGAAGATATCCCGTAAGTGACATTTTAAATTGTGAAATAAACCGTGATAGCCTAAAACAGTGTTTAGTTATTTTTTTTAATCGAAAAGCCAACTATATTCCCAATCTGCTTATCAGAAAAGGCACAGCTATTACTAAATGTAATTCATGTAACTTCCCAATTGAAACTCAGTCTCCACAATTAGTAGTTCCACAGTTGTTCAGGTGAGATGTCGCCTGTGATGCGAGATTGACAACAACCTCGTTTCGAGGAAATTAAACTGTTAAACGAGGGATCGTTTACACGGCACGACTTTTGTGATGTTATAATAGCTGGCTTTTCTGTCACCGAAAATATGGTTCGTGTCCGAACTAATAGGGATTAGTTCTCAATTCATAAGTATAACATAACTATCGGAAGTCAGGACAACTGTCCAATCAAATTTCCCAAATTTTTACTAATTTAATTATGACAAATTTTTACTTCGTATCAGAAACAGCCTTAATTATACATCCCGTAAGTGATAAAGAAGAAGTAATGCCCGAATCGTCGACCAAACTAAGGGTTTCGTGCTTAGAAAGTAATACTCCTGTTACTGGTAAAAAAATATGTGGGAAGAACGCAAGGAGTACCTATGTAAGGATCGTAGCAGGTGGCGTGGCGTAATGAGAAGAAGGCGTAAGTTTATGTTTAAAGACAATATAATATAATTTAAAAAAGTATTCCTGACAATATCATCTCCAACAACATCAACTTGCAGATCATGTTTTCAGACTGACTCGGAGCTTACCACCCAGCACAGAAGGTAAAATAAAAAGGAAATTGAATAATAAAGTAATTCAACGAAACTCCAGTGTTAAAGTTAGTTTCCAAGCAAAATTATGATCCAGAATTTACTATATTTCACATTTTTTCTAGATTCATATGAACAAAACAATATACAGAAAACTTGAACAATGAAAGCGTTCAGTTATATCGGGGACGGATAAGTTTTCAAAAGATGGGAATGATACATACAAATGCGAATTTTCTGAGGATTTGTACATACTTGACAATTTCGTTATAACAATTTTTGTTATAATGAATGAATAGAAACGAGGTTATTTATATTAAAACTGTTGAAATGTGAATGCAATATATACTCGTACTTTTAATTACTGTTTATAAGTGTCCATTGGCACGGCCGTTTTTTCTTGGCATTGTCAAAAAAGCACCGGAAATGGAATAAATGCATTCCCATGTTCACACGTCAGCGCTTTAAAAACGCGACATTTTTTTTCGAACTCTATTTGAATTTAAGTACTGGGCGTTGACACTTAAGTTCAATTTACCTTTTTGTAAAAACTCGACGTTTTTTACGCCAGAAAAAAGCGCTTGTGCGAATGGGCTCTAACTTTCTATAGATTTGCTGCTGTTCTCTTCCTTTTATTTTTTTTTAATGAATTCTGTCATTGAAATGATAGTAAAACTTCTTTTAACGTTGCTTGATCGCAAAAGCGTGAACACGGGATCGTAGGATTCCGTAGTAAAACAAAAGCGTGTGGATTTCGAGAGACCGGCGTCGTCAGTTGGGAAACACAACACCGAAAGGGAAATACGCATTAAGGTAGATTTTTCTAAAAATACCCAACTTCAAAAATATCCCTTGAGAAACGTGGTATCTTCGTATATCTTTATCCTAAAATAAGTCTGACGTCAAAAATAGTGGCACTGTACATTTATTCATCACTTACATATACGTATTCCTAAGTTTTTCCTTTTGTCTGTATTGTTGTTGATCATTTTGATAGTCCTCACCACCTTCTTCACTAAAATGTACACCTAATAATAAAAACGAAGCTCAAGTTTGCACACACCCTAACAATTCCTGAGGAATAAACTTTTCTTTTCCACATGAGTTCATAACAAAGAAGTTTTACTGCCTTGTTTGAAGACGAATCACTTTCAGTTGTTGGCAAAAGGGGTTCGATTGTACCGATCACATCCATTTCTTATTTCATATCATTGGCTTCTGTGCACCTGACTGTATTGTTTGAAAAACGTGTTTGCGAATACGTGTGGTGAAGTTAATATATTGTTAAGGTAAACGGAACTTTTTGTTGTTGTATTTGAGTTTTAAATCCTTTCTTTTCACGTTACGGAACACGTATAAGACACGTTCTCCCTGTTAAAATATTTATTAAGTTTTGGAGGTCTTCGAATTTGAACATAGGTATGAAGGTGCTATAGTGGTGGCATATAAGTCTAAGGCCATTTGAACACAATGCAACGCAAGTCTCCGATACCTTACAACTTTTAAATTGACGCGTGCTTGAGTACGTTCTATAGATTTGTATTGCGATAGTCGCCTGGACACCGAAGTCGTAACGTACGTGGAGACTTGTGTCGCCGTACGAAGGGGTATGCCGAATTCTTGACTCCGACAGAATAGTGGGCAAAAGTCAGGCATCGCTAATGAGGCATACGGTAGTGTTAAGCCGTCACAATCCAATTAACCATTATCTTTTAAACCTACTATTAAAAATGAATGAAATAATCGTACAGTGTAAACGGGCTCACCGTGTCTCGTCTAAATGAACGACAATCAGTTTTAACGCGATTCGATTCGCGACACGAAACGTGAGAAGCGCATACAGTCGTGTTACTATTATATTACAATTGACTAACTGCAGACTAAAAGCAACTTTAATGACATTAAAATAAAACATCCAATGAATAAGTTATTTATCCATAAGTGCCATTAATAAGTACACGGCGCGTTGCGGCGCCGCACCGCAAAGATTTCGTCTCACAAATTATTGTCACGTGTGCCGGTGTGCCTGCCAGTAGGGCGAAATTATAATAATAATAATAATAAACCCGCAGGGCAGCTTGTGGCGACCCGCAGGGCAGCTTGTGGCGAGCTGTTGGGCAGTTGCGACCCACACGGACCTGATCTCCCGGGAGATTTCTCGTTCCTCATCTCTGGCTTGCCTTTATTGGCCGGTCAGAGTGAACACTGACGAGGAACAGACCTCCCACCTCTTTCTTGCCTCAACCGGCTGGCTAGAGTGGAGATTCGCAAGAGCAAACGTGCTCGGAGGAAGGAAGTATTTCAGTAAGTGTTTGTAGGGATCGACCATACTTCCGGGTTCCTGGTCGATACTGAGAACCGTGAAATACCTCTTCACTCCTCAAGCACCTCAGGATATGTTTGCCCCTTGTCGCTACGTCACCTAGTGCTAGCGATATGTTTGTGGGCCCATTTGTTGAGTGTGCAAGTCACCCCCTGCCATCTTATCATGTATACAAAACATTGATAAGGCAGGGGCCATAGTTTTTCCATAGTTACATATAACCAGTCCACCAAACCCACCAAACGCCATAACCCAGTCTTTTGTTTCCACATTCCGCAATAGACTAACTCTAACCGGGGGTTGTCCTTGGGTATACTGGCATAGTGCATACAGGGATAACCGCCGGTTTGGGCCTCATCTCATTTAAATTGCGTAATGGGCCTCTGCAAGATGGCTTCGGCTCCTGGCACGCCCTTTAAAAGTCCGGGATACCATGATCCCGAGATCTAAAAGGAATAAATAATAATATTCCACAACTGTCACACAACGCCATCTAGTCCCAAGCTAAGCAGAGCTTGTGTTATGGGTACTAGACAACTGATAAACATACTTATATATGTCTAAATACATACATATTATAGATAAATCACACCCAATTCTGCGGTGCGGCGCCACAACGCGCCATGTGCTCAGGCACTAAGGGGGGGTAGTGTAGTAAAACTTGTATAAAGAAACCGGAAAATCTGCCAAGATTTAATCTGACTCTGTTATGTGACAGCATTTATAAGAAACCATAGATCTATTTCTTCCTGCCCCAACCAGTACTGACCAGTACCGACAGCCTGCTTCTTTATGAAAGCAATATTTTTTGTCTTTTGTTTAAATCATCAAATAAGTCGCCTAAAGCAGAACGGGAGTGACTGTCAAGCTCCTACTGACAAAAATCCATGGTGTTCCTTCAACAGCTCTTTACGTTCCAGGGTCACAATTACTTGTTTAGAAAGTCGAACCTGGCAGGGTTTGACCCTCTAGAGGGCACCGTCAAATTACTGACAACTCTTTGAGGCATTCGTGGATCACAACTAACCGCGCAAGGGCCATGATCGGATAGCAAGTCACCCATCACTCGTCCTCCCCACGTCCACAGCGGCCGGTAATCGCTCGGCCGGAGAACGCTGTGGCGACTTTCCAGCCACTCCTCAAAAAAGGGGCTGATGCAAGCACCTTTACGCCATAATCTCACGGCATACCAAACATCAAAACTCGCTTAGCCGTTTAGGCGTGGCCAACACATAAACCTACTTTAACCTTTCTGTATATTAAATAGGATTAACAACGAGTGAGCTTAGGGAAAGGCGTAATCCTTCACGATTAATTGATTAAACAACTCCCTTGTTAAAGTATGCTAAGCTAAATTGATTAAAAACTTTTTGGACGTTTCGTAAGGGGAGACTCACACGATACGGCCTGAACGCGCGGTTTATCAGTAACCGGAGTTCATGACGCATTCTCTTTTTATTTATTGGGACTACTTTACCACTGTATTGCCAAATCAGAATTACTAGTTAAAAACTTTTTGGAAGTTTCGTAAGGTGAGTCTCATACGATACGGCTTGTCGCGCGTTTTATCAGTAATCGGAGTTCATGACGCTTTCTCTTTTTATTTATACGGACTCTTGCCGCTGTATTGTCAATCAGAATTACTAGTATCAACTATAGGTGGCAAAGAAGTATAAAAGAGACCCAGAAAATTAAACTGTAGGATAAAAATGAGTTTGTTTGTTAGAACGCACTAATCTCAGGAACTAAAAAAAAAAATTGTGTTGAATAGTGTATTTATCGAGAAAGTGATATTCTATATAACATCGGGCTACGACTAATAGGAGCCGAGCAGCGGAAGCGAAATCACGGGGAAAAGGTAGTTGTCTTATATCTTGCAACGAAATAAATCTGGGAGGAATAAGAGTAGGAAAACATAATTTCCACTATACCTTTTCCAGCAGGAAACAGAACAAAACAATATGGGTACTGTGGTGTATTGTAAACTCTTTTGGTCAGCAGGCTGTCCGAGCTAGAAGCCATATAATATAATGTCACTTATATTGTCTGTCACAATGTAATAAACGATTTTACGAAATAACAGGACTTATTAGGTACAAAATGACTTTATAATGCATTATGTCGCATTGCTTTGCGTGAAATCCTTTGACGTACACACGGCTACACATCAAGCTATACAAAACCACTATTAGCTAACCGTTTATTGTGTGTAAAACTTGTACAAAGCGAGACCAAGACAAACTGGTTTTGTATAGCTTGATGTGTAGCCGTGTGTACGTCAAAGTATACGTTGTGTACACACGTGCACAACGTGCTCGGCACACCGGCGCAAAAACTTTCGCCACGCCGCGTATGAACGCGCGGTTCGTGTGGAAATCACCTTAATGTTGTCTGTTGTTATTAAAGGGTGTGGAAATGTTTAGAAGGGTTTATCTTTGAAAAGCTTAAACTTAGGTCACGACTAACAAAAGACAACAGGGTGTTTGATGAAAATTAAGGTCCTCAAAAGATTCTTTATTGCAGTTCACTTGCTTCCAAATGAGAAGCATGTATCCATAAAGTCGCGGGACTGTCCCACCTGGTAACCGTAGCCCTGGTACGTAAAGGGCTATTGAAGGATCACCGTGGATTTTAGTCGGTACAAGTCTGAGTGTCCCTCCCGTCCCGCACTGGGCAGGAGGACTCATGGGATGATTGTACCACGTAAAAAAAAAGTAGCCATAATTAATTTTTAAACATAATTATTAAGTCAGTTAGGATCTAGGGTACACTTATCTATTGTATTTCAATGAATATTGACAGAAATAAAACGCATCAAAATTCGAAAGTGAGGGCTCCTGAAGTAAGAACTAGGGGGATACCTAGTAGTGACGCATTATGAATTTCCATATTGTCGTAATCTTCGTTAATTTTGACTTACGTAACAAATAATACACGACTCTAATATTTATTTTTAACGAACTAATAGATTTTTTCAAACATTTGTCTGTGATCCAAAAGTGCGATGTGCACGATACTGCATCGTTGAAAAAAGTCACCGTGAGTCAAGAGCTTTAAATCCGTAGTCGACAAGACAGCGATCGACTAAGCTGCTATTCTCACGAGATGATCCAACGTGCAGTGGAAATGGCACGCGTGTGAACTCGTCTTTACCATCAATGTGTTACTGAGAACATACCGATCTGCGGGTTGGATGTGTACGTTTTTTCTTCATATAGGCACGCAGATTAACAAAATGGCTACCTTTAATAGGGGATGGGTTTAAACCAGTGTTCTCAGTTACTGTATGGGTTGTAGAGATCCGATAGACAGTCAAATACTGATATTTTCCTGCATCTGGTTCGACTGGAAGCCGACATCAATATAGTTAGGAAAGGGCTAGGCAGATAATGATTTTCAGTTCTACGAGGAATGTGGCCTGCCACTTGAATTTGAAAATTTTACCAGGAAAATCGGTGACTCTGGTGAAAATCGGTGGCTCTTCTGTCGTATGTTTCCACACAATTTGCACTTTTAACATACACATGTTCGCTTTTGCATACAAAAGACTTAACTACTGAAGCTGGAGGAATAATCCGCTTAGAAATACTATTCTGTGCTATCTTAGCTTTCTTTCCATCTGAATTACCGCCATCTTTATGATATGCCATCTTTATTTTTTGTTCTCGCACAACGTCCGTCAGGTATATTAGAAAATAGAATAGAAAAGTATTAATTAGATAATGGACACACAAAGAAAAAAAAACACAATAAGAATATCGTTGCGGATGTCCACAACAGATAGATAACCAACTCAGCATTTGCTGGGTGAAAGACACCCTAGGCTGGTTTTCAGTTGGCACCCTGCAATGACACAATATGGACGGGGACTTAGTTGAATTTGCTTCACAATATGTTTAGCTATGAGTTTTGCGTTTAGATAAAAGTACCATCGGATACTTCTGATGTGAACACCGAAACCCGTAGCTTCGGCCGTCGTTTCAGAAGTTTCTTATTCTTTATCACGTTATGTTTTTTACGTTCACGTTATTTGTTCCCATTGAGTAATCGCCATATTTTTCGAACGTAGTAAAAGTTGTACTGTTTTCCACAGTGTCCCGTTTAACCGTTCAACTTGACCGTTACACTGTGGATTATAAGGTGTTGTTCGACTGCAAGCAACTCCCAAGGGGACTAAGAAATTTCTCAGTTCGTTTGATAGAAATGAACTCCCTCTGTCCGAATGAATATACTGTGGTGTTCCAAATATCATGAAAATTTCTTTGAAACATTTTATGACTGTATTTGAGGTAATGTCTTTGCATGGAAAAGCGAATGGGAATCTGGAATATTCATCTATAATAGTCAGTATGTATTTGTTGTGACTCACTGTGGGTAGAGGCCCCTTAAAATCGACATTCAATCGTTCAAACGGTGCTGTGGCCTTAATCAAATTTCCTTTTGTATTTGCATAACGTGGCTTAACTTCTGCACATATTCTACAATTTTCAGTCATATTTTTTATATCATTGGTTGAATATGGTAGATTTTTCATTCGAATCCAATGAGTCATTCTTACTACTCCAGGGTGTCCAAGCATATTATGTAGTTCATATAATCTATTACCAGAATTCAGTTGCGCGCAAACTCGAGAAAAAGTATCTGCTACAGTGTTTTCTCGACCAGGTCTGTACATGACATCATATTTGTAGCAAGACATTTCTAAACGCCATCGTTCGATTTTTTCATTTTTAATTTTGCTGGTATGATCTTGTTTAAACATGAATGACACTGACTGTTGATCAGTAATTAGAATAAAGTGTCTTCCGAGTAGAAAATGACGCCATTTACGCAGAGCCTCAACAATTGCTGCAGCTTCTTTTTCTATAGCAGGATGTCGTCGCTCTGGATCTGTTAATGATCTTGAAAAGAACGCTACAGGTCTGCCGTTTTGTGATAATGTAGCGGCTAGAGCATGGTCTGATGCATCCGTTTCAACTGTGAATGTAACATCGTCAAGAACTGAAGTAAGGACTGCCTTTGCAATGTCGGACTTCAAGCCTTGAAAGCTTGCAATGGCATCACGATTCATAGGAAATTCCGATAAAATTGTAAGCGGATGGACTTTTTCCGAAAAATTCTTTATCCATTTAGAGTAATGTGCAAACATTCCAAGAGCTCTTTTCAAAGAGGGTAAGTCTGCTGGTATTGGGAGATTTATAAGTGGGGCTAGACGATCTTCATCTGGTCTTATTGTATTATTTTCAATAGTATACCCCAATAGTTTTATTGATTCTTTCCCAAATACGCATTTGTCTTTGTTTAATGTGATTTTGTATTTTTGTACAGCTTGCATAAATTTCTCCAAATTTTTATCATGTTCCTCCTTATCTTTTCCACATACAGTGACGTCATCGAGATATGCGTATGCTCCATTTAAATTCTCTTTTGAAATGATATATTGTAAAGTTCTCTGAAAAGCAGCTACTCCATTAGTCACTCCAAATGGTATTCGAGTAAATTGATACAAATTTCCACAAGCTTCAAAAGCTGTATATATTTTTTCGCTTGTAAGAATTGGCACTTGATGATAAGCGCTTTTGAGGTCAATTTGGCTGAAAAATCTATGCTTAGCTATTTTAGTTATGATTGAATCAATATTTGGGAGAGGATAATCATCAAGTTGAGTAAATTTGTTAACCGTGAGCGAATAATCTACGACCAATCGTTTGCGATGTTGTCCTCCTCCAGTAACAAGAACTTGAGCTCTCCACGGTGAAATACTAGGTTCTATAACACCATCTTTAAGTAGCTTTACGATTTCCTCTTTAATAAATGATTCATCTTCGGTGCTGTATCGTCTTGATTTTATTGCTATCGGTTTAACTGAGGGTATCAAGTGCTGAAATATAGTTGCAGGTGGTACATTGGCAGCTAAGACATTGCATATTTTTAGTGGTTTTTCGCTGCCACCAAAAAACATTTGTATTGAGGAATGTTTTCTCAACAAATCATGACCAATTATAATATCAGCACAAAGATCTTCAATAATCAAAAGTGGCACTTGCTTATATACGTGGCCATATAGATTTATTGTAGCGAAACAGACGCCTTCTACAAAAGAAGTTTGATTTAAAGACGCTAAAGTTATTTTTTGGCGATGTTGTTGTACTTTGAGTCTGAGTCCCAGTAACTTGACTATGTTTCCATTGATAAAGCTTACTGAACTTCCCGTATCAATCAAAGCATCGGCATGAGTTTCATTAATGATTACTGGGACTGTTGCTTGTTTGAGACTTGAAGGTGACGCTGCACACGTTTCAAAACTGCTTGTAGCTTCAGTGGCTGTTTGCGCTGTATTCAATGACGGCTTAGAACTGCGGCATACTTTTCCAAAATGTCCTCTTTTCCCACATCGATCGCAATTGCTTCGGAATGCTGGACATTTGATGCGTTGATGTATATTTCCTCCGCAGAACCAACATTGTTTTTGCCTCGGCGTTGATGGAGCTGTAGCAGCTAATCTTTCTACTGACGGCTCTGATGTTTGAGAAGCGTTAAGAGACATGTTTTGGATGTTATATGATTTTGCATTATTTTCCGCTGTCTCCAGAGTTCTTGCTTTGTTTAAAGCTTCATCAAGTGACAGATTTGTACTCTCAAGCAGTCTTTGGCGAATATCAGGTGATGATAGTCCTGCTATAAATGCATCCCGAATAAATTGGTTTTTGTGCTGTTCAGCAGTAACAGATTCAAAATTGCAATTGATTGCGAGTTTTTTTAAAGATTCTATGTATTGTGAAATCGTTTCGTCCGAATGCTGTCGCCTCGTTGCTAATGTATGGCGTGCGTATATAATATTCTTTGGCTTTAGGTAAACTTTGTCTAAAGTTTCTATTGCTTCTGAGTATGTTTTACACTCCTGTATATATGCAAAAACTTCTGAATCTAAGTGATTTAGCAACATCATTAGCTTTAAAGACTCGGACATACCTGTTTCAGTTGCTTTTAGTTCTATTTCGAGAAAGTTGTTGAATAGATTTTTCCAGTGTATCCATTTGTTTTCCGAATTGACTGAATCGGGTGTAGGGTCGAAACGTTCGGGACGTAAGTATTTAGCTAGACTTCCAGGTATGACACTGAATTTCGGTTGATTAATATTCTGAGATTCGTTCATCTTTTTTTAAATATGCTGAATAAATTGTTAGATATTAAAATACGATAATAACCAAGCAATTGGCTTTATTCAGCATAAATTGGTACAAGTATTATTAATTGACAGTCAACAAACCCATAGCAACGAAATACACTAAAGAGTTGCATGCAAAGAGATTCACTACACGTTATAAGATTAGTTAGTGGTACGAACTAAAAATTTGTGACAACTGTTGTCCCAACTCCCGTCCTGTCTGAATTCTTTGAATTCAGTACTAATAGTATCACTCAAAAGTTTCGAGTTTCTTACCGTATTTTCGTTGAAAAACTAAGAGAGTTGAAACCATTGTCAATGTATATATTATTATGATAAAATCAACCAACCCTCACTAGACACAACTCCTCTTCATAATGCTTATCAAAACTTTGTAACATGGCTACCACACCAGAAACAACTCCATTGTTTTTCGTCTAAAAACATTTTATCACACCTTAGCTCCTTTTAAACCGTATTTCGACGTCCCAAAAGTTTTCATCGGCCATTTTTTCCCGAGAAAATATCTGCTCATGAGATAAACTAAATTCTTTACTTACGCAGGCATTCTTAAACGTTTTCCTATCAGCGATATACTAACGCATTAAGCGATATCTATCAAGCCATTACGATCCCCTATAATGCCGAACTTTCAACGTTAAGGCGCTGATAAACTTGGACATTCACTTGTAACAGAACATCGAGCATTCGCCGTTTTTTTTTAATTTTGACGAATGAAACAACGGACAGAGCCAAGCATAGAGCTAAATATTACTTTTCCACGATCTTTCTAGCGAACGCTCTAGTCGATGGTCGTCTAAAGCCGGGTCCAGTCTGGTGAAACGTGTAATGTAATTCATCGTATAATGTGCCGCGAATTCTACATGTGGACGGCACCTCGAACATTACATGTAACGTTTGTGTGCCGTACTTAGAATTCACGTTACATTATTAAGGTGGATTACATTACGCGTTACACCAGTCTGGACCCGGCATTAAATGTCAGACTTGACACTTGGGTCGGCAATAAGCTCATTTTACTTAGTTTAATATATTTACAACCGGCTGGATATCCGTACCTACTTTTGTTTCTTTCTTTTCTTTTCTTTCTTCTTCGGGTGACCACTGAAAACCAGCGCTGTGCATTATGCTGAGTGGTCATTTTTCTTTTTACAGCCATAGCATGCCGTCGTCAAATTTTGTTATTTGCTTTTTTATGTTTAGTTTTAGTTTAGTAAGTTTGTATTCTGTGTGTTTTTTTTTTGCTCAAGTTTTGCATGCACTGCTGTAAAAAAATAAAATATTTTTCTTTCTTCTTTCTCACCAGAACGTTCGTTAGAATGCTTACTAAAATGCTCTCGTTTGTTTTACTGTAATGTAACGATCGCAAAAATGCTCATTACAAGTTGATCAGTACCTTAAGTTACGCGATCCCGTTTTGGGCTGCGAAGATTGAATTTCTCTTCGTGTATTTTTTGGTAATTCGGCTATGTTAGTGGGAGTTTTTGCGGTTTATTTATTTTTCAGTTACTGCTTGATACTGCTATCTTACGTCAGCCCAAAGCTGATCATAAACCTGGAAAAAGGTGCATTCACACACATCAGTCACGTAACGTCACCGAAAGAAACTTGTATGGAAATAGCCCTGACTGGTGACGTGACTGATAGATCACGTGCCAGTCACTGGCCGCTAACTGACGTGTGGGAACAAATATCATTTAGGAGTATAGAAACATTGTTTTTTAAACCAAGCTGGTGACGTGACGTGACGATTCTGCAACGATTCACCGACGACCGGTTCACCATTGGACGTTTCGTCGACAGGACGATTCCCTTATGGCTGTTTCACCGATAGACTCTTTCATCTTTGGACTTTTCGCCGATACGACGATTCATTTATGCCCGGTTCATCGATAGAACCTTTCACCTAAGAACTATTCGCCAACAGGACGATTCGTTTCGTTAATAGACTCTTTCAACAACGGACGTTTTGCCGACACGATGGTTAACCTGTAACTTTTTAAACTCTTTTAAACTTATCATCGTCATCAACGAAAAGTGTGTTGCTGAAAGAGTCTATTGATGAAACGGTGAAACGGCCATAAGTGAATCGTCCTGTCGACGAAACGTCCAATGGTAAACCGGTCGTCGGTGAATCGTTGCAGAATCGTCACGTCACGGCACTGATGAGTGTGAATATTGTAGTAGAAGTAGACAACTGCTTGGGGCCCCGCTACGACTAAGGGGCCCTGCGCAATAACACCTATTTTTTTATGAACCGCACAAACTAAACAACACTTTGGATTAAATATCAGAAAAAAGGGTAAAGTAAAGGTATTATTTTACATTGCCTTGGGGCCCTGACAGGTTTAATCCAACCCTGACTTCCAGTTTCTTTAATCCAAAATAGACCCTGATTTTGTCCACTTCGATCACATCATGAGAATACAATACCTTGTTTCGTGCGAGAATCGAACCCATGATAGACACACAATTCGGACACCCAAGGCTTTTACTTCACAATTTTGAGTTAGCCATCGTTTAACAGGTGAAATCTACTAAACAAAATAGAGCAGAAGGCTAAAATCAAATAAAAATGCTCTCACGATACACAAACATTTGTACAGGGTGGGAAGCGAACCCACGACCTCTGGCATAGCAGTCACGGTCACTAACCTCTAGCTAGACCAACAGCGGGCATGCGGACAGCGAGTTAAGGGCATCTCACTGTCCGGTCATGGACCATGCCCGGGTCAACTGCGCGTCGTGTTCCTAGCGCGTCTCAAAGAGCGTCAGCAAAATGACGGGGCCCCATCACAGAGGGCCAAAGCCTGCCGGGGTCGCGGGACTTATATGCATCACCGTGACCCCAGAACATAAAGGGCCATTGAAGGACATCGTGGATTTTAGTCAGTACAAGTCTGACAGTAAAGGTGGGAGGACTCATTTGATGATTTTACAACGCAAAAAAAAAAGCTAGACCAACAGGCCAGTCAATAATAAAGGAAACAATGAATAAAGAAATAAAAAAGAAAGCATTTTAAAGGTTTAACTGTTAACTTTAAATTGATACTAAATTCATTCAAATCACGCCATTATATAAGGAGCTATCCCGGATCTATTATAAGAGTGTTTTATATTTAAACGTTGCCTCACCCTAGAAATATCTTCCTGTATACACATACACAAACACCCAGACTCGGAACAACTACTTACAGATCATACAAATATTTGTTCCTAGTGGGGATCGAATCTACGACACGCTGCGCAGTCGATCACTCAGCCATTGCGCCAACCGTGTCATCGAGTCGCGGGACATACGTATACCGCGACTCCGGTACACAAAGGGCTACCAAAGGACACCGTGGATTTTAGTCAGTCAAGTCTGACAAGACTTATTTGATGATTGGACCACGAAAAAAAAAAATTGTGTCAGCGATCTAATTTTGACTAGATCTTCTGCTTTCAAACTGTACATTGACCAAATTGATGCTTCCTCCCCCTCCCTTTTGCCCTCATTTCCTCCTTTGTCATCAACTCATCATCTTTCTTTTTTAATTCTTTCGTAGCTATCGAGTAGAATGGACTTCAATCAATGATTTACCCGAATTTCCTCTCTGAGCGACTGTTAAAACAAGCAAGAGAGGTTCAAAAGTGCTTCATTTTTCCAACAATTCTGCTTCATTTTTAGTTCCGTTTTCTTTGTTAACTGAACTCATCTCTATGTAGTTTGTCGTTGCTGTAATTTTGTTCCGTCTATGTGTACTATTTTTACATGAAATTATATGTTTGTTTCGAGTACATAAAGCAAGACTTTTTTTAAAGTGTTGACAGACGCTACGTAACGTTATCTTTTCGTCAATTTTCAATTGCATATTTAATTAATTATTTTTTGTTTCACTTCTATCTACTTTTTTTTAAACTATTGTCCTTGTTCAGGAATTTCTCCTATATCGTGGGTGCGTTTATGTACAAACATAGAAACTCACATACACAAACAACCAGACCCGGAACAACTATTTGCAGATCATACAAATATTTGTGTAGTGCGGGCATCAAACCTGCAACACGAAGCGCAGCATTCGATCGCTTAGCCATTACGCCAAATCTTGCCACTAAAAAATAAAATTGCCACTGCAACTTGCAAATTTTATGAGTGATGACGGTGACTCTGGTTCATCGCCAAATATCCGTTACTATCCATGTTCAACATTTGCTTTTAATTAATCAGCTTGATACCTCCGAGCGTTCCCGAGATAAAGGTTCTTGGCAGACGAAAATACGGACAACAAAATGATTCTAAAAGGGTTCCATATTTTCTTTTGAGTAACGGAACCCTTTTTTTTTTAGCGTGGTAAAATCATCAAATGAGTCCTCCCAACCCCGGGCAGGGCGGGTGGTACTGTCAGACTTGTACTGACTAAAATCCACGGTGTCCTTCAGTAGCCCTTTATGTTCCGGGGTCACGGTGATGGAAATAAGTCCCGCGCTTTGGCCCTCTGTGAGGGGGTCCATGGTCCATGTTCGGACAGCGAGTTACCCTTTACTCGCTGTCCGCATGCCCGCGCCTACGGTGGCCGGAGATCGTCTGCCGACGTCCGACGCCGTGGGCGTGTACCACTGCGGAGTAACGGAACCCTAAAAATCATTCATCATTTTATCTTTTCTTCATTTCTAATTTCAATCACACAGTATTAGTTTCGGTAACCATCTATTAATGGATTTTTAATTCAGTGTAGGTGATGAAATGAGTAAAACAACATGTCTACTTGTAGTATTTATACTTGGCGATTTATACACCCGGGTTCAACCTCAGGGAAGACTCCCTGAATTTTTCTATGATGATAATGTAGATGTGAGTACTTTTTACTAGGTTCTCGCCCGTGTCTCCCGTAACTTGTGTTTGGAAACGTTGTGATTGGAAATTACACGTGAAAGGGGAACTCGTGCCTAAATAATTACAGACGCACAGGCCGATCTTCCGGCTTATGCTACACTTGCCAAGCTTTGAATAGGTGAACATCTGTTATAACAAGTTTCCTCCTCCGTGTTTCGGAAAGCACGTAACGTCCCGGCTGTCATTTGTAGATAGATGATCTTTGACAGTCGTTACCATTAATCAGAAGCTCTAAAAATCTGACCACCAGTCTTACCATCCGAGGTCCGATGCGCAGTCAGTCCATGTAAAATACTGATATTCAGCTGCATCTGGTTTGTCTGGAAGCTGTCCTTATATAGTTGGGAAAAGGCTAGGCAGATGATAGATAACACTTGAGCATAAATATGTACCAGAATGATTTTCTTTTCAGACCCTTGGAATGAAAGTACACCATCATCATCCAAAAACAAAACCACCAAAATTGGTAAGAAATAATATCAACATCATCATCATCTCAGCCATAGGACGTCCACTGCTGAACATAGGCCTCCCCTTTAGATCTCCACATGTTCCGGTTGGAAGCGACCTGCATCCAGCGTCTTCCGGCGACCTTTATAAGGTCGTCTGTCCGCCTTGTTGGTGTACGTCCTACGCTGCGCTTGCTAGTCCGTGGTCTCCACTCTATCACTTTTCGACCCCATCGACCATCTGCTCTGCGAGCAATATGGCCTGCCCATTGCCACTTCACAAGAAATAATATCCTCTATGAATAACTAAACGAGATATTTTCAATTTTTTTTTCAGTCCTACTTACAATGCAATCAACTAGGTCGTTTTGTATACTTACGAAGGATCTTATTTGCCTTCCGGATGCCCCAAAGAGTGATAACGTTGTACAGCTAATATAAATTTCAGGACAGGGAATGGAAACCTGATAAGCAACGCCTGCCTGATCCTGCGTCCGATACATACATACCTCCTAATGGACTGCCTAGAGTAAGTATTTTATTTAAATTGAATCAGAAATGTTTGAACAACGAAGATATATTACTAGACTCCTAATAACAGGCGACCGATGTCTGTCAACACATTAGACAAACAAGTCTTATATCCGTCTTATTTCGACCACTCTTGTGAGCCGTAAACATACCTTGAGACAGAATAGACCTTGCGTTAGCCAATCACAACGCAGTATCCCGTCCCCTTCGCTTACGTAGTACCTCAGCGAGTTGGCAGAATAGTTTTTGTTCCTTAGATCGTGCAGGCGGAGTCTAGTAATTTATATCGTCGTTGGGTTTGAAGTATTTCATTCAGGCGCTACGCTTAGCGTCTTATACCTACTACATTCTTTACCAGTGTAACACACGAAGGCAGATATTTAAAGGTGTACAAAGTACACCTTTAAATATCTCTGCCTTCCTTTAAAACCAATTTCTCCCAGCCAGGTCTGCATTTCTGTTTTTTTTTGCATCAAATGAATCCTCCAACTTGGGGCAGGGCGGGAGGGACTGTCAGACTCGTACTGACTAAAAACCACGGTGTCCTTCAATAGCCCTTTTCGTTCCGGGATCACGGCAATTCGATATGTCACGCATTTCCCCTGCACTTCTGTGTTAAGGTAAATTGAAGAAGTATTGAGGGAGTTTTCAGCGTGTCTAAAGCACTTACACAATTTGCAGAACTCTATAGGTCGATTGAATCTCATTTTCTATTCCCGTTGAATCCTATTTTCTATTCCCGTTGAATAGTATTTTATTATTTTAAAGACATCGCCAGGCGTTTAGTCGACTCTTCAGGTGACCAGGGGGCTGGCCTGTTCTTTGGCTTTGGTTTTTAAATTAAACTAAAAACCATGAATAAAAAAATAGAAAAATATGACAGCAAATTCTACAACTCTAATGGACAATATTGTAAATTGCAAAGTTAGTATTTTTTTTTTTAATTTTCTTTAGCCTGTGAAGCCAAGAGATCGACCATTTCATACGATTGTAAGTAAACTTGTACCGCCTTATTACAAAATGGGGTTTAACTAAAAACCAAGGTTTACATCAACAAAAACTACGGTTTACACAAACGTTATTACAAATCTTGGTTTTGCGATAAACCATGGTCTAACAGTCGTAGCTGTCAAAGGTGTGTCAAAGTTTCTCAAAGCTACTTTTTTTCATTGTGTTGTTGTTTTTGTGTTATTTTCACCCAAAATGGATTTAAAGGTGCTAGATTTAATTGTTAGTACACATGGCGTATTTAAATGTTAAGACAATGGTTCAAATAACGATACTAAAGTCTACGTTTTATCTAAGTTTTGTAATACGGAGAAATTAATTTTAAACCATGGTTCTGAAGATAAGCCTGGACTTGTTAGTACAGGTTTATTTAGTTTTTGTAATAAGGCCGATGGTATTTAATAAAATAACAAATATTCGTATAATTTTTTCACGTTCTCGAAAACGGCTTTACTGTATTTGATGAAAATTTCTGCGACCCGTAACAACATTGTCCTTCTATGTCGATGATCGCCGGTGTAAGCGCCAGCTATGTTTTTTTTTTCTTCAAAGATTGTCTATTTTTTTAAAGTTACTTGAGCAAAGCTTGCTCTACCTAGTAATTTGTATTATCTATGTTTATACTTACCCTATTTTATATATTTGTTTTTTTTTTTATCCCAGAACAAAGATATGTTAATTAATGTAAGTATATACTAATTGTTTAACAAGGTTTGCTCACGGCTAAAGCTAGTTTTGAAGTTTGCTTGTAAAATTGCAAGGTTTTTCTCATTTATTTAGTGATAAACTCATTAGATTTGACTGTGGCCTGTGCTGTGGCTGATCAAACCAAAACAAGACGCGACGTGAGACAACATTGCTTAAAAAGTGTATTTGCCTGCCTTCTTCCAAATACATTGGGGTCGTCTTCTAGTCGAACCAGAGGCAGCTGAATATCAGTATTGTGCATGGAGCGACTGTCTATCGGACCTCCACAACCCAGTAACTGGGTAAAGAGATACCCCATGGTAAGACTGGTTGTCAGACTTTAGAGCTTCTGAGTAACAGCAACGACTGTCAACGATCTACAAATTACAGCCGGGACCAACGGCTTGACAAATGGTCTCAAACTCGCTATGACAGATGGTCCCCAATCCACAGACCAACCTCGGCAAGTGCACGTTAACCTTAAATCGGCCTGTGCGGCTGTTATTATTTAGCCACGAGCTATCCTGAGTATCTTTTCTTATATATGTAGTACATAAAGTTAGATTTTAAATCGCTCTATTGAACTGTGCGTGCAGCGATGCGTCTCCTTGTAAATTGACTCTAAGGCCCTTCGTACACTAGGCGACTCAAGTCTCCGATACCTTATGATTTCAGTATCCAGGCTACTATAGCAATACAAATCCATAGAGGTTCGTACACAGGCACGCGGCAATGGATGTCAAAGTCGCAAGGTATCGGATACTTGCGTCGCCTAGTGTACGAAGGGGCTAACTCATATGATTTAAACCATGGCTTTTTGGCATAGTCTTTAATACAAACTTACTATTTTTAAACAGATGCCAGGAAAATATGGCGGACAGAATTTGGTGGGAAGGGTACAGTATTCTTATTTGTAATTTTTTTCCTTACACGTTTTTCATTTTATAATCTAATTATGAATGAATCCTCCGTTATCAATGCTTATTTTATAAAATTGAAAAATATGTTTGGTTGAAAGAGCTATCTCAGGAAGTACTGGTTCAAATTGAAAAAATATTTTTATGTCAGGTAGTCCATTTATCGAGGATGGCTACAGGGTTGTTTTCATAGTAAAAGTTGTTTGTTATACAGACGCCAGCATGTAAACCTCCCCGAATCTGTCAAATTTTAGCAATGAAACATCAACCTTTGCAAAAGAAAAGATTTCTGAACTTGCTACTACTGTGATAAGGTTGAAAATATAATAAAGTTAGTCAGATTGAGGAAGGTTGATGTGCTGGCGTTTGTACTTTTAGCCTGTGAAAGCTTGTTACTGTTAACGCGCTCCCTCACCGCGAGCATTCACCTGTAATGTAACAGAAAAGAGCGCGATTTGATGCTCTATTGTCTTAGCATATTCGAATCTGCAACGTTACATTACAGGTGAATACTCGCGGTAAGGGAGGACTCTTATACAAATAATTAAATGTGTAATTTTCAGTACGGACAACAAAATGATGATGATTATGAAGATGATGATGACGACTCTGTATTTCCTGCGCCTGATGGTAAAACATATGATGAAGATGATCGCAATGATTTGAATGAGTTGGTATGTTAAACTTCTATAGCAAACTCATCGAATTCTGTGACTGTGAAATATCACCGAAGTATGCAACTTCGGTGATATTTGGTTTGAGCGCTGCGCTATCGTGGGGCTGTACGAGTGTAATGAGTTACTTGAAATACCCGAACAACTAACGGTTAGTTGTCATTATATCGCTCACTCGAGCCTCCCCAAATTTACAGACGCATTTGAACTTTATTACAGATGCATTATGGTAGTATCTTATAATTAGGCGAGTCACAGAATTAGATTAGTTCACCCAACTTCAAATTCAACAATTAACGTCTTTTTTTTGCGTTGTAAAATCATCAAATGAGTCATAAAATTAAATAAAATCATAAAACTACCGTCTTAATACAAAAAAGTGAAACGTCTTTTGAATACTTATGTAAGCAAACTATCAACTGCATAACGGCATTTGACGTTGAAATACAGTTCGTTATGTAGTTACACTTTTTTTAGACAAGTGTTCAACAGGGGGCCGATTCTCGGTTTTAGAGATGGTGTCGAACTCGACAAAAATTTCAAATGACGTCATTTTTTCGACAAATTTTAAAAGTTGATATGTCAAATTGGCCATTTGTCGAAGGCTAACGTTAGAGTTCAGGAAAATTTGTCGAAAAAATAACGTTATTAGAATTTTTTGTCGAGTTCGACACAATCTCTAAAACCGAGAATCGGCCCCCAGATGTTTAACTTTTTTATGTTACTACGGCTACCGTCGTCGACAAAAACTTTTAAACGTCTGTTGAACACTTTGTCTAAAAAAGTGTCACATTATGACATTGAAATAAGGTCCGTTTTGCAGTCACACTTATGTCAGACAAGTGTTCAAGTCAGATGTTTAAGTTTTTAAAATAAGGCTGTTAGTGTTTTATACTGTCGACTAGTCGCTTTTTTATGAGTTTTATGACGTAATAATGACTCTTGGGCACATTATTTTTTTGGTTGACAGCTTAGAAGACGGTACCTTTTTTCTAAATATTGTGTTCAATAAAACTTAACTTTTGTCTCATTTTCAGGCCACGAGATTAACTGACACAAATAAGGTAAGTCAGCGTATTTTTACAATAAATTGACCACACCCCGCCCCGGTCAAAAAAGGTCTGATTGGGGGGCCAACCTTCGCTCTTGAAACAAAATGACATAGAACGCCATCTCACGAATTTTTGGGGTATCAGTAGTATCATAAAATTTCACTAGATGGTGCTACGGGCCCAAGCAAAAAAAATATTTAAAAAAATGTTTTAACCGGCTTCAAA
This sequence comes from Agrotis ipsilon, assembly GCA_028554685.1. Lineage (NCBI taxonomy): Eukaryota > Metazoa > Arthropoda > Insecta > Lepidoptera > Noctuidae > Agrotis > Agrotis ipsilon. Next base: position 8,642,121 of record CM052979.1, read on the forward strand.
AAACATCTTTTTATTTTTCAGTGGGACGAGTTCAACAAATTATTGGACGATCCAGAGGTGAACGCATTTTTTTAACTAATCTTAAATCATTTTTTTATCCTGCTTATCTTAAAACAGTTCTCAAAGCTCATATTATTTTCTCATATATAAAATTATTTACAACAACAAGAGAAAGTGTGCTATGAATAGGCACTCACCTGATTGTTTCCTCAGCGTATTTCAAGCCAAACCTTCACAAATGAACCATCTCGGTTGCTCAGAGCTGGCCAGACTTACCCGACACCTTTCGCAATATCTTTCAATGGCAGGCTGGATCTAGGAATCTCGCTACAAACACCCAATTCACCAGCACACTCGAGTAGACGGGAAGTTAAGGTTGTTGGCAAAACTATAGGTTGAAGAACCACAACGGTTTTATTGATTTAAACGAAAGAATCGGTTTTTTGCTTTTGCGCACACGCAATGCACTGACGAGAAAGGAAAGAGGAAGTGTCAACAAGATGTTGCTATACCCCAAAAATAAGGTTTTAGGGTTGCCATTACAAGGCTCCAAAATTACCACTAACTAAAGTGAACAGTAATTATTATTATTTTTTCAGAAAAATTATAGGCAAAAGCTTTTAGATAAAGTAAGTATTTACCTTATAATTATATAGTTTATTATTGTCCCAGCAAAGCAGTTATATCGACAACTAGCTGTTCTTCACGGTTTCACCCCCGCTGCTTTTATGTGCTATATAACCTGTAGTCTTCCTCGATAAATGGGCTATCTAACACAAAAAGAATTTTGTTATTCGAATCAGTAGTTCTTAAGATAACCTCGTTCAACCAAACAAACAAACTCTTCAGCTGTACATTGAAAAAAACACATTGATACTTTCCTGAGTTTGAACTCGCAACCCTCGAAATTCATGATAAGCGAAGTGAACTTACGGACCATCACAACAGAAAATCACAGAAACATTTTTTTTTTAAATTTGTTTGTTACAGTTTGAAGAAAGCGCACATCTATGGGCTGTAAGTATTCCTGATTAATTATCTAGATTTTTATGAAAATATGGTCAACAATAAATTAACAATGGTAAGTAATTATCAAAATCTTTCTACTCAAAAACATTTTTCTTAGTTTATTATGTAAATATTTAATTTGTAGAAGTTAGAATATTCAGTTTTAATTATTTATTGAATTATTGTACTATTAAGTATTCCCGTTTTCAAGGTAAACAAAAGTTATTATATTTTCAGGGTTATTCTAGAAATCTTCTAAAGAGAGCGGCACGTGAAGTAAGTTTAAAAATCATTATAGATAGAATCAAACGTTACTTTACGGAATTATCCATGTCATTAAATGTTATGGAATATAATATCTAGTTTTAGTTCCACTAAATATACTCTATTATACTTAATTTACTTATTTATTTAACAATTTATGTACAGTCACGGAATGAAAAGGTTCGTCACCTTAGAGTCGGTTTTCGCTTGCACTAGTACTGCAAGAATTATGCCAACATACCAGCGCAAGAAACAGTGCTTTTTTTTTTTTTTTTTTTTTTTTTTTTTTTTTTTTTATTTTTTTATCGTGGTAAAATCATCAAATGAGACCTCCAACCCCGGGCAGGGCGGGAGGTACTGTCAGACTTGTACTGACTAAAATCCACGGTGTCCTTCAGTAGCCCTTTATGTTCCGGGGTCACGGTAATAGAAATAAATCCCGCGACCCCGGCAGGCTTTGGCCCTCTGAGAGGGGGCCCCGTCATTTTGCTGACAGCTCTTTGAGGCGCGCGTGGAACACGACGCGCCGTCGACCCGGGCATGGTCCATGGTCGGACAGCGAGTTGCCCTTTACTCGCTGTCCGCATGCCCGCGCCTATGGTGGCCGGAGATCGTCTTGCGACGTACGGCGCCGTGGGCGTACACCACTGCGGTTGGGGCGGAGGGAGGACGCTGTCCTCTCTCTCTCGCGGCCCGCCGCCTCCTTCACGAGCATTACTGCCTCGCAGAAGGCGGCGACCGCTTCCCACTCCGTCTCGCTCCGCAGCATGGCCGAAACCAATGCCGGGCGCGAGAGGTCTCCGCCTATCGCCGCCGTGAGGACACGTCGGTGCTCTGCCCAAGCTGGGCAGTCTTGCACCGTATGCTCTACTGTGTCCTCCGGGCGATCTTCGCAGTGGTGACACCCCGGCGTTTCCTCCTTCCCCATCAGCCACAGGTACCTCCCGAAACTTCCGTGTCCGGTGAGGACCTGCGTCATGCGATAGGTCAGGGCGCCGTGACGTCTCTCCAGCCAAAGAAACAGTGCTGCTAACATTTGAATAAAAATGATGTTTCCTATCGAATAAGGTTTTACTTGTTTTTCCATCCCGTCAACATTACAAAATGTAATAAAACAACAGTAAAATGACAACTATAAAATAACTAGCGGCCCGTCCCGGCTTCGCACGGGGGGAGGACCCGGTCTAAAACCCGGTCCCGATGGTTACAAACACAAAAAAAAAAAAATATCCGAATCGGTCAAGCCGTTTTCATGTTATGTCGTGACAACGGAAAACGGGTTTCATTTTTATATATATAGACAAGTAAAAATTAATTAAAACTACGATTAAGTAAGTTTAATAGCATTTATTTTTAATAACGGGTAAAACCACCATTAGCTTCGATCACACATTGTAACCTATTTCTCATGGAACCGACAAGACGAAAGCATAGATCCGTGCCTCTAGTATCTTCCCAAATAATTCGGCAGTAGTTTTCTTTAGCCTCTTTGGTCCTTTCATTTCTATTTTCCCATCGCTGTACCATTAAACCCCATAAGTTTTCTATCCGATTTAAATCTGCAGATCTTGCTGGCCAGGGTATCACCACTATATGGCTATGCCGGTTGAACTATTCATTCACAATACCAGAAGTGTGCGTGCGAGCATTGTCCTGGACATAGCTGACCTCAAGTAGCTCATCAGCTGGATACACAGTACGGACACTTAGTGGCTTATTGTCTTCTAAAACAGACAGATAGTGTGTTGCGTTTGCTCTTGAAGGAAGAAGAACGAGCTCGCCTACTCCATCCGCTAACATCCACCCCCATATATTGGGTGAGATTCGTCCAGAACTGAAATTGGGCACTACATGGTCTTCTCTATATCTCGTACTATTATATCCCCACAAATTAAGCCTCCCATGTTGGCTTGACTTAAAACATTTTTCGTCGGTAAATATAGTGGCACTCCAATCGAAGTTCAAATAAGTCTGTGCAAATCTTAAGCGTGCTTCTTTATTACGTGTCGTTTATAATGTAATCCCATTGAATGTAATGCATTTCTTATCACTCTTGATCAATTAACACAGCAATTATTATATTATATGATAGTTATTTAGAAGAGAAAATAAGAAATTTTACAATGATGGCTTTTACACATTGACAATAGTTTTATCTGAATTAATAATAATGGCAGGTTGAACTAAAAAGAAGGTTTTGGTTCATCAAACATTGACGTCTTAAGAGATCTTGTTGACAAGATAAATTGTCAAACAGCTTCGAGCTGAATAATTTTGAACTTTATTAACGAACATTAGGTGTACATCATTTTTCTGTAACTCTAGTCTATTCTGTAACAAAGATTCAAAAGGTTATATGTGCTCGCAATACGTTAAACGAATCAATTTGAAAATCGACGAACCTTTTCATTCCGCGACTGTACACATAAAACAGAACATGAAACAACGCAAATTTAAAACTATAGCAGGCCCTCATCTAGAGCAAAACGCCTTCCGGGGTCGCGGAACTGTCTTAAAACGTAAATATGACTGTGGAAGTTATAGGGCTTTGTAGGACAACCGTGCATATTTCTCAGGATTATCATTTCCCGATATTTATTTCGTTTTCTTCACCTACGGTACTTTCACAGTTTTTATGTCTTGTGACTGGGACAGTAGCACCATAACTATTTTGTACTAGTTTAATTTTTATGCCTTTTTGACAATTCAAAAGTGCCTGTAATGGCCTTGATTTGGCCTTTTTAATTTTAAAACCCATTTCTCTAGTTAAAATCATTTTATTGAAAAAAAAATCGTTTGACAGTAAAATATGTTTTGATTTTCCACAGAAAAGGAGGGAAGCTTTGGTAAGTATTTATTTAAAAGACATAACAAATTAAATAAATTCATGTCATCTGTCACACCGCTTACCACTTAGACTGAAGTCGTAAACGTGCTGTTAAACATAATAAAAAAAGGAGTGATATACTAAGGGTAAAGACACGCCGAGACGCTTTACGCACATTTCGATAGAGCTACTCAAAAGTTCACCCGATTTACTACACGACAGTATGCTCATTTAGAAATACAGGGGGCCGATTCTCGGTTTTAGAGATGGTGTCGAACTCGACAAAAATGTCTAAAGACGTCAAATAAAGCCTACGACAAATGCCTTCGACAAATGGCGAATTTGACATCCCCACTTTTATAATTTGTCGAAAAAATGACGTCTTTGGAATTTTTTGTCGAGTTCGACACCATCTCTAAAACCGTGAATCGGCCCCCTGTGCGACGCAGTGCTACGCCGCTTTTCGTTTTAATAGTTGCTCAAAATATAACTCTATTTACTACTCCAAAAGATACACATTTGCATTAAGTTTGCGTCACGTCGCGTCTTGGTGTGAACTGACCCTAAGTTTTATTAGGACAAGAATTTTAAAGTGTGTTTTTTTTCCAGCGTAGTAAACCTCAACCAAAATTTTACAATCCAAACGTTGGTGTAAGATTTCCTTTTTTATTTTAAATATTTTCTTCAACATTTAAATGTCTGTCTGTATAGTTCTTACGTATGATAAAATATTCTACAACTATCACACAACGCCGTCTAGTCCGAGGCTAAGCAGAGCTTTTGTTATGGGTTGACACTAGACATACTAATATTTCTAAATACTTACATTGTTATGCAGAAATTACACCCAGACACAGAACAAATGATCGTGCTCATCACACAAACATTTGTCCCAGAACAAATCGAACCCACGACCTCCAGCATAGCAGCCAGGGTCACCACTAGACCAACAGGCCTGTAGGGACCTGTTAGGGGGCCATTCAAGACAGGGGGTCCTGAATACCCCCTAAGGGACAGACGAATGAGAATCAAAAGTGCTTTTATCTCTTAACAGTCTGAGTTCTACTGCTCAGTCACAGATGTCTTGTTTTTTAATTAATATTGTTTTTAATCTAGTTATCGCCTTATTGGGAAGACAACGACAATCATGGAAATGAGGTAATCATCACAATTTCGGTATCTACTGAAACATTTGTTTTACACAAACCAGTCCTAGAGCTGATGTAAATGAGAGATATGGTATTCCACATTGGCCATCCGCTGTAATGGCACCTGAGCTAATAGCACCTTAACTATACCACATACGGTCCCTTAAAAATTTTCAGGCTCCAGGTGCCCAATGTGTAATACTTTCCATTGGTGATGGTTAGGCTGATGATTGTACGATACGTGTTCTTCAGTCATCATCAGCCTATAATGTTCTCACTGCTGGGACACAGGCCGCCTCTCTGAGAGTGGGAGTGGGCCATAATCCACCACGCGGGCCGAGTGCGGATTGGTAGATCACACAAATCTTCGAATTTTTAGTTATAGGACATGCCGGCTTCCTCACGATGTTTTCCTTACTGTTTTGAGAGCAGTGGTGATGAAATAAATTACACAAAGTAATAGGCTTGGCGGGGTTGGAACCCATGACCCATCTTGTAAGTCGGGACCGGTACCACTAGGCTGGTTCTTCAGTAAATACGAGTACCACGAATAAGCAAGCGTTAAATGGGAAACGCTCAGTAGCCTCCAGCTCAACCTAACTGAGGTTGGTAGTGGCTGCCTGCTGGGTTTGAGGGACTGTCTAAACATGTGTGACCCTGAAATGTAAAGGGCTATTGAAAGAACACCGTGAATTTTAGTCAGTATGAGTCTGACAGTCCCTTTCGCTCCACTCTGGATAGGAGAACACAATTTTACCAAGACAAAAAAAGTTTGGTGGTAGCTGGATGTGAGTTGCCGAAGATAATTTTTTAAACAAATGCATGGAGTCAAAATGTCTGTTTTTGTTGTATGTTTTAAGAATTTTCTTTGCATATAATTTCAGGAGAAAAGTATTGAATTGGTTGGTCCAGGGGTAAGTTTAATTTATCGCTTTTTTACCCAACAGAGACCTGTCGTGGGTATAAAAATAGAAAAAAAACTAACATTTAAACAAAATACCTGTTGCCGTTGCCGTTTTTTATGGAAACCCCCAATAAGTAAATGATTAAATTAAGTTTTTAGTATCAACAGAAATATGTACATCATACAACTCGTAATGTGAAAATTTCAACTGTTTGACATTCAAGACTCATGAGTCATCCTGGTAACTGACGGGCAGTCAGATAGCGGAGTTAGATAGGTACCCTAAAAGTATTAAAGGCAGCAGCATAACATGCATTCATATCCTTTTCTTGTCCAGGTACCATGGGGCAGAGGTGCAGGACCAAGCGCCGCCATTGCAAACATGAAAGAACCAGGACCTGATGAAGAGGAACCATTTCCGTGGCTTAAAGAGGGACAAGGTGGACCTGGGGGGGACCCAAACATGGGACAGACTATGCCCCCTGGTTCTGGTCAAGGTCGAGGGCCTAATGGTCTCAGTATGAATGGTCCCTTACTCCCGGGTATGGCCCACAGTGGAAGGCCTAGTGGATTCGGCATGGCAGCAGCTAATGGAGGCTATGGACCCGTGGGTCCATCGGGACCAGCTGGAGGTTGGATTCCAGGAGGTGGTCGAGGACAAGGTGCGGGTCATAGTCAAGGTGTTTGGGGCAATGGTGGAGGTCTAAGGCCAGGAATGTATGGTGGCTGGGGCAGAGGTCGTGGGGGAAAAGGACATGGTATGGGTCCTGGTATGGGCCCTGGCATGGGTCGTGGTATGGGAACTGGTATGGTTCCTGGCATGAGACCTGAAATGGGTCCCAATATGGGATCAGGTATGAGACCTAGCATGGGTCGTGGTAACATGGGACCTAAAATGCATCCTGGTATGGGACCTGGTATGAGTCCTGGTATGTTTCCTAGTATGGGTCCTGATATGGTACCTAAAAGCTCTGGTATGAGTCCAGGTGGAGGATATAGAATGGGTCCAGGAATGGGTCCTGGTATGGGTCCAGGTATGGGACTTGGTATGGAATCAGCTATGCCTTTAATAACGGATCCAGAAACGGGTCTTGATATTAATCTCGATGAAAATGGCCCTGGAATGGGTCCAGGAATGTTTAAAGGGCCGGAAATGGGTCGCGGTTCAGGGTCAGGTTACGGTCCAGGAATGGGCCGTGGCCCTGGGGGTCCAATAGGTATGGGAGGTGGCTGGGGCCCCAGTGGCGGAAGACCTGGACTGGGACAAGGAATGATGCCAGGAATGGGACAAGGCATAATGCCAGGAATGGGACAGTCAATGATGCCAGGAATGGGTCAAGGAATGATGCCAGGAATGGGACAAGGCATGATGCCAGGAATGGGAAAAGGCATGATGCCAGGAATGGGACAAGGCATGATGCCAGGAATGGGTCAGGGAATGATGCCAGGAATGGGCCAAGGAATGAGACCAGGAATGATGCCAGGAATGAAACAAGGAATTATGCCAGGAATGGGACCAGGTGTACCCCAACAAATGGGTAATGAGCCAAGCAAACCACCAGCAGCAGGTGGAACACCGAAACCTAATGGGCCACCGAAGGTAGACGCAGCACCAGTGACAGACAAACGACCAGGATCAAACAGGCCACCGGGAACAGATGTGCCAGCAAGTGCAAACGACACATCTTCAACAAGCAAGACTCCAGTAGAAACCAAACCATCAGGGTCAGAGCCACCAACACCAGACAAGCCTACAGGAACAAACGAATTAGAGGGGGTAGGTGAAAAACTGCAAGCAGAAAAGCTTCCTGGAGCAGACGAGTCACCAGGGGCAGTTGAACCACAATTGACAACTGGGCCACTGGGAATAGGTGGACCTCAGGTTGCGGGCAAGCCTGAGAGTGTAGACAAGCCTCCAAAAGAAGGTGGACCACCTATTCATCACCGGCGCAGCCAGGTAATCTCTTCTTATCAAATAGTGTATTTGAATGCTTGGATAGATGAACGGTTGAACGGAACTTTGTATTTGAACTGAAATAATCCCACTTGATATACAGGAGAAACTCCTAGTGTGGAATTATAATCATAATTCATCCATAATTTATTTCATTTTGTAATCTTTTTTTTTTTTGCAGAACCCACACGGCAAAGATAGATCCACTATGCTAGCAGCTCTTGATGTAGCAGTACGTCCCATTCGATCACCTGACAAAATTGCACCTCAAATAGATGAGCGAATGGATGAAGCAGCCGAACATAAAGACGCTTTGGAAATCTTAGGTTTTAAAGCTCCTCGCCCAATAAGTGAAAAAGAAACTCCAACCGACTTAATGGCTTCTCTTTCACACCAGCCTCACACGTTTGGGTCTTTCGTTTTCACGGATGAGCAAATGGCTTCAATGAATATTGCACGTTCTCCAATTAAGAAGAATAAAATTCCTGGACCGGGCTCTGAAGCTGACTTCCCTAACGGCTACAGACCAACTTTCGGTAACTTTCAGAACCCCAACCTCGAGGATAATTTTGGTCTGGGGCAACAAAGTACACAAGGAGGTTATCCAAATGAAATGCAACCTGCACCGCCGCATTCACCTGCGCTGAGACAGGGTCAAGGATATCCTCCCATGGATGATTATGGGGGTCCACCAGACCCAGGGTATTATCAAGATAATAATCCTGCGCTTCGATCAGGGCAGCAGCCACCAGGTTGGGCTAGAATAAAGACGGGAGCTAGTGAGCCTTGGCCGGGATACTTTCAGGGGAAACTACCGCCAGGAATGAAAGGCGCTCCTCCACCTCCACCGGGCCACGAAGGTAGAGGACACCCAGTAACAAATGATAATTCCCCTCCAAAATTCAGGCCGGAAGACCCAGGGTTTTTTGGAAAACGACCAGAAACGGGAACAGTAGGTTATACTCTAGGATTCAAGCAAGAAGCAACCATGCCTCCAGAAAAAATAGGTGGTTATCAAGACACATACTATTCCCCGTACCATGGATATCGAAGATTATTTGACAATGTAAATAATTTCATTATTCTACTAAAATATCGACACCTATCATTAATAATGAAAACAACAAGCATTTCATTATTTGTTGTAGATACATTATAGGACATTCATCAGGCTTAATATGACATTTTAAAGCATAAGTAATTCCAGTGTGGGAAATAAACAGAGCTATACAAGTCGTCTAGCGCTACCTCATTCCCACAGTGAAAGTACGACCACTTAAAGTCGTCATGGTAGGCCACCTAGGTTCTTAGGATATTTTTAAAAGAGAAAGAGAGTCCTCTCGTCCTGGATGGAGCAAAAGGGATTGTCACAATCGTACTGACTAAAAAACACCGTATTTCTTCAAAAGCCCTTTACGTTCCTGGATCACGGTAACCTAACGACCGGATAGACAATCCCGATACAAATTCGATCCCTCAGCAGGAACATTGATTTTTCAAAAATTCAATTATGCAGTTTCAGTTTTCTTCAAAATCGACCCCGGACTCCTTTCAGTACTTTTTGCTATTCTATTATAGTTTCGGATTTAGTCATCCACACCCAGTTCATTATTTAGCAATACTCGTTGACTGTCAGATTTCACAAATACTTTAAGAATATCAAGTCAATTTGGCCATTCGTTTTTACAGATCACCATTAACAGAGATCAGCCTCCCAAACTGGTTATAGAAAACAAAGCACGTAGAAAAACATGGACTGCCGCCCTTAATGCCTTGAGTGACCCAACTGGGGAAGTAAATTACTCAGAAATTAAGCAGAACGCTCTCCGGATGAACCAGTTGATGCAACAGTTTGAGAGTGAAAGAGGAGGTGGAGGAGATCCCTTAGAAATAGAAGGAGGATCCCCTCTTCCAAGTTTTATGCAAGAGGAAGAGGACAGAGAATTGATGGGAGTCGGTTCTTCAGGATCAGTAGGGTTACGACCAAGAGAAGGTCTTCGTAAAGGATTCATGAACCCAGGACAGCACCCTGGAAAAGGAAAGGAAACTCTTTCAGAATTGATGCGACTACCACCTGGAATGGGAAGCGAAACTCTTCCTTCTGGGATGGGAGAAGCACTGCCTCCAGCTTTTATCCAAAAAAGGTATCTCCTTGACAAGAACAGAGGAATTACTGGAGGGTTTATGCAGGAAGGACAACTGTATGGAATGAAAGCACCTCCTTCAGGATTCATACAGGGAGAATATGGAAAGGTTGTACCTTCTCCAAGACATATGCAGGCAGAACCATCACCTTTTCTAGAACAACCTCTTTCAGCATTCATGCAAGGAGGACCACCACATGGAATGGTAGGAAGTCCTCCAGGATTCATGCAGGGAGGACACCCATATGGCATGGGAGGAGAATTTCGACGATCATTAGACAATGTAATTTTTCTTTTATTTATTTATGTACACTTAAGAAGGATACAGGAAATTAATTCCGTAAAGCTTTTATAAAACAGAGGCCAAGGCATAAGATTTTACGGTGTTTATTGTATGAAATTGTATTGTATGAAAAAGTATCTCTAGTATACGACTAGGAACATTTTTTTTCATCAAATTATCGTTAAACTTCCGCCACAAACACCTGAAAAGCGTTTTAACGATTACTCCCAAGGTGTCTGGTCCGATTAAAAAAAGTCCATTCTTTCATCAGCTCATAGTACAAATAACTATACCTAATCATAAATCATTTTATTAATCAACTTAATTATAACTGAAACTTACATAGGCTTATTACTAAAACGTAATTATATGGGGGTTCTATTTGTTTCAATTTGGCTCCTCTAACAGCTCCTAAGGCATATACGTCGAATTACAATGATGTAACCCTGTATGATTTTTTATTAATAAGGTATTCAAATTTAATTTAAACGATTAACATTTTGACTATTCTTATTGCAGAATACAATTGATGGATATCACGAACTGACCATAGGTAATCCAACTCGTAGAGAATTCGTGCATGATCCAACAGGCAAAGTAAATTACACAGAAATTAATCAAAACGTCCTTCGGATGAACCAGTTAATGCAAAATTACGAGAAAGCGCAGGTAGGAGGGAGCATACTGCAAGGAGAAGAATACCAAGAAGGAGAAGAAAATCCTGTTCCAGGATTTAATATGAGGAGTGGACAACCTCCAGGAATGGAATATGAACCCCCATCAGCATTGCGGATGGGAGGACAATTTCCGGGAATGGGCGGAGGGCCACCACCTAAAATGGAAGGAGAGTCACCGTTTGGAATGAGAGGAGGGCCACCGCCTGGAATGGGAGGAGGGCCACCTCCTGGAATGGGAGGAGGGCCACCTTCTGGAATGGGTGGCGGGCAACCGTTTGGAATGGGAGGAGGTCCACCGCCTGGAATGGGAGGAGGGCCACTCTGGAATGGGAGGAGGGCCACCTTCTGGAATGGTGGCGGCAACCGTTTGGAATGGGAGGAGGTCCACCGCCTGGAATGGGAGGAGGGCCGTCGTTTGGAATGGGAGGAAGGCCACCGCCTGGAATGGGAGGAGGGCCACGTCCTGGAATGGACGGAGGACCACCGTTTGGAATGGGTGGAAGCTCTCCGTCAAAGTTCATGGGTGGAGGACCGCCACCTGGAATGGGAGGAGGGCCACCGTTTGGAATGGGAGGAGGTCCACCGCCTGGAATGGGAGGAGGGCCATCTCATGGAATGTTAGGAGGGCCTCATCCTGGAATGGGAGGAGGGCCACCGCCTGGAATGGGAGGAGGGCCATCGTTTGGAATGGGAGGAGGACCACCTCATGGAATGGGTAATCGTCCACCGGGAATGGCAGGATACATGAATGGTCCACCAGGATATATGCAGGGAGGTCCACCCCCAGGAATGGGAGATGGTCCTCCTCCGGATTACATGCAAGGACCGCCTTCAGGAATGGAAGGGGGTCCTCCTCCAGATTACATGCAAGGACCGCCCCCAGGAATGGGAGGAGGTCCTCCTATAGATTACAAGCAGCGAAAGCACTCTAAAATTGAAGGAGGCAATCCATCAGGGTTCATACAAGGCGGGCCTCAACCAGGTATGAATAGAGATGGACCTTCTGTGCCCCATGAAAAACCTAAAGGACCCCCGGCTATATCTGGGTTTCCATCTGGAATGCCTCCAAATGGTCCACTTGGTCCACCGGGTTATGACGGCCCTGGTCTATCACAACAAGGATCTGGAACAGTAAGCCAATAAAGCCTTTTTTTTTCTTTTATTTGTCTTATTAACGGCGAGGCGGGGTCGAAGGCATACCACAAAGGAGATGGCGGGACCAATTGGATACCATTTTTGAGAATTCGAAGGAAATGAGGCACAATCGTTACTGTTGGAAGGAATGGAGGAAAGCCTTTACCCAGCAGTGAGACAGTTTAGGATAGTAATTTAAAAAAAAAGTTGTCTTATATGAGGAGCTCGTAAGCCGATGTTTCTTTCGCAGGTTAGCCGCACTTGCCAAGGTTGGTCTGTGGATGGTGGACCATCTATCATAGCGAGTTTCCTCCTTGCCTTGTAATTCCCAGCCACCCTGTATACTGCTCAATAATTAGAAAAAACAATTATTTCACAGGCAACTGGATTCAAATTGATGCAAATAGCACAAAAGAAGATTGAAGTAAGTAATCCTAAAAAAAGGTTATTTTCAACACAGTTCTTCTCCTGTTAAAACAAGACAACTTTAAGGTCATTCACCTCCATCTGTCAACTGTCAGTTATAGGGTCAGTACAAACTGAGACGCAACGCGACGTCACATCGTCGACGTCACGCGGCGATACTGGGAATGTGTATCTTTTCGTATAGTAGGTAAATAAAGTAGGATTTTCTGCCGTTGTTAAAAGGTGTGAGATGCGCCGCACTTCGTCGCCCTGTGTCGGGTCATCGGAGAAATAATGTTTTTTTTAGTTTTAGTAAATAAAGTTAGATTTTGTGTCACTTTATTATAACTTAAATAAGGCACCAAATCGCAAATAAATAAGTAATTGAAAATCAACTACGGAAAATTATTTGTTGCCATAACAGTCTGAAACTCATATCTTCATCAACCACGCGGGATTTACTTATAATAAGTAGATAAGTAATAATACCCTGGCAGGTATTATATATAATCTGTAATAAGTACCACTATCTCTTGTTGCAGTGTTATTTAAAATCTTCCTTCAATTTTCTTAGCGTCTTGATAGAAATAATATTGGCATCTTCCAAAAATTATATTATGTGTGAATAGTCTCTTTGGTCGCAGGGCTCACAAATTACCGTGACCCCAGTACGTAAACGGCTTTAGAAGGACACCGTGGATTTTAGTCAGTACGAGTCTGACAGTCCCTTCCACTCAGACTTGGGTTGGAGGACTCATTTGATCATTTTAACACGCTAAAAAAAAACAAAAATTTGTATAGTCCTCCTGCCAAATTTCCGCCACGGTAGCCGGAGACTTCGAAACTTTGATTTACTGCTTAAAAATTCTAAAAGAAATACTCATTTGAGGAAAGAAAAAATCAGAACTAAGACCCGATACGCGCTTCTGGTTAATTCTCCAGAGGCCCTGTCAATTATTACGCTATTGCAACTCCACTCGTCAAGACTGAATCTTTCATGCCAACTAAGTGTACAATCCCATCATCACCATTTCAGCTTATTGCAGTCCACTGCTGGACATAGGCCTCTAACAGCGCACGCTCTCCCGCTTTTTTCATCCAGCCACTGTCAGCTACCTTCTTCAGGTCGTCGGCCCATCTGATACTTATTAATTTATTTATAATTACACAGTTCCAGGAGCGCATGGAAAAGGTCCAGTTTAAACAAGTAAGTGCAGTTAACAGCGATAAAATTCTAAAGGTGACCGCAGAACGCAAAATAAGTGGCCTAATTACAGATTCAACAGAGTGCAGCGATACAAAGATTTCGCTTTCGCAAATAACACCATTATTAACTGCTGTTACTTAGAGAATGACAATGTGTCCATTGTCGCACCAACCGTACACATTATCATGGGTCCGATGGTTTCAGTCTCATCATCAAATCAGCCGTATAAGACGTCCACTGCTGAACATAGGCCTTTCCTATAGACTTCCAATAGAACAGGTTGGAAGCGGCTTGCATCCAACGCAATCCTGCAGACTCTATACGCACAAACTTAAAAGGAAGGTGGTGATTCTGCCAATAAAATTATTCATCTGGGGTCGGAAACCAAACCCTACTGAATGGTAGCCATTTTTGTTTTTTATCGCTTTTCATGACGCCTACAAAGCACTGTAACCTGTTGCCGCTAAATAATAATATGTTATTTTCGACGTTATTGTGCAGTACCCCAAGAAAAACAACCATTTTAGGAATTCGGCTTTCTGCGGCTACTCCAAAATGTCCTTTATAATTATCTTCCTCAAATATTTTGCTAAATATTAATTCGAGTTTAAAACGAATGGAACTCGTAGTAACGATCTGTTATGGCTGAAATAACACTTCATTGTTAAATGTTGTCATATAATTCAATTAATTAATTAACTTTGATTCATTTATTTTGAGTAAATACAATATTTTGTTCATTTACATATTCCAATCATAAAGTTGGGGACTTTAATTAAAACTTTACTGTTTTACGTTACCCTATGACTTTTGTATGATTTATAATTAATACTCGATCTTAATTATTATATGCAAGCCTTTAATATTTTTGAGAAACACCTGCTTTAGTAGGTTTGGTTTAAAGGTATGATCATATCTCGATGATAGAAGGTCACACAGGCCGTAAGGGGTGCTTTTCCACCAAAGATGTGCTATGTAGCTGTGCTGCGAGGATGTAAAAGGTGAGCTACGAAACTATGTGACCGTTTCCACTGATGCTACGCTATGTAGCTGTGCGAGCAAGATGCGCTACGAAGATGCGTAGCAGCCCTACGAAGATGGGTAGCTATGCTACGACGATGCGTAGCTGCGCTACGAAGATGGGTAGCTGCGCTACGACGATGCGTAGCTGCGCTACGAAGATCCGTAGCTGCGCTACGACGATGCGTAGCTCGAGCTACGCGATGTATAGATAAGAGGGAAGACGACCCATGACACGCATCCATAGCCCGCATCCTTCCATATCAAAAACACATCTTAGTTGAATCCGTTTCCACCAGTGCTGTGCTATGTAAACCAATGAATATGATTGGTGGATATCGAACGCATAAGCAGCAACGTAGCATAGCACATCTTTGGTGGAAAATGCTAGTCTTTGACCCCGAGAGCCCCTGTAATTCGTCTTTGAATATTTTCGTAATATAATTTTAAGTTTTTCTTGTCATTATGTCATACCTACTCACCTATCAAGATGTTGTACTAGTAATCACCATCATCCTGCCCTTATCTCATTTTACTTGGGGTCGTCGCAACATGTTTTTTTCTTCCATTCTTCCCTATTAGACGTCACAGTATCATTTACTCCTTTTTCATTCATATCATTCCTTAGACAATCCATCCATCTTTTCTTTGGCCTTCCTCTTCCTCTCCATCCATCAACATATACGTATATGGTAGTAACCTAGATTAAAAATAAAAGTAAAATTAAGCCCTGTTTTCATTTGTTTGATACGATTTTTTTTTATTCGTAGGGACCAACAACAGAACACGTAAGTATTTTTATGATTTATCTATATCAATAAGTAGTATAAGAAACCAGCGATAAGACTGCCATTGTACCCAGAGCATAGCATTTTTTAAACTTTGTTTTTGCATGTCTTTTTTGACGAAATGTCATTGAATTTATATTTAATTTTACCATATTTATATATACAGTAAACACATAATTTTGATGTGATTTGATTTGTTTGCTTCATGGTTCAAGTAGATTATGTATAAAAATACAATCTTCATTTGTAGGGTTAGAATAGTTTTTTTTTTTTAATTGTATATATGAGTATTCATCAAACATAAGCAAGGTCTTATAAAAAGTTAGTTGTGGTGGTGTTTGGCATGGTCTAGAATAAGTTATAACTAACTATGACCTATTTTTGCCTAAGTAAAATATTAAACCGTTTGAGTATTTTTCATTATTTTACAGCTACCATCAGCAGCTGAAAGATTGAGAGCATTACGACAAACAGTAAGTAAAATAACTATGAAATTATTTCACACTCATAATCATTTGATTTAAATAAGTTATGTTAT
This sequence comes from Agrotis ipsilon, assembly GCA_028554685.1. NCBI lineage: Eukaryota > Metazoa > Arthropoda > Insecta > Lepidoptera > Noctuidae > Agrotis > Agrotis ipsilon. Next base: position 8,658,422 of record CM052979.1, read on the forward strand.
ACCTTTTCAGGACGATTTCAATGCGCCTGTACGCTGGGTCAAATTGAACTCGGTGAGTTCACAAAATTTATCTTAGGGGCGCTTAGGTCCAGTTGTTTTGAGCATGCGGACGACGAGTAATGGGTGACCCGCCGTCCAATCATGCACAATACTGGAAATGTGTATATCCTCGTTTAGTAAATAAAGTTAGATTTTGATTCGCTCTAGTACTTAATTTACCCTAATTTTCTATTACATTATTTTATTTACAGCCCGACACAAAAGATGGTTTGGCCCGACTTACGGTAAAGTATTCAAGATTTGTGATTTTAAAAATATTCTTTTAACAAAAAAAAAAAAAACATCTGTAGAACACAGAACACTCTTGTCTAAGAAAACAGACAACGTCAAAACGGCATTTGACATTGAAATAAGGGTCGTTTTGCAGTAATACTTGTTTTTGACAAATGTTCAACAGATGTTTAATTTTTTGCGGTACTACAGTTTGTATCTGATCAGATTTTTGTTCAATAAAACATGTTTTTGTTTATGTGTTTTCCTTTTTTTTTGAAAAATCACTGAACAGATTTGGATAAAACCTTAGCACAAACATTATCCTGTTCATCCAAGAAATCCTTTTTTTTAAGTAAATTGGAACACAAAGAGCCACAATAGGCAATGGGGTGGTTTTTCGTCAGTCAAGTCTGACAGTCCATTCCGCTCCACCTAGGATGCGAGGACTCATTTGATAATTTTTCGTTTGTGTACTCTATAATAGTTTTGGTGCGTTAATTCGTTTTATTTTATTTCCTATAGGATCCAAAAACTCATAGGAATCAACAGTACGTCATAGAGGTATGAATAAAGTTAATGACATGAATATTTTGTAAGCATCCCTTATCGAGCATCAGGCCCTTATTCAAACTGCCTAATTGGAGGGCACGCCCAACCGCTTGGTCGAAGCCACGCTGCGAAGCAATCTCCCCCATCTGCGAAGCAATCATGCTAGCGAAGGAGGAGGCAGTACGCGTGAGGAAGAAGACAGCTACCCTCTCACAACGCGCCTCAAAGTGCAGTCAGCAAAATGACGGGGCCCCCTCTCAGAGGGCCAAAGCCTGCCGGGGTCGCGGGACTTATTTCTATCACCGTGACCCCGGAACATAAAGGGCTATTGAAGGACACCGTGGATTTTAGTTTACAAGTCTGACAGTACCTCCCGCCCTGCCCGGGGTTGGAGGTCTCATTTGATGATTTTACTACGATAAAAAAAAACCCTCTCACAACAGAGCCTTCGAGAGACGCTCATGGCAAAGGAAGTCGATAAACGATTTCTGATCAAACTAGCTAATTGGAGCCTCTCGAGGGTTTCGGCAGTTAATGTTGATCAATTTTTATTGTAATTTCAATTTTACAGGGAGAACTATACGTGCCAATTGTAGACGAAAGCATGGATAGATTAGGTTGGTCGGTAAGTAGATAACAGCAATTAAATAATCATCATCATCAGCCGGATGACGTCCACTGCTGGACACAGGCCGGGGAGGCCTATGTCCAGCAGTGGGCTTCTTCCAGGCCACAAACCGCCAATCTGAACGACAATTCACCACTTGCATCTATCACTTGCCCTCGACTCTCATGATATCGACGGTACACCTAGTAGGAGGCCTGCGTACGCTGTGTTTTCCAGTCCTTGGTCGCCACTCGAGAATTTTTCTTCTCCATCGGTTATTAGTTCTACTAGCGATGTTACCTGCCCTTTGCCAGTGACTCTGGTTCTTCGGTGAATATCCGTGTTCTAGATTTTATCCAAAAAAGGAACTGATAGCATAAAAAAATGCCTTTCCCTAAGACTTCCAGTTTTCACGATCCAGGGCTAAAGTGGACCACAGATCATTAGTTCTGTCCAGCTATTCCCATCCTCTATGAAGTCTGTCGTCGTTTGTCTCCACTAAGTGATTATTTTGACCAATGGCTCATTGGATATTTTAAAAACCGCCAAACCAAAGCGCTTTTTTGAAACCCGCAGACTGAAAACTACAAAGCAGCGCTCATAGAAATCTCAACGAGACCGAATGTAGATGAATATTCGCTAAAAGTGGTGATGAGGTCCATGAACCTGAACTACACTGATGAAAAGGACTGGTTGGTCTTCGAAACTGTGCTCGGATCCAAGTATGATTACGAACCAGAGGTAAGAAATCTATAATACTTAACTTATACGAAAGCTTAAGAAAAAAAAGCTAAATGATTAGATACCCACTTTTTATTTACTGAATGACCCTGGCGGTTGAGAATAATGTCATGCTCACTGAAATATCTCGCTGATGGTGGCACTTGTGTCGGATCATTTAGCTCCCGAGCTAAAAAAATAGTTCCGCGTTCGTACACGAAGAAGAAGATATTTTTTCAATTTACCACAATTAACGTAGTAAATAAAATACAGAAACTTGTGATAAGGCCCAACAACAACAACAACCCAGTAACTGTATAATACGATTATGTACGTGCGTAATTGATTCGAGTACCCACGTGCGGTTGCTTGATTTTTTTTTTAATGTCTGTGTAACGTTTGTTTCAGTGTAGTGCCGAAGGCTGTCAATCAAGAGTAAGTTCTTTTTATTTATTTCGACGTTTCCTTTCTTCAAAATATTTTCCTAACTTTCTATTAGTTAAAAGAAATCTTATCATTATTTCAGTAGATCAGTAGTTACGAAAATTACTCGTTGCTTACTTAAGATTATACGATAGTATCCAATTTGTACTAGTTTTTGCCAACAGCTGCACCCACGAGTGTCTTGGAAATCTCGGGTAGGACACACCGGGATAAAAAATATACCTAGGAAACATAGTCTATCTAGGTTATGAACAATCTACTATAAATGCCATCTAAATCCGTTCAGTATTTTTATTGAAAGCTTAACAATCATCCATCCATACATACTCTCAAACTTTGACAATTATAATATTTGTAATAAACAGTTTTTTTTATTTCATTTTAGTGTCGCAGAGCTGGTTGCGATGGCGCAGTAAGTATTACTTTGACAATATGATATACTGTCATACCTACCGTCATCCAACAATTTAGGTTTTTACCATGTTTCGTCATATCCGTCCGTCTGTCTTTATATCTGTCTGTCCGCAGCTTAGCATTTTAATAGAAAAATCTGAATCTTGATAATTTATTGAGTCTATATAATTATTGCATTGCAGTGCAAAGGCGACAGTTGCGCTTCTGGGGTATGTAACCTTGAAATAGCAATACCATGTTATTGATATGAATATTTAAGGATTCGATCATTGCGAGCATTCGATTGTAATGTAACGTTACAGATTCGAGCATTAGGTACATGAGTGAGGCAAGATAATCGAGTATTACAATGCGCACCTTGTAATAATACCCTCTGAATTTGTTTCGGCTGTTTCTTCTCAGAGTAGTCAGGTACGAAACACCGGCCCCTTCAAGTTTTTTAAAAAGACGTGTATTGATTTAACCTACTTGCATAAATAAACATCATTTCATTTCATTTCATACAATCTGTAATACCTTGATACAACTTGTAACATCATTGCACTCAACTTTTAATCAAAGTGTGCGGCAGGCCGTATATGTTTTATTACACACGAAGGCTCGTCAGGTAGGTAACATTTCAATGTAATGTTCAAATTCGAATCTACAATGTTACATTACACATTAATGCTTCTGGTGAGGTAGCACCCTTAAGGTAACCCATAATACTTCTAAACTATTTTTTTATTTATTTTCAGTGCGTAGGTATGGGCTGTAATGCTATGGTAAGTATATCTATACTCTATTATCTATACTAATATTATAAAACTGAAGGGTTAGCGTATATGATTTTATATATTTTAGCCTTTTTAGCTCAGTTAGTGTGGACGTGACTTGGCGGAAGCAAGAAAGAAAGAAAGAAAAGAGAGTGCCGCCCGACCCATCCAGTGTCGGTTTTTGTTTTGCTCAAAGGCGCCTCAGTCGTTTGCCACGCGCGCACAACGCTCGCGTATATTGTTTCGTGCCTCGCTCGACAAACTTTTGACGTGTCCACACAGAGCAAGCAGCCTCGCGAGGCAGTTTCCTCGCGCGGCAATGTGCTCAAGATGCTGCTCGCTCTGTATGGACACACCTATTGACAATTAACATGTTTTTACTATTTTCAGTGCCGTGGACCAGGATGTAATGCCATGGTAAGTTCAATGCCTCGTCTGTTATCCCCGGAACGTAAGACATATTACTAACAAAACAACAATTAATCCAAAAACTAGATTTCACTAAAACTGCCGTTTCTCTGAATCAGTTCACATTTGACATACCGAAGTTCTACTCTTACATTCAAAAAGCTTACTGTATCGAACAATGAAATAATAATACGTCATGACGGCTTTCTTCGGTAATATAACACTGCCCAACGCGTGGGATTTGATCCCGGGACCACACGAACTGAGTTATTAAAGTTGCTACTAGTGTGTAATCCTCAATGTTTGCTTTTCATTCCAGTGCATCGGAGATCAGTGTACAGCGAAGGTATTTATTTTATTTTTTATTTATTGAACATCGACCAATCGCACTTGCCGAGGTTGGTCTGTGGATGGGTAACCATCTATCATAGCGAGTTTCCTCCGTGCCTCGGAAATCACGTAAAGCCGTTGGTCCCGACTGTCATCATCATGATCATGATCGACCAGTCTCACCATGGAGTATCTCATTATCCAGTTACTGGGTGGCTGGTAAGCTCTCATTGCATAGAAGACTTCATATATCCATGACGCACCGTTTAAAAGATATTAGCGAAAAACTGAATGGGATCTTTAACCCCCTCCCGCCTCTCCGCCTCACCCCCTAGATGTCAGGACTTTTAGTATGTTAACACTCTAAGCACTCTGAACAATTTTCTGAAGTAATTCCTTAGGGCCTTACTCACGCACTCTACAATCTCTTTGTTGGATGGACTAAAGTACTTAAAAAGTTCACAAAAGGTACTGGCGACAAAACATGACAATTTTTTCGTACTCCTGACAGCAAACCCTTTCATTTGGTATCCATATTATAGGGGTGCATTTCAAATAGCCTGTCTGCCATCTTGGACGTCCGCCATATTGGATTTAAGTGACGTGAAATTTTTTTTCGTATTCCTGATAGCAAACCCTTTCATTTGATACCCATATCATGGGAGTGGATTTCAAACAGTCAGTCCGCCATCTTGGGGAGGCCGCAATATTGGATTTTTTATGACGTTTTTTTGTTAGTCGTGTATTGTCATCAGAATTTCAGCCTGCTAGCTTATCGGGAATTACCTCAAATCTGAGTTGCAAAAGTCCAACCGGAACGACAAACAAACAAGAAAAGTGAACTTTAAAAACGTGGGAATACACACACGAATGTAGGTAAAAAGGCTCTTTTTAAAATAAAAATATACCCCACGTAAATGTTAGAATAGTATTTTAACACAACATGACATCACTATATTTATTTAGATCTGACAACACTAAATAGTTTTTTGTTCCGTTTCCTGAACGAGTTATTTCTCTTCTCTCTAAGTTGTCTGTGGTTCTGTTAGCGTTCTGATATATGTCCGGGTCTAGTACAAGATTAATTAATAATTATCTTAAGTATTTTCATGAAGTTCAATTTGCTTGTCATCGTTTATTTTATAGTAATAAACGTGCAAACATCAAAGCTAGAAGACCATCTTTTATTTTACATCTCCGACTACACCTGGCTGCCACCACGTGCGAACAGCTTCCACACAAAGCACTTTGCAACAGGTTATGGGCCCAGCGTTCTATCTGGGATTGGCAGCGAGAAGCAAAAAGCAAAGGAATTGGTGAGAAATATTATTATAATTATAACCTATAAATAGTCGGAGAAATGTCGCATGAAAATCCAATTGCTCATGCACAAGATGGCGACATGCACCATGTGCCGGGTGCTAACTTCAATAACATGAATGTTCCAAAACTGGAAGGTGTTTCCAATTACACCACATGGAAATTCATTATGAAAATGTTGCTGACCTTGGACGGAACGTGGGGTTGTGTGACCGGAGTGGACCTGGATGTTAATCGCAACCAACGTGCGCTTGCGCGCATTTGCTTAACAATTGATGTCAATCTTCATCAATATGTGCGTACAGCAAGCAAGGCAAAGGAAGCATGGGATAATCTGGCATCTGTTTTCGAAGATAAAGGCCTTTACAGGCGTGTTTTGTTGCTGCGTCAGTTGCACAGAATCAGTCTGTGTGAATTTACAAACATGTCACAGTATATTTCGACAGCTATGACGCTTGTGCAACAACTCGCAGATATTGGGCGTACTATAGAGGATGGCGAGGTAGCCGAGATACTGCTCAGTGGTCTGACTGCGGAGTATGATGTCCTAGTATCTAGTTTGGAGACGGCCTGCATGAGCCGTGTGCTTTCCAGCGAGTTGGTGCGGACACGTTTGCTACAGGAGGAGCATAGGAAGAATGGTTCTTCAGAAAGTAATGGTGTTAATAGTGCGGCTTATGTTGCTGGCAAGAAAGTGTTAAAAGTGTGTAATTATTGTAAAAAGCCAGGGCATATTAAATCTAAATGTTATAAGTGAAAAAAGACAATAAGCAATCTTCTGAAAAAACTCTTATTGTGACAGAATCTGCTTGTTTAGCTGCACACCATGATTGGATAGTGGACTCAGGATGCACAGCGCATATGTGCAACAACAAAAAGTTATTTATGGACTTTAAAAATAATATAACTAAAGTTACAATAGCAAATAATGATCTTCTTAACAGTGAGGGCACTGGTAAGATTAATTTTGTTTGTAATAAGCATGAGTTTGTTGCTGAGGACACTATGTTTGTCCCTGAGTTGTCCACAAATCTCCTCTCTGTAAACAAACTAGTGAAGTCTGGTTACTCTGTTGTCTTTGATCAACGAGGTTGTAACTTTTATAAAAATCCTCAGATTATAGGTAATTCCTTAGGTTATGCTAACAACCATAATGGTGTTTATAGATTGAATTGTGTCATTCCTGTGTGTCAAAGTTCTGGTGAGGAGCATTCTTCAGTCCCTCTGAAGAATCTAGTTCAGAGTGAACAGAGTGCAATGGTTGCTACTGAGATGGAATCTTTATGGCATAGGAGACTTGGTCATTTGAGTCATGGGGGATTATGTACTCTGCGGAGAAATAAACAGTTAATGTTTCAGGAAGTTCCTGGAAGTAACTTGGATGAGTGTGTTGCATGCCTGCAGGGGAAACTCGTTGCAAAACCGTTTCCTGTCGGCGAGGCAAAGCGCGCTACTCAACCGCTGGAGCTGATCCATTCAGATGTCTGTGGCCCGATGTCTGTCTGTAGCTGGGGTGGAGCCAGATATCTGTTGACACTGACAGATGACTACAGTAGGAAAACCTGGGGTTACCTGCTTAAGAACAAATCCGAGGTAATGTTACATTTTATTAATTTTAGAGCCCTTGTGGAGAAACAAACAGGATTGCGAATAAAAGTTTTTAGGACTGATGGTGGTGGTGAATACTGTGGCGGGAAATTCGAAGCCTATTTGCGAAATGAGGGAATTGTACACCAGGTTACTGTTCCGTACACCCCTCAGCAGAACGGAATTTCGGAGCGCCTTAACAGGACCATCATGGATAAGGCACGCTGCATGCTGATGGAGTCTGGTCTTAGCCGGGAATACTGGGGTGAGGCGGTTATGACCGCAATTTATTTGAAAAATCATTCCCCGACGTCTTCCCTAGGTGGATCTGTGCCCGAGCAGGTTTGGACTGGTTCACCGTCACTGGACCTTGGTCACCTGCGTGTTTTTGGCTGTGTTGCATTTGCCTTAAAACCTGAGCCAAAGCGCAATAAGATAGAGTCAAAATCGACTATGTGTTTGTTTGTTGGTTATAGTGAAACTATTAAGGGCTATAGACTCGTTGAACCCACTAAACCCCGACAGATTATTTTTTTCTAGAAATGTTTCTTTCTTAGAAAATAAATTTTTGAGAGATATGAACAATATTTCTAGTCATGAGTCAAAACAGAATATTATTTCTTATAATTTTGACATGAATATTCAATCTAATAATAATTCTAATGAAAATGTTAGTGAGGAATTGAATATTAATAATGAAAATAATAAATTAATGAATAATCATACTTTAGTTAATGAATCTCATGAAAGTGACACAATTTTAAACAGTTTTAATAATGAAAATACTGGTGTCATTTCAGCTCCTGACTCAGACTCTGAGTATTGTACGGGCAGTGAGGAGGACACGAGCTGTTCGAGTCCTGCGGCCGGGGACTGCAGCTCGAGTACTTCCGACGTGTCGACTACTGGTAGGGATGTAGCCGTGGCCAGCTCTGAACTTAAGTTATCAGTGGCTACCACTAGCCGCCCCGTGCGTGGTACGCGTGGAGTGAAGCCCATAAGGTACCAAGATTATTCTTTATTTACACATGCAGAGTTGGAGCCTGTATCTTATGAGGAGGCCATATCTTCTCCTAGTAGTGAGGAGTGGCAGCGTTCTATGAAAAGAGAGTTCGATGCTCTTACTAATAATAATGTATGGAAGCTTGTCGATCGCCCATTGGATCAAAACGTAGTGAAATGCAAGTGGGTGTATAAGATTAAAAATGACACTTCAGGCAACCGTACCTATAAGTCGCGTCTTGTTGCCCGCGGGTTCTCACAAACTTATGGGGTTGATTATGACGATACTTTTTCGCCAGTGGTACGCCATAGCACTCTGCGTACTTTGTTTGCGCTAGCTACTGAGATGAATATGAACATAGAACATTTGGATGTAGATACAGCATTTCTTAATAGCAGTTTGAATGAGCGCATTTATATGGAGCAACCTGAAGGGTTTATTGAGAATAAAAGTAAAGTGTGCCTACTTTTAAAAAGCATATATGGGCTAAAACAAGCAAGCCGTATGTGGAACATGACTGTACATAATTTACTGATTGGTAACAATTTTTCACAAAGTAAATGCGAACCTTGTGTTTATGTTAAGAGAGATAAAGGTGTGTTGACAATAATTGCATTATATGTGGATGATTTTTATGTTTTTTCTGCTCATAAGGCATCCATAGATGAATTGTATACTTTATTAAAAAAGGAATTTAATGTTAAAAAATTAGGCCCTATTAAAGTTTGTCTTGGCATGCATGTATCTCATGATGTATCAAAAGGTGTATTAAGATTAGATCAATCACAGTATATAAAAACATTGTTGGTTCGCTATGGCATGGAAAATTGTAAGCCTGTGTCTACACCTTTAGCACTAAATATAAAGCTGGATAAAGCTGAAAAGGAAGTGCTTGATGATAATGTGTATAAGTATAGAGAATTATTAGGTTCCCTTATGTACCTATCTGTATGCACTAGGCCTGACATAACGTATGCATGCAGTCAGCTAAGCCAGTTCAATAATTGTTTCGGCAGAGAACATTGGCTCGCGGGAAAACGAATTTTAAGGTATCTTGCAGGCACTTTAAATTATTCCCTATGTTTTAATAGGTCTGGTAGTTTAAATATTACTGCTTATGCCGATGCCGACTGGGCTAATAATATTGTAGACCGAAAGTCTTATACTGGATTTGTGATTCAGATGGGTGGGAATACCATTAACTGGGAAGCACGGAAACAAAAGTGCATAGCATTATCAAGCACTGAGGCGGAATATTTGGCTATAGGTGAGGTGTGTAAAGATTTAAGTTTCCTTAAGAATTTTTTGGCAGAAATTGTAAATGTTCAAATAGACATAATGTTATTCAATGATAATCAAAGTGCCCTCAAACTGTTACAAGCCAAAGAATACTGTCATAAGAAAACTAAACACATAGACTTAAGATATCACTATATTAAAGATCTGATACAACATAAGTTTGCTAATGTACAGTATATGTCAACTCATAATATGATTGCTGATGTATTGACGAAGGCTTTATGTTCCACTAAACATAAGGATTTTATAAATAAGATAATGAATGTTAAATAGGTAAGAACGCTGTGCAATTGTGATTTGAAATGTTTTTTAACTGTTGACTTGTCATGTTGAGTAAAAAGGAGAGCATGTTAGAATAGTATTTTAACACAACATGACATCACTATATTTATTTAGATCTGACAACACTAAATAGTTTTTTGTTCCGTTTCCTGAACGAGTTATTTCTCTTCTCTCTAAGTTGTCTGTGGTTCTGTTAGCGTTCTGATATATGTCCGGGTCTAGTACAAGATTAATTAATAATTATCTTAAGTATTTTCATGAAGTTCAATTTGCTTGTCATCGTTTATTTTATAGTAATAAACGTGCAAACATCAAAGCTAGAAGACCATCTTTTATTTTACATCTCCGACTACACCTGGCTGCCACCACGTGCGAACAGCTTCCACACAAAGCACTTTGCAACAGTAAATACACACAGAGAATTGTATTGCTTGCATGCCACAGAATCCACAGATCCTATTGCAATGTATTGTTGAAGTGTATTGCACATGTTGAACAATGGTTTTCTATACGTTGGTCATTTTTATTGGATTTCAGTGCGAGGGACTGAATTGCGAGTCCAGGGTATGTACCTACAAATTCCATTTTGTTTCAGTACTTTATTTTGTTTTAAGGTGCTTACTCAGGTCGTGGGACTTATACCATCACCGTGACCCTGGAACATAAAGGGCTATTGAAGGACACCGTGGATTTTAGTCAGTACAAGTCTGACAGTCCCTTCCGCCTTGCCCGGGGCGGGAGGACTCATTTGATGATTTTACCACGATAAAAAAAAAGGTGCTTACTCACCGGGAGCATTCGCCTGTAATTTAACGTTACAAGTTCGAGCATTAGACAAGTTAAGGAGGATAACTGAGCATTACAATGGGCACCATGTCATGATACGATGTGTAATACCTTGATACAACTTGTCAATCAAGGAGATAGTATTGTAATGTAGCCAAGAGTGAACTGGTTACTTCTAGGCAAGCGTGCTTCACCGTCGACCACATTTTCGCTTATATCAGGCGAAATAGTGGTCAAACGCGAACCTATGGGCCTATATTGACTGGCCTGTTGGTCTAGTGGTTAGTGACTCTGACTGCTATGCCGGGGGTCGTGGGTTCAATAACCACCCAGGACAAATGTTTGTGTGATGAGCACGATCATTTGTTCTGTGTCTGGGTGTAATTTATCTATAATATGTATGTATTTAGAAATATATAAGTATGTTTATCAGTTGTCTAGTACCCATAACACAAGCTCTGCTTAGCTTGGGACTAGATGGCGTTGTGTGATAGTTGTGGAATATTATTATTATTATATGCATTAAGTCAAATATATAAAAAAAATATAAAATAACAAAATCCAAGTAATGTTACATTACATGTGAATGCTCCTGATCCAGCAACTTTAAAGAAATGTTTTATGTAACGACATTCCATTAAACGCATTCGTAAAAACGAAAACGTAAAAAAAATTAAGGATGATACAGAAGCTAGATCCAGATTCAAAACTGGATGTATGAGCTGGATTAGCATAATGTTCACATAATGTCACTGCGTGGTGCCAACTGAAAACCAGCGCTGGGTGTCTTTCACCCAGCATATGCTAAGTTGGTAACCCTTTTGGTGTGGACATGCTCAGCAAAATTGTTATTGTATTTTTTTATATATTTATGTGTGTGTCCTATATCGAACAAATGTTTTTCTATTCTTTTCTATTCTAACATGTTTCAAATCCAGTACAGCGTCCAGTGTCCACCAGCTCCAACTAAATCAGAATAAAGCTCGTTCTAATATTTCAATCCAGCGACGTTTTGATCCAGCTTTTGGATCAAAGTATATAAGCTTTTAGATCAAATTCTACGTGTAAAGAAACAGTATTCATGGCATTATTTTTCTTTCTTGATAGTGTTACGGCAAGGATTGTAGCGCAACAGTAAGTTTTGTCTTCTTAATTAAAATTTTAATTGTATTTTTAAAGCAGAAACAAAAAAAAACTGTAAAAAGATTTTCTAGACAAAGAAAAATTCAAACCACGAGCGGGATTTGAACCTGCGATCTTCGAATTCCGTGCATCCGAGTTCGAGCTCGGTTTCCAGGTCACACATGCGTGTAATATTAAAAAAAGCAGTTTTCATATATCCATGGTTACCGTACCTTCCCTGCAAGATTTTCTTATATTTCTGTATTTCTCCAGAAGCAATTTTAAAATCAAATACGAATATCTTCTATCGTAAAACAGCTGAGACAACATGGAACCAATATGCATATTGGTCAAATATTTATGTGGTCCAAATTTTCGATATATTTACCTGCATCTTAAAGAAAATAGGTTAAAGCGAAACAATAAAGGTGCTAATAAACTTGAGCATTCACTCGTAATGAGCATTCTTGCGAATGTTACGTTACAGAAAAACCCACGAGAGCGTATTAGCGTGCATTCTCACGAGCGTTTCTTTTTTCTCTTTATTTGTTTAAAAGGCCTTATACGCACAGCGTATGTCAGTCTCACGAGCGTTCTGGCGAGCGTTTTGCAAGCCGACTGTCAAGTCCGATATCTTCTACTACTAGAGCGTTCGCGGGAAAGATCGGTACAATGTTAGTATATAAATGTTTGGCTCTGTTCGTTGTTGGTTACACAGTTTGAAAAAATACAAAACTGAGTATGCTCAATGTGCTGTTAAATTTAAAGCTCAAATGGACTGCTATAGGCTGAATAAAATAATGATGATGATGATGTAGTAATATAGGATCAAGGCAAGAAGATAATAACATCCTACTGACAGCTCATACCATGTTTCACCTTCCAGTGCTCATTAGTATCCTGTTCTTATACCGTGAACGGCCAAACACGTCTAGGCAAGACCACCTGGGATGAGGTGTACCCGCAGTACGGTCAAGCGCAGCCCAACCCTGGGCAGCAACAGAACCAGGTCCCTATAGCACGGGAAAGGGAGTATTATGAAGGTGGTGCTGGTGTTGGAGAAGATTATTACAGCAGTTGAGAGAAGAGAGAAAAATAATTATATTTTTAGTTGATTGTTCTAATGAGTAGTTTTTGTTCTAATGTTTTTCCCAAATTAACTCATATTATGTTGTCAATAGGCTATAAGTTACAAAAATTACTTCGTCAGCTAGAGTTCTAAAAAGTAATAGACACGTATTTTTTTTTCGCTAAATCAATGCTTATTTACTTCTCCCAACGGCCACCACTAAAACTGGCACCAGTGGTCGCCGTTAGAAAAGTGCATTATTTTTTGTCCCAACGGCCTCCAGTGGCGGACGTTGAAGCATTCAAAATATTAAATTTGTCTCAACGGCCACCACTAAATTGCCACCACTGGGGATCGTTAGAATACTATGATTTATTGTTTCAACTGCCCCTGCCCTTGGTGTCAGTTACAGTCAGACCAATCGACCTATAAATGTAGGTGGACCGTGTTACAAATCACGGTCCACCTACATTTATACTACGGTTTGACAGCTTATCTATAGAAATTTTATGTCAAACCGCTATTTTTATTCCTCAGATAAAAGTTATCTGACTATTGAAAAATCAGCCCTTATTTTGTTAAAAACGGCAAATTTAACTTTTCTATGAACTAACACTGTTATCAGTACAGATAGGCAGATAGGTAAGCAGGTTGGTTCGTCAGTATTAACATGCTGTAAAATACTGTCAGAAAAATTCTGATGCTCGTCTAAAGGCACTCGCTGAATACATTTTGTATAAGATACCGCACACTGTTAGAAAAAAGCTGACGAATTCAAGCTCGAAAGAAAGCACATTTTGTATTGGAAAAGTTGGTGGATCTTTGGCAGTATGCAGGGTGCAACTAGTGAGCATTAGAATTTTTCTGACACTCTCATACCTAGCATGCGGTCGCGCTTATATAATTATGTTTTTATTCATTACACATAGAAAATGTCACCTGTACCTCCACTGTAAAAATGAATAAAGTAAACTGGAACTTTGACAATTTCAAATTGTCAATTTTCAAGGAAAATAATAGTTCCGTCTTCGCACACCAGAGGCGCTGTTCCATTTTTCGTACAAGAAACGCTGTAAATACTGGGAAGACACTGTGAAGTAAAAGAGTGAAGACTCGTGCTAAGGGTACTGATCAGAGGTGTTGAGTAAAATTCTAAACATTACGTTATTCCATACGCATTTTTAGATGTTAGTATTGTTAATAAATAATAATAATTGTCAATATAACTTGTTTTCTTTTTGTTATGAAGAGGAAAGAGTGAGAGAGCCAGGCCACCGCAACCACTAGACTCGTAGCTAAAGAAGATGGGTCAAAATTGCCCCACGTCCTATAACAACGTGACATATCTCAAAAAAAAAGATAAAAATGTATTAAAAAATATGGCATACTTTTTAAGTTCATTTTTTTACACCTTCATGTGAAAAAATTGCTTTAAAAATAGTTCAGGTGCTGTTGTGAAAAAATCGTTCGTATTAGTATTTACGGACCGAATTAAAAAAAAACTTTTTTTGTTTGAAAAGGCCTACCCCAAGGTAGTCCCATTTGTCATATATTCAGGTCCCCGGTCTCCAGAAACCTGGAGAAATGAAAGTAAAATCTCATGAATAAGCTAATTTTTTTACTTCACATTATTAGTGTTTCACTCTCTTGTTGTTTCTATTGATTTATTGCATTATGATGAGATAAAAGGTAACGAGAGGGAGTGGTCGACAGAGATCGTTTCACTTACATTAACACAAATCAGAGAGATGAATAACGACGGCGACGCGACGCGGCAAGCGAAGCTTATAATAGACGAAATGAAGGAGGGAATACCGTGGTTGAACACTGTTGTTCTTGTATTCATGGGCGCAGGACATTGGGGGTGTGTTCCCATGTTATGAGTGTAATATTTTATTTGGGCTGGATGCGGAACCAGCCAGGAAAGGCAGGTTTTTTGAACCATGTTTAAGGAATTTAGAAAACAATAAACGAATGTTGAGAAAATAACGTTACGAACTTTGGGTTATGCTCGCTTTTTCACCAAATTCATCGTAACGTGTGTTTAATAGAATATAAACAATAGAAAAATGTTTTTTTCTTTGTAGTATGCTTAAATTGCCAGTCCACTCATTTTTAAACTATATCATCAAAAGCGCCTTTTTTACACATAAACAATTTCTGATGACAAATATTTGAATTCTGTATAATTAATCTATTTTTTGGTTTTTGTTTTATCATTCTCTTATTTTGGAAGTTACAGGGCGGGGAACACACATTTAACCACTTTGGAAGTGTCTCTCGCGCAAAATGTTCAGTTTAGAAAATAATACCTCAATATCATTTTTTTAAAGACCTTTCCATAGATAAACGTACGGGTCAGGCGAATTTTTTTTTTTGAGTTTCAATTCTGAGTATGGGGTACCCCCAAAATTGGTTTTTGTTTTATTTTTGTGTAAAAATCGTAAAAGGTTCACATAACATATATTATCTACTTTCCAAGTTTCAACAGGATAGCTTTTATACTTTCGACAAAAAGTGGCTGCAACATACGGACAGATAGATAGACATGACGAATCTAAGATTACTTTTTTGCCACTTGGCTACGGAACCCTAAAAATGAGCATATTTTTAAATTATTTTCACGTTTTCATAATCAGATGAATAAAGATATAATCGTCAGTGGATCTTTTTTTTGCGTGGTAAAATCATCCTATGAGCCCAGGACGGGACGGGAGGTACTGTCAGACTTGTACTGACTAAAATCCACGGTGACCCTTCAATAGCCCTTTATGTACCAGGGCCGCGGTTACCAGGTGAGAAAGTCCCGCGACCCCGGCAGGCATCGTCAGTTGATTTTTTATTAAACAAAATAAATGTAATATAATTATTATAAACAACCTTTATTGAAAAAAATCTGCTTATTTTTGAGAGTTTCATTTCATTTCGCCAGGACCATGTAGACCGGAGACCTGACTTTATGGCAGTGTGACTACCTTGGGAGTGCCCTTTCAAACAAAAAAATATTTTTTAAATTCGGTCCATAAATACTCATACAAACGATTTTTTCTTAACAGCGCATGAACTACTTTTAAAACAATTTTTCCATATAAAGGTGTAAAAAAATAAAGTTGGGGAGTATGCCATATTTTTTTATACATTTTTATCTATTTTTTAAGATACGTCCCTTTGTAATAGGACGTGGGGTAATTTTGTATGGATCGTGATCCGTCTTCTTTCTCGTTCGCTTTGTTTTTGAAACGTTGTTTACACGTTGCGCCATCTATTGGTAAAAAACAAAAAAATATTTTTGCGAAGACGCGACGCAGGCGTTATTGCGTATAAAAATATAAATTTAGTTTAGAAGCCGTTATCTAATACAACATTGATTTGATTGCAATATCAGACATGTTGATTGGTAAGTAGTTTGAAACATTACCAATAATATATGGAATTGTTTGAAGCCCGTCACATAGACTATCAGACCGCTTTTGCTTTTCTATACGACAGGATTCGGTTCGGTTCGCTATCGCGCCTGTCTGTTTGACAAAGGGTTTAATGTTACCACTGCTGGGACACAGGCCTTCTCTCTTAGAGAGACAGTGGGTTGAAATTCACAACACAGGCCTAGTGGGGGGGGGGGGATATACCGGTTTCCTCGCGATGTTTTCCTTCACCGTTTTGAGAACGGTGGTGATGAATAAATTATACAAAGCACTGCGTTTGCCTTTTTTTTTTTTTTTTTTTTGTTGTGGTAAAATCATCAAATGAGACCTCCAACCCCAGGGCAGGGCGGGAGGTACTGTCAGACTTGTACTGACTAAAATCCACGGTGTCCTTCAGTAGCCCTTTATGTTCCGGGGTCACGGTAATAGAAATAAGTCCCGCGACCAAATAAGTCCCGCGACCACTGCGTTTGCCTGGACCCACGACTTACAAATCATAAAGAGGATGTACTTACCACTACTCTCAACAATCCTGCATGGTCGTCGCATGACTTGGCCCTTATACAACGTGTAACGTTAAAAGCGCAAAACCTCTCGTGAGGTAACTCAGCACATGTTACTGAACAATGTTTCTTCTAAGACTTTTTGAAATTCGCAAAAAAAATGGTTTTTCATACAAAATGAGAAATTGATCGAGCCCATCAGTACGGAAAATCATTTTTTTTTTGCCTTACACGTTGTATAAAAAGTCTGGACTTTAAAAGAAACGAATAACTCTGGGTTTTCGACTGTTTCTACAGGCCTGTTGGTCTAGTGCTTAGTGACCCTGACTGTTATGCCGGAGGACGTGGGTTTTATTCCCACCCAGGACAAATGTTTGTGTGATGAGCATGATCATTTGTTCTGTGTCTGGGTGTAATTTATCTATAATATTTATGTATTTAGATATACAGGGTGAATTTTTCAACTGGGCGTGGATGGCTACTTTCGAAACTATGAGGAATATCGTAAAACGTTGAAAGGAGTCTCGAGGCCGATTTTGACGAAAACTAAAACTGCATCATCGGATTTTAGAAAAATCAAAAATCCTGGCCAGGAATCGAACCCGCTGATTTTGGAAAAAAAATCACACCCTGTATTATTACACCGTTCGATAGTGTTACTAATAAGGATCAAATTCTGGGAAGTAATCATATACGGCAAACTTAAGGAAATGGCTGATTTTTATGAAATTGCTATTTTTCCATGTTACTTTACATCTACTGAGCCATAATTTATTCTAAATTATAAAATCCCATTATTTTCAATGTCTCACTGGGTTTGACGTTTCAACAATCCCACTGTACTTAGCAATACGACATTATTGAGTTGAACTAAAAATAGCATTATTTTAAAGAAGAAACGGTAACTTATGTTTCAAATACAGTCTTTGTCTTGAAGATTAATCAGTTTTTTTGTAATTATACGTTTTCCTTAAGTTTGCCGTATATGATTACTTCCCAGAATTTGATCCTTATTAGCAACACTATCGAATGGTATAATAATACAGGGTGTGATGTTTTTTTCAAAATCAGCGGGTTCGATTCCTGACCAGGATTTTTGATTTTTCTAAAATCCAATGATGCAGTTTTAGTTTTCGTCAAAATCGGCCTCGAGACTCCTTTCAACGTTTTTCGATATTCCTCATAGTTTCGAAAGTAGCCATCCACGCCCAGTTGAAAAATTCACCCTGTATATAAGAATCTTCATCAGTTGTCTAGTACCCATAACACAAGCTCTGCTTAGCTAGGGACTAGATGGCGTTGTGTGATAGTTGTGGAATTATATTTAAAAAAAAGTAGTCAGGTACGAAAACCGATAACATCTATTTAAAAAAAAAATACAGATGCGGGTAAGTTAACCTGTTGGCGTCTATGTACGTCTGGGGTTTTTGTCATATAAGCTGGGTGGTTCCGTATTCAGTACAATACAAGTGGATCGATTTTACTGTCTACGAGTACTAACATGTATTTCACGGTGTACAAATTGATTTCATTGTTTACGTGCATGTATTTCACGGTGTACAAAATTGATTTTCTTTCATGAAATTGCACGTTATCTTGTGTGATGTCTGCGTCTGTATGTATGTAATTAGTAAGCTCAGGAAATGGGGTTAAGAGGCCATACTACCTCAAATGGCTTAGCAGAATCCTCTGATACGCCGAAAATACTGCAGCATTAATTTTGAAACAAATATATGGTAAAGTTGAGGATTCATGTTAGGTGTTATGTTTGGCAAAAACACGATTCCATAAAATTTTCTCTATAGAAAAAAAATCCAAAGTTACCTCTAAATTCAACAATAAACCGCTGGCAATCATAAAATACTTAAAATTAGATAATGAAACTTTTTATACTAACTGAACTGACTATAAAGCAGATCTTATGTTGTATTTAGTTTTTCGGATTTCCTTTTTTTCGCCTTAAAATAAATAGAATTTCGTGTAGACAACTATAACAAAGAGCAAGCAATAGTGCGTGGTACGTGCAAGTGCGAGCGAGTAAGACTATATTGAAGTAGTATGCTGCCTTAACCGCACTACATATTGCGTCTATTGACAGACCTGCTATCTACTCTTTTAGCCACTTCCTACACAAGACGATGCAAGTCTCCGATACCTTACGACTTTGGTATCCATCGACGCGTGTCTATGTACGGCGCCCTATGAATTTGTATTGCGATAGTCTCTCGGATACCAAAGTCATAAGGTATCGGAGACTTGCGTCGCGTTGTTTAAGAAGGGGTGCTAAGTCGTCGTCAACAGCAATGCTCTATAATTTTAGATTATAACTATCACGACAAACAATGCTTTAAACGCCAGTTTCTATACAAGCTTATTTGTAATTATTTAATAGGAATGCACCGATTCCTTGAATGGGGGATACTAGACCTTATTTTAACCCCCACAACATGAGGTTCAAACTGACTGGTTTTGGAGATGTGAAACTTTAAAGATATTACCAAAAATTGCCACCTCTCCTTCATTACTTATTGTTAAAAAATAACGATGGTCAACCCTTTGAATTCATACTTTTCTGATAGAATGTTATAAACGACTGCTAGCGACGATCTAGCGGATACTAATGCTGTCATAAAACTAATCAAATCTTGTAAAATTAAGTACCAAAAAGTTCCTGAGTATTTCTCAAAATTAATGAATGACACTTGGTTTACAAATTACAGAAAAACTTGCTTGTCTCAGTACCTGTCTAAAACCACAGTACCCACTTTTAGTTATATTGCCACGTTGTATGGCAGTGCTAATTCGTTGGCCAAGGAATAGGCCAGCCCTCTGGTCGCCTGAAGAGTCGACTAAACGCCTGGCGATATCTTTAAAGACGTTGTGGGCACTCGGACCACATGGCCCCAGAGTTTCAACCCCAAACGGCTCAAATACAGAGCTACTAGCTACGCCAATGTATTTGCGCCGCTTGGAGTTTTTTTTTTTTTGTTATATTACTAGTAGGTTTTTATTTAAAGTTAGTAAATTAAATTGAAAAATTTGGTAAATAAAAAAAAATCCCTGATTTAGATTTTATTTAATATTATCCCAGTGACATATACCAAGATTTCAAAGTTCTATATACAGCTGCATGCTTTTTTATAAATTCCTGCAATCTCTTATTTAATTCTAAAGCGACTGTGTACTCGAACGTTATAGTGTCGTCATCTCGGTTGCGTATGCGCACACCATTTCGAAGGTCAGAGACGTTCCGACCTCTAGGGTTCATTTCTTGAAATTGGTCTTTTCCTTCTAGTAAATTATTGCTTTGTATGGCCACCTAAAATGGACATAAATAACAGTTTTACTTGTATATCTTACAAACTATGTTCTATGTTTGTAAACGCAACCACGATACAGGAGAAATTCCTAGTTTGGGGTTTAAGAAAAAGACATTTTGTTCAGTGCGAGGATCGAACCTGGGACACGCTGCAGCATTTGAACCTAAGATTTGAACACGCTATCACTCACCAACCGTGTCTGCCTGTGCGGTTTGTCTATGGTCGTCAATGTTACCAGCAAACAAATACGTTACCGCGTCAAATGCCAACCAACTGTCAATTTTGACGTTTTGAGCATGAGCTATCAAATTATTAATAAAAACACCTAGCATTATTGACTTAAACAGTAAGGACAGGCCCTACCGAACAACGAAAATGGCACCAGTTTTTTGGCCCGCAGTGTACAGTATGTCTATGAGATTATGACAATCGATGAGGGCGCTGCGGAATAATTTCGTATCATGACTTCATAGACACACTGTAATTCGGCCCGCCGCCAATCACGGAGCTATCGGTCCGGGCTGAAGCAACTCAGTAGTAACGACGTAACTTTGGACGAACGTCGCTTTAAGTTTGTAAAAAAGAATATGTATTGCAGACTTACTAAAAGTCATTTTGAATATAAATTCTTTTAAGAATGTTAGGTAAGTGAATGTTTTGATTATTCTTACATTCAAAATTTTATTTTGATTTAGAACATTCTTAATTCTGATTAAAAAGCGTACGCTTTTACAAGATCACGTCGTCAATTTTTGCAACGCTACTTGAACGTAGTTCGTATGGTTTATCATAGATGGCGCTACTTTTTGCTTGAATGAAGAAGGTTTCGATAAAATGTTCTGAAGGGCGTATCCTTACTTTTGAAATCATTGCCTAGCATTCTCAAACTACACGTGCTATTCCAATATTAAAAACCTGTGAAGAAACCATAATTATATGGACGCAGGGGTGAATCGAGACAAAACTTTGAAAGGGATTTTAACATTAATTTATGATGGTACTAGTATCTTACCACCAATATCTCAAAAGAATATAGTAATTCAAAAAATAAAACTGAGTAGTTGTTGATAACCTATCATATTAATTCAATATTAAAGTCTTAGTGGACTATGGAAGAATGAAACGTGTTGCGCCGACCCCAAGTAAAATGGGATAAGGGCAGGAAGATGATGATCAGTAAAGTCTTAAAGTTTTGGTCAAATTCACCTCTGCGTCCCTATGCACCCCATTTTACTGTATTTTTTTTACTCTAAGCAAAAGCCCCCAGACGTCGGGGCAAACGGGCAGGGGAAACCAAAGAGGCAGTTTTTTGTTTATAGTTTTAGTGTTGTAGTTAAAACTAATGAAATAAAGTAGCATACTTTCTGGGGAGCTATTTCTTGTAAGTCTTTACAGCCCATGCCTGTACACTGACAAAAAAAAAACGTAAATTTTATATAATGTAACTCAATCAATTTGAGTTTAGTTAGAGTGCTTTATTAAATCAGGATCAAAAACTGCTTCGCCAAAATAATAGATTTGCTAAGTTACCTAAGCAAAGCTTGAAGGGCCCCCCCATAGACCTTTCGATAGCAATTTCAAATATTAATTATTAATGAACTAAATAAGAGTTAGTTTTCTCTGAAGCTGACTGTACCTGTGCTACACAATCCTTTCCTTGGCACTGCAAAAGAGAAGAAAAAACATTTTTATAGGGGCACTCTAAAAATGAGAGACCACTGACTACCAAGCGCAGCGTAGGACGTCCACCAACAAGATGGACAGGCGACCTTATAAAGGTCGCCGTAAGACGCTGGATGCAGGTCGCTTCCAACCGGTATATGTGGAAATCTAAAGGGGAGGCCTATGTTCAGCAGTGGACGACATATGGCTGAGATGACGATGATGATAACTCTAAAAATGTCACTTTACTTTGTATAATATTTTTTTATTTAACGATATATTAATGTTTCATCACTATCTGCCCTGATTATATGCGATGATTTGGTAAACGATGTTACTTTAATAGTCATAGCGTCCTTTCTCGATCCAAATTCCTCTATCCAACACAAAAATATTTTTTCAATTCCAACCAGTAGTTTCTGAGATAAACGCATTCAACCAAACAATCAATCAAACTCTTCAGCTTTATTATATTAAGTTTCGGTTGATATAAATACATAATCAGTATATAAGCATAGATATTTACCGCAGCTGTACATTTTGCTCCTATGCACTGAAAAAATAAGCGCATATAGAAAAAAAGCATTTTAAAATGTTGTAAGAGTCTCCCTCCTTACAAGTTCCATGTAAAATAATATGCAACCACGATATGAAACAAAAGGTCACTATCCCCCAGTAATTCGGTTACTTCAAAATAACGTTTAGCTAAAAAACGTGATTCAAAAAGTTAATTTTTAACCGGATACAGATGTTTACCAAGCCCAGTCACACCTGGCGAGAGGAAACCAAGGCGTGGCCTGTCTAGATGACAAGGTCTATGGTACCTATATGGTCCGGTTTATGTTGACGAGAAAGAGCTAAGCCAGTTCAAACCTGACGAAACAAAAACAGTGCAATACAAATTAAAGCACCCATTTTGTCATAGCGAGTTTCCTCCGTACCTCAGAAAGCACGTAAAGCAGTTGTTCCCGGCTGTCATTTGTCATTTGTGGTACTTTGACAGCCGTTAGTCAGAAGCTGATAAGTCTGACAACCAGTCTTACCATGGGGTATCGCATTACTAAGTTACTGGGTTGTGGGGGTCCGATAAACAATCGCTCTATGTTTAATACTGATATTCAGCTGCATCTGGAAGCCAACCCCAACATAGTTGGGAACAGGCTGGGCGGATAATGAATAAGGATCATAAATACAAAAAAAAAACAAAAGTCTTACTCTTGCTTTGCATTTATTTCCCGCGCACTAAAATAACAAATCAAAACGATTATAAGCGATTAAAAACTTAATTTGAAAGAGAAAGATAATATAATATTCAAAAATAATAAATAATCTCACATTTGCTTTACAAGCGTTCCCATCACACTGTAAATAAAATAAAAATTTACAGAAGTTTTAATTGAGTAATATCATATTGTAGAAATCTTCTATAATATAAAAATGGATCGCAAAATGTGTTGCTAAGCTCATAACTCGAAAACGGCTGGACCGATTCGGATAATTCTTGTTTTGTTGTTTTTGTAACCATCGGGACGAGGTTATAGAGGGGTTCCACCCGTGCGAAGCCGGGACTGGCCGCTTGTTATAAATAAAAACATGAATTGTAAGTTACCTTTGACACGCTCTGTTTTCCTCTGACCTGTAAAAAAGTACAAGGTGTAACCACAGAAAAATAAATAAAATGTAATCTATGATAGCACGGGACCCCTTAGAGGACCAAAGCCTGTCGCGGTCCCGGGACTGTCTCATCAGGGAGCCGTGAACCTGAAACGTAAAGGGCTATTGAACGTCACCATGGATTTTAGTCAGAACAAGTCTGACAGTCCCTCCCGTCCCGCCCTGGGTGGCAGGAGACTCATTTGATGATTTTACCATGTAAATTAAAAACTGCCCAATCGGAACAGTTCTGCAAGCTAATGTGACCTTCCCACCGCTACACCACATCTTTTCTAATTCGCTGGACTATGTCGGCAAGTTTGGACTGTGAACGTAATGTGTAACATGTAGGTAGTTAATGAAAAAAGAACTCAGAAACTCACGGAAGCCATGCAGTGAGGTTTGCTACACTGAAATTATAAATATGTAACATTTAATTACACTATTAAGTAGGCCTTTGCCTAAATGCGGGTATAATAATAGATGATTTTTAAGGAAAGAAAAAATCAGCTGCTGTGTGCAGTGGGACTTGACCCTGCGTCTTCTGGATAAGTACTCAAGACGCTTTACTAATTAGGCTACCGCAATTCTTACACTCTTCTATTCCCTCGTTTGAAGAAAAGAAAAACTTACCTTGGATACAGCCTGTGGTCCTGTCGCCTGTTAAAAATAAATATAACTCTATTTAAATATAAAATTATAAGCAGTCAAACCCATTACACGTGATTATTCAAAAACAAAATAAACCTAGTCGTTCCTACAAAATTCCGTATTTTTTCCTCAAAATGATATGTTCTGCAACAACTTTCCCCTTTTTATATTATTTTCAAATATGCTTATAAAAATTGTAACAAAGGCCTACATGCATCTGCCTGTCGCATTAATGTTATGTACATATAAAAAATCTCTTGGTATCATATGTTTCACAATCTGATCTAACGGGATTTTTTCCCCAAAAATGTAAAATTTTTTAATCTACAGACGCTGAAAGCAGGACTCATTTATGTTACTTACTACTGTTATACAACTTTCGCCTTTGCACTGAAAAATAAGATATATAATGAGCTGTATGCTTATTAGAAGCCACTATTTACCACTAGTTGGTCGCTGTAAAGCTCGCCGTCCGATCAAGGAGTACTTTTTACATTACACTAAATCCTTCTTAGTTAATTAACTTATTTGAAAATAATTCTCCACGTCATGCCGTGTTTCATTGTCTAGGTGCTTTTCTGGTGGTCATAACTATTGATTCTAGCTTTTAGGAGTTTCAGTGGTCTGGGATAATAATTAATAACTCATTTTTACAATCTACAAAAAAAAAACTTACTGTTCCCGTACAGCCTGGTCCATCGCACTTTAATATAATATTATAATATTTTTAATTACACACACTGAGAAAGCAGGTTATAATAGGCCTGAGGAGAGGCTTGAAAGTGATACTTTTTAACACTAGGGAGAATCTCTTCCAACTAACAAAAAGTAAAAATTGTAGATTATTAACCAAAGGGATAAAGCAGGGTCTTCTGTCGCGGGTGGCGAATTAAATCGCGAGCGTAACAAAGGACTCGAGGTTTACTCCCGAGCGTAGCGAGGGTGTTAAAAACTTAAATCACGAGCGAAGCGATGTATTTAAGACGAGTCCTGAGTGTAGCGAGGGATTTAAGTTCACCCAAGACTAAGACAGCTTTATCACCGAGGAAAATACTCTACTTTTCGTACCATTTGCGAAAAAAAAAATACAGTAATAATATGAGATACGCATTTTAAACATTCATATTTAACATTAACTTATTTATAAAAATAAGTAAAAATAAACTCAACGTTTATGTATTTGAAGAAAACAAAAACGCGGCAAATTAAAAAAGCAAAGGCATCAAGCTCATACGGCCTCGTCGGTTTTCGTAATTTTATTTAATAATCATAACTGCACAATAAATGAGTATTCTTTTTTCAAAAAGTTGTATAATGCTTTAGAGTATACAAACTCAATGGTGTAAACACAGATAAAGTTCAATATAAACGGTATCTAAGTATTCCTTTAAATCACATTCTCTCCCTAGGGAGATAATGAAATTCAGTACAACTTTCTTTCCCTGTTTTTAACAGATTAAAAATAACTATTGTTATGTTCGCTTTTTTTGGCATAGAATGTCACTTTTTTGAGCAAGTGGTACGAAAAAAAATATCTTTTTGAAATTCCTATTGAACCATGTTCTATAGCGTGTATTGGGCTTAGACTAAATAATTTCGTTTCACCCCTAGGATAATAATGTACTATTTAAGTTTCACTAAAGCTAGGAGTAGTTCTTCTTTACCATAAACTAGTAAGAGTGGCAATGTCTTAAGAGATTACCGCGGCCCTAAAACGCAAATGACAACTGAAGGAATAGGGTGGTATTTAGTTTATGAAGTCTGACATGGAGCGAAAGATACCACTGTCGACCACATCTTCGCTTATCATCCGGTGAGATAATCGTCAAACGCGAACCTACCGTTTAATTATAAAATATGTCCAATATGTCTGTCACTTCCATTTCGCAAAATATCATAAATACAAACAAAATCATAGAAATAAATACATTACCGTTGCCATACAATTTTTCATGATGCACTGAAAAAAATATAAAAAAAATCTTATTTAATTTTAATAAATGATTGAAAGACAGGATTACTATAATCAGAAACATATTTTATTCACATTGAATTATTTTCTGGCTGGAAAACGGGGATGATGCATTTAATTTTGAATAAAAAATGCTTCGTCTTGAATTTTGCTGTTTTGACTTACCTTTGCAATGCAATGTGGTCCGGCACACTGTAAAGTAAAAAAACAACATTGAAGTGAAAATATTAGCAGTCAACACACGTTTTCGAATTTATGATCCTACTAATTCTTTTAAAAGTATTAGAATATCTTTAGTTTTAATATCTTAGAATCTTTGTGAGAATCCATGACATTCATATGTTAAGAAAAAAAAATTCGAAAAAAAAGAAACTTCTATAAAAACACAACAAACATCTTTTGTTTTTGTTTTTTTTTTAACGTTGCTACACACTAGGGATTTATCCTGTGTCGTGGGTCCGTTTACAAACAAAATAAACTCACATTCACAAACGCCTAGACCCGGAACAACTACTTGTAGGTCATACACGGTGATCCTTCAATAGCCCTTTACGCTCCGGTGTTACCTGATAAGACGGTTTCGCGAGCCCGGCAGGCTCTGGCCTTCTAAGGGCGGCAATCGCACTATCTGAGTACGCTAATCACTGCGCCAGCATGACTGGCCTGGTTTTTGGCCTCGCAGAATTAAAACTAGATTTTTTCCAATAGGTAATTCTAATTCGACGCATTCCTCGCGGTTACAGCAGTGTAGTGTAGACTCAAGGATGGCTTTCTTTATTCCTTCCTTTATTACTACTGGTGGACAGTGATATACATATTATTTTTAAGTTTTACTGTCTGCCACTAAACTGGGGGTGGCAATATCTATTGCTGATTATGAGGTCCTGGGTTCGATTGCAGGTCGGGAAATATGTCATCAGATGAATCTCAGTAGCAGCTATGGAAAAAGAAAAAACTGAATCCTTACTTAAATCCCATTGTGTCACTATTTATAAGATATTGATTGGATGTATCCTGTAATTTGTATGGTGTACATAATAAAGAGTATTCTATTCTAATCTTACCAAAGACGCTGAATCTGCACCGCGGGCCTGTAATATTTTCAAATAGATTTTAAAGTTTGATACAGACGATAAATTTTAACAGTACCTTTGACGAATACTATACTAGAAATTATTTTGATTGGATAAAAGTTGATTAAAAATTTTATTTAACTAAAATAATGAGATATAACTTTAATTAGCTTAGCTAACTTTAGCTTAGCTTAGCGGTCAGGTGGCTAAATCAAAGTTACCTATGCTTAGCTAACTTTAGCTTAGCTTAGGTAACTTTAATTTAACCGCCTGACCGGAAATCACCCATTAGTACCTACTTGCATAGATTTTGAACTCTCCTGAATTCATTCCTATATACTTTTTAAAATTATGTTACAAAGTAAATTTACATACCACAGATTCGCAGCTATTTGCCTTGCACTGAAAATAATTAATTTAAAAAAACCTAATTATTTGTTTGTGAAGATTTTAATTATTCATTATTCAGATTAGCTACAGACGCTCCCTCACCGGGAGCATTCGCGTGTAATGTTACAATATACATAGATTCGACTTTGAGCATTACATTACAATACTACCTCCCTGACTGACGAGCATTCGCGGATATTTAGTATAGATTTGATACAAGGTGCGCATTGTGATGCTCGATTGTTCTCCCTTATCGATGAAATGTTCGAATCTGTAACGTTACGTTACAGGTGAATGCTTGCGGTGAGGGATCGCCTTAAGGTGTTCCCTCACTCGTTTTCCAAAACCGGTCTTTTTATTTAATTGCTCAACTTGGTCGTCATGGCAACGCTTTCAAGCGGGCGTTTTTAAAAACTTCACAAGGCGATTGATTTGTCGTGGAGCAAAATGAAACTCGACAAAGTCCCCGCAAAGATCCCGCAACTCTATACGCTATTCTTCCACTGCTCCGCTCTTCTTTTCTGATAAAAAATAAAGCTCTATGCTCATTTTTTTTGCGGTTTTTAAGTGCGTCGAGCTTGACTTGAGCTGAGACCGCGACTTACAAGTTTATCAATAAAAAATAGTTTTATTATCATCTGACAATAAAAGGTTAGTTACACTTACCGCTGCTAAAGATTCGCGACCTGAACACTTCAATCAAACAATTCACAATGATTATTAATTACGAAAACAAAAAAAAACGAAGGAGATATTAGGCATAAATAGCAACTTAAAATATAGGTACCGTCAAGAAAATTTAAAAAAAATTGGGGTTATTTTTCTGAAAATTTATATGTATTTTCAAATGACCTTTTTTTAATTAAACAATTTTATTACATTATTTCTGTTTTATTACATAAAAGGGAGCAATTAATGTCGAGAAAGATGAAAAACACGAATAAATAAAATTACTTACTTTGACATGGCATGAAGGTTTAAAACACTAAACAAAATAAAAACACATAAAACATTTTTACTAAACTTATAACCACACAAAAATTTGAAACTTTTTTTATTAATTTTTTGTTACGGAAAAACTGTCAGAGACTGGAGCCTCCCACTCCGGGTGAAGAGATAGAGACTGTCAGATTCATACTGACTAAAATCCACAGCGGTCCGTCGACAGCCCTCGCCTAGCATAAATTGTATGCGTATTCGGTAAAACAAGTAGGTATCGCGTGTTATATGCTTGATAAATAAATACTGTATCAAAATAAATGTCTTTAATAATGATAAACTTTAGATGTTTTATTTTTTTGAAAAAAATCAGATGTAGTTGTTTGGTTAAATTTTCATTAGGTGCGTTCACACAGAGTGAGCAGCGAGCGAGCTCTGTTAGTGAGAACGTGTCTCGGCCGAGGCAAAGGCGCGCGTTGCCGCGGGCGAGCGACCGACCGCCCGAGCCATCCAGGTTCGGCTTTTTGTTTTGCTCGCGTACATTGTTTCGTGCCAACAACGATATATTACTAGACTCCTAAGACAGACAGACATCGGTTGTCTATTAGGCGACCGATGTCTGTCAACACATTAGGCAAAAAAGTCTTATATCCGTCTTATTTCGACCACTCCTGTGAGCCGTAAACATACCTTGAGACAGAACAGACCTTGAGTTAGCCAATCACAACGCAATACCCCGTCCCCCTCGCTTACGTAGTACCTCAGCGAGTTGACAGAATAGTTTTTGTTCCTTAGATCGTGCATGCGGAGTCTAGTAATATATCGTCGTTGTTTCGTGCCTTGAACAATAGGCGTGTCCACACAGAGCAAGCAGCCTTGCGAGGCAGTTTTGCGAGGCTGCTCGCTCTATGTGGACGCACCTATTGAGCAACAACACACTAAAATATCTGTACTACATAAAAAATTACCCTGTATGCTATTGGAAAAGCTCTGAAGACCTTAATTTATTTATTTAAAAATTAATTAAGGCTTTCAGAGCTTTTAATTTATTACCTTTTCATCACAGCGTGTACTACCGTCTTGTGGTTTCATTCGCAAAGATGACGCCGACGCAGTATTCTAAGACAAAAAAAGTATAAACTTTATTATAATTAATATCTTAAAGAGGTTTTTTTTAGTTTATATGAAGAATGGAAAAACTAGGTAATACGCCCTAGTTGACAAAACGCCCCATCTGTCTAGCACTCATATTTACCGCTTGAAAACACTTATACTTCCGTTATATCTAAAATAATAAGTGTAAAATAAAATAAAAAACTTTTTGAAAAAAAAATGGAACCGACTTCAAATCCAACTTCCGAAAGAAAAGTAGACTTTTTTGGTGTTTGGTTTTGAAGTCGGTTCCTTTTTTTTTTCTAAAAGTTTTTTTCTCCCACTTCTCGCCTCTTTTCGGTTGTATCGATGCTGTATAGCCAACACTCTTCCTTGATAAATGGGCTATCCAACACAAAAAAAAATATCTTACAGTTCGAACCAGTAGATTTTGATATTAACGCGTTCAACTAAATATTTTTTTCAGCTTTATAATAAACTAGCGACTTGCCCCTGTTCCGTACGGGTGCAATCTCTACTATATTATGTATGTTATATACATAAAAACTTTCCTCGTAAAACACTCTTTCTATTAAGAAAAACCGTATCAAAATCTAAGAACTTACTTGTTTCGGTTACGTTCGAACGGAACGTAAAATAAAACTGTTTAGAAGAAGAACAATGTTTTATCGTTCTTGGTTAATAAAACGTTTAAAACCGTTTTTAACCGTTATTTTGGCTTCAAGACGTAGGTCCTGATTTTAATTTTGCAAAAAAATTGTTGATATCACACGCCCGCACTATTATTTCTTTAGTCGTTTTGACGACTATTATTAACTTTAATATGAATAATGAAAAAAAAAATGTTTATAGATGCTTTTTTCTAAACGGGATTTTTTAAAGTTGAAATCGGTTATTCCCATTTCATTCAAACGTTCCCGTTTCGTTTTCGTTCCGAACAAAATTAGGTGCAAAGAACTGTACCCCAAGCACGAATAATTGTAGGTTTCGTGTCGCCGCCGTATCGTACAGCATTTTGTATGGGAACTTGAACAGCGCCTCTGGTGAGCGTAAATTGAACTAATTTTGAGAGCAGGAACAAATAAATGTAAGATTCGTATCGTCTTTGTACGTAAACGTAGACGTATCTTGAGCCATATGTATGAAAATAGGTAGCACGAACGCAAAAACTGATGGGTAGTTTCGTAATTGTCGAAGGCTGGCTTACGAGTTTTACGAATATTTCGATACCTCCCACGTAAGTTGTTGTAACCCACAATATGCATGTTTTGCTTTTTTTACACCAAAACGCCTATTTTTGCCTACTTTACGTGTTCAGTGTAAAAAAAATAAAAAAATACAATTTTTAAGCATAGTTACCAGACGTATAAAGTTGTATCTTATTACAACGGGCGGCGTATAACATTGTATCCACCTTCGCAACCGTTTACTCGGGGCGCGTCGGGCGCTCGCGCCGCGTATGTGTGACATACGACAGTTCATCACGGACTTCCATAAAGGTGGAAGACGCGGTCAAAAATCGATAATATCACAGATACGATTTTTTCTTAAAATATATTATGAAATTTATGTATTTTTACAACAATAACAACCTAAACTGTTGTATATATTACTTACAACAACTTACGTCTCTTATAAGATACTAAATCAACGTTGTATCATCACATACAACACTTTACCTTGTATAAAAATAACAAATTATATGTGATGTAATACATACAACAATTTACGTTGGTAGTACATACACAAATATGTATTGGATGTTGACATACTATATTTTACGTTGTTAAAATATATTTTTTTTAGTTACATACAACAATGTACGTTGTAAAACGCTTCATATCTTCATTATCGAGCAAAAGGTTACCACCACTTTTTTTACTTTTCCGTGTCTGATTAGCCTCATGGGCCGGATTGAAGTCTAGATAGCAATAGAAAATTATCATATTGATACTTACCATTACAGATTCTCCATTGCCAGTTACTTTTAATGAATCGGAGATGATTGAATTAGCTATTATTATATTTTAATCACTATATCTGTCAATGACCAAGTTCTCATTAAGGCACTAGAAAAGATCGAATATATCGATGTTACAACCGGAATACTGATTCCTGATCAAAGCGGTAGGCATTCAATTCACCCTCTTAAAAAACTGAATCTGTCAAAACCAGCGTATGTGACCACATCAAGAGCTCGGAACCAGTTGAGTCACATTATGCAAGAAAAAGGTCAGACACAGACATTTGGATGACGATCTTAATTTTCAACGATTATTTAAAATATATACGAAATGGCTCTCTAGTCTAAAAGATATGATGAGATAGCTAAATCCGACGTGGGAATGCATCGAGATGTTGTGGCGGTGGACAAGGCCCTCTCCTGGCTAAAGAGAACTGGCGCAAACCTGCATTCCCTATACACTTATGATCGCATGGAGGTATGACAGATCAAGGATCTTCACGAATGCTTTTTCCGGGCTCTATATGGACCTGATGTAGACATATCTGCGTCCGTTGCCTAGCTACGATCCGGAGAACTCTTTGGTTGTTTCACGTAAGTTTGTTATAACTGATGTACAAAATAACTAATGGATCATTCACCTACGTTCAATTCAGCTACGGTTAACTCACGTACGGTTAATTCGCCTACGGTTTAATAGACCTACGGTTAATTCAAGTAAGGTATGTTTAGCTAAAATTAACATCCCTGTTGCGGTATCTGTGACATGATACAAACATCGACGGCGCACGGCTAGCGGTGCTCCTACTTGTGGGTGGTTTATAAAAAAATAACCACGAAGGGGATGGCCCCTTCTAACCGAACCTGTCCGTGTCAGGGTGCTCCAAGTAGTTTTCACGAATTTCTTTTTCTCAAGGCCCAGTTGCGTACACTCCTGCCTAAATACCTACTGATCAACTTAGTCATTTTGAACGAGAAGAAGACGGTTGACTTCAATGGCAGCCCGAGGTTCGGTTTGGGTAGGATTAGGTTCCTTTGAACCCTGTTGACGGCAAAAGCTCCGTCGACTCTACTGCCAAAGCCTTTTTCGAGGTTTAGAAATAAAAAGTGCGCATTTTATTTCTTAAAAAAATAATGTAGGCGAGTATCTTCTATTAGGTATTTCAAACGTAGTTAAAACAATCAATATGTATGTGGATCAAGGGGCTGATTCAGAAAGCATTTCTTCTGGACACGGTGCGCATTTTTAGGACGTTCCTTTCTCTGGAGCCCTGACCGCTGGTAGCTTGGATCTTGTTCCCGTTACTGGTGGGCTGCTATTGTTTATTTTTTTACATGTTTTAATTTATATTTTTACCTTTGTAGGAATATTTATAAAGAATAAAAATAATGAATAAAGGGAATAATATCCTATGTAAACATGGTTTTATACTAAGCCCTGATAGTTGGTCGCGGGGCTTAGCGAATAACCGTGACCCTGGAACATAAAGGGCTATTAAAGGACACCGTGGATATTAGTCAGTACGAGTCTGACTCTCCCTCCCGCCCGAGGCCTTATTTGATGAAAACAAATAAGTTCTCCCACCCTGGGTAGAGGTCTTTTTTTGAGGTAAACCACGACAAAAAAAGCCCTGATAGGTTATACCTTATTACACATACTACCACAAAATATTAAATTAAATCAACGTACACTATGGTATTTAGCACATACTGCTAAATTCAACTATTGTTGTCCAGCGTAAATGGTTGTAAGTATCCAGTACAACATTTATGTGAGTTAACATAACACGCTAGAATGTTGTATGAACAAAATCTCAAAAACTACAGGTATTTAAAAATAACTAGGTAGGTAAGTATTGAAAGTACTTTAAAATATATGTGTATGCAAAATTTCAAAAGAATATATTGAAGAATGACTATTTCCTGCGAGTGTTTCTCTTTAAAACGCTCTACTGTAAAATTACAATTTTGAAGATACAACAACTTACGTGGGAGGTATCGATTTATTCACCTTCAATTTGACAGTGAGAAAACATTCGTCGAGCTTTTATTAAGCATAAAATTATAATTTAAGTGATTGTGTTGATATATTTTGTTAAAAAATGAATGTGTACTCCAATATGCATTATAATAAATGTTACATTTCTATTTATGCTGCCATAATTGACAAAAAATTAGCACTTATTGCACCGGGTGCGGGAAGCATGACAGGATTACCTACAGAGATTTTTTAGCAACCGTATTATGATGGCCCTCATCATTGCTTGATTCATTGATTGATATTATTGTCATGATTAATAAAATAAATAAAATCATCGAACACAGAACATTCATAAAGCTTTTCTTTATTTTTACATTACATTTTATATTACATGACCAAATAATGCTCCTTAGCCTACGATCGTCTCCAGGCTATTCAATATCGGTACAGCAGTATAACGTAAAAGCAGAAAAACAAAGTCACATTCGCGTTTACTCATAAAGATTTATAGCATTTACATTTGAAAATACAAAATAAACATATTGTTATGAAATACAGTTAAATGTATTGCTAGTTAGGTCCTCAAAGATAGGAATTTCTTCATAATGTAAGCCTCATTGAGAAGCACTGTCTTTTATTCAAGCTCTTCACCGAATCTCCAAAAGAGGGCCTCGTCTCATCATTGAATATCGTGAGGGATCCTTCTGTGCAACCGGTTAACAAACCTTCTTGATCAGGGTGTCAATTACTTATTTACTCCGTTATTACTGAAATAGCTTACAGAAAAATAACGAACTATAACAACAAAATCATTGAATATTGATTTGAAACCTCATGACAGCGGAAAGATTTGACAATATTATGACAGACGTTCGTTTAGGAACGCAGTCAAATCAAACACAACTTTTTAGTAATTAGTTTAATTAGTATGCCATTTATCTAACTGAATATTAACTGTTTCTGCAGTTCCTTTGTATTGCGTCATAAATTCAACAATATTAAAATTTTAAATGCCCTAAAATCACTAATTTTCTAACAACAATCCAGTTTCTGAACGAAACATTCATTCAATTACAGAATCATTCATTCTATTTCTCCCATCCTTATTTACGTTAGCATGACGTCACCAACGTTTTCGTATCGCGCCCTCGGTACTAATTTGAAAGTGCTTCGTGCTTCCGACTTTCGTTGTTTTCCGTTATTGTATCGACGGCACGATACGGCGACGACACGAAACCTACAAATATTCGTGCTCGGGGTACTGTTCTAAACGTTTTAAAAACGTTATTTTGAATAACGTTTCCGAGCCCTGGCTATGTAGTGATTAGTGTAGATTTACATACCAATATCAAATGGCGCAATGTATCCTCCTTGGGCCCTGTCTCTGCTGATGCTGGACGTTGTCGCACCCCAGCAAGGACGCCTAGATTTTGGAGCAGATCCTGAGTGTCTT
Organism: Agrotis ipsilon; assembly: GCA_028554685.1. NCBI lineage: Eukaryota > Metazoa > Arthropoda > Insecta > Lepidoptera > Noctuidae > Agrotis > Agrotis ipsilon. The sequence goes on from CM052979.1 coordinate 8,693,488, forward strand.
TCAAGAAATAATCTTTAGGCTTCGATAAACGTTGCAAATGTTTCCTAGCACCGTAATTCCGTGGTTCAAATACATTTTTTGGTTCGACATAAGATTGAGAGAACGCAAAACTGAAACTGTACGTTAAGAAAATGAGGAAAAGATTTAATTTTGAATGTTTATTCATTTTACACGTTTTGATTGACGTGGAGTAGTCAGTAAACTAAATTGGATTCACTATCTTTGTATTAAATGGTTTTATGACGTGACGAATTCGAGAAATTGCATTCCTTGTGTTTATGACTTTAGAATGTTTTTAACCGACTTCAAAAAAGGAGGAGGTTCTCGATTATTATGTAATTATTATTACTACTCCGCCAATTGTGGACCGATTTTTTTTTTAAATTCGTTGTCTTTTTTGCCACCGACTTCCGCAAGAAATGTTATTTTGTAGGTTATTTTACCCTCTTTGTGATTGTTTTTGAAGGCTGTTAATTTTTTTTTAAAGTTTTTTATTTTAGAAGAAATTCCTACCTTCTTTGGTGGTCGTAGGTACTCAGTTTCATAATCATCATCACCTGAAGGACACTGCTGAACAAAGGGTCCTTAGATCACCACGCCGAATGACAATCCGTCACTTGTACCCAGCGGTTGAAAGTCACTCTCGTTGGTCCACCTAGTGGAAGACTACCTTTAAGCTCCATCTTCCGGGTCGTGGCCGCTCCTCGAGAAGTTTTCAACATTCTGAAATAGAAACTTTGTATTTATCCTACTCCTCATCCACTATTCTTTTCTGATTAATTTCGTTGCAGGACCCAAGACAGTTAAATTCATTCTCCGGGACACGTCGAGCTTCATTGTCTCGGCGCTTTTCTGGTGGTCGCCATTGATTCTAGCTTTCAGGAATTGCAGTAGTTTGGGAATAGTACCTACCTCATCAGTCATTTCTACGAGCAATGTCACCAGCCCATTGCCAATTCACATTGCATTTTTTTTGTTCTACCTACATCATGAAATGAGCGCCTTAGTTGGATCGAAAGGGACTTTCGAACCTTACTGACTAGAAGCTCACCCTATTCCTTGTTTCTTTGCGATCCAGGGTCTCGATGGTCTTATAAGACATTCCCAGAATAACGGTGTTTGGCTTCATCAATTTGCAGACACTTTCTTGAGGCGAGCATAGAACGTCCTCACGTCGGCCCAGGTCAAGTCCTTGATCGGACAGCAAGATACCCATTACTCACCGCCCACAAGCCCAGTTTAAACATTTTTAAGTTTAACAACAGTTTGTAAATATTTTTCAAAATCACCGAGCATTTCAAGGAAACATACTCCGTGCTAATGATACTTGACTCTTCCATTGTTCATAAACGCGTGCTCACGCGAATTTTTAAGATGACATAAATACGGTGTAAGTGCAGCTAAAAACGCATAAACAAAGACCTGGAGTGTTGCCAAAGAAAAAAAACTTAAATCTTGCATTAAATAGGGTAGTTTTACTTCATCATCAGTCTTTTTATTACATACTTAATATATTTTTAGTTTGTATTCATTTTTATAATCTGAAATTAGTTAAGATTTGCTCTTGACTCTCTTCAAGTCAAAGGTGACTGAGACAAAGCCTACGTTTTTTTTTCTTTTACGTGGTTAAATCGTCGTATGAATGCAGGACAGGATGGGCGGGAGGGACTGTCAGACTTGTACTGACTAAAATCCACGGTGTTCTTCAATAGCCCTTTACGATCCGACAGCTCTTTGAGGCACGTAGAACACAACGCGCCGTCGACCCGGGCATGGTCCATGATCGAACAGCGAGTCGCCCTCCTAACGCCCCTCAAAGAGAGCTTACCGCCGCAATTGCACCGTTAGTGTAACCTTGCAAATTTTAACACTATACGGAATTTTAGTTTGACGATGGCAACACAAGGTCGAATTTAATTCGTATATAAGTCATTTGTATTGGTAGTATACCACCCAGTTCACAAACAAAAGTAGTTGCGCCAGTGTTAGTGCTTTCCAAATGTTTGTACACATTTAATGTGTAACCATGCGAGGTTTCAAGATGAAAATTTTGTGGTATGTATAAACCTAATCTAATGATAATCTATGCTTCTTAATCAGACTCTTGATTCGACCCTCTAGGAAGAGCCTCAAAAGGTGTAGGGAAGACCGGGTACAAAAGAAACAGCGGGTCGTAAGTAACAAACGTTCTGTAGGTTTGTCTATATCTGTTTGCAACTGGTGTAAAGTAACACAAGAAGGGGATGGCGGCGACCTAACCTAATCTGTCCGAGTCGGAGTACCCCACGTCCCGAGCTCGCTTCGCTCGCTCTTGCATCGATAGTATGTATTTTGTGTAGCTGAGTGTACAAAAAGTCACGTTTTGATATTCGTCAGAAACAGATTTTTTTATTTTTTAAATATGGTACTCGTTGGTAATAAATTCAGAAATAAACTAATATCAAATGGTATTAGCTCTTGGTATTGGATGGGAATAGATCCCAAATCTATATAGATAGTCTCCGTGCTCCACCCAAATGGAAAAACTAGGTGGAGTACGGGTCCGCGATCCTGTTAAAATGCCTATTAATATATTTATGTTGATTTCAGGGCTATATCGCTAATGGTCGGCCTGTTCGAAGAAACTGAAACATTGTACTACCTGAGCTGGTACCCTTGGTTGATAAGGTACCATTATCCAGGTCGCTTCACCACGCAGATGACCGTGTGGATCAATGGCACAGATACAAAGATTGCGCCACGTGGTGACACTCCCGATTATCGCATTGAAGAACCACATTTCAGTCCAGTGTCGAAAAAATATCTGGAACACGAGAGACCATACAGAAATTCTCCAGCTTATAAGAATTATTATTATTTTGGAAGACGTGGTTATGGTTCACAAAGTGTTAGTTTTCTTGCTTGATTATTTAATTACTAGCTGTACCCGCGACATGTATTTTTATCGAATTGACAAAGATTCATACAAACTTTCATCCCCTATTTTATCCCCTTGAGGATAGAATTGTTCAAAATCCTTTCTTAGCGAATGCCTACGTCATAAAATCTACCTGCATGTCAAATTTCAGCCCGATCGGTTCACGGTCCAGTGGTTTGGGCTGTGCGTTGATAGATCACTATGTCAGTCAGTCACCTTTGAGTTATAGGTATTTAGATTAGTTTTCTCACTTTCCGTTTTTCCCTACCTCTCAGTGCTCTAAAATTGGACCTAGCACGGTGGCGGCGGCAGGGGCAGAAATATCAAAGATAATATTATGTAACCGCCGTTCACGACCATACTGAACCCTGAGCCAGCCCGCGATGCTGAGTCTTTAATTTTAAATTACATATTAAAACAAAAGAAACATATATTTTTCCTACTACTTGACAATTCTTTTTTGATTAATTTCGTTGCAGGATCCAAGATAGTAAAAATTCATCCACATCGCTGTCAATGGGGAAAGTGCACAGAACGCTGGCGGCATTGCCTCGTTGGATCACAATTCTGATCCTTTGCCCAAGATATAGGCCAGCCTTCTGGTCACGCGAGGCGTCGACTATACGCTTAGCAATGTCTTTGAAAAGTTGGTGGGCGCTCGGACCCCATGGCTCTATTCTTTCAACCCCAAACGGCTCAAACACATAGCTACTAGTCAAGGCATTGTATTTGCGCCGTTTGAGGTTTTCGGCACTTGCAGCAGCCGCACCAGCACAGCATGCAGTACATGTACCTAATTATATTCTTTGTTTTCCACAGTGGTTGATGTATCGTATGGGTTGTTACTGCTGCACTGTTTATAAAAGACTTACATTACTCTCCACGTGTGCTGTTATCACGAGCCGTCATGTCGTGACCACAGCGACACCGACCTTACTGATTATAAATTCATATCGCCATCTTAAACATTTAGAAGACATTCTAGGAGGCTGGTATGATGTCGACTATAATACTTTCAACTCCAGCATGTATTTTACACCTTCTAGAATACATTTTCACCCAGAAGTAAGTATAATTAGGGGCTAGGTAATACGCCCTAGTTGACAAAACGCCCCATCTTTCCAGCACTCAAAATTACTGGCGAATGTGGCCTTTGTTAGCGTATAATATGGCCGCGGCTGATGGCCATATTTTAAGCTAATAGCGGTCAATGGATGATGCTCGATCAATTTCTCATTTTGTATGAAAAACCAAATTTATTTTTCGCGAATTTCCAAAAGTCTTAGAACAAACATTGTTCAGTAACATGTGCTGAGTTCCCCACGAGAGGTTTTGCGCTTCTAACGTTACACGTTGTATAATGTTACATTGCACGCGAATGCTCCGGGTGTGGGAGCGCCTCTAGAATGATGGGGCGTTTTGTCAACTATTACCTAATTTTACCCTAGTTAATTTTTGATTTAATTAATTAACTAAAGAATTACAAGTGCATAAAACAAGATCTTGTTCTACCATTTTTGTTAATGTTTCCAAAAATAAGTACTTACTTAAAAAAAACCCCGTAGTCTTTATTTTTTACTAGGTAATATCAAATTAGTCCGGGACCCAGGGTGGTAATAAGTCGGTTTCCGAACCCGACTTCGGCCGACTTTGGCTGTCTAAGGGGGGCCGCGACAGATTGCTACCAGCTCTTTTGCCTGTTGACCCCGGACGGCTAGTCAGCCATTACTCGCCGTCTGCATGCCCCCGCCTACGGTCGGAAGTCCGCTGATGCCGAGGGCGTATCCCGCGGCGGCTCAGTTGTAAGGTTGAGGGTGTCCTCTCCTTCGTACGGACTTGCTCTTGAATTTTATTATTTGTTAACCGATGCTTCTCGTTTTCAGTACACATATCCTCATGAGGTGAATGTCTCTCATCCAATCCCAGCTATGTTTGATCTTGCTATCTGGGCTGCTACGCACACTTTCTACAAAGGATACTGGTGGCCAAGAACCGAGGTTATGATGTGCGGAAGAGCTGGGTCCGGCAGGTATGATGAATTCATGTTTTTTTATTTACTAAGTGTTCCCGTAGTTTCAACCCTCGCTTTGCTCGCAGCGTGGTCTTACCTCGGTAAATGAGCTATCCAATACAAATCCTGACTTACCGCATGACACCGGTCCTCACCGGACACCAAAGTTTCGGGTAGTACCTGTGTCTGATAAGCAGGGCCGGTCCTAGGTCGGTGCGAGCGGTGCGACCGCACAGGGCGCCTTCAAAGGGGGTCGCCAAAATGAACCAAAAGACGATCGATCGAGCGCACCTCAACACTAAATTGCGGGGGAACGGGCCGAGGAATGAACTTTCGTTCGTCACTTGTTTTACTAGGCAGGCATTGTCTAGCAGAGGCGCCTTTGAGCAAAACAAAAGCCCACACTGGATGGCTCAGGTGCTCGCTCACCCGAGACACGTTCACACTAACTGAGCTGCTTCGCGCGGAAAATGCCTCGCGACGCTGCTCGCTCTGTGTGGACGCACCTACGGAAATAGCATTCAGATTTTGAAATAAATCCAGTTTTAAGGCAGTCAGATCTCGAAGAAAGAAACGGTTATTTGAAAATGAAACCGCCGTAGATGAAACTCCCTCTGATCCGGAGGAATTAGGACACACACAATGAACGTTTTTTAACCGATAATAGACCTACTATTGAGAATACAGACACAATTTGGTTATGCACGTTTTCAAAAATTGACAAAATCAATGATACATGGTCTGTCAAATGCCTGGGTGTCACCACTGCGAGGATCGCCCGGAGGACACGGTGGAGCATACGGTGCAGAACTCAGGACTGCCCCGCTTGGGCAGAGCACACATTGCGTACCTTGTAATGATACAAAACAAGTTTACATCAGTGAAGGAGGAGAACTGAGCATTACAATGCGCACCTTCTATCAAATCTATACTAAATGTACGCAATTGCTCGTCAGTCATGAGGTAGTACTGTAATGTAATGCTCAAAGTCGAATCTATAATGTTACATTGCACGCAAATGCTCGTCAGTCTGGTAGGTAGTATTGTAATGTAATGCTCAAAGTAGAATCTATAATGTTACATTACACGCGAATGCTCGTCACTTAGGGAGGTAGTATTGTAATGTAACGCTCAAAGTAGAATCTATAATGTTACATTATACGTAAATGCTCGTCAATTTGGGAGGTAGTATTGTAATGTAATGCTCAAAGTCGAATCTGTAAGGTTACATTAAAGCGATCCTTTCTTATGTACAGATTCCACTACGTGTCGACCATTCCAAATTACTGGGATAACGGAATTGTGGCAGGATTTCAATTTATTAAGTCTTACAAGCGCCGTCCGATGCCTTGGTTCAGATACGTCGTGTTTACGAAAGCCTACGTCTTTCCTTGCCCGAAGGTAAACCAGATATTTAGCAATTTAATTTATGTAAATTAATAAACGACCACAATACGAAAACTGGGGGGTATTGTATTGCCCTGATAATGGGTTGTGGGGGTTCGACAGACAGGCAATCGTTCCATGTAAAATACTGATATCCAGCTGCATCTGGTTTGACTGGAAGCCGACCCCACTTTAGTTGGGAAAAGGCTAGACAGATGATGATAGACCTTGTACCGCAGGAATGTAAAGTATAGAAAAATCACTGCTGCAGCGAACGTGTTAAGAAAAAAATATGCTTTTGTCTAACAATATATAATTTTATTTACAGAGCGATTGGCAATGGTATCATTGCATCATGGGCGAGTTGTGGGCAAGACTTGGATTCGACTCGGGTGGCGGTATGAATTCGGGATACGACGATAGATGGCGCTACGATGGACTAGCAGGAGTTTGCGCGTTCTCTCTTAAACTCAGATCAAAGCAAATAGTCCATTATTTCACTGTAGTTGATACCTATCCAGTGCTAGATTTCTTTTATGATGCTTTTCTGGGTCTTATAAAACCTGTGTGGTTGGATGGGCGCTTTGAAGATACGAAATGGGCTGCCCCCGTGGCGTATGAGGGAGAATGGTTCCAGTACCATTACGAATTCGGTCGTGCTGTGGCTTATGATATACGTCAATATCCTTTCTATCGAAGACGTTGACACTGTTGTGTGACGCTCGCGTATTATATTAATGAATGTGTAGAACATCGGTAGGTTCTGCCATGGATGAATGATGGAATTTTTATCGCCTACAATTTTCGTCATTCAAAAGTTAATCAATGCATGAAGCCCGCTGTACACATTGGGTCAAGGCACTGGGCCAGCATGTTGGGACAACTTTCGGTTGGCCGGCCAGTATTCTCGCCAACTACAAACATACCGCCAAGTAAGTCTGTACACGGTGCCCCAATGCATTGGCCCCATGTGTACAATGGTCTTTAGACTGTGGTTTCCCGTCAGTCAAAATCTCTTCCATGGTGTTGCCATGGCAAAACCTACCGCACCTAAGCCCTTGGGCCACGTTAGAGCAACAGCAATAGTCGCTACATTAATAAAAATGTTTAGGTATTAATATTATAGCTTCTCGTGGCGGGATCTATAAGTTTATTAGGTAGGTATACAGGGTGAATTTTTCAACTGGGCGTGGATGGCTACTTTCGAAACTATGAGGAATATCGAAAAACGTTGAAAGGAGTCTCGAGGCCGATTTTGACAAAAACTAAAACTGCATCATTGGATTTTAGAAAAATCAAAAATCTTGGCCGGGAATCGAACCCGCTGATTTTGGAAAAAAAATCACACTCTGTATTATTACACCGTTCGATAGTGTTGCTAATAAGGATCAAATTCTGGGAAATAATCATATTCGGCACACTTACGGAAATGGCAGATTTTTATGAAATTACTATTTTTCCATGTTACTTTACATCTACTCAGCCGTAATTTATTCGAAATCATAAAATTTCATTGTTTTCAATGTCTCACTGGATTTGACGTTTCAACAATCCCACTGTACTTAGCAATACGACATTATTAAGTTGAACTAAAAATAGCATTATTTTAAAGAAGGAACGGTAACCTAAGTTTCGAATACAGTCTTTGCCTTGAAGATTAATCAGTTTTTTTGTAATTATACGTTTTCCTTCAGTTTGCCGTATATGATTACTTCCCAGAATTTGTTCCCTATTAGCAACACTATCGATTAGTGTAATAATACAGGGTGTGATTTGTTTTTCAAAATCAGCGGGTTCGATTCCTGACCAGGATTTTCGATTTTTCTAAAATCCAATGATGCAGTCTTAGTTTTCGTCAAAATTGGCCTCGAGACTCCTTTCAATGTTTTTCGATATTCCTCATAGTTTGGAAAGTAGCCATCCACGCCCAGTTGAAAAATTCACCCTGTATATCGTATATACCCCAAAGTCATCAAGTTAGCTCAATCTATCAAACTTTAATAGATTCTGAACTTTATTATTTATGTGCTACGTCGTCTGTACCTTCTATTTATAAACCAAATAAAATTCTCCACAAATTAACTGAGTTTAATTGTTATTGTAACATAATCAACTTATAATATACCCACTGCTGGGACACAGAAAAGCTTCGGAACCTCGAACATCGACGCCGAGTTGCCAGCCTGTCGGTTTTTTATCGCTTACATTTCGGAGCTTTTTTTACGTGGTAAAATCATCAAATGAGTCCTGAACCCAGAGCAGGACGAAAGCAATTGTCACTGACTAAAATCCACGTCCTTCAATAGCCCTTTACGTTCCGGAGATACGGTTACCTGGTAGTCCCGCGACCCCGGTCGTCAATTAATATCCTATTCTATGTGGAGCGATAGAAAGGGACTGTCAGTCTCATACTGACTAATAACAACCCTAGCCCTTTTCGTTCCAGAGACACATTAACTTGTTTAAACATTACAACCTACTGAAGCAATATGTTACAGAATTTTGAATACAAAAAAAGAAAACTCCTGAACAACGCCATCTTCTAATAAAACTAAGAACGAATACGAATAGCACATTTTCTAGCAAGTACTCAATATATTCAAGAGATGGCGTTGTTTTACATTTCAAACTTGCCATATTGCAAAATACGAAGTTGGCGCTGCTGCCTACTTTAATCGATGATACAATCAAAATAGGGTATCAGTATAAGGAAAATGAGTAATAACTATTTAATGATAACACAATAGATTTATTATAACTTTACAATATTATGTACATTATTCACTACATCTAGGTACTTATTTATGTACAAATTGGGTATTAGGACAAAATCACAGCATTGTACTGAACATTGGAAATTAAAGAAATACTCAATTATTTTGTTTCTACCAAGAATTCAAATAATCAGTACATTTTAAATAACAACTGCAAAATTATAGGAACAGCTATAATGACGTCTCCGTTTCAAATAAAATAATATTTCCACATATTTCTAAGATCCATTTTAATTTAAAATTTAGGTGTTTATTTTATTGAAATACCTTACACTCTTACAGTGTCCGTTCCGAATCAGACATGTTTTCTTTAAATATTTTGTATTTTACAAAACTGCAGTGATATTTTTACTAAATAGTGCATAATTATCTTTTAGCCAGCAAAGAGTAAGTTACACATAGTTATTCTTTAAGTTGGTCAACAGTTCGAATTTCGAACCCAAAAAAAATAAAAAACAAACTATGAGAGACTTAGTTCTTTTTTTGAACAATTGTTGACCAACTTAAAAGAATGGCCCCGAGGATTAAAAAGTAAAATAGAGAGCATCAATTACTGATTTTCTAGCTTATCCTCACTAAACTGTGACGAGATCCAAGTTAACGCCCATTTCAAATTCGTGAGCATATATTTCAAAGCTTTGGTCCAATGCTCCTCAGAATTAAATTGTATCTTTATTGAGTAAGCATGTGGTGGTGATGCCGTATCTTCTATCTTCCCTTTATCTATACGATACGGCAGACAGAACCCCGTATTCCCTTTCTCCACTTGCTCCTTAAACTGCTGAAGACAGTCCAAGAAGGCTACCATAGCCGCATCAAACTTCGTATCCCAGAGGAAGCGGAAACCTCCTGAACCGTACAGAGGCAACACTTTCTGGTCCTCCAACACTTCTATGTATGAATGATTACCGTATGGCACAAGACGGTAACGTTGGAAATTAAAGCTAATTTTTCTGGCTAATGATGCTAGAAGGAGGACTGTTTGACCCCAGGCAGCGTTGATCTCGGACCAGTCGACTGGTGCTGAAGGTAGTCTACCGAGTCTGAAGTTATTAATGATACCGAATTGGCCCGAATCAGAAATATGGAACGTAGCTTTAAATACATTAGTCTTTTTTAATTTTTCTAGTTGCGACTGCGTGTATGCAAGTTGACATTCATAAAATTTCATTTGATCTTCAATTGTCATTAAATCCTTCCGGTATCTTGTGTATTCCCTCCAATAAACATCTTGTTCTTTTTCCAATCTCTCTTTTTCTCTTTCTTGCACTTCTATCTCCTCTTTCATAGCTCGCTCCTCTTTTTGTAATGCAGATAACTCCTGTAATAACCTACTTTGTTCTTGCTTCCAATCTTCCAACTCTTTTTCAAGACCTTCCAAATTCAAATCTTCCTTGTCATCTTCTAATTTTTTTAAATAGTCGTTGTAGTCTTTCCATTCAGCCTCTGTTTGTCTAAGTTGATTGTCCATTAGCTCTAATAAAGTGTCAGTGCATTCGTCGCAAAGAGGGTGGTCAACATCTGAATTATTTGATAATAAATCGAACAGAGTAGCTTTTACATGCAACTGGTGACCTAATGAAGTTGTTTCCCAGCCGTCAGAGATAACCATGAAGCCATTTGCGCCGTTGCCAGATTCTGACATGCGGAATGGTGGGACGTAATGCTCCAAGCTTGTAGACTGCATATCCAAGTCAACCTCATTGTTGCGACGGATCTGGAGGGTTAGGTCGGCTATAGTATGCTCACCAAGGTTGTGAAGAGACTCGTCGAGCTTCAGAGGCTGCAAACATCGCTGACACGAGAAATTTACGAAAGACTTTGTTTCACTCATTGTAACTTTTCCTTTCCCTGTTACGTCATTGACTAAATTAGAGTTAAATTACTATAGATGTGGCACTAAAGTTCACAGACAATTGTATTTGATCACTGTTAAACTGTTTAGTTACTTGTTTTATTTAAATTTGAACAAAATATAATGAAAACAAAGAACTTTGATGTGTCGATCTGATGTATTTTGTAATTATGAAATTGACGTTTGTAGGGATGTGCCAACGCATGAACAGGGATGTTAGTAAACTTAACTAGTGAAGCAACTCATAAAATCGACTATTGTAATCGTTTTTTTTTTACCAATTACAGTCGTTTAATGGTAAACGCAGACTTAGCCGCACCACAGTCTCCGCAGTCCCCGCATAACGGATTCTATGTATGAAGCTCTATGAAACCTCGCACACTCAGGCGCATCGCAGTAGCCGCAGAATCGGTAAGAAAACAATGATTGCGGAGAATGCGGTGCGGCTAGGTCTGCGTTCACCTTAAAGACTAAGCAGTACTGCTTAGTTTTTCAATTACTGTTATTACCTAGACTTTCGAAAAACAAATCGTTGGATTTAAACACAGACTTAGTAGAGAGTGGATTTAACACTAGCACTACGCCTCATGCATATTGCATAAAATGCACGTTTGCGTTATGCATGAGGGCCGGAGGGTAGGACTGCATCCAAGCATGGATTTTTGTCATTTTTTTTTTTACGTGGTAAAGTCATCAGATGAGTCCTCCCACCCCGAGCAGGGCGGGAGGAACTGTCAGACTTGTACTGACTAAAATCCACGGTGACCTTCAATAGCCCTTTATGTTCCGTGGTCACGGTGATGGTATAAGTCCCGCGACCCCGGCAGGCTTTAGCCCTCTGAATGGATTTTTTGTCATGCAATTAAAACAAGATATATATTCACAAAATTTGAAAAATTGAGAATTAACTTAATTTAGCTTGCTTTTTTTACTCTAGGTACCGATTTATGAGTAGCATGCAGAGCAACTGAAAACGAGTGTGTACTGGGCTATCAGCGAGTGTCCGATAACGATCGATTACTCGACTTCACTCGACTCGCACCCATTGATCTAGAGAAAGGTCTACGTCTTCCCTAGCCAAAAGACAAGTAGGTAAAAGTAGCCTTAATCTAGAAAGAAAGCCACTGCTATCTCTTTCTTGTAGCAGAAAAATAGGACCCGATCATTGATTCCTCTCTGTCTAGTTTGATGAAAATTGAGGCTCAATAATTTTAGGCATCATCATGCGCAGTCCATACTTTAAGTCTATGCTCGCACCCACTGGTTGGTCGTACCGACTAGTCAGCTCAGCCTTACATTTTTGTAAAAAGACCGGACATAAATAAGCCGACATTTTTTTAATGAAAAACAATGCTCGATTCAACTGGGCAAGGTAATCAACAGCTCAATTAGAGAGCGTGGGTAGCGATAAACGTGAGGCGGGCAGAGCGGAAACCAGGAATGAAAAATTAAAAAAGATATGATTAAATTATCAAATTCAAAAAGCCTAACAAAAGTCGGACTGGGTGGACACCACGCAACTAAAAAGATGTGTCCGGCTTTTTGCAGACGCCTGGAAATGCTTTCCGTAACGCTGGTAACCCTGCTGATGGCACGGTGGGTCTTTTATAGTGAAACGTTAAGATTTCAATTGACTACATGAGTGACTTTTTTTATCTTGGTAAATCAACAAATGGGTCCTCCCACCCCGGACAGAGCGGGAGGGACTGTCAGACTTGTACTGACTAAAATCCACGGCGTCCTTCTAATATTATATGTTCCGGGGTCACGGTGATGGAATGAGTCCCGCGACCCCGGCAGGCTTTGGCCCTCTGAGAGGGGGCCCCGTCATTGTTCTGACGCTCTTTGAGGGGCGCGTGGAACACGACGTGCCGTCGACCCGGGAATGTACATGACTGACTTAAAAAAAGTTACAAATTATAGAAACACACGAATTATAGAATCACAGAAAAAGCGTTCGTGTGAATGGCGTCTTAGGCGTCGATATTCAGGCTGCCTTTCCATCAGAGATGAACTATGTAGGTGTGCGAGTAAGATGTGCTATGAAGACCATATTATTCCATATAAAAAATACATCTTATTTGAATTCGTTTCCATCAGTGCTATGCAATGTAAACCAATGAATATGATTGGTGGATATCAATCGCATCCGCAGCAACGTAGCATAGCGCATTTCTAGTGGAAAAGCAGCCTTATGTTCGCATGGCCTACAAACAACTGGAAAAATAAAACCAAAATTTCAATTCTTATAGAACTTTAATTCGCTTCAAGACTAGAATATAATGGTTTGAAACTAAAACAGCACCTTAAAATTACAAAGGAGTAAAACAGTTCACGATTTTGAGCACAAGACAAAAAATATATAATTTTAAAATGAGAAAAAGTGAGATTACAAACTTCCTCCATCTTCATTCTAAATTAACTAAACTAAAAATAAAAATGCATGAAATCTAGGAACTATCAGGTTGCACGATTATAGTTTATTTAGAGCTGATTTTTCAACAGTCGGTACCTACCTCTAGCACTACTTTTCACTCTTTTACTTTACAGCGTCTTTCCAGTATTTACAGCGTTTCTTGTATGAAAAAATGGAACAGCGCCTCTGGTTTGCGAAGAAGGAACTAATTTTTTCCTTGAAAATTGTCAATTTGAAATTGTCCAAGTTCTAGTTTACTTTACGTCTCAAATACTGAAAACTCGTGCTTACTTTTATCTGAGGGATAAAAAAAGCAGTTTGACATAATTATTTTCTATGGATAAGATGTCAAACCGCTATGTTTATTCCTTAGATAAAAGTTATCTGACTATTCAAAAATTAAGTTAGGTATAGGCTTAGATTATAAAATGGTCCAGATAACTAGTACCTAGGTCTCTGAAAATTGAAGCCAAAAAAAAAGAAAACAAAATCCCTTTTGTTCGATTTCTACGTAAAACAAGTAAACATGTCCAAGGAAAACATTTAATTGTGTGCGTAGCGCTCACTCACATATTTAAAAAAAAATGGCTTCAATAAAAATGTTAGGTAAGTACGTTTTGTTGAACACGACAACTGGACATTTTATAATTCTAAGGTTATAGGGTTATGAGACACAAGATATAAAGTTCTTCATCCCCCCAAAAGGAAGTCTCCTCAAGTTAAATCGTAAACATTAAAATAATAAATCTTTTAAGTCCTATAGTAAAATAATTATATCTACTTATTTACAATTTTCTACGTGCTTCAAACAATACAACAAAGTAATTTATACATATAACACAACCAATCAATCGTGTTACAACTAAGGCTCATTACGCACTGTCGACTGGTCGCCGGCGTCTTGGTCGACAGCGACTGTAACTTTCATTAGTTTAAATAGGTGTTTTCGCACTTGGTCGTCAGTCGCCCGCCTATATTTCGGTCGCCGAGGAACTAAGTCGCTGGCGACCAGTCGACAGTGCGTAATGGCTCTAAGCCCCTTCGTGCACTAGGCGACGCAAGTCTCTGATACCTTACGACTTTAGTGTCCAGGCGGCTATCGCAATACAAATACATACGAGGTTCGTACGCAGGCACGCGTCAATGGATACCAGTCTTAAGGTATCGGAGACTTGCGTCGCCTAGATGTACGAAGGGGCTAAAGGTATGGGCGAAGGGTATGTATTTAACATTTCGTTTAAAGGGTCATTGCATTTATTGCATAATTATGTATATCTACACAAAAAAAACACTGGAAATCTTTTACAACCTGTTCAGGAAAATAATATTGCTAATTTTAATTTATCTCGATTTTGTTTTCTTTTTTAGCAGACATCAAAAATCACATCTGGCAGCCCTGGTAGTGCGTTGGGTCTTGAAGTTGATGATAATAGGCACTGGGTAGTAACGCTTGTGCCAATCCTCCCTGAGGTCCCGCGTACTGGGCAGGCACTAACATTTCACTGAAACAATAAAAATATGTCACTCGCTATTTTTTAAGTAATGTTATAATAGGTCCGAGGGGTTCCCAGAGCAGGCTTCATTAACTCTGATATCAGAGGGTGACAAATACACATACAAAAAAGGAGACCCATTTTGTTTACATGTTTTTTTTACATTTAGTTTGTGACCTTTTGACAGCTATTTGATGGTCACCCAAAGACACCCGAAATGAGGAGATCCGTAGACGAACTAAAGTCACCGATAAAGCCCACCGGATTATCTAGCTGAAGTGGCAATGGGCAGGCCATATTGCTCGCAGATCATTTGCTCTGCGAGCAAATGTACATGGCCGTATTTGTATGTATATGGCCGATGGGGTCGAAAGTGCTAGAGTGGAGAACGGACTAGCAAGCGCTGCGTAGGACGTACACCAACAAGGTCGTCCGAAGACCTTATAAAGGTCGCTGGAAGGCGCTGGATGCAGGTCGCTTCCGACCAACCAATATATGGAGATCTAAAGGCTACCCTTTAGATAACCCTACGCCTACAGATACCGAGATACGCAATAGCCTCTGGTCATTTCATAATCTATGATCGCGCCTAAATCCCATGAAATTGAACAGACTTTAGTGACATTGACCACATGTGCATATCTCTTGTTTTTGCCCTTTGTCCCAAACTTCCACGTTGATTAATGACCACTAATGAGGGTATATGGCAAGACAATGCACGGACATTCACAAAAACAGCTTTTATTATATTTTTATTACTAGAAAAACAGTTTTTAGAAACTTCGACGAGCAAGGTTCAAACATGTGTGTGGCTACTGTAACAATTTGGACGTGAAATGAACAAGTTTGAAAATTTTATGTAAAATAAAAATTGCTTAGGCCAGTGGCATCGTTATCTTAAATCGGTTAGGCCTTTCGGTTATATTCCATTGTGATCGTAATATTTTTTATTAGTAAATTAATAATGGAAATACAGATATTATACAAAACCCGTATTAGGTATTTCTTTTGTTATGTCACCCAAAACTCACAAAACGACCCGGACGCCGTAGATTTTAGTCAGTACAAGTTTGACAGTTAGGGGTGGGAAGACTCAGTTGATGATTTTAATTTTAACACGTAAAAAAATAAAATGTTCATTGATTTTAAGCAAAAATATAATAAATAATAAAAAAACAGTTTTTTTTTTAATATTCTTACTGACGGATTGTACGGATTTTCAATTTATTAATGCAGAAAAATACCTTATTTTGGGTTAATAAATATAAATATTATGTGGTCAAACGTCAACGGCACGGTTGTTGTAGTGATTGAGCGATTGACTCCTACGCAGCATGTCGTGGGTTCGAACTTTCCGCACGGAACCAATATTTTTATGATCTGCAAGTACTTGTTCCGGATCTAGGTGTTTGTGTATGTGAGTTTCTATGTTTAAAAATGCAACCACGACACAGGAGAAATTCCGACTGTGAGGAAACGTTTAAAAAAATATATAGGTAGGTAGTTTTCAACTAAAATACAGCAACGCTTGATGTCAATCAATCATGATTTTCTAAGAACTTTAGGCGATTATTCGATGCTCCATTGTTTTAAATGTAGGATAAAGTATCAAAGCTCAGGATTCAAAAACACCGCACCTAATATCGACTTGAGTTAATATGTATACAACACAAAATCATTATAATTTGAACACACAGGTACAGTCAACGACAAAAATTTAATGCACTGAAATTTTACGTATATTTTGGTGTTTATAAACAAACATGCATACAGTCACGATTTTTTCCCATAGGGATAGGTAGACACTACAGAACACCACCTAATTACTAAGGTAATTGGAAAATACTCCTTTCACCTCGTCCACCTTCATAATATCAGAGGACTTAATATTATATCATCATCTTATGCCCTTATCCCATTTCACTTGGGGTCGGCACAACACGTTTCTTTCTTCCATTCTCCTCTATCACAAGTCATAGTATCATTTACTCCTTTTTCTTTCATATCCTTACTTATACAATCCATCCATATTTTCTTTGGTCTTCCTCTTCCTCTCCATCCATCAATATTCCTACTCATCACTCTCTTAGTCACATGAGTGTCATCTCTCCTCATCACATGTCCATACCAAGATAGACGATTCCTTTTCACTTTTTCAATAATCGAACTGCAAATCTAACTGCCCCTTATAAACTCGTTCCTTACTTTATCCATTCTTGTCACTCCACACATCCGTAACATCCTCATCTCCGCTACATGCAATCGTTTCTCATCCATCTTTTTCACAGCCCAGCATTCCGATCCATACAATACGACAGGTCTAATCACGGATTTGTATATTTTCCCTTTTAACTTGAGGGGCATCCGTGGGCCGCAAGTTGTTCCAGACTTAATATTTTATGTATTAGGTATATATTTAACCATCCCGACTTGATACAGTAATAAACATCCATTCATACATTGTCGGCACGATCGGCGTAGTAGCTGAGTGACCCATTGCTGCACAGTGTGCCGCAAGTTCGATTCCCTACAGTCCTACACAAACCAAACATTTGCATGATCTACAAGTTGTTTCAGGTCTGGGTGTTTGTGTATGTCACAGAAATATTAAAAACAGTGTATGTGAATTTTTATGTTTGTAAACATAGGAAGAAATTGATTCTGCAACGATTCCTAGGTGAAAGGTTCTATCGATGAACCGGGCTTATATGAATTGTCGTATCGGCGAAAAGTCCAAAGGTGAAAGAGTCTATAGGTGAAACGGCCATAAGTGAATCGTCCTGTCGACAAAACGTCCAATGATGAACCGGTCGTCGGTGAATCGTTGCATAATTTTCCTAATGAGGCAATGTTTAAAAAAAAACCTTCCAAATATTTTAACTTTCACACTTATTTTAGATTAGACTTATGTTCGTGCCTGTCCTTTGCTACCATGGTAACCTTCAGACGAAATATCAGCCGTCACCAAACAATGGGGTCTTTCAGTCGAAACAATAAATTGTTATAGTTTATTTACTTTTCGACTGTACCGAGTGCGGACTTGGTTTGGTGTTTTATAGACCTTTAGGAGGTCGCAAGTCATAACAACCGCACGGTTGAAGGTTAAGCTACGCTTGCTGAGGTCAGACAGTAGATGGGTGACCATTTGTTGCTTATTTATCTGAGAGCGAAATTAGTGCTGATATTTTATGCGTTTCATTTTGTTATGAAAACTTTGCCCATCACTAGGAATTTCGCCTGTGTCGTGGGCGCGTTTACAAAAATAGGAACTCACATACACAAACACCCAAGCCCGAAACAACTACCTGTAGATCATAAAAATAATTTTCCCGTACGGGAATCGAACCCACGATACACAGCGCAGCAGTTCAATTGCTCAGCAACTGCGCCAAACGTGAATACGTTTGTCGACGACAATTGCAAGGTAATTATAATTTATACAGACTAGACGCCAGCACACGTAGCATGGCGCTATAGAAATGGGTTTTGTCGACAAGAGAATAGACAAAATGACAGAACGTAAAAGATTTTTATCGATTTAAGCATAGCAATGCTTAAAATATATATTAATTAAGCATAGCAATGCTTAAAATATATATTAAAAATATGTTTCTATTCTTTAACCGTGTAAGAATCGTGTCGTATTTGTGCAAAAAAATAGTCGATTTGTATAGAAATAACGATGAAATAACTTTGTCTTTTCTTGGTAGAATAGAGATAGAATCGCCATGCTACGCGTGCTGTACATCAACCGTATCATAATAGTGGAAGGTTAATATTCGATTGTAAAATTTGACAGATTCGGGTTGACCTGCGTCTGTAATTCAGCAGTAAAGCCAGAAACTCACGGTCTATTAGGTTGCTGCGGGGTGCGGTCCCTCTGTCTCCTGTTCTTGAACCAGTTGGACACTTGAGTGAGAGTCAGGCCTGTCTTCTGTGCGAGCGCTCGCTTCTCGTCCGGGGTCGGATACCTGGGGAAGCAACAGCTAGGTTAGATAATAATATTGGCAGGAGTTGACAACAAAACCTCTGGATTTGAAGAGACTGTAACCTCTGAGTTTGATTAAGTGATCGACTGTAGTATTAATAATTGAGTTAAACAAAAAAAAACATTTATCTTTAATTTCTTAAATGCTTTCATCATCATCATCATCAGCCTGTAATCATCCACTGTTGGACATAGGCTTCTCCCAATGTACGCCACTGAGCCCAGTTTTGAGCTTTCCTAATCGAGTCTCTGCCGGCTGCCTTTCGCAGATCGTAGCTCGGCCTGGCCGGCGGGCGCCCTACACTATATTTGCCTAGTCGCGGTCTCCACTGAAATGTTTAAATACTCCAGTCCCTTTTATTTTGAGTATCAGGAGCAGTGGTGGCCCAGTAGTATCGGTCGCGACTTACGAGTTGTAGGTCGTGGGTTCAAACCCAGCCAGGTGCTTACTTTCTGTAATTTATTTCATCACCACTGCTCTCTAAACGGTGAAGGAAAACATCGTGAGGAAACCGGTATGTCCTAGAACCAAAAATTCGAAGACATGTGACATCCACCAACCCGTACTGGGCCCGCGTGGTCAATTATGGCCTACTCCCTCTCACAGAGAGGAGTCCTGTGTCCTGTCAGTTTGAACATTTTTAGGCTGATGATGATGATGATCTGTAGTATCGTACCTATTTCTGTAATAGCAGTCTTTCAGAGCATTCCTGCTCTTTTCTTTGAAGCAGTAAACTGTTTCTTCTCCGTCCCATATAGTCTTTGGCAGCGGGTACTTTTTCCTCAGCCTATATTTGTCTACAGCACCTGAAAGTTAAAATAAATAAATTTTCAACTTACAAAACTAAACGCTCTTCAAGTCAATTAAGCATTTCGGGAACAAAGTTGGAACTAGTATAGTCCCTTGCAGCACTCGATAAAGGAATATAGACTAGTAATCCTTTATTCGTTTTAGACTGACATGGAATTGGAACCTTAAATCTGGGTTGAGTGACACAGCCCTCAGGTAACCTCGACAGAACGCCAATTTATACCTAGACTATTAAGAAGAAGCAATTAAGATGACCAAACACAATAATTTCAACCGGGTGGATGTGTTTCAACTGTCAAAGGCTTGGAATCCAGTGGGTCAAGAGTGTAAACTCATAAAAGTGCTGAAAGATGTCCACGAAGGGATACAGTAAGTTGTGTGTGTCGGTAACAGGGTGTCTAATTTCTTAGTCAAAAACACGGGAATAACGAACATAACTAACGTCAAAATCAAATTGCAAACGTATATTATCATCACGACTGCAGTCATTTTAACGCGGCGCTAGTATGTAATTGATGACGCTGCCAAGTCCGGCCCCGCAAAAAGTGACGATAACGAGGTGGCACTAAAAAGAGTACTTGAGAAGTAATCGAGAAATCCTTTACCCATCAGTTTAACAAATTAATATCAATAAGAATAAAAAAGTCTCGTAACAGGGGGCCGAATGATAAAAATTTTCTTACCTAATGCTCTTCCTCGTACTTTCTCGGCCTCTTTATAATGCGCTTTGAACCATAGATTCTGTAGAGCAGTGTGGTGTCTTGGCGGGAACGAGTGTGCCTCTAGTATTGCATATAGTTCTTGGTATACACCTCTATGGTATGCTACCAGTGCTCGTGCCCTGAGAAAGTAAGGGATAATTGGAGAAAATGCTGCAAAACACAGTTTAGGACTGCATGAGTACTTTATTGTATACCAAAATTATAACATAACTACATATTAATAATATTCATTAAGCTATATGGGTTTTATGCAATAACGGACTTATCGCTGAAGGCGAGATCTTCCAGACAACTTTTGGATGGACTGTGCTAAACGAAATGAAATGGGTAGGGGAAGTCATTAGTATTTTTCAAATACAGAATAGTTTAAAATATAGTTTAAGATAAGTCCGTCATGGCAAACGAACCCTGGAGAAACTTAAAAAATAAAAACATGACGCCTATTTCCTCTCGTAATGAAGATGGGTCTGTAATAGTTCATAAAACACCCACATTTCACCAGTTATTATGATTGTATGGATTTAGCGGAAGTGAGCTTATTGTAATTGGGCACGCCGAAATTCTGTAGCTCCCAAAAAATCTACGCTGAGCACCTGGGACCTTGTTATAAGCAGTAGAACCTGATACAATAGCGTCTATTGGTATCAGGCTATTGAATAGTCCGATGAGTCTAACACTAAAATAAACTCACCTCAATATAGTTTCATGTCCTCTCAACAGTTCACTAGGCGGCAAACTCCATAAGAAAGCTTCCAGCTTTTCAATATCTCCTTTCTGCTGCAACGCCTCACAAACACACTGCACTTGTTCAGAATTAAAGTTCAAACACCTCCTCAAATTACTGTTTTCACTCTCAGCAAAATACGTCTGCGGAACCTCTCTCCTTTCACTATTCACAGTAACATTATCAAAAATCTGATGATTCAATTTCATTTCCAAACTAGGATTGTTTTCATTTTGAACGCAACTTTTTAAATCTTGAACCTCGTTGAAGTAGCCTGAACGCATCCGATCTTCGCCTTCGATTTGAGAAAAGAGGTTGTCGCTGGTCGGCGGCAATTTGAGTTCGAAATTCAAATACTTTTTGTTTCTTGGCGGGGAAAGGTAATTTTCGAACGCCATTTTGTTGCTTTCTTGTAAGTAGATGTCTTTTGGACTTTTTTCGTCACTTCTAGTTTTCTGTTTGCAAGGAAAAGTATTGTTTTTCGTTCAATTCTGCTTGGTAAAAGTTTCCATTTTGGTTGTCATAGGGAAATGGCGGAAGAGATGTTTCTGACTCGCTCGTCAAGTCGCTGGATGGACTTAGACGGTCGGAACACGACTCCATATTTGTGGATTTCATCACAGCACCTTGCTAGTTCCGTCGCGGCAGGAATCTGGAACAAAATTGCTGTTATAAAGTAAGTCTATTTTCATTGTGAGAAAACAGTTCTTAATAATTTGACGGTTGATAAAAGATTCTACTGTAAGTATCAGCAAAACTATTTTTTCTCAATGATCCACTTTGAGATCAAGGGCAAATACTAAAACAAATAAACAAAAAAAACTCAACAACAACTCTATAGTAACCGTTTAAAGCCGTTGCTATGGCCGAAGTCGGTTACTTCAACCAACTTTTTTTTTAATCCCTAAATCAGAAATAAATTTTACTAAAGACTAGAAAGACTATAAATTAATAGATACCCAGGGACTACAGTAAGATTGTTTATTTACCAAAACTCCGCAAAAAAGTTTTATATTAATCTTATTTGTTTTTATTTAAAAAATTAAAACAAAACAAATATTTAAACAAACTATGCGGCGGATATTGTATATCCGTGACAATTACAAGTTATTTATAAGAAATTTCGTTGGTGTCGGGTAAAAATATGAAGTTATGTTTCCAAAACATGACATCGGGCGGACATGACAAGATAACAACATTTGTATTCGGTGAACCGCGACTTTCCTAGAAGTATGAAGAAAAATAACTGAATTTTCTCACTGTTTGTGTCAACTAGGCTGAAATTCTAGATGACATTTGTTTTAGCACTAGCTATCACCTCTGGGTTTGCTCGCTCAGAGAGGGAGAAAACTCTATGAAACGTATAATCATGAAAAGGAAAAAGTTGGGAAACTGCTATAATTTTACTGGGAATTTACTAAATCAAACTTGAGATGAATGGTTATTTTCTATAATTCAAAATAAAACAGAAATTACCGCCAGTGCACCGACGGTTTTCATTAGTACGATTATTTTAAGAAAGACACAAAACTAAAATCACACTTTAATCCGGTTAGCAGGACCGTTAAAAGGACACTGCGTCCTTGGAACGCAAAGGGCCGAAGGGGCAGGTTGGGTTTTAAGGCATGAAGACATGGTTGGAGCGACCGAATGCTACTCAGTGTGTCGTGGGTTCGATCCCCGCACAGAACATCATTAGTTGTTCCGGATCTGGGTGTTGGTGCATGCAAGTTTTTATGTTTGCAAACACGATTCAGGAGAAATTCCAAGATTTGGCAACGTTTTAAAAATAGAGTTTAGAATTTTTGGTCAGTAAATTTGAAATTCCCTTCCGCTCCACTCAAGGTGAGAGGACTCATTTGATAATTAAAAGAACAATCTAAACCAATATTATTAAGCTGAAGAGTTTGTTTGTTTGTTTGAACGCGCTAATCTCAGGAACTACTGGTTCGAATTGAAAAAATAATTTTGTGTTGCATAATGCATTTATCGAGGAAGGCTTTAGGTCATATAACAACACGCTGCGACTAATAGGAGCCGAGTAACGGGAGTGAAATCACGGGGGAACAGCTAATTTAGATAGGTTCTTGAAAGTAATAAATAAATAAATATTCCACAACTGTCACAACGCCATCTAGTCCCAAGCTAAGCAGAGCTTGTGTTATGGGTACTAGACAACTGACTTACATATTTCTAAATACATACATAATATTATAGATAAATTACACCCAGACACAGAACAAATGATCATGCTCATCACACAAACATTTGTCCTGGGTGGGAATCGAACCCACGACCCCCGGCATAGCAGTCAGGGTCACTAACCACTAGACCAACAGGCCAGTCAATAATAATATAAGTAATATTACAATCACACTCAGTTAACCTTTTAACCGCCAACGTCGGATAAAGGTATCCGACAGAGAATATTCACGATTTCTTTTGTTTTGTTTGATTTGATTTTATTGCATCTATTCTCTACTTCTCTGTTTATGTAATGTAGATGTAGATAGACAGATATCATAACAGATATAATACTTTTATTGTGTACACCATAATATTTTACAAGTCTAAGAGGAGCAGAAAGAGAGGAACTTGTATTACACCGATTCGTAACCTGGCGCTGCAGGCACGACTATTAGTATGAAGTCTGGCGGTTAAAAGTCAATAATCAATATAATAACTCCTGAAACCACAACAAAGTGGGAAACATGTCATCGAAAGGCCGTTGCTGAAAAAGTAGTGTTATCGTCATTTTTTTAATAGAGTAGCTTTTTTCAGCGACTTTTCTCGCATGTAGGTAACTCAAAAATTATCCCTTAGGATTGTAAATATCTGTAGTAAAAAAAAATATCAAAGCTGATCCACGCTATTAATTATTTTTGAACAAAATGCTAACGATTTCAGTAGTTTATGTATGAAAAAGTGGTATTAGCTCATCTTAGGAGCTGATTTTTAGTAAAAAACATTCATCCATCCATCTATACATGGCGCAGGACTATCTTATTAGGTAACTATGACCAGGGCCCCCGTAAGGGCTACTGGCGCCTGTGTGCAAGAATTTTTTTACGTTTTTGGAATAGGACAAGGTAATTCTTCATAGAAGACCGAACGCAGTCAGCTCTAAAAGTAAAACTTTTCCGGACTTCAAGTTTTAATCTGAAAGTGAGATCAAATATTTAAAGTCTTTAGTACTTAAACCTAATCCTCTAAAAGTTCTCAACTCCTATTTCTAAATTATTTTTGATATTTTTCAAAAAAAAAATTTGGGCCCTTTGCTTTTGCGCCCTTAGAGGATGGCGCCCGTGTGCATTGCACACTTTGCACATATGGATGCGGGGGCCCTGACTTAAAGCCTGAATGGTAAAGGGCTATTGAAGAATCATCGTGGATTTTAGTCAGTACAAGTCTAAGGCCCGGAGTCCACCAAAGTGGAGTGGAGAGATGTATTTGAATAACCAATCAGAAATCTACATTTCCTCTCCGCTTAGCTTCGGTGGAAAAATGATTGGTAGTTCAACATATCTCCTCTCGTGTCCGCTTTGGTGGAGTCCGGGCTTAACAGTCCCTCCCGTTCCGCCCTGGGCGGTAGGACTCATAAATTATGATGATTTTACCACAGTAAAAAACACCATCCAGTCATCCATCCATCTTTACAAACTTACGTATTTCAATATAATTTGTAAGATTAGATGATTATTTTGCTCTTGATTCTAGTTTAGAGCGAGCTTACTCAGAAGAAGACTGTTCAGTCTAGCTTTTAAGAAATTCAGGATTCATTCAGTTTCATCCAGGCTCTATGCAGCAACATAGAGCCTGAATCTGAAAGCCTGAAGCAGTAAAAATCTTGGAATACGCTTATCGATACTTACTTGTTATTATTCTATATTGGGGATATATACATATACTACATTTAAAAACTAAACTTAAAGGTAAAATATTTACAAAAATGATTGAAATAAAAAGTTACAGGCCGTCGAAAAATTCATCCACATCGTTGTCAATGGGGAAAGTGCCCAGAACGCTGGCAGCATTGCCTCGTTGGATCGCAATGCTGATCCTTTGACCAAGATATAGGCCAACCCTCTCGATACTTACTTTGAATAAATATCATTAGAATAGTTCTATCGTCCATTTGTCCAACATCAATAATTTGCAAAATGAATTAGCCAAAGTTAGTATTTTTTCTTTTGTTGAATCGGTGAATTTTGAAAAGAGAAAAAACGCAATTTTAAGAATGAGGTCAGTATAAAAAAAAGAAATTAAAAATTATTAACTAATAATGACACCATGGCATTCTGAATTTGAAAAGCGTCCTTCTATTTTAGTTTGCGTATTTTCTAGATAATCTAATAGACTAATTTGATTTTTTCGGTAAGCCTGTCTTTAAAAAAATCATAACCCTCCTTCT
Source organism: Agrotis ipsilon (assembly GCA_028554685.1). Classification (NCBI taxonomy): domain Eukaryota; kingdom Metazoa; phylum Arthropoda; class Insecta; order Lepidoptera; family Noctuidae; genus Agrotis; species Agrotis ipsilon. The sequence goes on from CM052979.1 coordinate 8,718,996, forward strand.
GTCGCAGTCGGATAAAAGAGCAGTTAACATTTTAATCAGCCACATAATAAGGAATTAATATAAAAAAAAATCGCCATAACTTTTTAAATGTCGTTTTTCATACTTACCTGTAATTTAAGAGGTGTATTTTAAGTATAAAATGAAGAGTTTCCTATATTATTATATTAGGTAACACACTATTTAAACAAAACAAGCATATTCAAACCTACCTACCGGATTTTTCAAAATAACCGTTACAAACTACAATAAATAATTTTCTCCTTTGCGCCGCACTTTTTCACGACAATTTGCACCAAAACACAATTTTCTTTTTTTTTCTCAAAATTCACTTCAAAATTTTAAATTTTAAAAATGGAACGCTCACCTTAGCACAGTCCAAACACACTTTTTAAAAAATAACTGTCACTTATTCACTAAAAATATTTAATAGACGTTTTAAAAATTATTAATAATGTCCTTTTTTAATTAAATAGACACCCTCGCCAACCGAAGCCGCGGGTTCAAGTAACAAAAGGTATCTCGCATTTCAAAGCCCCAAGACAGAGACAACGAATGTGCGAGGGAGACGGGGCACGGGGCGGAGCATCGCCGGGTGTTCCAAGTTTGAATTTTATTTTTATTTTTTTAACGTTTGACCTCTAAAAAGGCGGGATTTTACGACTGGGTCTGTGTGATTTGCAAAATGGCGGTGCAAAGGTTTTGTTTAGGACCTAGTGTTTTTTTTTTAAGTCTGGAGCATTGATTGTTGCCTTTACTTACATATAACACAACCTCACGCCTGTTATCCTGAAGGGTAAGGTCTAATTTATATTTTACAACACATTTTTTTCAAGTGCTCAATGGATATGACCTCCGATCAATAATTAAGCTCACTGCTCTAACTAATAAACCGGCAAAGTACGAGTCGAAATCGCGCACTAAGGATTGCGTAGCATTATCAACAAAAACGCATAAAAACACGTTTTGTGTATTACGCCCCCTTACATATTGATTTTATTTTATTTTTAGTATTTGTTTTTATAGCGGCAACAGAAATACATCATCTGTGGAAATATCCACTGTCTTATTATCATGGTTCATGACATACAGCCTGGGACAGACGGACAGTCATACAGACGGACAACGAGGACTTTGGGTACGAAAACTTTAAAATTTTACTAGAATAATGTAATCTAATGGGCTATAATAGCTCATCCTATCGAACACAAGACAAGCCTAGTGCGAGTTGGCAGAAGTCTTCAATAAGTCCTAGAAGCGTGCCGAATTTTTAACAATGTTTCATAAAAAAACACAATACATACTTACTCTGTATTTTAAAAGCATTTTTTACAAGCTTTTATTAAAATGGTTTAACTAAACATGGCGATTGAGGGAGGGTAAGCAGCTGCGTCATACAATATTAATTGTAATAAATTATCCTTATTTAATTGTACTTATGTATATAAAGGTATTGTATGTATAGGTAGGTATGTGTAAATAATATTTTTCACTAATTTAGGGTGATTCTACTGAAAATGGGTAACTTTCAGGGGTATTTTTTTACTACATAATTATTTTAAGTTGTATATCAAATTCGGGTATTGACGGTATGTGATCCAGTGAATATACCTATTGTTCCAAATCGGGCCAGTCACATTTTTTCGTACATTTTGAGATATTTGACTTTTCTGATTATTTTTTTCTGCCAAGAGACTGAAATAAGCATGCATGAATTCTATTCATTAGTTCTTCTATTTAGTATTTTTATGTCATCCTATCATATCATAGAAAAAAAAACAAGATATTTTCACAACAAAATCAGTCAAGTCTTGTGACAATTGAAAAAAAAATGGCGTTACCATGTAATACGCATTGATGCAATATTGTCATTTTCCCGGGTGTCATGTGTCTTACGGCAGTCTTACCTGGAATCCAGTCGTGGGAACAGTATCATTTATTGTACCACGAAATGGCAGTGGTATGTTCACGACTTGTCACCGGTAGGAAGGGCAGAGAGAATATGGCAACGTTTTTTAAGACAGATAAAAAACAGTTAACTTGTAGACAGCTTTGGAAAGCAAGATCAAGCCTATTTAGGACTTAAACTATGTACATATAAAGTTATGATAGTTATACAACGTTAATAGCGCAAAACCTCTCGTGGGGTAACTAAGCCCATGTTACTGAACAATGTTTAATCTAAAAAATTTCTTGCATTTACAAAAATTTATACGAAAACGCCTAAACCCGGAACAACTATTTGTAGATAAATAAAATAAATAAATACATAAATATTCGACAACTATCACACAACGCCATCTAGTCCCAAGCTAAGCAGAGCTTGTGTTATGGGTACTAGACAACTGATAAACATACTTTATATTTCTAAATACATAGTTATTATAGATTAATTACACCCAGACACAGAACAAAATGATTATGCTCATCACACAAACATTGGTCCTGGGTGGGAATCGAACCCACGACCCCCGGCATAGCAGTCAGGGTCACTAACCACTAGACCAACAGGCCTGTCTGAAGAAGATCATAGAAATATTAGCTCCGTGCGGAAATCGAACCCACGACACACAGCGCAGCAGTCCAATCGCTCAGCCACTGCACCAACCGCCAACATTGAGTCACCAATGTCTCTGAATTACGAGTTGTAACTCATGGGTTCGAGATCAACCGCTTATTTATTTTTTAAGCTTGCATGACCTATCATGACGTTTTAGTTCCAGTGTGGGAGCGAGGTGGCACTAGACGACTTGTATAGCTCTGTCTCGTTCCCACACTGCACTGGAACTACTATACTCTTTAAGACATTGTAGTCGACCACCAGATTTGAAAGTGTATATATGGCGAATGTAGTATGTTAGAAGCAGGCTGGTAGAGCGCTGAAGTTTCTGCTTACCCCATTTAAAAATGTTGCGAGTTACATCATCATCTGCCTAGCCTTTTCCCAATTGACGACTGGCCTGTTGGTCTAGTGGTTAGTGACCCTGACTGCTATGCCGGGGCCGCCGGGGGTCGTGGGTTCGATTCCCAACCAGGACAAATGTTTGTGTGATGAGCATGATCATTAATTGTTCTGTGTCTGGGTGTAATTTATCTATATTATGTATGTATTTAGAAATATATATGTATGTTTATCAGTTGTCTAGTACCCATAACACAAGCTCTGCTTAGCTTAGGACTAGATGGCGTTGTGTGATAGTTGTGAAAATATTATATTATAATTATATTGACTTAAGAGCAGACAGACTTAAAAGCCTCTGACTAACTGACTTCCAGTCGAACCAGATGCAGCTGAAAATCAATACTTCTTTTACATAGAGCGGCTGCCTATCGAAGCTTCACAACTCAGTAACTGGGTAAGATAGGTTGTCAGGCTTTAGAACTTCTCACTAACAGTAACGATTGTCAAAGGATCTATCAATGGCAGCCGGGAACAACGACTTTACGTGCTTTCCGAGGCACGAAGGAAACTCGCTATAAGATCGATGATCGATTTTTAGATTTTTGACAGTTGTTACTTTTAGTTCGAAGCTCGAAAGTCTGAAAACCATAGTTTTAACGAGACGTAGAGCTATATTGCAAACAATTACAATGCAAGGCGACCCAAATATAGTTGGGAAAAGGCAAGGCATATAATAAATAATAATAATAAATATTCATAAAACGTTTTTACAGAAATGGGTGTAAACGTAGCCACAGAAATATAATATAGTTAAGTCTTATATACTAGTTAAATAGTTCATAAATAAAAACAGGTGTCTAAGGAAAGAACATAGGTACAAGATATTTAACTAGGTAATTAAATTAAAAGTAGCGACCTGCCTGAACTAAGATACTAAAAACCTGTGTTTCAGGCCATCACTTCAACGTCATTTAATTGGGGTAATTTGTGTAAACTAGATCACAAATATGATTGAGATCTACTTCATAATTAGGTCAATCCAATACTACGTCTTTTAAAACAAACAGAACTGCCTTCAAAGCACTTTAAATTATATTCATTCTACTTATGTAAACAAGCGTTCATTCACATGACGTTTCCTGTATTTGTGCTAAGTAATAACTTTACCATTGATAAAGTAAGTGAAATGAGCACCAAGTTGAACTTGAACGTTGTGAAATTATAACTTTTTGCTGCATCAGGACAATTCCCACGTTTCTTATGTTATGTTTGCTGTTTTACTTACATATACTCAAGACTTTTTTCCCATGAGGTAGGCAGATACAGAACACAAATTAATACTCAATTATTTTGACTGGCCTGTCGGTCTAGTGGTTAGTGACCCTGACTGCTATGCCGGAGGTCGTGGGTTCGATTCCCACCCAAAACAAATATTTGTGTGATGAGCATGATCATTTGTTCTGTATCTGGGTGTAATTTATCTATAATAAGTATGTATTTAGAAATATATGAGTATGTATCAGTTATCTATTCGAAGATATGTGACATCTACCAATCCGCACTGGGCCCGCGTGGTGGATTATGGCCCACTCCCTCTCTCAGAGAGGTGGCCTGTGTCCCAGTAGTGGGAACATTATAGGCTGATGATGATGATGATCAGTTATCTAGTACCCATACACAAGCTCTGCTTAGCTTGGGACTAGATGGCGTTGTGTGATATTTGTGGAATATATTGTTATCTAATGATTTACCTTAGACGACGCGACGAACCCGGCAAGCTTTTAGCCCTATGGGATCCCCGTCAGCGTCCGTTTGTTGACAATTCCTTGCAGCAGTGCTATTTAAATACCTACATAAAAATCAATTGCTGTTTGTTAGTCTCGCTAAAACTCGAGAACGGCTGGACCGATTTGGCTAATTTTGGTTTTGAATTATATTTGGAAGTCCAAGGCTGGTTTAGAAATTGAGTATTTACGAAAAAATCTAAATATCAACCTTACAAACTAAGCCTATGTCTTTGATTATATAATGTCATTATATAATGTGAAAATGACACTATATAATCAAAGGCCTATGTACACTGATGACCGATTGATGAGCCAAGTAGAAAAGGAAAATTCCATCAATTGTAATTAGTACCTATAGGTACTTATGTATGACGTCCGTATTTATGAATATACGTAAGTTTTTATGTAAGTTTTTAGTAATTATTATACGTAGTTAGGTTTGATGTAAAGATACGCATTTAAGTAAATAATGCCAAACATACAGTTTATTTACCTATTCACCTGAATAACTTGGTTTATGTTTTCAAAATAAACAATTGTTTTATTTCCAGAAATAAATGTGAAATGTGACAACTTCGGTATTTATCTAAACTGTGGGTAGGTAAATGATATTTATTTTGCAAGTTGATTGGTAAAAACTTACACGTCAAAAATGTTTTTGAAGCTACATGAGCCCCGTGTTTCGTACCTGACTACTCTGAGAAGAAACATCCGAATCAAACTCAGAGGTCACTCTCTCTTTTAAAGTCCATAAATTAAACTTTTCAAGTCATACGAGGACCATGCAGGGTCTGAAATGGTCTTTTAAGGACCACACAGGCTTTGAGTGGACCTGTCCGGTCATTGCAAGCATTTGTAAATTATACAAATATACACCTATGTTATGTAGTAAGCTATGATTTGTCGATCTGAAGGTGAGAAGCTTGAAAGTCTGACAACCAGTCTTGGTAAGGGGTATTACCCGGTTACTGTGTTGTGGAGGTCAGATAGGCAGTCCAAGCTCCATGTTGCTCAATAAAATAATGATACTTATTCAGCTGCTTCCAGTTCGATACCAACGTTGGAAAAGACTAGGCAGATGATGAATATGATGATGGATGATGTAGTAGTTATAGTAAAAAAAGATCTATCTAAGATCTAAGATCTTCATTGTTTTTTTATTACGAGGTAAAATCATCAAAGAGTCCTCCCGCCTAGGGCAGGGCGGGAGGGACTGTCAAACTTGTACTGAGTAAAATCCACGGTGTCCTTCGATAGCCCTAGTTATGTTCCGGGGCCACGGTAACATCAAGCCTGTTATTCTTTACGTAGGTAGGTGGGAGAAATTCAGCTTACCTTTGATCATTGCGCTCGTATTGAATTTGTAAAAGTACTAAAATATAATGTACTTGATATTACTCGAACTTGACTATATTTGTACCTACACCAATTTAAAAACAAAGAGCAAGACTAAAATGTCAATATAAGACCATTATTATAATACCTGATTTCACAAAAACTATCGATTGATTGATAGATAATCCGCTTTCAGCTCTTAAAAAAGAGTCATTCAATATCTATCAAGTGCATACAGCCTATATCTACTGTTAATTTCATAGAATATAATATACAAATTATAAAATCAACAAACACAAATGGTCAAATGACCGCACATAACCTACTCGTTGTATCTAAGATTACAATTAGTTTACAGTAACAAATACTTTGTTTATAAAAACAAGGTGTCAAGTACACTGCGGCGCCTTTTGCCGCCAATTCCGCTGTCACACCGGGCGGTCTTTTAGGTTAGGTTAGGCGCCATTTTAAATTATTGTTGTGTCAATTGATTTCTTTAGTGATATTGTTTGTTTAAGGGCTTACGTCCATGGGGAGTTTTTGAAGCGATACTGTCGCACGAGCAGATGAACACTATAAATGAAAAAAACACTTTAAAAATATAAACAAACTATACGCAACGACAGCTTCGCGACTGTTTCGCGTTGGCATCGCAATTACATCACTGTGGCAGTGGGTGCGGGGTCTTAATTGGAATATTTCATAACACACTCAATAAATCAATAATGTTTAATTTTATTTTATTTTATTTATTTATTTATTTGTCTTCAGGCAACGAAGGCCCATAGATAAAATACACAGATATAAAGTTATAAGTAATAATAAATTAATACATATTCAATACAATCAGTGTTAGTAAATAAAACATAAACCTATATTAGTAACACTTCACTATCACTGCACTGACTTTGTGCCGTCGTGTGGAATAGTCCCGCGGAAGCGACGGAACACCACGTTCTGGGGCCAAAAGCTTTCTTCTAACACCAGGTTGAGGTAGCACGTCGGAATGCGCACTACAAACGCCTTGAAGTTGACGTTGCAGCGCGACTCCAACAGGTGCACCCTTGCTGTGTAGTTCAACTTTCCGCGCACGTACTCAACGATGTCCTCTGCCTCAGTGGTGTAGTGGAGGCGCGAGATGTACACCGGAGTGTTCGGTTTCGCTGCACGTAGCTTAACGTTGGGCTCCATAGGAGCCTTGCCGCAACGGTTCATACTGCTTCGCTGCCGGCGCTTCCTCCGTTGCACCATCACGAAGCCGTCATCAATAATGTTTAATGATAAATAGGTTTAATGACTACAAGCAAGTAGGATTACTGATTTTGAGGCATTGAAAAAGAGTTTAATTCTGGGACACAAGCAGCCTCTATGAAATCGAGTGGATTATAAGTAATCCACCACGCGGGCCCATTGCGGATTGAAAATGGCTCATGTCTTCAAATTTTAGTTCTAGGACATACTGGTTTCCTCACAATGTTTTCTTTTACCGTTTTGGGTTGATGGTGATGAAATAAATTACGCATAGTGATGCCCAAGGGGCTAGGCTGGACCCACCTTAATTTCGTAAATCATCGGTCGGATAAATGGTTAATTTTGATAAATTTCAACAAACCTTCATAGCGGACAATCCTGTGGATATAAATTCCTAAATATTAAATCATTTTCAACTTCTAACTTCTAGAAATCTTCCTAAAATGACCGGGATTTAAAATAACAAGCTATCTATAATTAAAATTAATTATCCAAACATTTTCGAACAAGCACCCTTCTACATCGAAATCCCTAAATCACTCGAATCTCACTTAATAAGGGTTGTTATCTGACACCAAACGACGGTTACACCCCCGTTAGTAAACAGCCAATCAGCGAGCGAGAATCTCACCCCCTCGTAAATATCGACCAATGAGGATGCAGTATTTCCTCAGGTGCGTTTAGGTGTTGGATTACTTTAACGGATGCTTAAAAAAGTGATTTCGGGATTAAAATTGGTATCAAAAGTGTTTTTTGGCGTGTATTGAAAATGTTGGACTTTTTTTATAATGATGTATGTAACATTTTTGGAACTTTTGAATTGATTATATGCTTACTTTAAAGCTAAAACTTTAACCCTTAAACAAACGCGAGCCGGTATGCATTTTTTTTTAAAGGTTGCATTGTATTTTAGGTAATTGAGGGTCACTGATTTCATATTTTGAATCAAAATTTAAAAAAGAATAGGGGATGGGGTAGTTTTTCTGGTGGTAAATAATTTACCATTATCCGTTCATGACTACGAAATTTTTGATGTTGGTGGTAAAATTGTTACCATTGTCCATTACGGTTTAATTTTCGATTCTTGACTAGTGACTTCCTCTTGGTTCTACTCATAATATTTATTTTAAATTTTGGAAATGAAACATTTTATATTTTTAATATTTTTTATTAGTATTGCGTATTACCTATCTTATAGTATTGCTTATATTAAATTTATTTTCTTTGATATATTGAATATCTGAAATAAGCAAAGTATTAATTGACGCGTTACGTAAGAACTTTATATGAACTTCTCAAAATATTTATTTAGCTTTTTGCAGTCCAAACAAAATATACAAAAAGACAACCGATTTTTATATAGATAATCTAATATTTTTCAACGTGGGATCGGACACGGGTAAGATATTTACCACATATTTGAAACATCTAAATTATATGAATAAGTCAATTGCAAATGCTGCTAACGCGTGAGATTATTCAAAATATGTTATAGTTTTGGAATTTGCATCGGAAAAGTACTTATCAGATTTTTTCTTAAACAAACTTTTAAAATTTCTGAAAACACCCGCCAAAAACTCGACTTTTTTCACAACAAAACCGTTGAGTCAACTTTGACATTACCTTACAGTGACAAATCACGTTGACAGGTTGTCAAATGAAATAAAATAGATAAACAAATTATTATAGATTATAAATATGTGATATTTATACCTTTAGTGTCACCGTATTAAAAGTTAGAGTGCATTATTTAAAAAAACACGATGTGGTAATATATATACCTTTATTTGAATAAGGGTTAAATGCTTTATTTATTTTTTTTTCTTTTCCTTTTTTTGCGTGGTAAAATGTCTAAATAAGTCCTCTCGTCCTGGGTGGAGCGGAAAGGACTGTCAGACTTCTATTGAAAAATAAAAATCCAGCGAAGATGGCGACATGACTTGGACCGCTTCAAGGACTGGAGAAGTGGAAAGAGCCCAGCGGTGGGCAAATTGTTATGAGTTGAAATCAATGATATTAGAAACCCAGCCCGATAAAACTTTGAAATTATCCTAAGGGAACCGTTATAAAAACTATCCTATATGATAAGCCAGATTTATAAACTATCTGTGTGGGTACCCATCCAACGCCGTAAGGCATTTTACTCAAAAAAAAAATATTAGTCAGAATTATAAAATATTAAGAAAATGTTAGACCCGAACTTTTTCTTTTGTCACATAAACCAAATTGACGAAGATACAACGCTTAACGCTTCTAAAAATCACAAAACGCCACTCAGTCGTTACAATTTTTCAAGCGTAATGACGTCACAAACCCCCACTCCTGAATTTGGAAGCATTTTATCTTTGTCAATATTCATTGATTAAAAAAATATATATATATCCATTATTTTTCAATATTATTACTGACGGACTGAAAAGATTTTCAATTTATTTATGCCGTAAAATATTCTATTTTGCTTGAAAGAGACAGACATCCATCTATCCTTAAAAATATCACATTTAAATAATATAATATTTGTTAGAAGAAGATTATTATTTCTTTCCATAGACGAGAATCTTCCTTCCACACACGGAATTCCAACGGATTAACCCATAACAGAAGCATTTATAAAACGAAACAAATGGCAATCTAAATCCGATCGCCATTCGTTTCAACAAACATTGTGTGATATTTATTTGATGTGGAGCAATGATAAGGGATTTTCCTCACTCAGAAATGTTCTCACGTGATGGATCGATACGGGAGAATTTTGAAGGAAGTAGCGTTTTTTTGGGATTAGGGAGGTGTGAAATTCTATTATCGTTGTAGTTTTACAAGAACACTGTTGGCTGAGTGGTCATACAAATATCACAGTTGTTGGCTGTGGTTTCGAACCTAAATAGATGCATTATTTTGTGATACTTAATTGTTTAATCTAATCAACACCGTTCTCTACAACTGTTGGCTGCAGGTCTGCAGCTGAAAATCAGCGTCAGGTGGCAAACTTTGTGCTGTCATCTGCGGTATTATGCTGAGCTTTTGGCATTAAGAATTGTTTTTATTCTAGTTATAGTGCCGATAAATTCAATTTTTTTCTTTATTTCGAAAGGAGAGAGATTACTTATGAAGAAAATGACATTTCCTTCAACCGAGAATTTGAAAACGTATGGCATCGACCAACCCGCGTATTGGATACTTAACTGATAGATTAGATACTCTATTTTTTTTTCATACAGATAATTCTTGTGTGCCAGTATCCGAAACCATTACCACTTTATTAAATCAACTTCTTCTATCCTAACTACCGATTTGTCCCGCTACTTTTTCTTCCACAGCTAAACTACTAAGAATAGGCAAAGGCAACGTGTTTTGGGGGTCTTATAGAATGACTCATGTGAGCGCCAGTTCTCAGCCTAACTTTTCTTCTATTGTGGTGAAATCATCAAATGAATTCTCCCACCCAGAGCAGGGTAGGAGAGACTGTCAGACTTGTACTGATTAAAATCCACGGGTTTCATTAATAGCCCTTTATGTTTCGGTGTCACGGTAATTCGTTAGTCCCGTGACTGTTAGCCTAACTTGAATAAATAAAGCTGAGAACATTTGGTTTTGAATAATACACGTAAAACCCAATTAGCATTTTTACAGAACTCAAAAACCATTTCATCCATCCTGAATTGCGATTTGGATCAAAAATGATATGGCGTCCATACTTTTTAATATCTCACTCAAATGTACATTTGAGTACACAGGACATCTTTTCAACATCCTAATCCATTTTTTCCCGCCACTTCATTACGTCAAGTACGTCAAAAGGGCGGGATAGTTGACACTAGTGTTGTGCCGTGTCCGCGGGGGACAAATGCGCAATAGTTTATTGTTAACGTCAGATTTAGCGATGTAATGCTCATTGTTGGTGATTTGTATGTAGGGTTGGCACTTCTGTGAAGGTTTTAAGCAAATACTGGAAATGGTCGTTCAGAATTCAGCTGAGCGGACTCCTCTAACTGAAGAAATTATACCATATCAAGTGCGCTGGAAAAATAAAAAAAAGAATTTTCTTACATAAATCAATATAGACACTTAAGGGTGCTAAAGTATGCATTGTACGTTTTTTTCCTTTCATATAGAGCTAGAAAAATAATTATCAGTATCAAGCCAGTTACATAGTTATCTATTCAAAATATTTCGTTTATTGGAAGGTCAGTCAATCTCTTTTACCCGACCACATCAAAAATATAACGGTCATAATTTAACCAATCCCTTTGCGAATGACCTTTACTTTATTTATGGCATAATAATGTGCTGCCATAACATCTTTTATTCTGAACGAAGCGCATGTATATATAATTAATTGTGTAAAAATGTGTAAAATGCAAAACCTAAATGGTCAACCCTAATGCATAGCACACAAGTGTTCACAATAGGGTTGTTCATTTGCACCCGCGGTCTGTTGTCGCTTTGTGTCGCCCCCTGACACTCGCAGCAGGATTAACAGGCACGCCTTTGCCCAACAGGATCAAGATGTTTAGAAAAAAAGTTGTGAAAAAAAGATTATGGTGGCAAAAAAAGGTCGCAATAGTGTAAATGAATTTTATGAAGTTAACGATTAATATAGTTATTTTGTTTAAACAAAAGCTAGATTGCTTTGGGCAGTAGACTTAATAACGTCAAATATATATCAATTCACAGATTATTGAATGGAGTTAGGTAGAAACCATGAAACATCACCAACTACGATCCTTACATGTTCGTTTCTCCTCTTCAACGTTCATGTGGTCATACAACACATAATATACATTTCATCATCAGCGTATAATGTTCCCACTGTTGGGACACTGGCCTCCTCTTTGAGAGAGGGAGTGGGCCATTATCCACCACGCTTGCCCAGTGCGGGTTGGTAGATGTCACATGTCTTCGAATTTATGGTTCTAGGACATGCCGGTTTCCTCACGATGTTTTCCTTCACCGTTTTGAGAGCAGTGGTGATGAAATAAATTACACAAAGTAATGTGCCTGGCTGGGTTCGAAGCCACGACCTACAACTCGTAAGTCGAGGCCGATAACACCGGGCCACCACGGCTCCATATATACATTTAGCCATAATATAAGCACGCGTTGAAAAGGTGGTTCAATATTTCAATTTACATGTTTTCTTCTTAGTCATCATCAGCCTATAATGTTCCCACTGCTGGGACACAGGCCTCCTCTCTGTGAGAAGAAGTGAGCAATAGAGTCTCTTCTTATTGTCTCTAACAAATTAATATAATAAACTTGCCCAGAATTTCGCTGCTTCCAATAATATGCTACAACATTTTAATCTTTTAAATAATCTACAAAATCCATTATTCCATTTCAATTTACCATATTCCAGTAAATTCCGATAAAATCACTATTACAATCTGTTGCGTAGTAACAATGGGGGTGTTCATTTGTCAACCCCGCCATTGTGTAACTGGCCTAACACAGGATTAACAGCGTCACGCCTTTGCCCAACTGAATGGAGTAGAAAAAAAAGGAAAAAAAAGTTTAGCGTGACACGATGGAGATTTATTGCAGTTCGAATTTGGAAGGGCGTAAAATCGTTATAATTGGACTAGTTGGCCTTTGTCTCGTTGGTCCAGTGGTCACGCTACTTCGGAACATGAGATTCTGGGGTTCTAGATTTGAATTCCAAGTGGTCAAAGTGTTACTGGAATTTTCTATTAGGATTAGTAGCTACGGAGACTATTCTTCCCCGCCCGGTCTACGACAATACCTAAGCTCGCTATCTATTACCTACGTATGGAACTTAAAAATAAGTATCTAGCAAAATGTTTAACATAATTTTGTTTGATGAGTTGATAATATCGACAAATGAGTCCTCCTGCATTTGCGTTCCAGGGCTATGGTAACCTGATTAGAAAGTCCCGCAACCCCGGCAGACATAGTCATACACAGACTTCTGTTAGAACAGAAAAGACTAGAGTCAAGACACTCAAAACAACCGTGACCCTGGAACGTTAAGGGGTATTGAATTTGGGTCAGCACAAGTCTGACAGTCCATCCCATCCCGCCCTGGGTGGAAGGACCCATTTGATGATTTACCAAGATATTAAATAAAAATGAGTCAAGAACAAACCAATCTCAAATAAAAATAAAATATCTAGTTTTCATAAAAAAATTGAGCTATCGCTCCACGTAACTAAACGATACATAGAATTTTTAGGGATTAATCCATCTTCTTATATTATATATGTAACAAGTTCATGCTAAATTACATTACAACAATACATTCAAGTGACAAGAATTCTCAAAACATGAATTCATTCGAACTTTTTTTCCAAAGCTCTGATTTTTATCTTATTCAGACCATTGCATTCAATAGATGTCGCAAATGTGTGATAATCCGCTTTATATCCTTGGGATTATTCAGAAGCAGGTTCATTTTGTCTGAACCTACCTTTATGGGAGATTTGGTGGAGTTCTTATCTATCAATGTGGATCATTTATTTCGTTGATGTAAAATCATGTTTTGTTATGAAATAATGTTTTGCGAATTATCACAATTAAATATTTTGATTTTAGGCTACATGGTAATAGAGCCATTATTTCTGTACCAACCAGACCTGGCCATTTCCCCTGTCAAAAGTCATGGTAATCGACATCATCTCCTTCTTTTTAGGGTTCCGTAAATCAAAAAAACGGAACCTTAGGATCTCTTTGTTGTTCGTCTGCCAAAACCCTTTTTCTCAGGAACACGCGTGGAAGTATCAAACTGAAATTTATATAAATTACGATTACTCATATTACATATTAAAAATATATGAATAATTCCGAAATTTTATAATTTTTTACTTATTATATCACTGAAAAAAAATACTAAATTTCAAAGATATTTTGCAAGGAACGAAAAATTGAGCTGCGAGCAGGATTCGAACCTGCGAATACTAAATTTTTAGATCTTCATTCGTTTTGTAGCTCATTTTGTTCATCATCAATGGGTTTAGATGAAAGGTGCACAGATAGTTTATCACCTATATTAACAAAGTGTATACTCTCTACTAAGTCTGTGAATTCTGTGATTAACACATAGGATAGATTTAAACCCGATTTTATCTTCCCGCGGGATAATTTTTGAGATGTAGCGGGCGAAGCCGATGGTAACAGCTAGATGAACTTTAAAGCTACTTTTGCTTATGGAATAAATCATTTTCAAAGACGGAACCCTTCATTGTGCGTGGTCCGACACCGACACCTTCTTCACCAGTTTTCTTTCCAAAGAGATTTGTAATACAAAATTGTTGATGCCGTGCGTCAGTCGCGCTGTCTAGCAACGCGACTACTAGACTGCGCAAGACTGAGGGACTTTTTACCTAGTGGTAAAAAGTTTTTGATCACAACTTTCTTCGTGATGTACCGTCTATTGCTCGTATATAGTTTAATGTCTTTGTTTCTTTCATATACTTGTCATCTCTCACACAACCCATGCATGATTAATTTTTTCTTCGGATAATAATATTCTCATAATCCCCGCTATACCTACATGCCTGCTTACCCCACCTCGTTGTAACGACAAGGCATAGTCATGTAACCCGACTCGAGACATAAACAGTCTCTGATGTCGCCATTATTTCTACCATTCAAGTGAACTATTGTAATACGAACTACAAGATGGCGGCGATCATAAAATGTCTTCCTTCCATCTTTTAGATGGAATGTTTTGTGATGTTATGTTACATCGCGACTGTTGATAACTCGTGTACACATCAAGCTATACAAAACCAGTATTAGCTGACTTTTCATTGTGTGTTAAAATCGTACGAAGCGAGACCAAGACTAAACTGGTTTTGTATAGCCTGATGTGTAGCCGTGTGTCCTACAATAGGGTGCCTTCATAAGAACCCTGACAGATGTTGGCCTTATGAGGCCTCATTAGTTTGCTCGATACTGATCCCTGATCAGACGGAGAGCTACCCAGTCTCGACGTCCCCAAGCTGCGGTGCGGTAGTCAGAAGTCACCCCTTTATGTTTAAGAATCTTGCAGTCTTTTTTCAAAACAGTATTTTACTGCATAAATAAATTGAAAATCTATTTAGTCCGCCAGTAATAATATTGGAAAATAATGGACACGTATTTTTTGTTTTTTTTTTTAAATCAATGAATATTGACGAAGATAAAACGCTTCCAATTTCGGGAGTCGGCTTGTGACGTCATTACGCTTGTAAAATTGTAAACGACCGAGTGACGTTTTGTGATTTTTAGAAGCGTTATATCTTTGTAAATTTTCATTGTGACAAAAGAAAAAATACTTTCGGATTTATAAAAAAAAATGGGTAAAATACCCTATTATGTGCTTCTGCATCTCATACATCGAGAATCATCATCCACATTATAAATAGCATGTCTCCATATCATGTTCTTCAGCTAATAAAATGACAGTTACATTTCACGCGACGTCGCTCGCAAGTCGAGCGTGCTGCCTGTTCTATTGTTTCAAAGTATTATTAAATTGTGACTAAATCTTGATCAAGTCGAGGAGCTCGTGGCTAAATAATTACAGCCGCACAGGCCGATCTACCGGGTTAAACCGCCCTTGCCGAGGTTGGTCTGTAGATGGGTAACCATCTATCTGCCGAGATTGGTCTGCGGATGGAACATCTGTCATAGCGAGTTTCCTCCGTGTCTCGGAAAGCACGAAAAGCCGTTAGTTAGCCGGCTGTCATTTGTAGATCTTTGACAGTCGTTAATCACAGTCAGAAGCTCAAAAGTCTGACGATCAGTCTTACCATGGGGTATCATATTAGCCAGTTATTGGGCTGTGGAGATCCGATAGACAGTCACTACATCTAAAATACTGATATTCAGCTGCATCCGGTTTGACTGGAAGCTGACCCCAATATGGTTGGGAAAAGGCTAGGCAGATGATGATGACGGTTCAGTCAATTTGAAAAATCAGGACATTTTTTTTTTTTTTAACGTGGTAAAATCATCAAATGAGACCTCCCGCCCCGGGCAGGGCGAGAGGTACTGTCAGACTTTTACTGACTAAAATCCACGGTGTTCTTCAGTAGCCCTTTATGTTCCGGGGTCACGGTGATGGTATGAGTCCCGCGACCCCGGCAGGCTTTGGCCCTCTGAGAGGGGGCCCCGTCATTTTGCTGACAGCTCTTTGAGGCGCGCGTGGAACACGACGCGCCTGAAAAATCAGGACATAACATAGAATTAAATGCCGTTGTTTTTATTGCGTACAATGCTCCTGATTTATTAATATCTGATTTCCATCTAATATTAGGTAACAAAAAAAAAATAACGTGACACCAAACCCAACAGAATCCAAAAAAAAATGTCAAACTTCCAAAAATTTAATAGTGACACAAATATGACAAATTGGTTGCAAAAAATGAACGAACATATTCCTCACGGATTCCTGTAAAGTTTTTTATTGAATGACTAAAAATGCAACCGTTTCAAGTATTTATTTTGGTTTTTTTGTCACACGACACCTCATTATAGCTACTGAGTTTGTTTTTTAAATCAATGGCGAAGGGTGGAACTTTGGCATAAAGTGGATGCGACGTGACATGATTTGCTATTCCTATACTTATTTAATTAAAATACTCCAGAGCGTTAGTCACCATCAGACCGCTGACTAAATACCACCCTGTTCCATTAATTGCCCTTTGCGTTTCACGGCCCCGGTGCTTTTTAGACAGCTCTGCTATTGAAGACATCTAAGATGAATAAGAAGCATTTTTTTCTTTCTTTTATTGGTTGATTTACTTAGCTTGTTGGAGCTCAGTAGGTTTTTTGCCAACACAATAATTAATCATAAAATCTCGATAATTGAATAGGTAGGGCTCATGTTCTAGAGATCGGCAAAATTATCTAAGCTATTATAAATGCAAAAGTCTCTGAGGATGGATGTATTGTGTTTGTCAGTTTTTCAAGAAAATTCTGAATTAAGCTTCTTTTATTTTCATTAAAAAAATGGTATAGAGATTTATCCTGTATCGTGGGTGCTCTACATTTGTGAATTTAAAAAAACACATTCACAAATGTAGAGACCAAATATTGCTCCTTGCAGCAATCGAACCCGCGATATGCAAAGCAGCATTCCAATCACTCAGCCACTGCGCCAACGGTGCCGTCTTGTATGTTAACATTATAGGATACTTTTTATCTCGGCAATATTACGTTTCCGTGGGATAATTTTCGTCCTCAACGCAAGCGAAGCCGCAGGCAAAAGCTAGTAGTCATCATCATCAGCCTATAATGTTCCCACTACTGCGACACAGGCCTCCTCTTTGCGAGAGGAAGTGGGCCACAATCCAACACGCGGGCTCAATGCGGTTTGGTTGTGTGTCACATAATTATCTTCGAATTTTTGGTTCTAAGTAGGACATGCCAGTTTCCTTACGATGTTTTCCATCACTGTTTTGAGAGCAGTGCTGATGAAATAAATTGTTAGTGGTAGTGGCTCGAACCCACGACTTACCACTCATAAGTCGGGGCCGATACCACTTGGCCACCTCTGCTCTCAAAGCTAGTAGTCGTATCCACACAATTCTTTCACAGAAAGAAAGTCTACACTATCTTTTTTGTGGCAATAAATCTGTCAAGAGCAAAGTCGCGGGGTGTCGCTAGTCGACACCGCACATTACACTCGCTAGGTTAATTTACTTAATTAAAGGTTAAAAATTCAGTTTTTGTAGCTAAAAAACCCATACCTTATTGGAAAAAATCTTTAGACTAACCTAACGTATGGATACTACTGAATATTATCTGTTGAGCAGGATTTCTTATTTTGCTAAAAAATTGTAACTGCGCTTAGAAAAGCTAATAATTGGGAATCGAAGCCAACCCTTTTTTTTACTTGCTAAAATCATCAAATCGCACCCTTCCTGTAAGAAAGCGGTAAGTGAAATCGGCCAACTTTTCAGGAGCTTAAAAAAACGTGTTCATGATTGTAAAAAAAATCCTAGGAAAACCTTTTATAGATCAAAAGATGGCATTTAGCAGCGGTGAAATGATAGAGTTTCCGATTTTTCATTGTGTTATGTATACTGTGAGATAAGGTTGAATTATACGGTTACTCAAATAATCCCCGAAACTGTTACAAAAGATGCCGATGTAAATATGGATATTGCTTTGTTGTCATCGTTGGTGTACCGCATTACCTGCGTTAAGTGTAGTTATTCCATTATTCATGCTCCAATTTTAGGTTAGTCCGAAAGTGTAAGTATCACTTACGTAGTTTTTACACGAAGAAGTCATTTAAGTAAACATAAATACATACTTTTTGCATGCGAAAGTATCTACGTTATACTGGAGCTTCTGAAATAACTTGTTTTTGTTGGAAAAAATATTCGAATAATGAAGTATAACATCGTAAACTTCTGTTTTACTGTTCACAGATTGTCGTATACAAAATATGTATGTCAGTACTATACAGATTTCAAATAGTTAAAAACAATATAATCTGCTGTGTTTTAATCACATTAATCGATTGACATTATGTTTTTAGGTGTGCGAAGAAAAAACCTGCCATAGAAGCCTATGGTATGTAAAATGAAGTGCCTAAAAGCTAACTAAACGGATATCTTCTATCAATTACTAAAACACAGAAAAAAATCCTTTGTTATTGTTGAAACGTCTTGATTCTAATCTGGTAACGACCTTTAATGAAGTAACAGTATTTGTTCACTTCCATCACTAGCTTATGCCCCTAACCTAACAGCATTCAGTCCCATCCGAAGGAAAAATAAGTAAATCCTGGTATTTTATACAAAAGAAGTTTTATTCTAAATCGACACCAGGGTTTCCGCGGAGTAGGTGAGTATTGGTAAAACAAAGGCTTTATAAACGCATATTTTTCACGCTCACGCTTGTGAAGCTTCCCAAAGGCGGCGCGGTGGTTGCTTTAGCAATCCGTGCGGGAATTTCAGACGCCAGTCAATTGTCGTTGGAGACTAGTCCCCGAGATATTTAAAATGCGGTATCCAATGATACAGAATTCAACTTAACGGTTGAGCTGACATCGTCACGTCCCCTTTTTTTTAAGTGATAAAATCATCAAATGAGTCCTCCCACCCCGGGCAGGGCGGCGTTCCCTTGGTAGTTGTTTTCTAACTTGGGTTTTCTTTACGCTTATTACTAGCCAATTCTAGAATAGGAGGCCTGAATGTTATTAAGATAGTCTTGGAGAGTTTCCACACGATCAACTAACACGCATATATCATCAGCATTGATAGATAGATAGAATATACTTTATTGTACATCAAAATTGTTACACAACTATTATAAACACTACAATTTCTATGGTTACAATGGCGGTCTTATCGCTAATAGAGATATCTTCCAGAAAACCAGAGTGTGTCAAGTACGGGAACCCAAGATGTCGAAGACACTTTTATCAGTGCGAAAATCGAGTTCAATCTGTCCAAGACTATGATGTAGTAGAGCAACATTTAGCAGAGCCGAGAAATAGAGTAAAAATAACGTGGGAGCCATGACACAGCCTTGCTTCACATCGCTGGTTATATTTATTGGGGTCTAAAACCGCATTGCGTCTCTGGAAGTATCTGTTCCACAGGGTTTGATAAGCGGCTATCGATGACATAAACCAGTACCGTCCTAGTGGAAGACAGGAGATAGGTGCCTCTGTAAGAACCACGGTCCAATAATTCACCTTTATCCTTATAAAATTTGCAAATGGAGGCATTTTTCCAGTCTTGGGGTACAATTTCGGCTTCCCATACCTTGAGTACTAAGTTGAAGAGCCCACTTTGTATTTGTGGGCCAGCATATTTGTAAACCTATGATGGTAGACAGTCGGCTTCTGGTGTTTTACCGTTCTTCAATCTTTTGACGGCTGACATGTTTTACCAAGGGTTGATGGATTTGCTAAGCTCTCCTTGATGGGGCGGCATTCAAGATTTCCAATGTATGGTAAATCTGTTATCTGAGAGCAGAGATTCAGAGCGTCATTGAAATGTTCAGCCCACCTATCTTGGATTTACTTATGTTCTGTCAGTTTACAGTCCCTGTCACGAGCATATAATAATGTATTGGTGCCGTTTTCTCAATTTGGGTCCGAAAATTGTTTTCAAGCCTTCTTCGATAAATCTACTCGTTTGATTTGTGTCAGCACAGAGTTGCATGTGTTTTGCTATATCCAGCCACTGTTGATTTTTAAGTCACGGATCTTAATTTTTAGTTCGAATTGAATGGATTTTCGTCTATCGGTGTTTGATAGAAATCTCAGTTCTAGTTTGTGGCTTTCAAGAAATGCTCTGATTTCCTTGCCTATGTAAGTTATCGAACCAGTTCTGGTTTTCCTTCAGTGGTTATGGTATAGTACATGACACGATATCATAAAGATTTTTGGCATACAAATGTCTTGGCGCTGTGACAACACAAACATTCACTGGTTTCTTATGCGCTGCGCGTTGACGATTTTTATTTACAAACGCATCTTCGATCGAATTAGTCGATGCGATTTGATGATGGTCTGACAAACACCCAGCACTTCATACCCCACATAGGTCTTGTCACCAAGACGTGGTTCAGATCTTTTTTAAACACAATAATGTAATTCATAAGGTGCTATTGCTTGGATCTAGGGTGCATCCACGAGGTCTTATATTTATCTGCTAGGCGAAGGAGGTATTAGTCAGGCACAGGTCAAACTTTGCGCACAAAGTGACAAACTCCAAGCCATTAGCATTGCAGTTTCAAACTCCATGCCAACCAAGGGTACCACGCCATGCTTCGTAATCATCAATCAATTTTGTGTTGAGGTGGAATTCCCGTAAGAACGCAGGGCAGGTCCCGATAGAATTCTGCTTTATTATCATCATTAGCTGTTAAAGTTGGTGCGTAGATACTGATGATGTGGATAGAATTAAGTATCATTAACTGGCAAGCACAAGGTCATTATGCGATCATTAATTCCTTTCAGAAGTTGTGTTAAGAATGCCGTAATTTTGTTACGCACTGTAAATTCAATTTCCGCTAGCTGCTTGCTCTTCTGCTAGTTTTGGAATCCAATAATACGTACTCATCGGCTTGCAAAGATTTCCGCTACCACTTAGATGGGTCTCACTTATAGCCGCGATATCCATGTTGTATCTTGAGAGTACCTTTGCTACGGTGGTAGTTTTTCTCTCGGGACACAGGCTAGAGTCAACATCGACGAATGTACGCATTCCATGCTCCTATTATAAAGATTTTCGAGGTATTCTTATTATGTCTCTTGCGATCGTATAGAATTAAGTGCAGCTACGCGTCAGGTATTTATGACAACTCCTTGGAGAAACTACGTAACGATATAAAACGCAAAACAGTCCCGCAACAAGTTTCGTGCAATAAGTAAGTAAGTGGACTTGCAAGTCACGCCTTCGCAAAAGTATCCAAGAACAAATGCCTATGTTTATTTACTTTTATAAAGTTATTTTGATTCTTCGTGTTAGTTATGGGTATGTGTGTTTATGGCTTTATACCCAGGGAAAGTTTTAAAATAAACAAATATATGTATGTATACATCTTTTTAAGACTGGAAAACTACTTTATTTTTTGTCGCAAAAATTCACATTTTTTGAGACAGTGCCCTTATTTTTGGCGCTAGCTTCATGAAAATTTGTGTGAAGGTGTATTAGAATACGGTCGATTTTTTGCATTAATAAAAAAAAATTGACGCAAGTTGAGTTACGCGATTCTTCCAGGAGGGGTGCGAAATGAGTCCTCCCATCCCACACTGTCAGACTTGTACTGACTAAAATCCACGGTGTCCCTCAATAGCCCTTTATATTCCGGGGTCACGGTGTTGGAATAAGTCCCGCGATCGCGGAATCGAACCCAACCCTAGGAGCGCATTCAAACACACAAACATACTCTTCAGCATTATAATGCTGCAGAGTTTGGTGATGTTATAACATCACTATAGATTACACCACAACTTAACCTTTCAGGAATTTCAGGCGTAAGACCAAGGAAGTATCAAAATTATAAACAAAAAGGGGTAACCAACAAAATAACATCCCAATTTGCCGCCAACAACGCGCAATTACTTGACGACAATTATTTGGTATGGCAACATTGTTACTCGACCCCTGCAATATAATCTGTGTTCGCTAATGAATTTAATTGACTCTCCGGGGACGGTGGTGTTGCCATAAATTATTATTAGTCTGTCTGAATTAGCTTTTTGTTAGATTTAATGATTTTGTATTAGAGCGTCACTTTTATACACTATTATTTTGTGTTTTTTTAAAGAGAATTAAAATAAAATATAAAAATTTTACCTTCGAATAAAATTTGTATTATGTTTCCTAAGACGTCCGAAGTCCATTATGAGAGAGTACACCGTTTCGTTCCGTGAACAGCCGCTAGATGTCGTCACTTTCCGCCTCGTAATCGCGCCACTAGCGCCCCAAACGTCAAATCTGTGAACTAACTTCAAAAACCGCATACAAGCCGCCATGATGAAGTTTTAGATCATTGTTCGGCTCATAATGATGCAAAGGTAGGTATGCACCAGGAAGACCTTACCTGGACTTCGGACGTCTTAGGAAACATAATACAAATTTTATTCGAAGGTAAAATTTTTATATTATGTGTTCCGTTTGACGTCCGAAGTCCATTATGAGAGACGTGTTTGTTATCTCCT
Source organism: Agrotis ipsilon (assembly GCA_028554685.1). NCBI lineage: Eukaryota > Metazoa > Arthropoda > Insecta > Lepidoptera > Noctuidae > Agrotis > Agrotis ipsilon. The sequence continues at coordinate 8,741,899 of CM052979.1, forward strand.
GGTGGATTGTATGAATGAGAAGCAACAATGTGAATTATAACCAAATATTTATTGTAATCATAATCATATAAACAGGTTTTATATTAAACAAATTCTTGGCGTAATTTATAGGCAGTAAATAAAAATATTAAATAAAATGCTAGGAACACTTTATTTGAATCATATGTCATGACAACATTGGTTAATTAATTGGGGACTTGAAATAAATTTGATAACGAAAGCACCGAGGACATTTCGTTACTTGATCTGATTTCTTTATGATAAAATTTTCTAAAAGTTGATTCATGCCTCCAGTTTGCCTTAGATAATATATCATTAATAGGATAATTTTCTAGCCAATTCAATGATGAGACAGCCGATCTAAAACTACCTGGAGAAGCCTGTATTCCAGCACCAGATAGAACACGTTTTACCCAACCACCGATTATAGTTGGAGTGGCTGCTCTAACAGGATCTCTAGTAGTTATGAACAAATTTGTTAATGAGCCCCGTCTGTCCTTTGATAGATTTTTTAACGTGCGGAGCCAAAATAATGGATTTGTGTTCTGATCTTGGGATGCCAACAAAACCCAACTGGATTGTTGGAAAGACACGCTATCTGTCTTTGATCCGAACACTGGGTGTAAAGTTATGAAATCCCCGTTATCAATAAAATGATCTGAGTCGATATGCAAGAGAGAAAGGTCGTGTACACGACGTCCAGAGCATAATAATAAAATGGTCGACGTTCGCTTAGACACTTCATATAAACTACTAATGCAAGGGGTATTATCCTTTAAATAAGAAATCAATACCCTGGCGTCCCATGTGGGTGCTTTTGGTGGCAAAGGCTTGGCAATTGAGATTGCTTTCAAAATGTGCTTTACAATGTGACTTGAAGAAATTCTAATATTTGAAGTAGTTTCACAAATAGATGCAATAACAGACTTGTGCACGAGAATGGTTCTGTAAGCTAACTTTTGATCTAGATATAGATGTGCTAGATATTTCGCAACATCTGCTGGATTTGGCGTCTGAAAATTTACATTATTTTTGCTACACCACAAAGACCACTTACCCCAAATAGGTGTGTACGTTTTAAGGGTTGAAGTTCGCCAGCAAGATAAAAGAAGATTTTTCTCTCCTGGAGACCAATTTCTAGTCATGGTGTCCCAGCCGAAATAAGCCAGGCTTCCAATTTCAGATCGTTGACATGAGCTGGTGGTAGGCCGGTCACCGTGTCTATCAAGGTCTTCTTCAGGTCTCTGATCTTCATGGGCCGTGACATGGCTCGACTCCTCAGGTCTGGTCGCCAAAACGGTTTCTTCCACTTGGGTGCTACTATGATGTACCGCCCTGATGCCGAGTTGAGGTGGCAAAGAACTCGTGGAAGTAGCGCCGGTGGTGGGAACACCCATGCTAGGTCGTATCGCCAGTATCTGCTGAACGCGTCGTGATAGCAGGCGTTGGAGTCTGAGGAATCTAGAGAAACGTAATTTGTCACGACGTGTGCGGTTTGGGATGCGAACAAATCTATGTCCGGTTTTCCCCATGTCTGAAAGATTTTCGAAGTGGCTGCCACCTGAAGGTGCCACTCGCTGCCGACGCGATTTCGCGACAGGTGATCGGCTTCGGTGTTGTACACCCCTGGTAGGTGGTGTGGGATTAGTACAACATTGAGGTCGTCCGTCAGAGTCAGTAATTCCCGTGTCAACTCCATCAATCGGCGTGATCTTGTGCCGCCTTCCTTCTGAATATACGAGACCACTGTTTTGTTGTCGGTCTGGAGAATTATCCTGGAGTCTCGCAGGTCTCTGGATTTCTGGGACAACACAGCAATCACAGCATACATCTCCTTGAGATTGCAATGCCATTTTTTCTGGTGGGGTTGCCATGCACCTTGTATCTTGTTGTTGTTGACTAGTGCACCCCACATAACGTCGGAAGCGTCCGTGATGACATAGTTTGTGGGTAGCACATTTGTATGAATCGCTGTCTTTTGACTTACATTTTCCATCCACCACTCTAATTCTTTGCGAATGTCTTGTGTCAGTTGTACTGCTCCGATAGGATTTTGACGCAGTACTTTTATGTGACACTGCAGCGCACGGCAATGCATCCTTCCCCGGTGGGTGATGAAAGACGCAAAGTTGAGAAGCCCTAAGAGGCGTTGCGCCTGCTTCAGGGTCCAACTGCCCGCTGCGAGTCTGGTCGAGAGGTTCTGTTGAATTTTTCTCACCTTCTCTGGTGGCAGGGACTTGCGGTTTGTTTGTGTGTCCCAATCGATACCGAGATATTCGATCGACCTCGTTGGTCTGGTGATCGATTTCTCGTAATTTACGCACCAGCCCAGACTCGACAGGAAGCGTACAGCTATGTTTAGATGCGTGCTGAGTACTTCCTTGTTCTGATGGACTACCAAATAATCGTCGAGAAAAACGACGAGGCGCAGACCTTTTTTGCGAAGGTATTCTGCCGTCCAGTTTGTTAAAGTCGCAAACATTCTTGGAGCGGCAGCCAGGCCGAATGGCAGACATGTCATCTGCAGAAGTTGACCACCGTAACTGATGCGCAAGAAACGTCTGTGTTCTGTGCGTATTGGCAGGTGATAATAGGTCTAACTTGACCATCCAATCGCCTTGTTGAAGAAACGAAGGCATTTGTTGATGGTGGAAAAGATGGAAATGTTTTGGCTCCATGTATAAATTTAGTGCTTTTAAGTTGAAAATCACTCGATTTTTGCCACTGCTCTTTGTAATTATGAAAAGAGGGCAAATGAAAGATGGAGTCAAAGGAGCAGACTCTAACACTCGTTCTTGAACCATTTTCCGAATTTCTAATGTCATTTTTTCCGAAACTGGGGTTTGAAATTTTGACAGGTTGTCTAATGTTGGTAGAATTAAGGGCGGTGCCTGATTGAAGGGGATACGAGCTCCCGATATCATTTTTAAAATAGTCTTTGGAGGGTTGAAACGATTCCAAATTTCTATGTAATGCTGAAGACAGCCGCCCCAAAAACTCGGTATTAAATAGTCATTTTTGCTTATGTCCTGCTCGCCTCCCGATGTTATCTTTTCTCCCCCCTCTCTTTTTTGAAGAGAAATCGTCATTTCGTCTGTCTTTTTTATTATTTCGCTTCGATTTGTTTTGTCGCGAACGAAAAGTATTCTCTTGAAAAGACGTGGAAGGGCCTAAAGGTGTCGGGCGACTTGTTCCCGCACTATTAATTTGTTTTTCTAATTTTTCTACACCTCCAATTTTTTGTAGGTAGTTCGATAAATTTTGAGGATTGAATATATATTCGATCGAGGGTGGAATTTTTTCTATGTCGTCGCGTATGTATTTGCTTTTTACATTTTTTAATAACGATCGGCGGCGCGTCTCTATAACTTCAGCACGTTTACCGCAAATTATTTGAAGAATGTCATGTGAAACCGTTCTATATGATGAATCGGCACCAAACAACTCTTTAAGTTTATTAAAGAGGGTAGTTGAAGATAATTGAGCGTCAGAACTAGCGGACCAATCAATAAGGTTTTGTAATGCCGAGTTCACATGCTCATTTTGCGTTAAAAATGCATTAGATAACGCCGCAAAACTACGTTCCATTTGAAACCATCTTAATGGTGCAAATGGATCTTCAAAACGCCGCAATTCTTCGTTCACTTTCAACTCAACAAAACTAGGAAAAGCTACATATTTTTTCTGAACTTCTGTGTAACGTACAGCATTCCAATCGGAGGAGTCAAACCTCTGCATTTCTGCTATTTTCGTTACACGTTCTGGTTTTGCTTTAGGTACACTAGGTTCTTTAACGGAAACGTCCAGGTTTGCAATATTTTCAATGCAAGGTGTAAGCTGCGGCGGACGTAAGAAATTTTCTTGTATATTTTGGGCAGGAGCTGTCGATGTGGAGGGTAACGCGGTGCCAAAATAATTTTGCGTGGCGGGTAGGTTTTGTGCTAATGGAGCACTATTTGCCATGATGCAATTCGATAAAACATTATTGACATGACTCACCAATTGTTGGGATAGCAGATCAAACCTGCGATCCAGTTCGGAGTCTTGCGAGAAGGAACGCCCGCGTGACCGCCGGGACCGTTTGCGCGGTGCTGGACCGCCGTGCTCGCTCTCCGATGACACCGTGTCACTTCCTTTCGATGATGATGAAGAACTCGAACTCTGCGTCCTTTTCCTCGAAGTTTCCTCCGGCACGATAGTTTCACCGTCCATTTTGTTTTAAAAATAAACTCAGCTCAACTCACGAGACGGAACGTTAATTTCAAATTTTAAAATCTAAAATACGAATGTAATGAACTTTTTACTTTAATCTCGAAAGTTCTAAAACTAAAAAAAATATCGTTAACTCGATACGATTTAAAAATCTAGCGGAGCTGCGCACAGTTCGAAAAACGACGCAACAATGATCTAAAACTTCATCATGGCGGCTTGTATGCGGTTTTTGAAGTTAGTTCACAGATTTGACGTTTGGGGGCGCTAGTGGCGCGATTACGAGGCGGAAAGTGACGACATCTAGCGGCTGTTCACGGAACGAAACGGTGTACTCTCTCATAATGGACTTCGGACGTCAAACGGAACACATAAGGGTGAATCTTGAGAGGTTAATTTTACGTTGTCCGAAGAAAAAAAGTACCCGTAGTATTTAAATTTGATGTCAAAATATTTTTTTTATGCCACGTTAATGTATGATCTAACTGTAGCACGATAGTTTTTGGGTCTAATTTAGTACTAAATAGTCGAAAAAAAATCCAAAAGGCCTAAATATTGATACCCCTGGCGCGTCCGCTACACATTTTGCAAACAACAAACCGACAAAACCCTAACTTACGAACATAAACAAAATAAACAATGCGGTCTAATCGCTACCAGGGTTGTTGTAGATATATAAAAAAAATATACGCCTTGTGTATTTATGATAGTTTTATTAAGAACTATAATATAAAGTTTGTCCGAGACTAAACAGTGATTCCCGTGGCGCGTCACTAAACTTCGTAAATCTCTAGTAAAATATTCTAGAACAGTGTCTCCGAGCCGTCGCACGAGCGCTGCCGGTAGCGCTTCCAACGTAGTTGTTGAAGGTTGCGCTGCTCGTTGGTCCAGGACGAAATTACGAAGGTAAAGATTTGATTTCCCTGGTTTTGGTTCGCTAGCTCGTTGATTACCCTGATCACGTTTATAAATGCAATTTGAGTTTTAAGGATTTGTTTTCGGGTGTACATGGAACAGCTTTAATGATCATTATTTATTTATTACATTCATATTATTTAAAACGTATTGTTTTTATCAGAATCGACAAAAACATCGTGTTTTTTGATTCCATTGGCATTGATTCCCTTGGTATTTGCGCCAAGGTAATCAAAATGTATTATGGAAATCAAAAGGTTTCTGTGAAAACAAGAAAGTTTTCGTTATATTTCTTATACACAATTTTTTTAAACCGTCTTATCGATTAAAATCATTTATCTTATTTAATTCGCACGAAATTCCTGCCTGTTTTCATATTTCAGATTTGAGCAATGCCCCCAAAACAATCAAGGCAAGAAAGATTAAAAAAAACGACTTGCAGAACATCTTAGACTACAAAAAAATTAGAGGCTACGTTAAAATAATAATAAATCTTGTTTTTCTTTTAAATCTTTGTTTTGATTTTGATTCCCTTGTCGTCGTTTTTTGATTCCCCTGACAAGAAAAAAACTAAACTGCTATATATTGAGAACCATCCGGCCAAAAGTGATGCCAATTAGTTTAATGTGTTTATAATGAAGTTAAATTTTATATTACATTGTTACTTAGAAAGAATGTGTGAAAATAAATTTCGCCAGGGGAATCAACTAAATATTGGCAATCTCAGGATTCACCCATAATACATCTTCAAATAAGGCGTGTTTTCCTTATGCAAGTCTTGCATACAAGTATAACGTCATATTGGTTTACAAGCTGCTTAATTTGAAAATAACACAATCTATAGTTCAAATTATCTACTTATAACTTTTATGCTGACTTCAAGTTGCATATAATTATCAACTAGATAGATACATGTTAAGACAGGAAGAGCAATGGTGGCCCAGTGGTATCGGCCCCGATTTACAAGTTGAAGGTTCGAACCCAGCCAGCCGCATTACTTTAAGTAATTTATTCCTTTACCACTGCTCTCAAAATGTTGAAGAAAAACATAGTGAAAAAAATAGAACCAAAAATTCGAAGACATGTGACATCCACAAACACGCACTGGACCCAAGTGTTGGATTATGGCCCACTCAAACTCACACACAGGAGGCATGTTTCCCAGCTCCGGGAAAATTTATAGGCTGCCCCGCCCTGTGTTGGGAGGACTTATTAGATGATTTTACCTCGGTAAAAAAACCTTTTTCATCTCAACAGTTCATTGCCGTGCAATAACATCCATCGAAATCAACGAAAATTTTGAAAAAGAAATAATAGTCCAAGTAATGTCATACGACGGCCGTGTGACAAAAAATGCAAACAGAAAACAAACTATGGTAAAAACAACGCGAAATTTTCCGCTTAATTTACGATTACCTACCCTTATTTCTATGGTTATTATAGCATATGTCTAAGCGCGCGTAAAATTACCCTTAATCAACTAGGGAAAGGGGAAAAACAAATTATTTGGGATCATCCCTAGTGATTTGCTGTCCCCTCACTAACTCGCTACAGGTGATGATTGCGACAAATTGGGGATTTTAAAAAAATACATCAATTTTTTTTTTTTAAATAAAATAATTGTGTTTTATTAGGTTTTGTTTTTTTTTTTCTTGACTGCAAAGCAGAGGCGTAGCTACCGCCGTATCAACCGTATCAATTATACGGGGCCCCCAAAGGTCATGGGCCCCCGACGATTGGAATAATATAAAAACATAAATGTTGCTCTTTAATGAAAATTTATTGCGGTGATTATCTCTAGAAGCTCCAATTATCGAACTCCTAGAATAGCTCAGTTTTCAAAAAGGCTAGATGTAGGTAGATGTCATAATGAGCTACGATCAGCATTCTGAATTCTTTCTCTTAATATTATTAATTAGGTAATAATATTGTCATCCAGTCAGAATCTGATGATAAGACAAAATTGGGGGCAACCCTATTTTATAGGCACTATAGGCACATGCATAAAATGTGGCGCATACTAAGCAATAGGTATGTTCCGGGTTTGATTCCCGCACACAATATTTTTTATGGCATACTTACAAGCCAGGCGCTGGGTGTATGTGTATGCAAGTTTAAATGTATTTAAATGCACCCAAAACACATGATACCTAAAATGTGATCAAATCCTAAAGAGTAAGGTTAAAATATAATCATTTTGTGACTTGGTTTTAATATTGCTTGACCAATGCAATCAGTAAACAGCAGCGAATTGAAACCGGATGGTTTCAAACCAACTAGGTAAAGGTTTGAAATCGCTCCATCACTCGATGTAAGCAAGTACGATATGCGCGTACCATGGAGTCAAATTACAATCTGTGAACTCCACTGTGTGGTAATCCATATGGAATGTACAGCGCCATCTTTACTTGAGACGAGTTACTAACCATAGTAGCCTTTATCTTTGAATATCACTAGATGGCGTTAAATACAACCATGCTTTTGTTAGTGAGGTGCCTAAGCCGAGGATTATTTAAAATGTATCGATAATTACTGAATTACTTTTTATAAGGAAGAGGGGAATTTAAAAAAAAACTAAAACCATTTTTGTCGTCATTTATTCATAAAGACAATTCAATAAATGAACGCACTAAATTACAATAATTTTGAGATATGTCACTTAAATATTAATCGGTGGTGTTTATTATGATTTTATTAAACAGGTATATGTATTATATATTTTGGTGTTTTATTTTTTATTTATAAGTGGTTTTTCGCAATATTTTTGAAGTGAAGTCGAGTCATCTCGAGAGACGAGTTAGAGAGGAACAATAAATTCATAATCTCACCACCTTTGCGTTATATTCATAATTATGTATATAATAAGCTACAATACTCGCTATTGATAATATAGATCAGTTACTGGAAGACAAATCGTATGGCTTTTAATATTTTAGTACAATATCATTTAATACAAATGCACCGATATGTACGTTATGCTACCAAACTATTGAGGAAAAAAATCTACAGGAGTACAATACAAAATATTAGGAAAATAGAATTATATTTTATTTATTTTTTCTCATCTAGTAGAAAAAGTTTTCAGAAACATCAGAATTCTTAAAAATGAATTTAAATTTATATTATATAAGATAGTTAGAGCCCGACCAATATTGGCTTTTCCGACGTTTTCTTCTTTGTATATTATATTTTCTGTGTTTCATTTACATTGGTGCAAAAAATAATCATCTAAGTCGGTAAAATTGCATATCTGTTTGCTGTGCATATAAAATAATTAGGAACTGGCGATTTTCAGGTTTTGCAAGCCTCTCTGAGCCCAAAGCGATCTCATGTCGAGCTCTATATAAGAGTAAAATCTTTGAAGATGAAACAGTGCTATCCAAATCGTAAAATTCGAAAAGTGGCTTACTTAGACAAGAAATATATACAATACAATAGAGTGAGAAAAGCTATTGTAATGTAATAAATATATGGAAAAATTTAAATATACAAAAAAAAGCAAGGAGCCGTTGTCAAACAAAAGCTATGTACAGCTAGGCGATTACAAGGGACTATAAGACTAACTTAGACTAGCCCTTACTCCATACAAATTATAACTTATGATACAACAATGATCACAAACGCATTTCCACATTAACTTATACATTATTAATAAACGATATGTGTAGTAATTGATGAGTATTAGTAGTAAATAATATAAAGTCTCTCGACCTTTACATGAAGCGTAACACACAGCGAATCTTAACTAGCAAAACTTGGTACTAGTGTCACAGATTATAATACCATTAAAAAATATCTCCATTACTCTAAAATATGCCTTTCCTATACAAACTTAAACACTAAAAGGTTTAGTATTAAAATATACGCCCTATATTCTATGCAAGCTGTAGAAAACTAAAATGTTTAGATAAAAATATAGTATGGAAGATTGTAGAGGTAGATCGACAATGGGTACCTATTCCGAGTTGAAGAAACTTACTAAACGCATAATGATGCTATTTTATATCTTACAAATAAATATAAAGTTATACTAAAAGTTGCATGTAGCAGTAAAATATACACAAAAGATCCTTTACCAGCTAAAAATTAATATAATTTGTCTTTATACATGTTTACTTAATTTAATCACTTAAAACTATAAAAAACACTAGTGAATACCAAGTTTTGCGCACAAATACAACATCTATTCAGCCACAATGTCGTAACGACGGCATTCAATAAAAACGTACTTATTGCTTGTACACGTAATAACGATCGTAGTATAAAACTACACCGCAAACAATCACAAATTAATATATTTCATTATAATTACAATGACATTTTTCAAAAGTATATTTTATTATCCTTTGATATGTATTTATGAGTAATGATTGATAAAACTATGATTACATGTTTAAATAATTCGAGTTTTTAACTTAATGTATGATTTATATGTGTGTAGCCAGTATTAATACAAGACTCGGTTGGTCGCAACCAACGGGCCCCGGAAAATTACGTATAACAAATTGGCAAAATGTGGGAGTAACTATAGGTATATGTGTACATTAACCCTTCTAAGATGACAAGCGTGATGATATGTTATGGTTTTTTCACTATTATTCATTTTTTTTTTCGGCATAATAATTTGTTTTCATAACTTAGCTGTTATTTACTCAAACCACATTTTTAACATTCTACAGTCCACAAATAGATTTCTAGTATGATTTCATTCGGTTAAAAAGTTTAGGGAATAATATCAGATTTTCACATATTTCAAGATTTATTGGTTACCGGTTAAACATTTTGATTTTTGTACATAAATCTATTTTTAACCCCCGACGGAAAAAGAGGGGTGTTATAAGTTTGACGTGTCTGTCTGTCTGTCTGTCGATCTGTCTGTCTGTCTGTCTGTGTGTCTGTCTGTCTGTCTGTCTGTCTGTCTGTGGCATCATAGAGCCCGAACGGATGAAGCGATTTCATTTTAGTTTTTTTTGTATGAAAGGTGACTTACCTGCGAGTGTTCTTAGACATGTTTGATGAAAATCGGTTGAGTCGTTTAGAAGTTGTGGGGGTGAAAGTGGGGAAAGGTAACCGAGGGTCTGCAAATATACTCGAGTAGGGTATCAAATGAAAGCGTACTGAAAGGGAATATTGATGACTTAATCGGGAGTACTCTTAGCAACATAAAATGATATAAGTATGTACCTTTAAAAAGTATAAAATAAGAAATAAATTAAAAATTTAAAAAACCCCCGACACAAAAACCAAGTTCCCTTTAAAAAGTAAAAAATAATAAAAATACGTCGCGTTGGGGGACTGCAAAAAAACAGGAGATGATAAATAATTTGGAGCAGTCCCCCAACGCGACGTATTTTTATTATTTTTTACTTTTTAAAGGGAACTTGGTTTTTGTGTCGGGGGTTTTTTCATATTATCATAGTAATCCTGGCTACACCCACAATAAAATTATTCTAATCTATTTCTAACAATATTTCAAATTATATGTAAGCCAATTTTCTCTTTAACACAAGTTACATTTCACAAAACTATCCTATTTAGATTATTTGGGGTTACATGGGGAGTAAATACATTTTTACATACATCGTACCAACCTTTAACAACACCTTTGAACAATCACTTAATAATTTCTGATTATTTGAGAGATTCCTTGAATATACATAATTATATATAAATATAAAACAGTTATTCCATCAATAGTTTTTACTGTGACTATTCTAATAATGTCGATATTTCGAGCAACCTTATCGATAGGCCGCGCACGTCACTTTAAGTCGAACAAAGTGAATAAATTGCGCGCGAATTACGTTTTTTGTAATAAATCTAAACTTTTTTAGTGATTTAAATATTTAGTTTAAGTTTAAGACATTTGGTTATTATTAAAATTGTAATGTTATAACTCGTTCTTAGTACGAGCAGTACGAGAAAAACATCCATAGCTTTGACTGTTTTTTTTAATTGACAAAAATATGACACGTATTGGATTGGACATAGCCTTTAGAATTATTACAAAAACGTATTATACAATTCTTTTCATGATATACACTCATGACCACATGTAGGGGACCCAATTTAAATTGACTTCAGCTTTATTTCTCTTTGAATGTATTATACGGATATGTCACTATTTCATACGAAGATATTTTTGATATGTAAGTAGGTTTTTTTTTAATTTTATTTCGTTTTTTTTTCAAATAAAGTGTATATTAACCCAATTTTATGATTTTACCAGTATTATGCAGGTAATTTTTGTCATTTATTCCCCTAAATATGTGCAAAAGTTTAAACAATGCATAATAATATTATGTATCATTAATAAATCTCACTTGATTCTTAGTTCTTATACATAACAACAGTTTTGGTCTACCATACTAAGAAATTTAACCACTTGGCATACAATACAATCCTTATAGATCTCACTATTCAACGATCTACTTCAAAACGCGCTTTCATAAATATATTTTCGAAAAAAAAAATTTTTCTAAATAAAAACAGAATGAAGGTTTAAATCCAAAGGTAAAAAGGTTTCATTCGATTTGAAAACAATAAAAAAAGATTCAAATTAAGAATAGAAGGAAAATTTTAATTTTAAATAGATAATTACACTTTCATTTAAGTGTAAAGAAGTTTACCTTGAAAAGAGAAAATATTATAATTAGATTAATTATTGATTTTTCTTGTGAATTTAGTAGTTCTATCTAGTCAATTTATCTAATATGATGTTAAGCATTCTTTTATTTATTATCTTCAAATCACGTACATTACTTCAAATGTCATATAGATATATTAATTCTTAAAACTGAGAATCTATGTGACAACAAACTTTACTACTTGAAACAAATTGAAAAAACCCAAAACTACAAAAACCAACCCATAAAAAAATCTACCATTTTATTTTTACTACCAAAAATTACAGAACAATATTTTCGAACCCAGAAAAAGCTTTAGGCTGATTTTATGTTCTCGATATTAACTATAAAGTCACTGTCGTCCCATCACTAGAGAGCCGTAAATCCTTAAATGGTATTTTAATTTTTAATACAAAGTGATAGAGTTCTAATTTCCCTACATTTTTTAAAATTTCAATTAATTTAGCAACAAAAATGGTAACTGACACTTAGAACTTAAAATGAGAATTTTTTCATGCTTTATTCGTGATCATGACACTTGCAGCAGTACCGATATATCGGAATCTCAAAAAAAAACCACGATAAATATCTCGTTTTAAGTTCTAACAATAAACAATATTATGACAAATACTATTTTTTTTTAACGGCAGATCTTTGCTATTTTATCGAAAACTTTATGACATTTTAGTGACAGAACGACAGATCAGCCTGACTACTTCAATTTCTACAAATACTTTAAAAGAATCGGAAAGGATCCAATTCCCTTATGAAGCTTCGCTATGACGCGATTCGTGCGATTTGCAATTTCTACTAACTGAAATCGTCCTTGCTACCACGATATAATGATGCAATTCGATTAACTTGACATCGTCGTGGCGAGCGTATTTTGTTTATTTATCCGTAGACAACCGCACGTTTAAACTTGAAATGTCACTTACGGGATATCTTCCGTGATTAACTATTTGTATGAGACGAGTTCCCGATATTTCGGCGCTTTTGCAAGCGACGAAATATCGACTTAAAACAGCCAACAGCGACATTTTAAGTTTAGAAGCAAACCGTGATAGTTTAAAAAAGTGTTTTACTGCACATTTTATGTCATATGTCGTTGTGGTAAGGATGATTTTCACTTGTAGTTGGAATCGGTCGAATTGCGTCGCGGGGAAACTCCCTAAATGTACTTGTGGAAGCCTAACCCTCGTCTCTACTCCATAGTGTCATACTGTACCTTCTTGACCTTGAGGTAGCGCCAGGCGGCGTAGGCGCAGAGTGTGGCCGCCGTGGCCAGCGCCAGCGCGGCGCCCACCGCGACGGGCGCGGTCTCAGCGCGGGCGCGGGATGCGCGCGCGCACGCCCACGGCGGACCGAACTCGCCTCCACGTTTGTACATGAACGCTTGCAAGCGCATCTCGCGGAGGTACAGCTTTGCGCGGTGGATTGTGGCGGGACTGGAAATTTGAGGTTATTTATTTCCAGATTAGGTTTAAATACATAAAACTGGGGTTTAGGGGTGAATGGTTTGCCGCCTTGGGATCTGGAGGCAAAAGGAGGATGTCTGCGAGTGGCACTTGGAAGCGTAACCCCGAGGTGAATCCGCTGGCTCGAAAGGTCGAGGCGCTGCGAGAAGACTTCTGGCGCGATCTCAAGGCAGTATGGAGGAAACGGCTGTCGCAACCGAGCTTTGGACACGCCGCAATCGCGACGGTAAGACCCCTCTTTGAGGAGTAGCTGCAGAGGCACCACGGCGTCCTAACTGCACACGGATGTTTCGGGAGGCTGTATTGTTCCTGCCGGGTTCTCGGAACTGTCTAAAGCAAGCTACGGTGGACGAAGGTAGCGAAAGAACAGGGTGTACTTTTGGTCAATTGGTTTTTGACAATTACTTTCGCCCCAACGCTGGCAGTAGTATACTCAATTTGCAAGGATTAAAGGAATCTAATCTGCCCTTGACGTCGACTATCATCCTCTGGTTCTGGCCCAAACATAGACAAAACCAGGTCATTGATGGAAACTAACAGTAGTTGAATAGTCCGTTAGTTAAATGAATTCATCATCACCATCATCATATCAGCTGTAGGACGTCCACTGCTGGACATGGGCGTGCCCCATAGATTTCCAATAGAACTATTTGGAAGCGGCTTGCATCCAGCGCGATCCTGTGATTTTCATCAGATCGTTTGTCCACCTTACAGGTATAATAATAATAATAATAATAATAAACCCGAAGGGCAGCTTGTGGCGAGCTGTTGGGCAGTTGCGACCCACACGGACCTGATCTCCCGGGAGATATCTTGTTCCTCATCTCTGGCTTGCCTTTATTGGCCGGTCAGAGTGAACACTGACGAGGAACAGACCTCCCACCTCTTTCTTGCCTTAACCGGCTGGCTAGAGTGGAGATTCGCAAGAGCAAACGTGCTCGGAGGAAGGAAGTCTTTCAGTAAGTGTTTGTAGGGATCGACCATACTTCCGGGTTCCTGGTCGATTCTGAGAACCGTGAAATACCTCTCCACTCCTCAAGCACCTCAGGATATGTTTGCCCCTTGTCGCTACGTCACCTAGTGCTAGCGATATGTTCGGGGGCCCATTTGTTGAGTGTGCAAGTCACCCCCTGCCAGCGTATCTATGTATATTAAACATTGATTAGGCAGGGGCCATAGTTTTTCCATAGTTATAAGTAACCAGTCCACCAAACCCACCAAAAACCATAACCCTATCTTTTATTTCCATATTCCGCAACAGTTCAACTCCAACCGGGGGCTGTCCTTGGGTACACTGGCATAGTGCATACAGGGACAACTGCCGGTTGGGGCCTCATTTCATTTAAATTGCGTAATGGGCCTCTGCAAGATGGCTTCGGCTCCTGGCATGCCCTCTAAAAGTCCGGGATCCTATTATCCCGAGATCTAAAAAGATATAAATAATAATAATAATATTCCACAACTATCACACAACGCCACCTAGTCCCAAGCTAAGCAGAGCTTGTGTTATGGGCACTAGACAACTGATAAACATACTTATATATTTCTAAATACATACATATTATAGATAAATTACACCCAGACACAGAACAAATGATCATGCTCATCACACAAACATTTGTCCTGGGTGGGAATCGAACCCACGACCCCCGGCATAGTAGTCAGGGTCACTAACCACTAGACCAACAGGCCAGTCGAGGCCAGGTGGACGTCTTACGCTGCGCTTGCCGGTGCGTGGTCTCCATTCGAGAACCTTGAGTGGATTAACTACCGCATTTTTTCGTAATAATTTAGAAACATCAGTACCTGGTGAGGGATTGTAACAAACTTTTTTTTTAAGTTTTTTAAACAATGAGAATTTTGGGGAAAATGTAACTGTCCCCACTGGTGGGACAATGTCCGGGGGGATATCTGGAATAAAACCCAATTTTCTTCTATTCTCTAAAACGAAAAAGCAAAAAAACAGTACTCACTTGGCATCTTCCTCCGCCAATTCGACCACAGTTTCTTCAGGACATGTGTAAGACTTTCCGACTGGCGTGGGGAACAGGAGTTCCCTGGAATCCGTGCTGAGGGTGACCTTTCGACCCTGGTTGGCTGCGTGCTCCAGGATACGGGCGCTGGAGTTGTATGTGAGGCGAAGGCTGTCGGCGTACCAGCGCTCTCCGCCGGGAGTCTGAAAGGGAGATATTAATGCTTGAAATGGAATCCTACTACCTTGTTCGTAAGTGTGGAATTCGCTTGTCGACTACATCCGCGGGCATGTCTGCAGACATGCCCATCGTATATAGAACTATGCAATGTTTTCTAGTGTACGACTGTCGCAGTCAGTCTGACAAACTTGACCGTAGCTCGTCCGCAAGATCTCATTTTGCGCGGGTACATGTCCATACAACAAAGTGATAAGTCTGCTTAATTTATTTTGGCGACAGACATGCCCGAACAAACTGCCACAGGCATCTCTGTCTAGTGAATTCCCACTTTAGCATATAAATAAAAAAAGACGGATACTGACAAGGGGATATCAATGAAAATCAGTGACGGATTAACCCTTAATCAAATTACGCAATTGCGTCCTAGGGCATCACGTCTGGGGGGCACCGGAAGAAGCACAAAAAAATCTGTCCTTAGGGCACCACGTCTCACTCTCACGCCAATACCCAAAAAATACGCTTCGCTCGGCTATTGAGAAAAATGGAGTTATAAAAATGGAAGACGTATACACCAACAGAGAATAGGCCAACTTAGCAACATAAAGTCCACTTCTTCTGTGATTTATCTTCTTATTCTTCCCACGGCATTACCTGTTTTAATGGTCAAATGGAAACCTTACGATAGTATAATCAGCACATATTGGTACTTACTTTAGAAAACGAGAACTCTAGGGCAAAATCTTTGAAGGTCAGGAGCAGTGTCTCCGCATCGCTCTCCTTACACACGCCGGCCACGTTGGCGTTGTTCGGGACGAAGGTGTTTGCATCCTGGAACCAGAAAGGTAATATTAAATATCATGGATATAATCCCCGAAGGATTATGCACACCGGCTAGTAAAGGGCAACTCGCTGTCCGACCATGGACCATGCCCGCGTCGACGGCGCGTCGTATTCCACGCGCGCCTCAAAGAGCGACAGCGTAATGACGGGGCCCCCTCTCAGAGGGCCAAAGCCTGCCGAGGTCGCGGGACACATTCCATCACCGTGACCCCGGAACATTAAGGGCTATTGAAGGACACCATGGATTTTAGTCAGTACAAGTCCGAAAGTCTCTCCCGCCCTGCCCGGGGTGGAAGGAGTCATTTGATGATATTACCACGTAAAAAAAAAAGGATTATGCACACACTTCATATGCCTAATGCGCTCGTTTTATTTTCAGACTTGTGCGTTGACTTTCAAAGCTTGCTCTGTCTGGCTCTTACTGATTGAAAATGACCTCGTTCTTTCGATTGTCAGTTGTGTTCTGGTGCGACTGTCCCACAACCCATCTATCTCTACTATACTTATCTATCTATAATGCACAGTTAGCGCAGTGGCTAAACGATTAAACTGCTGCGCTGCGTGTTCTGGTTCGATTCCCGCACGGAGCAAATATTTTTGTGATCCAGAAGTAGTTGCTCCGGGTCTGGACGTTTTGTGTATGTGAGTTTATATGTTTGTAAACGCACCCACGATACAGAAGAAATACCTAGTGAGAAGCAACAATCATAAAGTAGAAAAGTTTGTTTGGTTGATTGCACTAGTCTCAAGAACTATACTTATATTTTGTTTGATAGCCTATTAATGAGGAAGGTTGAAGGTTATAATTATAAAATCACGCTACGGCCAATAGAAGCTAAGCAGCGAGTGAAAACGCGGGGCACAGCTAGTTTTTTTTTTTTTTGACATTCCCTCCCGCCCCGGGCAGGGCGGGAGGGACTGTCAGACTTGTACTGACTAAAATCCACGGTGTCCTTCAATAGCCCTTTATGTTCCGGGGTCACGGTGATGGTATAAGACCCGCGACCCCGGCAGGCTTTAGCCCTCGTCATTATGCTGACGCTCTTTGAGGCGCGCGTGGAACACGACGCGCCGTCGACCCGGGGGGCAAAGTTAGTTAAAGTAAATGTGAAGAGATATTTCTTTGACACACTTTTCTCATAATACAAGTTACATGCTATCATAACCTTTGCCACAGCTGCAAACGCCCCCAAACAAGAAACAACAGAAGTTTATGAAAACACGCTAATTAATTAGAATATTGCTGAACTTTAAGCTGTAAGGTTAATTACTCAAAACCACCTACGGAACTCGCAGCACTTGATTTACGTTCAAAGTTCACACATTTAATTTTGTGCTTTAGGATTTAAGGAAACTTTGGGAATAGCCTACTTTATTCAATTTTGTACTGGAATTTCTTTATGCCTTTACCACGGCCGTGCGATGTAAAGTAAAAATATACGACTGCTATATACGCACGATGCACGATGTTAAAATTGAAAATACTTATTTTACAAAGAAATGTTCTCACGTCTGCAGGTTAAGGCCTAGAGAGCCAACATCTGTCGAATCGACGAGCAGTGCGAGTTAATAGCTCTGTAGGTTTAACCCTAGATGCTCAACTTCTGTCAAATCGACGGGCAGTGCGCATTAATATCACTGTGTCTTTTTAACGGGTTGTTGTAAGTTTGCCACAAAATTAATACCCACTAATACCCAGTAATGTCTTTCTTTTTCTCGTCATTTCGACGGATGATGGACTTAAATTAAGTATGCATCAGAAGGTAGTTAACCTTCTATACAGGGTTAAAAAATATATTTTTCTGCTATTATTAACAACAAGCACTTGACTTGTTAAGGTATACCAAATTGTTACCAGTAAAAAAACAGGTAAAGTAACGGCACTCCTTCTGTATTCACATAACTCCTGTGTTATTTTCATGTAATAACTCAAAAGGCGCCATTCAAGTGAGAATAAACGTCAATTCAGGTAAATTATAATCTAAAATATTGTTTCGTATTCTTCTAGGCTACAATATAGCGTTCCTGCGAGAATCGTAAAATAATTTTACAACAGTCTACAATAATAGCGCTATGCCGGGAGCATAGAATTTTTTAGAACAAAAAATTACATTATTTATCAACGGAGTAGTTTGTTTTAAAAAACATACTATTTGTTTATGAGGAAGGTTTGATAACGCCATATTTCTTAGAAGAAAAAGTTATGTTATTATCAACAGAGTGACATGTTAAAAGAAACATAATTACTTACTATGCGCGATTTGATTGCGCATTAATTCTTTCCTATCTTCCTTTTTTTATTTTAATAACTCCATACTCGTCATTTGTCAAGACCTTGTAACCTAACCTATTTTATTGTTATGTCCTCTTAAGATAATATTACCATCGTATCTTTCCTTCACTCTTGGGTTACTGGAAGATAACAGCTGAGGCATTTAGCTTGTATTTCTACCTTTTCGTTTGCAAAACTTTACCCTACTAGCTAGCTTCTAAATAATCTAATAGAATAAACCATAGGCTTATACAATAACCCCTTACAGTTAACTAGGTAACCCTATTTGTATAGTGGTTTTATTGAATCGCCCTATTTTAACAGAGTTGCCTAAATAAGGCAACTCCGTTAAAATAGGGTGAACCTAAATAAGGCAACTCCGTTAAAATAGGGTGATTCAATTAAACCACTATGCAAATAGGGTTATCTAGTTAACTTTAAAGAACAAATAGTTCGCTTGTAGAATAAGCTCGCTTTGGTCGAGAGAGACAGAGTAAGAGAAAGAGAGAGATCCCTCTAACTCTTACTGATAAAGTTTAAAAATAAAGAAATGTTGTTAAATATAATACTCACGGCTCTCTCATTGAGTTTGGTGACGTAAGATATGTCGAGAAGAGCGTCCACCATCAGCAGGATGCAAGTTTCTCCGTCCCTGCCTAGCAGTCGATATGTTGCCGTGTTCAGACTTCTTTCTGTTACTGCTTCCTGGAATTTACGTTTTAACAATTTAATTTTATATGAACGTGTCCCGTGTACCAAGCTCTATCAAGTTGTAATATATTGTATAGCAAAACATTTTTAAATCCATCTGGCACTACAGCAGATAAATGAGTTACAAAAATCATATTAGTATTATTTATTTGAGCCGAAAAAAGTGATGCATGGACTTTGTGAAGGTTTCCATTTCCACAAAGCTTAATTACTTTAAAGCACTCAATTTTAAACTAACATGCAATACTGATGCCATTCTATTAAGTGACATCAAAAAACTGCTCAAGTAGGTATTTACTAGGTTTTTGAAAACGGGATCTAACAGTTTGAGCTAAATCTTCTTACAATAGAATAGTAGAAGAAAGAAAAGACAAAATGGATAGATGACTCGGACGCATACTGTGAGTGATGGCTGTTCCAAAGTGGCGCTCGTAAACACTAACAAAGTACCTACACATAACACTTGCAAAGATATTAATGTGGACGTAATTTACGCAGCGAGCCATTACGGTTTTTAAAAAGAAAAATGGTATAAAAGATGCTTACCGTAGACCCCCCCGGCGCTACCGTAGTCTTGCTGTACTTCGTGACCCTCGGCCTTCTCGTGGAGGCTTGGCTGTCCAGCTGCAGGCTCTGTACGGAGCACACCAGCAGCACTGCCAACACACACCGCATAGATGTAAACACTATACACTTTACACAATAACCCTATAGAGTTAACTAGGTAACCCTATTTGCATATTAGTTTAATTGAATCGCCCTATTTTATACGAAGGTGCCCTCTTTATTCCCCTAAATAGTCACTGGTTTATTTAACAGTCAACGCACACCGCATAGATGTAAACACTTTACACAATAACCCTATAGAGTTAACTAGGTAACCCTATTTGCATTGTAGTTTAATTGAATCGCCCTATTTTTTTACATTGTTGCTCTGTTTGTTTGTTCTGATTTGTAAAATTTCTATATTTTTTTCGAATGTCTTCACTTGTTTTATAATTATTTGCTAACTGGTTCACTTGTTTATTTAACAATCAACACACATTGCATAAGTACTCTTCAGTTAACTATGTAACCCTATTCGAATAGTTGTTTATTTAATTAAATAACCCTATTTTCCTTATTGATTCATTTTATTGTTATTCCCTATATTGTCACAGTTATTGCTTTTATTTAAAAAAAACTGCCTCATTAAAGTAGTGTTATTTAATTGACTTGTTTATCTGAATATCCCTTTGATTATATTTACGATCACATTCCTAATAAGACCTGGATATCTGGTTTTAACTCGATTGTATTACACCACAAAAACAACACTGATTTAATTGATGCAACAACTAGTTATTTTGCCAATTCTTAAACACACAAACAAGATCATTTTTAGTCGAGGTCACATACGTAATTATATGATAAATATTCAGATAATTCGCACAATATCACTAAATAGTCACTATGAACTTATATGTAAGTTATATTTATGTATGTATATAGACTTTTTCACCGAATAATTTATTACTAGTTTTTCCTTCAAAATTATACAGAATGTTTCCAAGAAACGTATTCTTGGACACTGGTTACAAGAAAGATGGTCAAGTGCATATAATGTGCGTTGATTTGCTTAGTGATGGGTTTTCAACTATCGATAACTTGGAAAATATCGATAAACTAACAATACATGTGACTCAAAAAAACAAAAAAAAAACGTTTATTAAATATAAGCCCACTTTGTTTTCTTATATTTAATAAACGTTTTATTTTTTATTAAGTAATATTTGTTTTCCCAATTATTACTAACTGCTTTTGGGTAGTTTTCACTTATTTTTAAAAATCTTTTACGACATTTATTAAGCTGGATGAATTGAGGTATTAATAAGTAATCTAAATTCCATGGTAGCCTTGATTAGTAACAAATAAAAAATATCATATCAACATAAAACGTGATACTTTCCATACACAATTTGATAAAAACTGTCTTTATCTAAACAAAAACAATTCCTTACAACAACATAGCATTTCAACATTAAAATACAACCCCTACCTACTCTTTACGCAACCAAGACATTAACGTCAGAAGACAAAAATAAATGTTCTTTTCATTATGTCTGCCGCACTGAAAGGACATAATCTGTCTTATACATACGTCTGACCTAGATTTGATTCAAGAAGAAGCTTAGCGTGAGATTAAAGAGCCGCGCACATAACACGGTTTAACACAAATGTCAACTCCAGTCAGACTCAACTTGAGTCATAGTAAAGCATTGAAATATATGCTTTATACTATGCTCATTATGGTAAAATTTTCTGTTTTTCTAAAAAAATAACTTGACTCATAGTAAATCATTGAAATGTGAGCTTTATACCATGCTTCTTATGGTAGATTTTTCTGACTTGCTTCAAATATTAAGTTAATGTACTCTTCAAATGTTCACCATAAAGAACATGGCATAAAGTTCACATTTCAATGATTAACTGTGAGTGCGAGACGGAGTAGAAATGGCGTTGAGTTTGTGTTGTATACCCAAAAAAAGTGAGCTATCATCTAAGGTTTATCGTGTCCATGTGAAACCAGAGAGCACACAGCCAATTTTATTAAAAAAATATTCAGTTGACGGCTCCAGTTGTGACCCAAGGACTGGATCACAGACAGGCAGTCTGTGATCCAGTCCATGGGTAGGTAGCGACTGTCAGCAAATACAAACGAGAGCTGGGTTTAAAGTGCTTTTTGGAGCATGGAGGAAACTTGACTTGTAATAAATGGTCACCCAAAAACTAAATGAACATGAAACGTTTTAAAAAAGCGCAAATGTATCATACAGCAGGCGTAGCATGGCGCCGTAGAAAGGGGTTTTGTCGACGGAAGAAAAGACAAAATGACAGAACGTAGAAATACTTTTAGCGTTTTAAGCATGGTAATCTAAGTGTTTTAGAAAATAAACGTTCTTTTCTCCAATAGTGTACGAATGGTGTCATATTTGTGCAAAAAAACAGTCGATTTGTGTAGATATAACGATGAAATAACTTTGTCTTTTCTTGGTAGAATAGAGATAGAACGTAAAATAGAGCTCAATTTACAATACTTTACTATGAGTCAAGTAGGAGAGAAGTCACCATCAAGTCTGTGTAATGAGCGAAGGCATTAACACTTTCCGTAAAAGCCCCCATATTCAGAAGTAAATGATTAATGATACCGGCCCGGTTTTAGTACAAAATATCTTTGTGTTGAAGGAAATTAATTAAATTAGCAAAAATGCTCCGTCATCTGTGTAATGAATTGACGTTTTTGGGTTATTTTTGCACGTGGTTAAGATTTATTTTCGAGTTTTATGTATCATCATCATCATCAGACTATTAATGTTACCACTGCTGGGACACAGGCCTTCTCTCTCTTTACTCTGTGAGAGGGAGTGAGACCATGATCCACCACGCGGGCTCAGTGCCGATTGGTGGATGTCAAATGTCTTTGAATGTTTGATTCTAGGACATGGCGGTATCCTTCACCGTTTTGAGCTTTTTGTATGTCACCCACTTATTGCAGCTTTAGTAACTTTTAAACCGATTGAAAAAAATAAGCTTACAACTATGATACGTTGGTATTATAGTCAATAAGCTGTATTGCTGTATTTAACTTAAAATTTTTGTTTGATAAATTATAAATGTACATTTATATTATGCTTTTAAACAAAACATGGCATTAATGCTATTATATAAAATCTATTTCGTATTTTAAAGGGTAAATCAAATAGAAAAGAAATTAGCACATGGTACGGCAAGCGCGCGACAACAGATAAGTAAAATTTAAAAACATATGCGAAAATTGCTCAATGTCTATTTTCTTATTGTTTATTAAAACTTACATAACCATGTTAACAAACAAAAAAGGTAATTTTGCCAATCACATAATTCAAAAATAGATAAAAAAACTATCGATATTTTGACACAACTTGCACATCACTACGCTTGTTAATCTATTGTGGAAAAGTTTAGGCACAACGAGCAACAGATTGATGGCTTACATACACTTGTGGGTCATTTAACAATTCAGTTTACGAGTATTATGTATGTCTTACATCTATACTAATAATTTTATATTAGGTTAGGTTAATATCTTTATATACAGGAACTAATTTCTGGAACTGATGATCCAATTTTATATTTTTTTTATTCCACCAAGACCATTTTATTATTCTGGTGTAATTTAGACCAAAAAATAATTTTCACCACCAAGCTTAAAGTTAAATATTTTATTTTTTTTGTAAATTACTAGCGGCCCACCCTGTGCATCGCTACGTGTTACAAAAACATGTGATAAATGAAGAACTGCTAGACCGATTTTGTGCAAACTTCACATAAACAATCTACTAAATAGTCTGAACAAAGCCTAAACATTTGGTTTGGATAGGTGAGCCCGTTCTTGAGTTATAAAGTTACAACGAAGAGTGGCATTGGTTTATATACTCGTATATATAGATAACACAATTAGTACTAGTTTTTTTTGTAATATCAAAAAGGTCTGATCGGTGCCAATAACATTCGTACGTCATTGAAAGAAAAAAATAAATAAATAACATATAATCTGTGATGAAAATACTGAATTTTAATGAATGAATAATAAATTTAATAGCAATACAGGAAACGGCATAAATAAAATAAAATGTAACGAGTTGATTCAACAAATGCACTCTTACATGAAATATTAAAAGATTTGCATATTTCAGTACGTAACGAAAGGAACCTTCAGTTCCACATAGAACTTATGTCGATAAATATAAGAGTAAAATAAATGTTTTACAGTTTTTTTTAATCACTTATTTCGTAATGAAATAATTATAATGTCAATCACTACAAATAAAATATTAATAAAATTGACTCATAATTCAATAAAGTAACGCTTAATTCAAATATTTTTACACTAATTTTTGGTCTAAATCAAATATTTGCCTACCTTATTACGTGAAGTACTTCCAACTCACCTAAAAGTATTAGCGAATCACGTAAAATGATTTACTTCAACTGTACTTATTAACGCGTTATATAAAAATACTGTATGATACGAATGCATTTAATCGCCTCCTTATTAAAATAAAATAATAAAAAGAAAAATTAGCAACTGTTGAGAAAAAGAAATAAATCGTTTTTCAAGTAGGAAATGTGCTGTTTTTTTGATTTGCAAGA
Source organism: Agrotis ipsilon (assembly GCA_028554685.1). NCBI lineage: Eukaryota > Metazoa > Arthropoda > Insecta > Lepidoptera > Noctuidae > Agrotis > Agrotis ipsilon. The sequence continues at coordinate 8,766,275 of CM052979.1, forward strand.
AACAGCTGAGCAGTTGGACAGGTCTTCACACATAAATTAAACGTTCCAGAGTCACGGTAATGCGATAAGTCCCGGGACCCCGGCAGGCTTTGGCCCTCTAGGGGAATACTATGCTGACACTCTTAAAGGCACGCGTGGAACACAACGCGCCGCCGCCGTCGACCCAGGCATGGTCCATGGTCAGACAGCGAGTCGCCCATTACTCGCGCCCGTATGCCCGCCTAGGGTGGCCGGAGGTTGTGTGCCGACGCGGACGTCCATCGCCATGATCGTCTACCACTGCGGAGGGAGGACTCTGTCCTCTCCGTCAAGCGGCCCAGACTGCTTCGCAGAATGCGGCGGCGGCGACCGCATAATCGAAAGTTAACTGCATTTTTCGTTAGTGTGACCTTCGCATTAGTTAATGTCAATATACCAACTACAAATGGTTGTAAATTCGCCACAAAATTTATTCCGCACGAAAAAAAGTATTGATTCTGTTCTCCTAGTACTTTCTGTTCAGATTCCACATTTTGTCCTCGTTTTCGGTACTTTCGCGCTGGATTTTACTATCTAATTGTTCTGCTATCCGTGCGTTAAAAATAAATGAGGCTACAATAATTAAATATTAATAATATTATGACATATTTGCACACCATATAAAATGTAATGGTAAAATGTAATAGGCCTACATTAGTGTAAATATTTTGATTATACCTACATGTTTGCAAATAAATTAATTTGAATTAGTATATGTAACTAACATATATCCTTAGTTCATTAAAGCATATCAAATGTTAATGTTAATTTGAATTAATAAAACATTAACTATTTGAATTTGAATAATCAAAATTTAAAAAATAGAAACCTTTGGCTAATTTATACATACTTTTTTACGTGGGCAATTAATTTTATGGCAAAACAACAACCTCGACAAATATATAAATTCACGTTCTATTGTCTAGAGACCAATCAAAAATAAAAACGAAAGCATGCCCCGGTTCATCGTTAAAACAAATATGAAGCAAGCGATCGAACAAATTAACAGTATCTACACCTTTTATTTTCAGAGGTCAGAAGCCAATTCCCTCTACGTTCGCGTTGTAACAGGAAAAAACAACAAAAACTGATTGTTTGCAGTTGCTAACTGGAGCAGTAACTCGAGCCTGTTTCGATTCAATGACGGATTTTATTGGATGCACGGAATCTAGATTGATTCAACTTTGGGTTTACAGTTGAAAGTTTTATTACAATGATGTACAGTGAGGGACCGAGGTGACGCTAGACGAATAGCTCTGTCCGTTACCCACACTAAAACTACTCTGGATTTAAAACGTCATGGTAGGCCGGCCAGGACACGTAGCACAAAAGGGCTTATTTTTTGTTTTATACGTTGTAATATCATCAAACGAGGAGAGGACTCTTAGACTCGTACTGACTTAAATTCAACGGTGTCCTTCAATACCCTTTACGTTCCGGGGCCACGGATAATCGACAGTCCCGCGATTCGCGCAGGAGCACAAATGGGCTTGCGGGCGGCACTTAAAGGACAGCTGTCGTTCAATCAAGACCCCAGCACGCGTAGCATGGCGATTCTATCTCTATTCTACCAAGAAAAGACAAAGCTCTTTCTATCCCACTCGATATGTCTTTTGTCCGAGCATGGCACGGCCTGTAGACTCGTGTTTCTATGAAGACAAGACATAAGATTTCTTTCCATAGCAACGGCGAATGACTGAACTGTGAATGAACTAAAACGTTTAGTTAACGAAAAAAACGTGTTAAATTCTCAAGTTTTCAATACAAATTAAAATGATTTATTGGAATCAGACATAATTATCCATAATTCTAGAAATATGTGCATTCATTTGTAATAAAAATAACTTTTTGCACATAAATCAAAGCGACAACAAAACGCAAAAAGTATCCAAACCATAGGCACACAGTATGAACCATGTATGAACACGAGTCTTTCCTAGCAAAATGTCAAATAAAAATAACATACTTTAAAGAAAGAGAGAAAAACAAATGTACAACATTATCTATGTGTTATAGGAGACAGATATTTATTATATGATAATTTTGATATGGTAATTTAGGCAGATAATATTGGGTCTATGCTGCATGTCTATGACTCATGACCTTGCAAAATATTTTTGTGTAATAAACTTTGGAAAGATTAGCTGTCTGCATTATTTCACTGAAAGTTTCTCATTTTATAGTTTTTCATGGAACTCGTATTAAAAAAAAGTTTGATGCACTTTCCTTACAAGTTTATTCAGCCTTTTTTATTCTTTAAGGTTTAAAAGCTAAAGCGATTGAGTTGGGAGGACCTTAACTTGTTTTTAAAACAAATTTAAGTCGGCAAACATCAAGAATATAATAAAAAGAAACTTATCTAAGTCTGATTTGATGTAGAAAAGTTTCTCTTGTAGAGAAGAAATGTGTCTTCCCCCAAGTGTCAAAAGTAGAGAAAATATTGTCGGCATGCTCGACGTTGTAGACTTCTTTCTATCGTAGAGAAGAAACATTTCTTTTCTACGTGACAAACATCGCCGTGCTTAGGACGATAGAAATCTTTCTTCAATCTGTCAGTTTGTCGATTCTCCCGTCGATATAACTCGTTTCTTCGTGGTCATGCTACGCGTGCAGGTCGACAACGCATCATGTTCCTCGCAAGCCTATTCTCAATTATGTTGGGATTGGGATCGGCTTCCATTCTTACAGGATCCAGCTACGAGTATGTCAGTCATGACAGGCCAGAACAACTATCTTTAGGCCATACAAATATTTATTCAGTGAGGGAATAGAACCATCCACACGCAGCGCAGCCGTCAGTTTCTGTCACTGTGTCAAGCTTGCCTTCATCAGTAATGTCTGTCAAAGATCTATAAATGACACCAAGACCAAAAGCTTTCCTCCCAGCCAGGGCGAGACAGGAAGTATTGTCAGACTTGGTAATGACTTAAATGCACAGTAATACTTCAATAGCCCTTTACGTACCAGGGTCACGATTACCTGATGAGACAGTCCCGCGACCCCGGCAGACAGTCCTGCGACCCTGACGAAATAAAAGGCTTAACGTGTAAGTATATCGAGAAAAAGAAGTAGTAAATCCAAAAACGCAAGTTTGCTCGTTCAGTAACCCGATTAGTCTCGAACACGTGTGGTTCGTTCCGTTCAGAAACAGATTTCATTAACACCTAACGAGGATCTCGATAGATCCTAGCTACGTGTTTTGTGAGTTAAACTAGGTTTTAGGAACACATGTGGGTTTTGAAAGTTTTTATGCTCATTGGTTTTATTAATCGAAGCTATCGAGGAGCTCGTGGCTAAATAATTACAGCCGCACAGGCCGATCTTCCGGGTTAAGCCGCGCTTGCCTAGGTTGGTCTGTGGATGGGTGACCATCTTTCATAGCGAGTTTCCTTCGTGTCTCGGAAAGCACGTAAAGCCGTTGGTCCCGGCTGTCATTTGTAGATCTTTGTCAGTCGTTACTGTTAGTCAGAAGCTCTAAAGTCTGACAACCAGTCTTACCATTGGGGTATGGTATTACCCAGTTACTGGGTTGTGGAGGTCCGACAGGCAATCGCTCCATGTAAAATACTGATATCCAGCTGTATCTGATTCGACTGGAAGCCAACCCCAATATAGGTGGGAAAAGACTAGGCAGATGATGATGGTTTTATTAATCGAAAGTGCTACAGTCTTGGAAACGATTCCCCGGTCGGACAGTGTCATGGGATTTTCTGAGTACTAGCCATTACTACTGGAATTTTGCCCAGTTGATGGCAATACGCTCGTCTATAACTAACTGGCCATATAACATGACTGGCGAGATGTGGATGTACTATAAGGCACACCTCGGCCTGATCTGTAGAAGATTATAAACGTGTTGCCTCCATTGGCACTGGGTGTTTATGCAATAAAAAGAGCATACGGCCCGCCTGATGTACAAGCGGTCACCGTAGCTCAGTCTCAGGAGTCCATAGGCTGTTCTTTTACGTGGTAAAATCATCAAACGAGTCCTCTCACCCAGGGCAGGACGGGAGTGACTGTCAGACTTGTACTGACTAAAATCCACGGGGTCTTTCAATAGCCCTTTAAGTTCCGGGGCCATGATTATCTGATAATACAGTCCTGCGACCCCGACAGGCTTTAGCCTTCTAAGGCCCCGACATATTCAGCTCTTTGAGGCGCGCGTGGAACACGACGCGACGTCGACTCGGGCATGGTCCATGATCGGACCGCGAGTTTTGCATCACTTGCCATTTGCATGCCCGAACCTCTGATGATCGCTTCTGTTGATCCTGGCCATCAGTGCTTTGGAAATTTGCGGCGTTATTTTCCCAAAAGCAGAAAAAAGTGTGTCCCAAAAGCGATACCCCTTAGTAAGACTGGTAGTCAGATTTTGAAGGCTTCAGAGGTGACTATAGTATCACCCAAATATGAAATTCTAATCATCGAACTCATGAAATTCAAAGAGATCGTTTCATCTCGTTACTGAAATTCCCCGTTCTGTTTCATTAGGTATTCCGAAACGTTAATTGACGCGAACGGACCGAGTGGTTGCGCTAACCACAGTTTATAACCGGCTTGGCAACCACGCCAACCGCGCGGTTGTTTGGTTATTCATGTCAGTCTGTAAATTGCTTTATACCGCAGTTTCATAAAGCGTAGAAAACTCAATGAAAATATAAGCTCAATTAATTGCTTTTACTCGCGGTTTCACATCAATTTGACAATTAATTTTGATCGTTCATGTCACCATCGTCAACCTATAAACATTTCTTTTTTTTTTGTTTATTTAGATCGACAGAACTCTTTCCAAAAAGTATGAGGAACTGTAGATATAATCGTAAGGAATCTAAATCAGTTTTTAAATTTCGATTTTGGAAAAAAATATCTGCCGACGGAAGTTAGTAGAGCATATTTTCATTTTCATTTTTTTCAGTCAAAACGCAGGAACTATGTCTTAAAAGTATGGGGAACTCTAGAACTCAGCCGCATGCCAGTAGAACACACATTTTTTCATGCTCTGCTGAGAAATGATCTGCCAGGTTCACGCACATTAAAGGTTCCCACTCACAGACGGACACAGACCTCCTCTCTGTGAGTGAACGTGGGTCATAATCCACCACGCGGGTCCAGCACGGTATGATAGATGTCACTTTTCTTTGAGTTTTTGGTTCTAGGATATGCCGGTTTCCTCACGATGTTTTCTTTCACCGTTTTAGTAACGTAAACTGGAACTTTGCGATAAATTGAAAGGAAAAAATTAGTTCCTCGTTCGTAGACTAAATAGGCTGTTGTTCATTTTTCTACTTATACTTCAAGTATGCTAATGGTTTAATCGCGCACGAAAGGTCCGAATCATTTCCAAAAAAAGCAGCAAAAAAAAAATCATTTCTCTTATATGTTTGCCTTAAATATTTCTGTTATTCTGTTTTTTTTATATTAGTTTTAGCGACAACAAAAATAAATCATCTGTAAAAAAATTAACTGTCTAACTATCACGGTTCAAAGAGCCTAAAGCGCCGTATTCACGTTCCATCTTGCTGTACGTCCCGCCAAGGCCATGCACGATGCACGACGCAAAAACACCGTGAATAGGCTTGACGTACGTCATAATAATAATAATAATTGACGTACGTCAAGCCTATTCACGGTGTTTTTGCATCGTGCATCGTGTATGACCTTGGCGGGACGTACAGCAAGATGGAACGTGAATACGGCGCTTAAGTAACAGAGTCCTATTTTACGCTTTGGATATGGAACCCAAAAAAGGGTTGCCAGTATTAAAATGACCGAAAAATATAAAAAGGTTTCGATCGTAACGTTTTATTATATCAGGTTATGATTACTGGCTACAGAAAAGGTTCCGCGTTCCCTGAAAAATTGGTGGAATGGTTTCAGGAAACCATTTTGAGGTCACTCACTTCACGAAGTACGCATAAAGAAGTGTTTCGTTCAAAAACCTTTAAAACATATTCGTCCGTTGCGAACTTAAAATGAGACATTATAAAAATTCATTAGAAACTAAAGTTGTACGTTGTCATTTTATAGCTTAACTTTATTATTAGAAAAGAAGTTTTATGTTTAAAGGTTTATTATATTTTTATGCTGATTAGTTTCAAGCTTCAAGCCGCAGACATATTGAGAAGGACCATCATGACGGTACTACTTAGTCATGCTAAGTAGTGTTTTTTTTAAAGTTACTCCACACTCGGAACTTCTCCTATGTCGTCACAGACACCCAGACCCGGCACAACTAATTGTAGTCTTACAAATAAATCCTCCTGGAAAAAATTAACCCGTGACACGCAAAGCAGAATAATAGAGTTAAACCACTGCAATCAGGCATGTCAACTTCTTACTACCTAAACAAAATGACACAAAAACAAAACAAAAGTTATTCTTGAAAGGGTTATCAAAAATTGAACCTCAAAGTGTAAATGAAGGCAAGACAAGGTACGAAGTTGATACTTTCTTTCTGGACACTCAGAGGGGGCAAAGTCATTTTAAGGTTTGCCAAAAAAATGCCCTTCTAAAAACAAAAAAAACCAAAGAGTTGAAAATTCTATAGAAATGAGACGATGACAATTCGGAATTTGAAAATTTAAAAATCAATAATGATCTGAGTTCGATGCACTCCGCTACAAAATATGTTTTCCCAAACTGGCTCTTATGTTGTGCGCTCGGCTCTAAACTAATTATAAGATAGTATTTTGTCAGAATTTCCCAAATTCTACTCTACTTTCTTAACCGTATAAGGGTTAAAAGGGTCGTAAGTATCAAACATTACGACTGAGCCCAAGAATAGGATAAAAAAGGCAAGGAGAGTCATAAAGTTAGTAAAAATATTGCTGGCGCTCTACGACAAATGTCGGGAGAGAAAATTATTATAAAAACTTGCGTATGTGGACGAGACAGGCCTTTTTTTCTAGGCCTATTTTATGCTACAATTATTTGAGGATTTAAATGAGCCTAAATAATCAAAGGCTCCCAGCCTTTGGTTATTCTGAACTCTATTTTAGATTATAAAGTCCAAAAATATAAAAGTATTTCAACAACTGCACTTGCAACCACAATATCAAAGAATCCATTTAATAATCAATTGTATAATCACTACTAATTAAGATTTTTGTATCAAAGACCCATGCCCACGATGTGCCTAACCTATTTTCTTTTTTTTAAATTGGTAAAATCATCAAAATGAGTCCGCCTATCCATACTATCAGACTTGTACTGACTAAAATTACCAGTGATCCTTCAATAGCCCTTTACATTCCAGGGTCACATTTTCCTGATAAGACAGTGCCGTGCACGTGGCCCTCTTAGGGGGCCCCCGTAAGATTGCTGAAAGCTCTTTCGACCCGAAGCTCTTTCGAACGGACAGCAAGTCACTCATTACTCACTGTCCGCATGTCCCATGTCCCATCTGTATATCCTTTGCCCAACTATGTACCTATATTGAGATCAACTTCCAGTCTAACTTAGGGTACGTTCATATCTGACGGAACATCCGTCGAGTCGGTTCTTTGAAGCACTAACGGATCATCCGTTGAGTGTGAACGGTCAATTGTTTTTCTATACATTTGTCTGTTCTGGCGTTCCGCGACCGATGATCCGCGACGGATGTTCCGTAAGATATGAAGCCACCCTTAAAGTTTATATTAGTTCCCAAAATCTATAAAATAAAAACGTCACCAGCATCCAAATTTAACAACGCCTACAACAAAAGCTTCAATTCGCCCAGAATAAAGTAACAAAAATAAAATTTTAGATCGAACGAACACAAATAGCTGACTCGAATTTAATTGAGACCTATTTTTAAAATGGCTGGCGTTGAATGAAACCCACGTAAACACTATTATTAGCACTTATATTAGTAATAATTTATGGTTTTATCAGGCGTCATGTAGCGGGAATTAAGACGATCAGTGACGTCATAGTGAAAGCCTTTTTTCCCATGTGACGTACGGGCTGAATGACGTAAGCTTAGACTGAATGGAGTTGAATGTCTTTGCCTGACATTTTGGTGATTGATCACCGAAGAATTTTATGTGTATGGCCATAGAGTACATTATACAATATAGGGGTAAATGGCTATTCTTAAAGCCATAGTATGTTACTGAAAATAATTTCTTATTTAACGAAAAAAATTTGAGCAGCGGTGTCCTATTGGTATCGGCCCCGACTAACGAGGTGTATAATCATGATAAGTTCGAACCGAAGTGCATTACTTTGTGTAATTTATTTCATTTGCGTGAGGAGGAGCTCGTGGCTAAATAATGACAGCCGACCGGTCTTCCAGGTTAAGCCGCGCTTGCTGAGTTTGGGCTGTGGACGGGTGACCATCTGTCATTGCGAGTTTCCTCCGTGCCTTAGAAAGCATGTAAAGCCGTTGGTCCCCGCTGTCATTTGTAGATCTTTGCTGTCAAAGATTTATAAATGACAGCCGGGACCAGCGCAGCGGCTTTCTGACTAACAGTAACGACTGTTATTCAGAAGCTCTGAAGTCTGACAACCAGGTATCGTATTACCCAGTTACTGGATTGTGGAGGCCCGATAGGCAGTCACTCTATGTAAAATACTGATATTCAGCTGCATCCGGTTTGACTGACCCTAACATAGTTGGGAAAAGGCAGGCAGATGATGTGTGAGGAGGTTATTATAGACCACTCTTTCTGTGAGAGGGTGGGCCATAATCCACCACGCGGGCCTAGTGCGGGTTGGTAAATACCACATGTCTACGATTAAATTTTTGGTTATAGGACATGCCGGTTTCCTCACGATGTTTTCCTTAGCCGTTTTGAGTGAAAATGGCATCAAAGTGTTTTATAATTTACACCGTACAACACCAGGTAGGAGTAATAAACATTTTATTGAATCAAGGCTGATAAATAATTTACTGACGCACTTAACGGTTCAATAAATCTATTCTTAGATGGTTATAAAAGGTCAGTATGGATTGGAAGTATTAATCCAACGTTATACGTCACCTTAGATTAATACCTCGACGTCTTTATAATATAAATATCTATTGCCATTGATTTTACCTTGCTACCATTCTAAAATGATCACACGGGAATATAAAATCGGGACAAAAACTTTTTCCATTCATCCATTCTCACCAAGTTTCGTGTTTATAATATTAACAGGAAGTAGCTTTTTTTTATCGTGGTAATATGATCAAATGAGTCCTCCCAGCCAGGGCAGGGCAGGAGGGACTGTCAGACTCGTACTGATTAAAATCCACGGTGTCCTTCGATAGCCCCTTACGTTCCAGGGTCACGGTAATGCGATAAATCCCGCGTCCCGGCAGCATTTGACCCTCTGGAGGGGGGCTCCGTCATTATCCTGAAACTCTTTGAGGCGCGCGTGGAACACAACGCGGCGTCGCGTCGACCCGGGCATGGTCCATGACGGACAGCGAGTCGCCCATTAATCGCCGCCCGCATGCATGCGTCTACGACGGCCGGAGATCGTCTGCCGACTTCCGTCGCCGTGGGCGTCTACTACTGCGGCTGGGGTGGAGGGAGGACGCTGTCCTTTGCCTCACGCGGCCCGCCTTTTCTACTGGTGAAAGAATATTGTTCCGTACTGACTGTACTCTTTTTAATAAACATTTTTTATTTTCAGAATGTCTTTCATGACCGATATTATTGTAGAGCACTGAAGATATAATAAATTACACAAAATTGCCACCATTAGATTCGACACGTTCAACAAATCATCCACTCCATACCTTTTCCTGCTCTAAAGACATTATCTTTATTGAAACTGAAATATAAGTATTGAACCAGGTGGCCTAGACGCTGAAGAAATAAAATTTTATGTTCTTCAGCCTGAAATTACCTAAAGTTCAACACGTTTCGATATTACAAAAAAAAAATATAGAATGTAATGGCTTTCTGTGTTGACTGTAGGTACAGTCAGCATCGAAAGTTGCTGACCACATTCAGATTTTCAAAATCTTTGTACAACGAAATAATACGTAAAAATACGTTGTACAGTACCTACCTAATATTTTTTTTTAAACGTCCCATAATAGGATTTTCTCCTGTATCGTGGATGCTTTTACAAACATTGAAATTCACCTATACAAATACCCAGACCCGGAACAACTACTTGTAGATCATACAAATATTGATTAACTCGAATCGAACCCGCGATATGCAGCGCATCAGTCTAGTTTTCCATCCACTGCGTGATTTTGTTTGGAACGTAAACATTCCTAACAAAAGGGACTGTCAGTCTTGACTGACTGAAAACCACCCTGTTCCTTAAATTATTATGTGCGTTCCAGGGCCACAGCAACCCAACCCGATGCACCCTTTATTTTAGTTCGTAGTAGGAGATTAAAAAAACTTCGGATTAGGTAAAGATGAAAATGAAAAAAAAACTGTCCTGCGACGCTGCTCGCTCTGTGAGAACGCACCTAGCGTCACACAGCGAGGCAATTGCCGCGTGAGGAAACTGCCTAGCGAGGCTGTTCGCCCTGTGTAGACGCATCTATTGTTTCTCGACCGACCCACGAAACAATATACGCGAGCAAAACAAAAGCCGACACTGAATGGCTCGGGCGCTCGTCACTCGGCCGCAGCAGCGCGCTCCTTGATGCGGCTGAGACATGTCCACACTAACCGAGCCGCTTCGCGCAGAAAATGCCTCGCGACGTTACTCGTTCTGTGTGAACGCACCTAATGACCATCCTACTATGTGTGGGTGAATGTTTGTTACTCTGTCACGCAAAAACTACTGAACGGATTTTGTTTATTTTTGGTACATAGATAGCTTATAACCTGGATTAACACATAGGATAGTTTTTATCCCGATTTTATGTTCCCGTAGGATAATTTTGGAGTTGTAGCGGGTGAAGCCGCTGGCAACAGCTAGTATATTTAAAAACTCATAAACTCAGTTACATCATAATTTTGCTCAACAAAAAGTTGATCTATATCACCTAATAGGAAAAATCCTCATCAAAATATCATTTGTGAGGGACATGAAATATTTATCAAAGTGATTGTATTTTCATCATTATGGGTAATCATCAAATAACATCGTTTTTGTATTAAGTATTAAGCATGTAGATTGGTCATTTAAACACTTAAATTTTAATGAGGTTAAAGTTTTGGTTTGCCGAAATTAATATATGGAACTACTGAATCGATTAATAGTTATTTGTTATACAAGAGTGCAAAGTTGATTTTTAACCGCGTGCTCAATTTTGATGACCGAGCAAGCGAATGATTCTAAAATTGAATCACGAGTGCAACGAGTGATTCAAAATTAGAATCATGAGCGATAGCGAGGGAATCAAAAGAGCACAAGGTGAAAAATCTTTGCACTCGAGTGCAACACGTAACTTTTCATCCCACCTCAGCGAGGAAATGACTAAATGAAAAAACAGATGTACATTGTACAAACACAAGATAGGCTTTTATTTCAGTTTAGGTATTAACTTAGACATTATTATAGAACAGAATAATTTTTAAATTAAAACAAATAATACTTAGGTAGTGGTTGAAAACTACTACCTAAGTATTATTAAGTTACTTATTTTTATTTTGGTTTGTCATAACATAACAATAAGACGTGAAAGGAAAACCGCACAAAGCAAATAAAAAAAGGTAAAACAAAGTACTGAGCCAAGAATGTTCCGGGTCTGAGATTTTAACAAAATAATTGTAGATTACGCTCCAAGGGAGGCGTATTGAATTCCGAAGCGATACTAAGGATTCTGGGGGTGAACCTCCATCCGTAGCGCAGCGAGGAGGTTCAAGTGTTAACACCCGAAAGAAACGAGGGAATAAAGTTAAAAATCTTTAGTGAAGCAAAAGAAATTTGATGTTACCACATCAAATTTTAAAAATAGAATTTGTTTCCTCGACAACCTTCGAACGTCAAGTGGGCACCACAGCAAGCGATCAGCTGTTGCGGTCACCGGCCGCCATTACTGCTGCTACTCTTTTGTTCATACGATGTTCTAAATTCATTTGAATTTAGAACATCTTTTCGCGGTGCGCCGTCTTTCTTTTTTTGTTGGTCTGAGTGCGAGACATAATCCTGCTCTCTGCAAGGAATAATCTACTACACGAACCCAGCACGCCTAGCATGGCGCCGTAGAAACGGGTTTTGTCGACAGGAGAATAGACAAAATGACAGAACGTAAAAGATTTTTATCGATTTAAGAATAGCAATGTTTAAAATATAGAAAAGATATGATTCTGTCCTTTAATGATGTAACAATCGTGTCACACTTGTGCAAAAAAACAGTCGATTTGTGAAGAAATAACGATAAAATAACTTTGTATTTTCTTGGTAGAATAGAGATAGAATCGCCATGCTACGCGTGCAGGGCTTGTTGCCAGATCATATTGTCTTTGAATGCTTGTTTTTTACATTTAGGAACACAACACCTGCCTAGCCTTTTCCCATCAGTTTAGTCACACTTTATGTAACTAATATTTTATGGAGCGACTGCCTAACTTCCACCCACGTTTAAGAGCACACAGACCCGAAGAGCTTAGCCTCAAAGAGCTGTCAGCAAATGACGGGGCCCCCTCACAGATGGCCAAAGCCTGCCAGGATCGCGGGACTTATTTCCATCACCGTGACCCCCGGAACATAAAGGGCTATTGAAGAACACCGTGGATTTTAGTCAGTACAAGTCTGACAGTACCTCTCGCCCTGCCCGGGGTGGGAGGTCTCATTTGATGATTTTACCACGATAAAAAAAAAGAAAAAAAGCCCCGATCAAATATTCTTTGCTTGAAGCCTAAACGTAACCAGATCACAATCTACATAATAAACTTTCAACCCTTCAAATATATGAATCAGAATCATCATAAAAACAAAGGAAAGGACCGTACCTTATTGATTCTCATACACTTATATAACGAATATGAAAGGCAGTCTGCTCAGCCATATTTTCATACCAAATTGGGGTCATATTTTTATGCGTGGGTATTCTTAGATAGGCTGAAAAAATATGAGGATTTTTAGGGCGTAAAATGCTGACTAAGTCTCAATAAAAAGGTCTAGATTTCTTGGACGTAGTTCTGTCATCAATTCGGTCAAAATTTGATGACTGGATCTCAATAAAAAATGTGCAGATTTTGCTTGGATGTGTTTTTGCGAAATGTTTAAAAAATATAATTAGGAATCTCTGTTTATATGGAAAGTTTAAAATCGTTCAAATGTGGCTGAAAAACTATTTTTCAAAAAATTTCAAAGCCATGTCAATGTGGTGTTCACAGAGGCAGTTTAACTAACTCTAAGAGTATGGAACTCGGGATCACAGGACTTATTTCATTACCGTGACCCCGAAACATACAGGGCTACTAAAGACACCGTGGATTTTAGTCAGTACAAGTCTAGGAGTCCCTCCCACCCTGCTCGGGATGGGAGGACTCATTTGATGATTTTAGCACGCAAAAGGATGGAACTGAGAGGGTGGCCACATCTAAAAAAGAAGTCAATTCGAAATATAAAAACTTTGAAATACCGTTCGGCAAACACAGTAATGTGTGTAAAAAATATAAAAAAAAACAGGGTTTACCATCGAAATCTCTATTGGAAAAATCTAAGAAACTGTATGGGTTTGGCAAAAATATCTTAGGTGAAAATTACTTCAAGCGAGAAGAAAACTCCGCATTACTGCTTCGTATTTCAAGTTACGTAAGTACACAATACCGTTGTGCCAAAGACGGTTGCAGGAAGTTTTAAACAGTTTGAAAGCTATAATAATAAAGCTCTCAGATTTAAACTTCGAACAACGAGAAGCCCGTTATTCTACAGAAACTCTTCGCACCATTTTTCTTGCAACTTTATGAAAACGCTTGAAAAACATTTCAGCTGTTTTAGGATGAAAGGGGTTGGTCAATATAGAAGTTATATTTAGAAACAAAAGAATAACAATGTGCTGTTTATAAAGGAAAACAAAAGACGTCCTAGGATCACGAGGAAAATGTGATGGTGGTCGTACACTCTCGCCAACACGGTGACGGCAAGAGTTTATAATAGCAAAATCATCCTAAAATATCCCTAGTGCTGGGATACAGGTGATAGCACAGGAACAAAACACTAGAAAATCTCTCTGTGAGAGGAAATAGAGAGTTAATTTGTAAAAAAAAACTACTCCATCTGGAAAGGGCATAATATAGGTATCCCAATCAATCACATTACCAATTATACTGATACTGTTAGCCTACATCATCCCACTGCTGGGCAAAGGCCTCTCCCCATGATCTTCAGTTTTCACGATCCAGGGCCAAAGTGAACCACTGGTCATTGGTTTTGTCAAGGTCATTACCAAATAAGGACTAAATATTTTACAAATAGTGATCACCCACCAGCATCGGGAACAGGGTCCAAACCGCTGGTGGTTAGGGCTCCAGAGAGAAGAACCTCGGCTCAATGAGTGCCGTATCCAAGAGAATTGCTTTCTGCATCATGCCCTTTACTTAAGCCAATTGCACAATGAGAGCATCTTATGGTGTCGGTCGAGGCTCTTCACAATTAGTCCATTGACCGTAAAGTCTATCGGTACAATGACTAATGAGTCCAACAGGTCTGACTGTGGTGCTCCTGGCTTGCTAATCACCCCGTGTCGGTTTATTGCGATATTTCTCGGCAGAGCCGTAGAGAGAGAGCTCTCAGTCGACAGTGTACAGTCACCAAAAGACACAGTTTTACTCAAAGAGGAAAAGTTCATGAAATATTTACTTGTTGGTACATTCACAACAATAGGGCAGATGAATGTCTATGAATGCCGTCAGTCAGTACCCAACTGTTTGTTTACTGTTACTCTCTATTGTAGAAAAGGATAAAAGATGAGATATAAAAAGACTTAATTCACTCATTATACAGGGTGGGCAAAAAATTGTGGATCAAACGAAATAGGGTGATATTTGTGGCTATTTGCAGTGACACTATTCGGCTGTACCATAACTTGATGTCCTTAAATTTTTTGATGGTTTGAATGTTAAAAGAAAAACTCCTTGGAAACACCTACGTTTGTTACTGCGGTAATCAATTGATGACCGTACATCAAATTCTTGCATTGCCCAAAGGTTGTCAAAAAAAAACTTAAATAAGATTACACAGATCGAGACGACTCCACGTATCACCACTGTGTTCCATCCAGGATGAGTGCACGCGCACATGTTCATTCAGTTGTTTGACAGCTCTGTGGCGTGCTATAGGCGCGCAGTCCTCCTGGATGGGACACAGTGGTGATGCGTGGTGTCGTCTTTATAAACAGATCATAATTATTACCTTTTGTAATTATGATAAATGATGATGAATAGGCCATCATATAATCACCTTTTCTAATGTAATCTTTATATGCTTTATTATTGGCATTTGACATACCTAACTGTATAACGATTGAAAGTTGAGCAGACCAATTTGTTTTTTTTTTTTTTTTAAATTATGAATTTTAAATTATGCACTGTGGCTGAGTAATTGGACTGTTGCACTGCGTGTCGCGGTTTCGATCCCCGCACGGAGCAAGTATTTGTGTCATCTACAAGTAGTTGCTTCGTGTTCGTCTGGGCGTTTGGTGTATGTGAGTTTCTATGTTTGTAAACGCACCCACGACACAAGAGAAATTCCTAGTGTAGTAAATTAAGTTTCCTTGAGGTCTTCTTCTTTGAGGTATCTGTATATTAATACTTAAAAGAAGATCTTTAGAATGTTTTTGTTAAAACCTGTTAATTTATGAAATAAGTTATTATTATTATTTAGTAAAAAAAAAATTCAATTTGCATCGTTGAAACAGAACAAATCGGTTCACCTAATAAATACATAAATATTCAGTGTAAATAAAGTCAACCGTATAATATATGAACATGGCACGCTGAAACGCCAAGCACCGTTACAAAATACAGTGCGTGATTCAATTTAAAAGTTGTCCGACAAATGTTTGACAAAGTCGTTTGTTCTTTTTTGGCACGCTGAGCCAATATTGGACGACGGGAACGTTTGGGAAAATTGGTATTCTCGCTATTCGTGATTTTCTGTTAACAATCGCGATTTTGTGAATGAAGTTTGTTAAGGAGCTGATAGACTTGTGCATTCACTTATTACGGAATATCGAACATTCGCTGTTTTGTATTTTATCGAACTGAACAACGAACAGTACCCCTAGCACGAGTTTTCACTATTATACTTTACAGAGTTTTTCCAGTATTTACAGCGTTTATTGTATGAAAATATGGAACAGCGCCTCTGGTGTGCGAAGAAGGAACCAATTTTTCCCTTGAAAATTGTCAATTTGAAGTAGTCAAAGTTCCAGTTTACTTTACGTCTCAAATACTGAAAACTCGTGCTGACGGTACTGAGCCAAGCATTCAGCCAAACAAAGCTACGATCTTTCTAGCGGACGCTATAGTTGATGATCGTAGGCTCGGCATATAACTTTCAAAGAGTTATATTTTTTATAACACCCAGTCCCAGAAGAACTACTTACGGACTACGTCAATCGTGCTGTGAAATTTTCGGACGACGAGGATGTTTTCTTCCTCAATAAAGCCTTGCCGGGCTTGACTGCAATTGCCTAGTTAGTATGGCGTCCAGCAGGTTAAAATCCTAGTCAACATTCTCCCTTTCTTTTGTTTAGTTTTTGATAAGAAGTTCCCTCTTCTTATCGTGCCTACGAAGTTCTCTCATGTCCATGTATACTAAACTGTAACAATAACATTGTAAAAGCAATTATTTTAAAAGAGTAACCATGGAGTTTCTTGCCGGTTCTTCTCCATGGAAACGACCAACCCGAACCATGCCAATTTTTTTTCTCTCGACGTTTAAATACGTGCCCATTGAGGCCCATGTAAAATAATATATTTTGATTTTGACCTAGCCTTTTTCCCAACTAGATTTACGTCTGCTTTAGTAGAACCAGATGCAGCTGGATCCTAATGACAGACTGCAAATATAACTGAGGGATTATTTTTTCCTGCACCGACCAGTGCGACCAGACCGGTCCAACAAAGTCTTTACCGACATGTTGCTTATTTATTAGAAAACATAAAGACAGATGTTGGGTAACACAGTACACAGACATTCTTGTTTTCTTTCGTCTATATTGACTGAAGAGTACGCAAGAACAGCCTACGCAGGTTGTAACTAAAGAGAAGCTATGACACTGACGTCCCGTAGGAAGATACTGAGATACCCACGCACTGCGGTAACCTTTGACCCCTTAAATATCATTCATGGTTGCGATAAATCAATGTCGGACTTACATGTTTAAATGTTTTATGGTTTTGTTTCACTAACTTCTGGCGATATTTTCGTTCGCATGTAAACCGGCATGTCATAGAACCTAAAATTCGAAGACATGTGACATCTACTAATCCGCACTAAGTCTGCGTGGTGGATTTTATAGCCCACTTCCTCTCACAGAGAGGAGGCCTGTGTCCCAGCAGTGGGAACATTATAGGCTGATGATGAGTGATTACATCACTAAACAACATTTATTTGTGTTCTTATTTACTACGTCTATATTGATTGAAGACTACGCACGCACAACCTATGCAAGTAGCAACTAAAGAGAAGCTATGACACGGACATAGGACACTATCTGTAGGAAGATACTATATACCTACGCATTGCGGTAACCTTTGACCCCTTAAATATCATTTATGGTCGCAATTAAGAGACTACAATCATATACCAGAGGTCAAACCATAACCCACGCTAACCCAATATTCTCAGGGCGGTCCGACTCATATAATGATTATGCAAACTCAAAAAAGGATCGTAATACCGCAATAAAAGGTATAATCATCAGCCTATAGCAGTACACTGTACATAGGCCTCTCCAATCGCACGTCATTTCACTCAATCACCGGCCACCTAGCGAAGATTATCACTCCACCTTGTCTTAGGCAAATGTGCAAGTGTTTAAAGCACTCCACGAAATAACGCTTAAATCTAAAACGCAGTAGACAGAGTATCTCAGAGCGGTATCGAATTGACGGGGGAAAAAGGTACAAACGAATAAGAGCTCTTACACACGAGCGGCATGTTCCCAACGGCAGAGGTAACTGCAGCTGTCGACGGGCGTTGGCGGCATGTCGAGCCGTCGCTACAACTGCAAGTGTCGTTATAAGTCGACGGCTGCAGTTGTAGCGAAGGCTGCCGTCGAAGCGTCGACGGCTTCCGTTGACGCGTCGACGGCAGCCGTTGACATGCCGCCAACGCCCGTCGACGGCTGCAGTTACCTCTGCCGTTGGGAACATGTCGACGGCAGCCGTTGACGCGTCGACGGCAGCCGTCGACATACCGCAGTTACCTCTGCCGTTGGGAACATGCCGCTCGTGTGTAAGAGCTCTAAGTGGGACGACGCTACTCAACAGAGCGGTATGGACAGTTAGTGCGAGAATGGGGAGACGACTGCTACTGTGTTCACTTCACCCGCCGCACCGTTCACCGCTTAGACAAAAGTCAGTAACGCCTACCTTAAGTGGGAAGAAGCTTGTACTATCAACCTACGCATTAAACCTATTTAGTTTTGACAAATACCTATAATGTCGTCTTAATACCTTTAATTAAAAAGTTAATTACTTGAAACTTGTAAAGGTCAAGTAGTATTGTTATTGTGAAAAAATAAAAACGTGAATAAAAAATATTTTGTTTAAAACACCTACTAGAGCAGTGAGCAGTGGTGGCGCAGTGGTATCGGTCCTGACTTACGAGTTGTAGGTCATGGGTTCGAACCCAGCTTGGCGCATTACTTTGTGTAATTAATTTCATCACCACTGCTCTCAAAACGGTGAAGGAAAACATCGTGAAGAAACCGGCATGTCCTAGAACCATCAAATTCGAAGACATGTGACATCTGCCAATCCGCACTGGGCCCGCGTGGTGGATTATGGCCCACTCCCTCTCCCAAGAGAGGAGGCCTGTGTCCCAGCAGTGGGAACGTTATAGGCTGATGATGATGACCTACTAGAGATTAAATCAATGTAAAAGAAAGATTACAACTAAATAACAAAGATAAATATAAAGCCAAGGAAAGTGGAAGGTGTTGGCCCACAGCTGAGCAAGGTCCTCCACCTTGCTCAGCTGTGGGACAGTATAGACAAAATAAAATTGTGGCTGGCTGGGTTCAAACCCTCAACATATTATAAAATGAGTCTATCGCCCTTTTTTTATTTTTTTCTATCGTGACAAAATCATCAAATGAGTCCTACCACCCCGCGCAGGGTGGAAGGGACTGTCAGACTTATACTGACTAAAATCCACGGTGTCCTTCAATAGCCCTTTGTGCGCGACCCCGGCAGGGTTTTGGCCCTCTAAAGGGGGGGTCCCGTCATTATGCTGACGCTCTTTGAGGCGCGTGTGGAACACCGCGGTCGACCCGGGCATGGTCCATGGTCGGACAGCGAGTCACCCATTACTCGCTGCGCGCATGCCCAGTCCCCTTGAAATAATGTAATTTGCAAGTAAAAAAGACACATTTGTTACATGGAACCTACCAAATATTTAGCAAAATGTTCTGCCTTACCCTACAAAGACAGATAGGCGTGATGTTATGTCATTACTCCAAAGCTCCCTTATCCAACTATCACGGCAGTGTTCTAAGTAGACTCATTTCCCTTCACAAATGGGGCGATCCCTTATTTCCCTCGTGCGTAGTCAACTCGTAGCTGCTACGAAACGCTACGCGCTACGGTTCTACGGGCTACGGTGCTACGGAGCTATGGTGCTACGATCTTTTGAAGTATTAAGTTATTCGTTTGAGGTTTTGGGCGGTTCTACTCCCGGAGAAGATTTTTAATTAAAATTAGAAATATTTATTTTTTAATGACAAGAGAACAGGTTAAAGATTGGAACCTCCTTTTAAACAAAACAACCCTTATTTTAGCTGGCAATATCATCGAATGAATCCTAGCCCAGAGCACGGCGGGACTGTCAGACTTGTTCTAACTGAAATCCTCGATATCCTTCAATAGCCCTTTACGTTCTGGATTCACAGTTTCCCAATAGTCTCGCGACCCCGGCAGGCTTTAAGCAAAAAAAGGCCTGTATTAGCAGAGTCCGCGAAAACGACGAAATAAATTACGTAAAAATGTTCTTATTTAAGCATCAGATAATCTTAGTGAAAGCGGACATTAACAGTCTCATCTTTAACAGGAACTACGTAATAATTAAGTAGCTGCTTAATTATTCCTGCCGCATAAAGTGCTGGGGAGATTAAATATAGTCTGCTCATTTAAAATGGCGTCGCGTGGAAGACGAGCGACGTTGACAGACTTACAAGAACGTTAATAATATCGTGCTTTTAATCCCTGAAGGAGAAGACAGAAAGGCCATAGTTGGCCAATTTTTTAATTTTTTTTTTAGCGTGTTAAAATCATCAAATGAGTCCTCCAACCCCGGGCAGGGCGGGAGGGACTGTCAGACTTGTACTGACTAAAATCCACGGTGTCCTTCAATAGCCCCTCGCTGTCCGCATGCCCGCGCCTGCGGTGGCCGGAGATCGTCTTGCGATAGTTGGCCAATAGGAGGAAATACGAATTCATACAAAAAAACTTTGTTACGAAACTTTAGCTCTTTTTAACCGACTTCGAAAAAATTAAAAGGTTTGTAATTCGTCACATCCATTTTTTTTTAATGTATGTTTCCCGATTTTTCGATGACACAAATCCATTTAAATAGTTCATCTTTGGGTGTAAACTTCATCTTTTAATTTTTTTTATGTAAGTATTTTTCCCGATTTCTCGATGACACCTGAATCCATTTAAAAAGTTCTTCTTT
The DNA here is from genome assembly GCA_028554685.1 of Agrotis ipsilon. Lineage (NCBI taxonomy): Eukaryota > Metazoa > Arthropoda > Insecta > Lepidoptera > Noctuidae > Agrotis > Agrotis ipsilon. Next base: position 8,787,032 of record CM052979.1, read on the forward strand.
CGGGGTAAACTTCATAAATGGTTCCATATTGGTTAAATTCCTATCAATCTAACAAATTGCTAATAACATAATTATTGTATTTATAAAATCTACGAGTTGTCCTATATTTCATCATCTGCCCAACCTTTATACAACTATGTTCGGGTCGGCTTCCAGTCAAATCTGATGTAGCCCAATAACGTCTCATTATATGTATAATTAAATCATTAGCTCCGCAGATCACCCCTTACATACAAACAAATACCTCTCTAAAATATTAAGAGTATAATGACAGCTGTCAAAACGTTCAGAAACACCACGAAATATATCAAAAAGAACTTGTCACGTTCAAGTCGTAATATTATGTAGTATGTATCTACAAGAATAACTGACAGATGAAAAGAGTTGGGTTGTGGAACGTGATTCTATTTCAAAGAAGAAACGTGCCAAAGATGAAACCGGCATTTTTCAACCGACTACAATAATGTAGGAGGTTCTCAATATATATATGTTTTATTTTAAATGTTTTGCTACTCGATGTCTCAAAGACTCCTTGACCGATTTATCATTAATTCCAAAAACTTGATGCGTACTGGCGACACCACCATTGACTAGCCTGTTGGTCTAGTGGTTAGTGACCCTGACTTTTACGCCGGAGGTCGTGCGTTCGATTCTCACCCAGGACAAATGTTTGTGTGATGAGCACGATCATTTGTTCTGTGTCTGGGTGTTATTGATCTATGACATTTATGTATTAAGAAATATATAAAGCATGTTTGTCAGTTGTCTAGTACCCATAACACAAGCTCTGCTTAGCTTGTGACTAGATGGCGCTGAATGATAGTTGTGGATTATTTATTTATTTATCATTAATTCCCAAAACTTAATGCGAATTGGCGACACCATATAATGGCGTAATAATATAAGTTGTGACTTTTTATTAAAAATCAGCTTGTTCGATTCCTGGCCAGGGTAACTAATTTCTTTGAAACACAATGACGCAATTTTAGTTTTCGTCAGAATTGCCTTAGAGACTCCTTTCAGTATTTTTCGTTATTCCTCATAGTTTTGATTACATCCATCCATGCCCAGTTGGAAAATTCACACTGTATACTTGGTAAGTAATATCCTGACCAATTAGGTCCGGATCTTATGGGGCACTTGTCGAAACGTGTTTGTTTGTAATGTATGGAATTGTTTGAAGCCAGTCACAATAGAGTATCGGACCTCTTTCGTGTTTCAATGTGACTGGATTCAAACAATTCCATACATTACAAATAAAAACGCTTCGGATAGCATTCGCCTCGCCTGTCTCAAAGACTTAGTAGACGGAGCAACGTATAACAAATTATAAATTAATATGAACAAACCGCCACCGAAACCCAAACATCCACAAGTCTACTATTTTCGTTTAGTAAAACTAGCTGAAAAGTACGAAGTTACAGTACAAAACATGTTATATCATAAATTCTAAGATAACAAACATAACACAATACAAGAGATGTACATTTATTCTAAACAGCGAGACATCTGGACCGCGGTTTAATCTCAAAGTTGTTACAATAGTGTGCTGTTGGCTCGAGTTTGCTTTGTTAAAGAAACTGACTGTTTTCATCGTATTTTATATGAATAAAAACGTAATATTGCTTTTTTATGATAGGTATTTTATTATTTTTACCACTTTGTAAATGCGGATTTAAAAAAATATAGTCTGACAGATACATATTTTTTTCTTTGGCAACATAACGAAGATAAGTATGATCCTTATAAAATTCACAAAACGTCACGCTGTGATATAATAAGTTTTCCTTACAATAAATTTTGAGTGGCCTGTTGGTCCAGTGGTTAGTGACCCTGACTGCTGTGCCGGGGGTCGTGGGTTTGATTCTCACCCAGGACAAATGTTTGTGTGATAAGCATGATCATTTTGTTCTGTGTCTGGGTATAATTTATCTATAATATGTATGTATTTAGAAATATGTCAGTATGTTTATCAGTTGTCTAGTACCCATAACACAAGCTCTGCTTTGCTTTGGGACTAGACGGCGTTGTGTGATAGTTGTGGAATATTATTATTATTAACGACAAACTAAACTGCCCAGTCGTAATCAAGAAGTAGTTTTACCGGAATAAGTTCTAAAACAAAACATAAATCCGACGATAAATAAGGAAACTTCTATACAGAGCGCGAAAGATTTAATTTCAAAGTAGCGACAGCTGGATCCAACTTTGTCCATAGTTTCTGCAAAATGGTTTGCTTCTGTGAGTTATATTTTTCTTTACTGAGATATACACTTTAATAAAGAAGTTTTCTATGCAGTTTGATAACTCAGTTACTGGGGGAAGCGATATCTGTTTGTAGATCTGGTTGTCAAACTTTTTTGATCTTCTGATTTACTTTGGAAACTGGCGATGATTTACAAATGGTATTAACTATGCTGTATAAAGCATTGGTATTAAAACATGGAGGAATCTCGCCATGGATCCCGGATGGCGAGATTTCATCATCCACAGATCTACCTCAGCAAGCACTGCATCAGCTCAAAGATGACTCTTTTCCTGTTACATTGAACTGTATGTGGCGAAATGTGAGTGTCAAACGAATCGTTCTTCCGTAATAATCACTTTTGAAACGGTCCTTTATGACATGAAATATAGATATTTATAAAGTACAATTACAATACTATTGTATGAAATAAATCCGCATTTTGACGTTCCTAGGGCAGAGCTACATACAAATCTTTACATCATCCTTTGACGTAGAGATAGGTTTATAAGATTATAGGTATTTAAAAAGATACGTAAACAAATTAATGAAGACTATCTTCATATTTAATGACGCCCCCCCCCCCCCCCTTTAGAGGGCCAAAACCTGCCTGGGTCGCTGGACTAATGAATTACCGAAACCCCGGAACGTAAAAGGCTATTGAAGGACACCGTGGGGGACTCATTTGACGATTTTACTTCGAGAAAAAAAAGAAAATGAATAAAGAATATTTTCATATTTAATATTAGTTAGTTTCAAATCAGAACCGAGTGCGGACTCATCTACGCAGTATGATAACTGGGGCGTGACTCAATTTCTAAGTAACAAGAACAAGCGATCGTGTTGGACTCAACTTTCTTTTGTTCCCTATGACACTGGCTGTCTATGTCGGTTTTTTAATTAAAAAGTAACTGTTTTTTTTCATCGTGTACTTATCTACGCACTTTTATGCCGAGGTTTCCTTTTTGTTGCCAAGTAAATATTTCGACCAGACAAAAAAAATGACCTTTTGAGGAGCTCGTGGATAAATAACTACAGCCGCACATGCCAATCTCCCAGGTTAAACAGCGCTTGCCTAAGTCTGTGGATGAGTGACCATCTGTCTTAGTGAGTTTCCTCCGTGTCTCGGAAAACACGTTGAGCCGTTGGTCCCGGCTGTAATTTAAAGATCTTTGACAGTCGTTACTGTTAGTCAGAAGCTCATAAGTCTGACAACCATCTTACCATGGGGTATCGTATTGCCAGTTACTGGGTAGTGGAGGTTCGATAGACAGTCGCTCCATGTAAAATACTGATATTCAGCTGCATCTGGTTTGACTGGAAGCCGACCCTAATATAGTTGGGAAAAGGCTAGGCAAATGATGATCTAAAAAAACCGTTAGCCATTATTGCGATAAAAATCGTAAAATTGAACATTCAAATTCTACTGTTCAAATAAAGAAAAATTTCAACGCAATTCTATGAACAACATTGCTAACGTGTCGTTTATAGATCCCCAGAGGAAATTTTTTGCTTCTTTTACCAGTGGTTGCTCACAGAAAGCGACTAATAGATACTTGTTTTCTGAACAAAAAAAAAATTACCATACATAGTTATCTAACAGCTATCCCTGAATTTATATAAAAGAAATAAAGAATTTTAAAACATCTTATGTATGTTCTTGTCGCGGGACCGTCTCATCAGATAATCCTGGAATTTAAAGGGCTATTGAAGCATCACCGTGGATTTTAATCAGTATAATTATGTCTGATAGTCCTTCCCTATCTCGCCTTGGGTCCCAGCCAGGAGTAATTAGACGAGTTCACCTCGATAAAAAAAAACCATCGATTCTTTTTGGTGATTGGCTATTTTTTAGAATAAAATATGAGATAGTTTTGAGTAGAAAATAATCTAAGGAATCCTTCCACCCTTGGTGAAGAGAAAGAGGACACTATTTCTTCGATTGTGTTTTTGCTTTCTTTATTTTTATAAGTTCTGTTTTATCACCGAGCCGAAGAATTGTCAATGTTATGTACGCTATTATTCTCACATACATCTGTACCGTCAGCACGAGTTTTCAGTATTTGAGACGTAAAGTAAACTGGACCTTTGACGACTTCAAATTGTCAATTTTCAAGGAAAAAATTGGTTCCTTCTTCGCACACCAGAGGCGCTGTTCCATATTTTCATATAAGAAACGCTATAAATACTGGAAAAACTCTGTAAAGTAAAATAGTGAAAACTCGTGCTAGGGGTACAGTACCCCAATTTTTTCCTTGAAAATTGTCAATTTGAAGTCGTCAAAGTTCCAGTTTACTTTACGTCTCAAATACTGAAAACTCGTGCTGACGGTACTGACCACTTCAGTTGTACATAATGTTAAACGTATGTGATGTACTCTATCATGATCTTCCTGCCCTTATTCCATTTTGCTTGTGGTCGTCGCAACACGTTTTCTTCTTCCATTCTCCCCTATCAGACGACACAGTATCATTTACTCCTTTTCATTCATATCATCCTTTACACAATCCATCCATCTTTTCTTTGACCTTCCCCTTCCTCTCCATCCATCAACATTCATACTCATCACTCTCTTAGCTACATGAGTCTCATCCCTCCTCATCATATGTCCATACCAAGACAGACGACGTGGTTGTACTCTTTCTAATAAATAAATTGGCCTTTGCTCTATAAGGCCACAATACCAACACGTATTTCAAAATTCAGTATTTCAAGTTCTAAACCTTTTGAAAATGTGCTAGCTAGTTAATCTATTCAGTGAGTAGTGATAAATTACACTATGAAAGAAACTGTAAATGTCAAACTCTCGATCAAGAACTAATAAAGAAATCCGTTGGTAATTGATTCCGAAGGTGACCGACGCGGCCAACGAACCAATATCTAATGGAATTTGATGATAGATTGATTTCTTAATAATTACAATATAATCGATATTTACGAGTAGTTGAGGATTTTGTGTCGTTGGACTAGAGTACCTAAAACACAGTAGGTACCTAAAAGATTGATGATTGATGCGGACAGAGAGTAAAGGGCAACTCGCTGTCCGACCATGGGCCATGCCCGGGTCGACGGCGCGTCGTGTTCCACGCGCGCCTCAAAGAGCGTCAGCAAAATGACGGGCCCCCTCGCAGAGGGCCAAAGTCTTCCGGGGTCGCGGGACTTATTTCATTCACCGTTACCCCGGAACTGAACGGGGTGGGAGAACTCATTTGATGATTTTACCACGATAAAAAAAGAAAAAAATGTATCATTAAGTCTGTAATTCTCAGAAGGTTAGCAGAGATGTACCATTTTTTTTTCTTTTCTTTATTCTATTAAGGTGACAACCAAGCATACGGCCCCCCTGTTGTCCTGGTCACGGTATCCTATGGGCACCTGCTACCAGAGATATCGCTTGAGCGTTGTCGACCCTGCAACTTTTATCAAGCCCTTTTTGAAGGTGCGAAGAAAATAGGAACTCGAACTTTTTTTAAAAGATGTTTCCCCACAATAGACTACTCTATAAAGCTACTAAATCACAGCTGTTGCGACTATTTAATTTTAGTCATTTTCAATGAAAATGAAATGAAAATGTAAAAAATCCAACTGTCTGATTTCGTAGGCGTCTACGAATATTTCGCTACGGAAAATCCGTAGCCATCTGCTACGAACATCTACGCGAAAACGCGTGGACTTCTACAACTTTCTTATGGATCTTTTATGTATATATTAACCTCTTTATAAGAATTGTGTAGACGAACTAAAGTCACCGATATAGCCCACCGGATTAGCAAGCTGAAGTGGCAATGGGCAGGCCATATTGCTCGCAGAGCCGATGGCCGATGGGGTCGAAAAGTGCTAGAGTGGAGACCACGGACTAGCAAGCGCAGCGTAGGACGTCCACCAACAAGGTGGACAGACGACCTTATGAAGGTCGCCGGAAGACGCTGGATGCAGGACGCTTCCAACCGGTACATGTGGAGATCAAAAGGGGAGGCCTATGTTCAGCAGTGGACGTCCTATGGCTGAGATGATGATGATGATGAAGAATCTGTAGACAGCTGCTACGGAAATCTACGACTTTCGTAGACATGTCGCAAAAGTTTATAGCAAAGCCTTGTATTTCTGTAGCAATTTCTACGAAAATACTGTAGCTCCGTAGGCAGTAGCCACCATCATATATTCTATCTAGCTGGCTTCCAGTTGAACGAGATGTAGCTGATTACGTCGTACTTCTCGAATGCGACGGTTTTGTCGTAAAACTATTGAAAATCTAACTATTTTATAAAACTACGTTTGCCGGGCTCTGTATGCTATAAGAAGAAATATTACTGTACTTTTCACAAACTTCCATTGTCCAGATATTTTCCTCCTCATACAGTGGAATGATCCTTACATAACACTAAATATAAAAACATCATTAAAAAAATTGGTAATTTTTCTTAGTTTCATTTCAGTTTATAAAGTTTAAAAAAAATATAAAATCATTGAAAGAATCCTCCTACTCTGGGTGGAGGGAAAGGGATAGTCAGATACAACGGACTAAAATCCACGGTGATCCTTCAATAGCCCTTTCCATTCCAGGGTCTCGGCAACCTGATAAGACAGTCCAGCGACACCTTTAATTTGTAATGGTGTGCATAATAAACAGTATATTTCTCTATCCACGACAAAATCCAAGACAACTGTCTGCGTCCCTTGACCCGAAGAAAATCCTCTCAAAAATAAACTTCACCTTTTAATATTATGAAAGAATTTGTAGCAAAAAATGTACGAAGGGATCTACCGGATTAATGTAAGCCCTTTCAAAGAATGTTGCCCTTCCCAAGGGTGTCGTGAGATGTAATGTTAAGAGATTATATAAGGTGAATGGGCAGTTATTCCACTTGGGTAATATTTTATTAACATTAAAATAACATGGTCGCGGGACTTCTTTCCATCACCGTGACCCCGAAACATAAAGGGCTATTGAAGGACACCGTGGATTTTAGTCAGTACAAGTCAGTCAGTCACCCCGGGCAGGGCGGGAGGACTCATTTGATGATTTTACCACGCAAAAAAAAAACATTAAAATAACATGAAGCTGTGGTGACCCAGTGGTATCCGTCCCGACTTACTTGTCGTGGGTTGGAACCCCGCCAGGCGTATTACTTTGTGTAATTTATTTCATCACCACTGCTCACTTAAAACGGTGAAGGAAAACATCGTGAGATAACGGGCATGTCCTAGAACCAAAAATTCGAAGATATGTGACGTCTACCAATCCGCCTTGTGTCCGCGTGGTGGATTATAGTCCACCCCCTCTCTCAGAGAGGAGGCCTGTGTTCCAGCAGTGGGAACATTATAGGCTGATGATGAAAGTAACATAAGACAAGGAAAATGGATCATTTAATAATCATCATCATCTTGACTGTTCGACTGTTGATATTTGAAATACGACTTAAAGAAATAAATATATATCTATAAAGAACTAGGTCCTACAATTCTACCCAGAATTACAGGACCTAGATCTTTTGCTCCTTTTTTTATCGTTGTAAAATCATCAAATGAGTCCTCTCACCCAGAGTGAAGCGGAAGGAACTGTCAGACTTTTACTGACGAAAAACAACCAACTTCTTCTGTTCCTCATTGCGTCCTAGAGCCGCGATACCCTGCCTGGTAAGACAGTCCCGCGATAATGGGTCACCTTTCATTAGAATTTGCAAAAAATTTTTTTTTCTTCCTATAAGTGACGGCTAGTCACGCCATCAATTACTCCTCTTCATTCAGTTTCACTTACTTTATCAAGAAGAACAAAATAATCTGGATTTCCTTTCACTTTTCATTAGATTAGCCTTTCAGCTATGTTCTCGTTAGCTAATCTAAACACGTGCTGCATACCAGTATTGTACACGAAGCGACTACCTATTTGATCTCCACAACCCAGTAACTGGGTACACCGATGTCTATTGATAATAGTAGTGATCAAACTTTGAAGCTACGAAACGCACATTTGTAATAAAAATAACGTGGCCAAAAAACAAAGCGTAAATCTGTAAAAACTCTGTCATTTACATATTTTAAGTTATTAAAAGCTGATTATAAAATAAATCTAATAATAAGGCTAAAATACTTATCGTTAATTTCATATAACTGAGTACCGTATAAAAACCAGTGTAATTTTCTAACAACTAATTACCAAGGAGGCCGTATACTTTTAATGGAAAAAATAAAAAAAAAGGTAAAATTGTAACAATACTATTTCAACGCGTTAATAATTTACTTGAAGAAAACACGCGATAGCGCAAATCTTAATTTGATTTTAATTAAAATACGTATTAAAACACGTACAAAGCTTAACAAAGGAAAACGTGTAATATGTGTTGACGCTAATTGAACTTGTTAATTATTCACCCTTGAAACGAACACTGAACGAATTAAAATATGTACTAGGCTGTATGTTGAAATGCCGTGTTGCTTGTTTTATCAAGAAAAAAGGTTTATTATAATCTATGGAAACTATGGAAAGAACAGCAATTTTAAATTCCGTCGGCAAATTCCCGTATCTCTTTCATAAAATATTTGGACTCGAAATAACAATGGAGAATAACACATTTATGTTAAAAACATTGTAAATTGTTAAAGTTTAATTAAAGAAGGAAAAAATAAGGATATTCTACTCACATAAACATATAAACTTGATCAGCATCGCGGTAGTTACGTCGAACATCGCCAGGTAACTCTTCGGTACTATGTTAAAAGCCATCTCCTTAGCTACGGTATCACTTCTAACTAAACACACACGATTTTATATCATCTATCTACGAATTAGTGTAAAACGAACCCTTTAATCATCAAACACTGAATAATTTGGCATAAATATGTTACATTTAACGTGTTTTTACAAACAGTATCTCCCGTTTCTTATATTAAAATGTTTTATACTGAGCTTCGCTCGTTCAGGCGGCAGACATCTTGTATTTGTGACGTCATAGAGAAGAAAATCAATCCTTTAGCGCATGCGTAAATTTTCTCCTTGGCCTATATAGGGACGCATCCCAACCATGACAGTGTTTCGTTTTAAAAAAGTTACCTTTCTCAAAATGGCTGGCATTTTTATGAATGAATCGTTTTTGCTCATTCATTTCGTATTATGATGTTTACTTATCCTGATTAGATTTGAACGCTTTGGAGTTTTCTTTTAGATTAAAAAAGGTTTAAGTGCTAGAAGGTTAAAACAGCCCTATTTATGCGGATGACCTTTTATATGTATATTATATTTTCTTAAGAAAACAGTGGATAGGACTTTATCTTAAGTGTCGTATGTTGTACATACATTATCTTGATATTTAAGCTCGAGGGTTTCTTGGCTTAAAGCTAAAAGTCATAAGGGTATTTCTAGAAAGATAAGCAGTGCTTACTGCGGTCCATCCGAGGATGGGTGACCATTTATAAGATGTTGAAACACACGTGCTTTGGAGAGCATGTTAAGTCATTAATTCTTGGTCTTGGGACTGTTTAAGACTTAGGCAGCCTGCTCTAAACTCTGCTCAGCCTATCCTGCTCAAACTTTAACCAGAATATCGTGGCTCTGGAACACAAAGGCTAACCGAATATATAGAGTAGGATATAATTTAAGCTAGTAAGAGCCTGATAGTCTCTTTCGCTCCACCCTGGATGGAAGGGGTCATACTGATATTACCACCCCAAAACAAAAAACATTAATTTCGGCAATACTTTTCTTTTACCTTTAAAATGCATTCACTTTAGAATATTTTTTCTGTAGTATGGTGACCCCTGACAGTCTTTCATTGAGCTATTATTACTACGTATAGAGACGACACCACGTACCACCACTGTGTTCCATGCAGGATTAGTGCGCGCGCCTAGAGTACGCCACAGAGCTGTCAAACAACTGAACTTGCGCGCGTGCATTCATCCTGGATGGGACACAGTGATGTTACGTGGTTTCGTCTCTATACATAGTAATAATAGCTCAATGCAGTCTTTATATTTTTAAGATACGCCCGCGTTTATACCACCTCTCGCTTGCCTAGAAGTAACCTTTTTTTTTTAACTTTACCCCACACTTTGAATTTCTTCCCGTATCGCGGTGCGTTTACAAACATAAAAACTGACATACACAAACACCCAGACCCGGAACAACTACTTGTAGATCATACAAATATTTGTTCCGTGCGGGGATCGAACCCGAAACACACTGCCTCAATTCACTCTTGACTTAAAGACCCCAAGGCTGTAACTATCAGGAATCCTAAAGTCTAAAGCCCGCTGTACACATTGGACCAACGCATTAGGCCAGCGTATTGGGCCAGCGTGTACAGACCTACTTGGCGGTATGTTGGTAGTTGGCGACAGTTATCGCCGGCCAACCGAATGATGTCGGTTTTTCGTGCACCAATTAAAGGATTTGACGTGCTTCGCAAACAGTGCTCACAGGTTGGCCCAATGTGTAAACAGCGACACAACGACGATATATTACTAGACTCTCCTAATAACAAGCGACCGATGTCTGTCAACACATTAGGCAAATAAGTCTTATATCCGTCTTATTTCGACCACTCCTGTGAGCCGTAAACATACCTTGAGACAGAATAGACCGTGAGTAAGCATCCCCCTCGCTTACGTAGTACCTCAGCGAGTAGACAGAATAGCTTTTGTTCCTTAGATCATGCATGCGGAGTCTAGTCTTGGATAATATATCGTCGTTGTGCTGTGCTGGCCCAATGCCTCGGCCCAATGTGTACAGCGGCCTTAAAAACCAGTCATATCAAAGAGTAGGTAATTCAATTGTGGAGATCAGACAGGCAATCGTCCATACGACCTTAGCCTTTTCCGAAATAACTTGGGAAAAGTCTAGGCAGAACACAAATTATGTTGAAATGTCAAACTTATCAATTTGACATTTAAACTTGATCTGGGTTATATAATCGTATCGGTATTAGGGAAAAGGGTAAGTGTGGAATGCTCTGTTGATTCCATTTGCTATGGTTTGAACCGCGTTTTTTATATTATAAAGAAGTTTTTAAGTTATCTACCTTTTATAATGTTTGAGGAGCTCGTGCCTAAATAATGACAGCCGCACAGGCCGATCTTCCGGATTAAGCCGCGCTTGCCTAGGTTGGTCTAGGTTGGTTTAGTGGATGGGTGACCATCTTTCATAGCAAGTTTCCTCCGTGCCTCGGAAAGCACGTAAAGCCGTTGGTCCCGGCTGTCACTTGTAGATCTTTGACAGTCGTTACTGTTAGTCAGAAGCTCTAAAATTTGAAAACCAGTCTTACCATGGGGTATGGTATTACCCAGTCGTTGTGGAGGTCCGACAGGCAGTCGCACCATGTAAAATACTGATATCCAGCTGATTCTGGTTAGTCTGGAAGCCGACCCCAATATAGTTAGGAAAAGGCTAGGCAGATGATGACCTTTAATAATGTTTACAAGGTGAAGGCTTGTTTGGATCACAAAAAAAACTACTGAACAGATTTGGATGTTTGGTACACAGGTCATAGTCTGGATTAACACATAGGATAATTTATATCCCAATTTTATGTTCCTGTGGGATAATTATCGAGTTGGAGCTGGTAAAACCGCTCGCAACAGCTTGTAGCGTGTATGTGGAAATGTTAGAGCATAGGTAGCAATTTTCATTATCAAAACAGAATATTACAAAGACCGAGTACCGGTACCGTGCGTGAGGCCATTTTGCCTAGAAATAGACTTGCAATCTGCATGCATAGAAGCAATAAGCAGTAAATGATACGGTTGGAAATAACGCCAATACAAACTTAGATTACAACATGCATTTGAAAATTCAATTGGTTAAAAGTGTTTATTGATTTTGAAAATGTAAGGCCTCCGTTCAAGAACATGTGTCGCGTCATACGGGGCGACGAGCGGAGCGGACCGCCCAAAACTCAGCTAGGGTTGCCATCCGTCCTCGATTCCCCGGATTTTTCCTAGTTTAGAGAGCGTCCGGAGAGCGTCCGGGGGGGGGGGGGGCGGGCTTTATTAGTAGTCCGGGTTTCAAAATTTAGTCTTGGGCCGCCCGCGACACACGCACACTTCACCATCCCGACGATGCAGTTGCCACAGTACGCACTTAGACTCATGTCTGGGTTCTGAAAAACAAAAAAATCTACGAAAAAAAAAAGGCAATTTAGGGCCAAAGTGAAACACTGGTGGTTCTTTTCATACTCTTACTTCGTAAACATCAAACCGGTTCCTTCACTTGAAATGAGTCCTACCCCACTGGTTAGGGGCGAAAAGGGGACTGTCAGACTATGCTGTCGAACCTCTACCTAATAGTTACTAAGTTATTTAGTAACTACCCACTTTTACAATCAATCAGTATCGGCTTTGTATAGTTGACAGGGCCAACAAAGGGAGTTAGGGCCGGACAACACGAACGGCAGTTCCGGTTCGCATCCGGTTCGGTTACGTTTACTAAGCGGAAAATCGGATACGCACGTAACAACACAAAACCTCCATGTCTCAGAAGATTTTCTTCAATATAAACTTTGGCCGGGCAATTACAAACACAACGTTTTAGTACCTAATGAAACCTGGGTTTCTAAAAAGAGGCAACTTGTTAGTAGAAATTATTATTTTTTTGCAGAAGATGGTGTCTTTGGTTTTTTTTTAAGCGTTGCGCCACACTAGGAATTTCTCCTGTGTCGTGGGTGCGTTTACAAACATATAAACTCACATACACAAACTCCCAGACCCGAAAAAACTACTTGTAGATCATACAAATATTTGCTCCGTGCGGCAGTCCAATCGCTCAGCCACTGCGCTAACCGAATAAAAAAAATATGTTATGATTATCTTATCCTAATGTAGCCGTTTAAGACTCCCATGTACTCCTCGTTTATTTTTTTTATAGGAAATCTAGTATTTCATATAATAATTTTATTCTCTTAACATAAATATACAATTTAAATTAAAAATGTATTTTACTATCAACCTGGCAATGTCCATCACAATGTACAAACAATATAATATCGACATTTGGGCATAATTTTCTGTGTGCATTGTGATGTACATAGGTTTTCTCAGAACCTAGGATATCTAGATTATTTTGTTTATTTTTTCGTATCGGTTAAGAAAAAATAATCATGGTTTCTCCCTCGCTGAACGACTCCTATTGGTCGTAGCGTGATGTTTTATAACAAAAAAACCAGCCAAGTGCGAGTCGGATTCGCCCTTATAGGGTTCCGCGCGTGTTTGGTTTGAAAGTTAAATTGCGGTTTACGATTAATGACGTATTAAAAAAAGTAATTACTTGATCTCGTTCAAACCAATTTTCAATTGAAGTTTGCATGGTAATGTACATCATATATATATTTTTTTTTTTGGTTCTTCTAACCGTACAGACAGATGTGTTGCTGGGGAGTTTGTTCCGCTAGGTTGTCAGTTCTACGAGTGATGTGGCCTGCCCATTGCCACTTCAACTTGCAAATTTAATGAGCTATGTCGGTGACTCTAGTTCTTCGCCGAATATCCATGTTCCGGATTTTATCTCGCAAAGAAACTCGGAACATAGATCTTTCCACTGCTCGTTGAGTGACTCTTAGTCTCTCTAAAAGGCCAGCAGTCAAAGATCACGTTTGAGAGCCATATGTTATCACTGGCAACACACATTGGTTAAACACCCTTGTTTTGAGACACTGCGGGATTTTCGATGAGAAGATATCACGTAGCTTCCCAAACACTGCCCATCCGAGTTGGATTCTTCGGGCGACAACTTTCTCGAAGTTGGACCTACCTTACTGAAGAATCTGTCCAAGTATAATGGTCTACAACTTCGAGAGTATCATTCCCAACAACAACCGGTACGGCCACATGGACATTCGACATGACTTTCGTCTTGTCCATATTCATTTTAAAGCCGACCTGTTGGGAAACGATACTGAGGTCGCTGAGCATAGCATGATAGTCATGGTGCTCCAACGATTCAACGAAGTGATCCAACTGTTGCCGCTCTAACAAACTAAAACAATAGAAAAAAAAATAAGGGGGCTAAATATCCGCGGCCGTCCGCATAGACCATTCCTGAGTCGAGGGCACGGCGTGTTCCATACGCGCCTCAAACAGTTGTCAGCAATCTGACGGCGCCCCTCTTACAGGGCCAATGCCTGCCAGGGTTGCGGGACTTTCTTATCAGGTGACCCAGAACGTAAAGGGCTATTGAAGGAACACCGTGGATTTTAGTCAGTACAAGTCTGAGAACCCCTTCACGTCCCGCTTGGGATGAGAGGACCAATTTGATGATTTTACCACGATAAGCAGGGATAATGGGAGCAGTGGTGGCCCAGTGGTATCGGTCGCGACTTACGAGTTGTAGGTCGTAAGTTCGAACCCCGTCAGGCGCTTTACTTTGTGTAATTTATTTCGTCATCACTGCTCTCAAATCGGTGAAGGAAAACATCGTGAGGAAACCGGCATGTCCTAGAACCAAAAATTCGAAGATATGTGACATCTACCAATCCGCAATGGGCCCGCGTGGTGGATTATGGCCCACACCCTCTCTCAGAGAGGAGGCCTGTGTCCCAGCAGTGGGAACGTTATAGGCTGTTGATGATTGATGTTGACCACGATAAAAAAGAGGGGGCAGAGCAGTACCGGCGTTAGGGTAAGGCGCGGTTAGGCGACCGCCCAGGGCGCCGAATACGAAAGGGCGCCGCAGTCCTTTCTCGTAAATTTCCCATGTTTAGGGGATAAACCCAAAACCCGTCTAAAGAAAACACAAAACTTACATAATTCAAGCAACTTTTGTGCAAAATTACATGCTTTTCGTCACTCAATGGAGTAAAACGCCATCTATTGCAACGCTTTGCTGAAGACTTTAATGACTCTCATGCATTTGTATGCATGAGAGTCATTAAAGTCTTCAGTTTACTATTTTATCGAAATTACTTGAACTTATCGAAATTTCATTAAATTCTTTTCCCTTACCCTTATGAAAAAATCATAAGGGTTTGTATTGCAGGTAGGGGGCGCCGTAGAAAATCCCGCCCTGGGCGCTGGTAGTGCTAAAACCGGCACTGGGGCAGAGTTTTTTGCTCTAGTTTACTCGATAAAGGCAACAAGTAGTCTCTTCGAATACTTATACACAGAGTATTGAGTTATAATATTCTCTGTAAAAATAAATAAATTAATAATAATTTGTTGACGCTTCCCGTGACCCAAGAGCTGGCTTTTACCTTGGTCATAGGCTAAGCTTAGCTATATAAAGAGGTAACGCCGCCAGTCTCTTGGGCACATTACCGGCTGACAGCGTTGAGGAGTAATTTTTCGATGCCTTGTAATATTTTAATTTAGTTGTTGGTTTATGTACAGTTTTTTTTTGTTTGTTAAATATTTTGGTTTAAGTTTAGTTTTTAATTGTGTTTATTTGTTATATAGTTTTATATAGTTTGTTTGTTATATAGTTTTAATAAGTTAGTTTTTGTAGTTTAATTAATATTGATGTTAGTTTAAGTATTTTAATTCAAAATGTATTTAAAGAACAAAAAACAAAAATAAATAATTAAATTAAAGTGAAGCAAATATTGAAGGGAGTCACAAATACAAAAAAATGTGTTAAGCTGGTAGAACACCATGGGGTCTATGATCTTGAGGTAAAAGTCAAATCCGAAAGTCATGAATTCATGATCCGCGATTCTCGTGGAGTTAGCCACGTTAAGGTCAAGGTCAAGTGTCCTTAGAGTTAAGGTACTTAAACTGACTTTGAAATTAAAATCAAGTGATCCCGAGGAAAAGTTCTTTCAGGGCGACCATGGAGACCGGAAGACGCAGCGTAGGCAGGCCTTCCACTAGGTGGACCGACGACATCATGAGGGTCGCTGGCAACCGATGGATGTAAGTGGCGAATTGTCGTGCGGCGTGGCGGTCTAAGGGGGATGCCTATGTTCAGCTGCTGCAGTGGACGTCTTCCGGCTGATGATGATGATGATGATCCTGAGGGCATTATTTGTACACACCAAAATAGTGTGCCCTGTCTCCTGTCTCAAAAATAATGAAATAATTCTGCCAAGTTTATAGCGGGAAAAACCTTATTCCGAAATCTTATGGTGGCAGGTTTTTTGACATGAGTATACTCAGTCCAGATTGATAATTATAATAACTCCATGGACCATGGTAATAACCAACAGTCCAGTGAATCCGACTCCGAGACGAAACGTCAGTGTCCGCATGGTATAATAATATGTCCGGTGTCGTTGACAAACGTGAATTAACGTTAACGTTTCGTAAGTTTCGTTGATTGACGGAAAAACCGTCAGTCAACAACCCATCGCTTTCGCTAGTGTCGATTTCGTTCGACTGTCGACAACATGACAAATAATGTAGGTACTAACCAGCCGAAGCCAATCAGCACCCGTTCAAGAGAAATCTTATTTCTTTAAGCAGAATACGTCAAAACAGCTAGTTAATCGCGTCGGTTAAGATAGACTTATCAATGTAACGAAACCATAGCGACTTTTAATTTTTTCTGTGCTGCCATCTATCGAGCGTGTTGACAACTCTACGAAATACGAAACATCGAACCTCATTTTCTATAATTTGTATTCAACTTCAACGTCTCTTAACGAAAATAGGAGTACACACCCCAAAGTGCTAGGCAGTCTTTGTAATATTCCTGAAAAATACAACACATGAAATTAAAATAAAAGACGCTGTACAGTCTGTTATAAATTGGCTTGAATCTAATAACCTATGTGTAAATATAAACAAAACAAAATTTATAAAATTTAGTACATACAAGAGTAAAAGTAGTGATATTATTAACATTAAAATAAAAGATAAAATTATAGAAGAAACAGATAGTATCAAGTTTTTAGGTATAACTTTAGACAATTTTTGTAATTGGAAACCACATATTTACAACGTATGCAGCAGACTAAATCGATTTGTGTATGCTTTAAGGAAACTTCGTATAGTGTCAGATGAAAAGACTGCTCGAATTGCATTTAGTGGATACGTTGAATCAATTTTGAGATACGGTTTGATAATGTGGGGCAACTCAACTGACTATGATAAAGCTTTTGTTGTACAGAAAAAGTGTGTTAGGGCTATTTGTGGCGTAGGTCCACTTGAATCTTGCCGGCCTTTATTCAAAAAGCTTAAATTGTTAACACTAACCGGTATGTATTTGTTTGAGGTATCGGTATTTGTAAGAAAACATAGTGAATATTTTAGATTTAAAGGTGACAATTATACCAAGCAAAGACCGAGAGATCCTACCAAAATTTTAGTACCATTTTGTAATACTACGTTAAGTAAAAAAAATGTATTTCATATGTGTATCACTATTTTTAATAAGTTACCCAGAAACATCAGAGAACTACCTTTTAAATACTTTAGAAATAAACTTCGTATCTGGTTAATTGAAAATTGTTTCTACAGTTTACAGGAATTTTTACAACATAGAATGTAATGACATTGTATTGTACTTTCTTAAGAAACTCAACATTAGCTTAAGAACACCTTGTTGTATGCTAAACTCTAAATATTAAAACATTTGCATGCCCTAAACAGGCAAAATATGGTTTGTGCCTAAACCACCAATTATAACAGCTGGTAGTACCTATATTTTATGCAAATAAATTATTCTTATTCTTATTCTTATTCTTATTCTGAATATTCCTGATTAGACAGTGTTTGGCTATAGGTTCCAGACCTCTTTCGTTTAGATTGCCTCTGTCTATCCCGTCAAAAAAACGGGATGAATGATGGATGAATGAGGATTATTGATTAAAGACGATGAAACCTGGAAATCTGTAACTACCGAAGACAATAAATGTAGATCGAGGTCGGTTTTTTCTATAAGTTTATGGTTCCAAAGCACATTCCAAAGTAGGTATTAATTGCGTTTAGTTTCTACAACGAAACACTTGAATCATTAGTGAACTTATTCCTTGCAAATTACTATGGAAATACCTTTTTCAAAGCTTTTCAAACCTTTTTTTTTATTAGCCACTAGCACAGATTACAAGCCCACTAGCCACCCGATACTATGCACGCTACTTTCAAAATCATTATCTTCATTATCAAAATATTACAGAGAAAAGTGACATTGACAACGTGATGCAACAAGATCAATATCAAAACGTGTCACAACAACAATAGAGCATGCGAAAGGAACGTTGTTCTTTTTCAATAAAATAAGTGTTATTTTAAAAACTGTGAATTCTAAAGTTAATGTGTTTCATATAAAATGTCTTTGAATCCACTGAATGGTAAGATTTTAGTCTTAAATATGTTTATAAATGTTTTTTGTCAAACATAACCTCAAAGCATGCCAAAAACTTCGATTTTTGCTCTAAAATGTTACACATAACTACAGTAATAACTATTTATGAATTGAATGTGTACATTACAGTCGTCTCGACAGCCTATTTCTGTATTTTAGAGCTTAATTTTGAAAATAATTCATATAATACACTTGGTTCTCTCTTAACCCTTAATTTGGCAAGACCAAAAAAGTTGAAGTAGAAAGTTGGCGTTAATATATTGCGTTAATATGCATTCAAACTTTACGGGAAAAATAATAAAAAAAATATTACATGAAGGGTTTCCTGAAAACAGAACGTAAAGTATACTTAACAAAATCCTATGGCTAAAGAATTAAAATGTATATAATATTATATAATATGTATATAAAAAAATGTTTACATGCAGTATTTTTATGTAGTAAACAATTTTCACTTAGTTAACACCATAAGTAACCATTAGTTTTGGCACAAATTTCATCAAACTGATTGTCAGAACAGAAATCGATGAAATAATTGAATTCTTTCTTTACCCCTGGACCCTAGAGCTTTCGCACTTTTTTGGATCTACTTCCGCACAATATAGGAAACTTATATGAGACCATTTAAACTTGATTACATTGTCGTTTTGGGTACAGGGGTTATCTGGATCAGGTTAAGTGAAGTGAAGTGGAGACAGAACACAGCCTTTCTGTCTCCGACGATTTGCTAGTAGCTGTAGTACATGTTGGTAGTGGCACTAGTGCCGCAAAAGTCAAGATTTGTGTAAATTGTAGAGGGAAATCAATTACCTGACTGAGAATGCATCATTTCATTTGAAAAAGTGCTAAAACTGCTATTTCAATAAGTCTCACCATGCAGATTTGTTGAGTATTCTTTACATAACAAGATTACTCACCATCGAATTTTGTTGAGTATACTTAACAATCAAATTCACTGACTCCTCGTGTTCATATCCAGGTGAAGAATGGATTTTTAATATTTTTAACGTATTGATTACACAATAAATAAATAGAAATAAGCAAAATATGTATCAAAACTAGACCAAAACCCAACAAAAATAAATATTTACATTTATGGCTCACAGATGACATTGTCTCATTGTCCTTTCTGGTTCGCTACTGTCAAGGAAAATATTGACAGGCCGGTAGAAACTTTTTCCTACTAAAATTAATTATCATTGAAATATTCCTAGCTTATAAAATTTGAAATCACGGAAGAAAATTAGACATCTAGATTTTTTCAAATGTTGTGTTAAGTATACTTTACGCTGCCAAATTAAGGGTTAATGAAACCGCAGTTCCTATATTTTATTTATTTTAAAGTAAAAGGTACACCACGTTATACAATTAATGGTAGTAAACCATTAATTGTATAACGTGGTGTACCTTTTACTCTTTTACGTTAATAATTAAAAACAAAATAAACGAAACAAAAACAGTTCAGTATGTAGCAGCTAGATAACATATCCTGCTACTTTCTTGATAACAGCACAATTGATGTAGAACAGTAACGTTTTTTGGGGTTAGTTTTACAATGAAAGCCTGGAACATAAATTACACTTCGAAATAAATAACCTTCATTGTATATAGGTTATTTACGCTTCAGGTAATCTGAAACACTAATCACTTTGAGATAGAACGCTATTCATGTCTCATAATTATGTACGAAAAATTCGACAATAATCAGCATTTTGACAGTCTATGATGATGATTTTTTCATTCATTCCGTTGAGGATAGGCAAAGGTCTTAGACCATACAGCCTGGTATGTGATATTTTGACGGTCGAATTTCGCAATAACTGTTGATCAGAACTATGACATATATATGCTTTTCGGGATCCTCGTTGGAAGATCTTTCCAAATATAATAATGGTTCTCGGATTTATTACACTTTTAGTTTTATTCTTAATCATGTAATAAATGTCATAGACTCCCTTTACACACGCGCCTCGCTATTCATACGGATGCGTAAACGCACCATCAGAATTGCGTTCCGTTCCATCTCGTTGTGGCTGTCTATGACCATTGCAGTCACCAGCGTTTAAATATTTGTTATTTTTATGTGAACTACATAAACTCGACAAGGGAGTTATTTTTCCTGTCACGGATGTGGTAGAGTGTCAATTAGTTTATGCTGTTTTAAAACTAGAATTAGAAAAATAGTTAAAGCATTTTCAATGTCAACATTTCGTGTGGAACGGACCGTCATCGGTTCGTGGTCGTCGATTTCCGGATAGGATCGAACGGTCTGGAAAAGATGATGGCTTGAGCAAGTTGCGTGCCGTCGGACTCATCTACACGACGCCGAGAAGATGGCGGAGCTGAACTGAATATAGCGCCATGTTCGCTTCTCATTTCTCCTTGGGTTTCTAACTTCAAAAGCTACAAAATATGGCTAATCTTTATATCCCGATGGATGATTAGTCAGCGTCAAGGTGCGTCATCAGCCCTAATTTGCTCGATGACAATTTTCCGTACCGCGTGCTCCGTGCGGCAGTCCTAAAACTTCCGAAGGGAGGCCTACGCGGCGGGCCTTGTCCGCTGGGGAAGCTCTCCCAGTGGACGAACCCAAGGATCATCAAAGCCGTTGCCAGCCGGGAGATTCTCCGTGTGCTCCTGGTCGACTTCGCGGGAGGTGCCCTGCGCCCACGACGTGGTGCGCCGGCAGATGGCGTTCGTCGAAGATCCTGGACGATTGACGGCCTTAGTGGTCGCCATCCCGTCGTGATGCCAGACCAACTTCATCGCCGGCGTTCTACTCGAAAATCCACGGCTTCCGGGGTCACATCGTGAACGTGTGAGTGCGTGATCGTGGTACCACGTAAGTCTCTTGTATTCTTTTGGCCAAACTAGAGTCAGTGCGCGTTTTGCGTATCACAGGCACCGATGCCCGTCCTCTTTCTAGAACTTTCTGGTCTCAGGATTTTGCTACATCAATTTCCATAATCTGTTTATAGCTGTATAAGTGTTAAATGTTGTAATATACAGTTATCGTTTACAATGTTAATTTATTCGTTTTATTCCAAATGAATCACCCATAGGTTCCCTTTAGACAAGAGGTCCTTGAAACAATAGCCCAATGCTGAAAGCCGAGAGTTTGAAGGCCTACTGTACTACTTTTCAACTTGTAACATAACGGTAACTTTTACAATCCAATATTCATTCTCTCTTTTTTTTTTCTTTTTTTTTTTTTCACACCGTTACAAGTATTTTATAACAATGTCCTGGCCTTTAGTCACTTAATATTAATATTTATAACATTTTTTTTTTCAAGTATAAACTGTCTCAGCAAAAAAAAAAATTCACCAGTTACTATACTGGTGAAATTATTTTTAGTAGGTGAAAAAAAGTGATGTAATAATTAAATGTATAGAAAAAAACCGTTACTGATATGGTAAATTCTCTTTTTCAGAACTAAAGCGTCGTCTAGACGATGATAAGACACCGTTGCCTAAAAGGCTCTGTCTTGCAAAGAATGTGGTGCAATCCCACCACTTCCCCACGGCTCCCAAAGAGAGGATTGTGGCAGAATGGCTTCATACCTTGACAGAGAAAAATAAACTCAGTAGTGATGAGTTAAAGAATATACTTGATTGGCTATCAGTGGTTGATGACTTGACTAGCGAGCTGAAATGTAAATTGATACAGGTATGTTTGACTCCTTTTTAATGAAAAATAAAAAAAATTGTAATGTGGAATATTATATTCTGCTGCTCAAGTAATCAAATAAAAATATTGATTTAGATTAATTTTATTCCAATTTATACTTTAGTATGATTCTGCTAAAGTAGCCTTTTGTCTTTAAAAGTGGTTTTATAAAAACAGTCACGAATTTCCATCCAGCAGAAAATGTGAGAGCTTGGAATTATTGTATTCTGCCATAAACATATTGGTTTCTATGTTTAAATATAATATTACTTTTGAAAGCTTCTATTCACGCTTATGTTGTAAGGTCAATAAAAGTCATACAAATGGAAATAAATAACTTACTATAGCAAATAATTGAAAATCTAAAATTAACTCTTATTTCAGATTGTATCACAATACATACAGCTGAACCCACTGCAAACTGTTGAAATAAAATACATCTCAACATTTTTAGAGAACCCTAAAATCACTTCACAATTGAGTTTACAAATTGAGGACTACCTCACTATAACAATCACACTACTACAAGTCCTGAGAAATGATAACACAAACATACAGTTAAGTCAAAGAATTCTGACTAATTTTATAAAATACTACAAAGAATCGAAGAAGAAATTAGAATTTATCATCAAATTATTGAATGGAGAAAATCTGGAAACTATATTCAGTTTTTTGGACACAGAATGCAGAAAATCTGCTGTAGATGTGTGTCAAAACATCTTGTTTCCTATAAATAAAAAATCTTTTTTCATCAGTTTCTTACAAACTTTAATTCGTAAAGACAATATTGAAGAACTGATAGCTGAAAAAGGGGACAATATACAGTCTGTAATAAAAATAATGAACACTTTCTTTGAGTTTCCCAAAAATCGGTCTGAAAATGACACAAAATTCTTGCACAGTTTCATTGATGTGTTTGTGAGTTCATTCCAAAAAGAGAATCAGATTGTCTTTGCTTTTTTCATTATGGTTGCAAATGTTTTAAATATGGAACAAAATTTTATAGTACCTGCTATGAATCTTCCTGCCATTTTAGAAGAAAATGATGCTAAAACTAAGAGGACACTATTTCTAAATATGCTTGAAGTTTTATTGAAAAATGAAGTTGATATTAATGTGAGATTGACTGATACATTTGGTGAAAAAATATCTAAAGTTGAAATAAAGAAGAATTTCACATCATTCCTGCAAGCTGTGATGATGGGCCAGCTAAAATTGGAAGGAAAATTAGACAAGACAACTTTACAAATAATAAAAACTGCTTTGAAATTAGATCCTGTGTTAATTGAGCAAAAAATCGATTCAATATTGCCTCCAATAATGACAGCAAAGAAAAACAGCTCAAATATAATCGAATCTTATAAAGAAACCATGAATTGTTTACTAGAAATACTTTTCAAACTAAGTAGAGGAACACTATTTTTAAACCAAATTCTACCATCAGTAAAAAACATTTTGGAAACTAGCAACACTGAACAGTTTGAATTAAAACAGAAGGTGAAAGAGGCGAAAGAAAATGGCCTAGAGTATGAAAAGATAGAAAGTAAAATAATAACAGGGTGTGACTTATTTCCTGAGGAATCTGTTGCCTTGTATGGAAAGCTGACTTCAGAATTGATGTTTAGACAAAATAAGGAGCTTTTGGAGTCATTGCAGAAGGATTTGGAAGTGCATTGTTTGATGATGTTAGAAGAAGGGTTTGTTAGTAAGTATAGCTTTTGAGACGTAAGATCACGCCTTTATCTGGGAATCAAAGCAATGTCCTCATGCTCAGCAATAATGCTTGTAGCCATTACAACAATGAGAGAAACTATTAATTTATTTGGCATTTATTTTCTTTTAAAATTATAGAGTTACACTGTTAAACTTGGTATACCCCAAGGTAGTATCATAGTTCCAACTCTGTTTTAACTCATTGGTAAAATAATTTACCTTATTTTCCAGGTCCATCAATCATAGTACTAACAGAAGTACTGTCGGCCATTTTGGCTTCGTTCTTGCAACACAACAAGATGGCGGATCATACCGTGCCTATGAATATAGCTGAAGATTTCTGGGATATGTATACTAAATTCGAGAAGGAATGCTTGGCTAAGTTCGGAATGTGTGTCTTGAAGCTGAGCTATGTAAGTATAATTTATTCAAATTAAAATAAAGGACTCATTTGCCTGAACTTTTTGCTGAAAGAATTCTGCTTGAAACCTCTCAAGGTCAAATATTAAGGATGCTTTAATCTTCTTTGATCTATGTGACCAGATTTAATTTCCATACTTAGTTTTTCAAGAAGATCGTCGTACGAAGCCATGGCGGGCGTCAACCATTCTTCAGTATATCGAAATTTCGGTATCACTGTACACAATCACAATCTTGTCCAGTAATACCGATAGTGTGATCAACATCTGAAATAAAATGCACAAAGCATGCTATGCTGTAGACGTAGTGCAGGGGTGGCCAACTTGATTAGACATAAGTGATAAGACTGTTTACTAACGAAACCCTGTGCGATCTCCCAATTACTTACTTCTTGATTGTTTAGTACACAATCATGTAATTGGCTAGTATTTTTTATTGTCCAGTCTTAGGAGTACATTTTCACACATGTGTGATTGAAAAATGATACAAGATGATGGTCTTTGTCTACATATTTTTTTTTTCTTGCCACGATGGAGTGGACTAAAAGTCGCGATCGACTAGTTGGTCATATATTATAACTCACCAAACATTTCTGACATTACAGAATGCTCCTCTAGTAACATCATTCCTCAAGCTATGTCAAAGTTTCGCTCAACTAAAGCTATTGAACATAAAATATAGTAACGTAAAACTGGATATATCTCCTGGCAGTGATACAACGGAAGTTTTTGATCTTAGTATGTTGCTACCATGCTTGGAGAGCAAGCAATGGATTGCACTCGCTGCGAAAATTCAGGACGATGAAGCTGTGGTACTGTTGGTGAGTTTTAGCAAACAATAAGATTATTTTGCAAATTCCTATACCCCACTGTTTGAGCCTTTTTCTTTCTTTTGGTCATCTTCTGAGGTTGCTGTTAGAAGAGAAAATTCACTCTTCCGCTTTGTTAAAATTAAAATGTCTTGTCTAGCCTTGAAGTTAAATTGACCGCGTCTTCAGTGAGTTGTATGTTAGAAATCGCCCGTCATCCAACAACTTGCTTCCTGGAAAATACATATTATTCTTTTCCAAAATGGTCACACTCCACCTTTTTGGTTTTCAGCTTTTATGACTGTTACTGCCCCACACTAGAAATTTCTTCTTGTATCGCGGGTGCATTTAAAAACATAGTAACTCGTATACACAAACACCCAGACCCGAAACAACTACTTGCAGATCATACTTGAAATAAGTATTTGTTCTGGGCGAGGATCGAAACCACGACACGCTGCGTAGCAGCCGATCGCTCAGCCACTGCGCCAACTGAGTCGTCGGCGTCGTCGTTGTCGAAAGACAAATTGAAATGCATTACTTTTTCTTGTAAATTAACCTTGTTGTATTTAATTTCAGGACAACCTTCTCTTAGCCAAAACGCTAGCTCTCCAATTACTATCAATAAGAAACAAACAGGAATACCCAACTATAACATCAACTAAAACACATTTGATCAAACAAATCAGTGCCAACCCATCCCTTTTACAAAACACTTACTTCTGCAAGATATTATTCACAGATTTAGACAAATCGCACATAAAATTGTTGGCCAAATCTTTGATCAAACTTTGCCTATCTGATCCAGACTTAGATGTACTTAAAATCGATGCCATAGGTTCCAACAGAGATTTATTAAATATGCTAGTACTAGAAACAGCTAAAAACATAGCAAAATGCTTTGAAAACGGAGAATCGTTTAGTAAAATGTTAGGCAAAAGTGATTTCAATATGAGTTCGTACGCAAAAGAAGTAGCTATAGTTGATTATTTCAATGAAATAACTATAAATTCTGAAACACAAGATGTGATTAAAAACTCTGTGAATATATTCAAACAGTTACCAATCCATTACTTAGAAGAAAACTACCAATTAGTAGCAATTTTTGTGATGCTGGCAATCAAGAAATGTTCAAGTGCAAAGAAGTTAAAACGCAATATTGATTATATCTTACAAAGCATATACGAATTAAGTCTACAAAGACCGGATTTATATCAAATATACCCAGCAGATTCCATTTTCAATTTCAAGGACACTTCTCTATTGGAGTTGCTGACATTAAAAATAAAAACACCCAACAGTTTATTGATCATCAAAAGTCTTCTTGAATTAGCAGTGAAAAAGGTTCGTATCGACAGTGAGCAAGTTAAAAACATCGTAGAAAAGCTGTTAAAGAAAAATAAGATAACTATTTCTGACATGGAATCATTCAACGATCCCGTATTCCAGATAACTTGCCTAATTTTACCTTCAATAGTCAAACAGAAGAAAGCCATAACTGCTAGTGCGTTCCGATCAATTTTAGCAGATTTACAAGAGAAACTACACAAATCATTGTTAGATTCTTTTAAAAACATCGATTTTAGTAATAGTAGTTTTTCACAAAATGATGTTAGCAACACCGAAGACAGTGTGGTAGAAAGTGAGAGTAGCCTGGCAACACTGAACGCTATGGTAGCGTATTCCTTGACTTTGTCGAGATACTGCGATGCTGCCGATGGCGATGATGTTAAGAATTTGGAATGCTTGTTGACAGCATTGGAGTTCTTCGTGCAAAATGCTGTAAGTATATTTTTTTTTTTAAATAACTAACCTTTGATAATCCAATCCTGCCTTGATCCTTCTCTTGTATCTGTATAAACTTTAAGTATGAGAGTAGCTTATGCTGTAATGGATGATGCTAACCTGACATCAAGGAATCAAGCTGCTTGACCATTTCCCACAATTTATCTTTCAATATTTTTGTATCTAATATGTAAAATTCTCGTGTCACAGTTTTCGTTGCCATACTCCTCCGAAACGGCTTGACCGATTTTGATGAAATTTTTTGTGCTTATCCGGTATCTATGAGAATCGGCCAACATCTATTTTTCATCCCCCTATATGTTAGGGGTAGTCCACACCTAAAATATTATTTTTATTTTTTAGACAAAATTTTTAATTTCTATTTTTTTATGATACAAAAATACATACAATCCTCAATTTTCACCCTTCTACGATCAACCCTTATTTTTTATATTTATATGGCAAAACAACGTTTGCCGGGTCAGCTAGTTTTTTTTATAATTGACTGCTTACCCGTCACTGAACCCCTCAAAGTTACTCTCGAATAGGAATTCTAGTATTCGATTGATTTTTATTCTCGAATAGAAACTCTTCAGCTCGCCCCGTTATCTTTATCGCCTTCGTGTCTTCTTTAACGATTTCTTCTTTTTCATACTTCAAACTTTCCTCATTCCTCCATATGGTTAACATGATCATACCATGTCAACCGATTACTTCACTTTCTCAGCCATCATTTTCACAAACTTCTAATCATTCTTTAGAACAGTATTAATAAACAACTCTATTTTATTGCCGCTAGAGTCCACGTGGCAATTTCATTGACCTGTTTTTGTTTTTTTTTCTCAGATAAAAACAATAGAAAATCCGAACTCCAAACCTCAACACATTGATTCCGCAATCCAACTGCTAAGCGTAGTCCTAAGACGTATAAAGAAACTGGAAACACATACAATTTTCCAAGAGAAAGACAAATTATTCCTTCAAATATGGAGAAGTATTAAAACTAGGTTAATATTGGAACAAGAAAAGAAGAAAATAAGCAGTAGTTGTTTAGAAGAGATGGGGACAACGTTGAAGTTTGTATGTGAGCTGTCGTCCGTGGAATGCTATGTGACGAACTTTGTTGGTGATCTGAATAATTTGGTGGTTTTGAAGGTAAGTTTCACTTTATTTCTAAACCTACTATTTCAGCTCGAAATTACCATGATTTGAATAGTGACCTCGAGTGAAAGCCTCGGCCGTCTCTACTTTATTCCAAATCATGCCTTTAGTTGAGAAAGTAATATTGACGCTTGTGAAAATCATGACATATTAAAAAAGAAAATCTCTGTGGACTCATGGCCTAGGCATTTATGTCAACATATATTGACATAAAGTAGTGACCCAGTGGTATCGGCCCCGACTTACGAGTGTAGGTCGTGAGTTTGAAGCCCAGCCAGGCGCATTACTTTATATAATTTATTTCGCCTCCACTGCTCTCAAAACGGTGATGTAAAACATTCGAAGACATGTGACATCTACCAACACGCACAGGGCCTGCGTGATAGATTATGGCCCACTCCCTCTCACAGAGAGGAGGCCTTTTGTACCATTAGTGGGAACGTTTATAAGCTTATGATGATGCGGTTGACATAAACATGATTTTATACATAGTTCTCAAAAGTTACAATGAAAACACACTAGCCAAACTTCGAACAACGAATATTTATTCCCACTGAATACATATTAATTCCCTTCACTTATGTTTTCAGAAACCATCACTAATTCAAAAAGACAATACCACAGAAATATCATCTCGAAAAGTATTCAAATACCTTTTCGCGCAATGCCTTAAAGCCAACATAGTCGGCCCAAAGTGTGTTGCCATGTCAAAATTAATGTACCGTGCTTGTAAGAATTTGAGGAACTGGATGCGGCAACACTACGAGTTTGAAGACAGTGTTGCCAGGATAAACGAGGAAGTTTCTACTGATGATGTTGTTGTGAAAGTTATTAAAGTCGATGATGATATTTGTGAAATTGTTCGATTGGATTTGGATTCGTTGTCTGAAATACTTTTGGCAGCGAAAAAGGTAAGTTATCAATTTGTGAAACTATGTGGTTCGAGATTTTATGCCGAAGCTCATATTTTCGGTAAGTGTACGGGTCTGTTGTGGCGAGCCCAGAAAGAGGTGGCGATACGATCTGAACGCATACCCCGAGGGCTGATACAAAGGCACAAAATAAGAGCTTCTGGAAGTCTGACTTTTATCCAGCTGAGACATAATCAAAAGAAAAAAAATGTTAATGAGCGTCCATGGGTTGTAAGTGATTCCAATCGCTACTTATCCAAATTTCATCCACCCTGCATTTATAGTTAAAGTAACAGACAGACGGACATGGCCGAATCTGTAATCCTTTTATACTACGATACTCCTTAAAACTAGAGGTACCTAGGTATTCAAAACCCGGGACAAAAAAAATAGTTGGTCACGGGACAAGACACGTAATTCCGGGACAATCCCGGATTTCTGCCGATCTGGCAATACCTTGTTAGTGCGCGAACCTTGTGGAATCTTCGAGAAGTTCGTAGATAGTTCTCGCAATACGACCGACGTTACATTATTATACCGATAATCTTATAAATTCCAGATATCCTTAGACTACAACTTCGTGGACATAACATTCGAAGTTCAGCATTTGATCCACTACGTCTTGGCGTCCAAGACTGGAGTCAGGTGCGACATATCTTGGGAGGCGTTCTTCATGCTGTTCGAGGGCTGTGTGGCGGTTCTCAATAACTTGCTGCTGGCTAGAGAGGAGGTTTTGGAAGACAGGTATTTATAGGATCATTTCGTCAACTTGCTTTCATCCAAATTGGAAAATCCAATTTAGCAAACAATTCATCATCATCTCAGCCATAGGACGTCCACTGCTGAACATAGGCCTCGCCTTTTGATCTCCACATGTACCGGTTGGAAGCGACCTGCATCCAGCGTCTTCCGGCGACCTTCATAAGGTCGTCTGTCCACCTTGTTGGTGGACGTCTTACGCTGCGCTTGCTAGTCCGTGGTCTCCACTCTAGCACTTTTCGACCCCATCGGCCATCTGCTCTACGAGCAATATGGCCTGCCCATTGCCATTTCAGCTTGCTAATCCAGTGGGCTATATCGGTGACTTTAGTTCGTCTACGGATCTCCTCATCTCAAACATTTGTTTAGGACCAAATGAAAATAATTGTCGATTGATAACTGGGTGAAAGAGAGATAGATGTTATTATTAATTTAGACCAACAGGACACTTTTGTAATACAAATATAGCAGTTTGTAGTTGAGCAGCGCGGAGTAAAAACGGCACAACTCAGTTGAGCAGTTTAGTTGCGCAGTGGCGAGCGCAACTTGTAGAAGGATAAAAGAATATATATTAAGATGGTTTCTTCAATTAGAGAAGATGGATTTTAAAGCCTCTTCATCATTATCTGCCTAGCCTTTATTCATTTTGCTGACGGGTCCCAATCGAATCGGATTCAGCCGAGATATACTGATATTCGTTGCGCACATGAAGCGACAGCATATCTGACTTTCAGTACCCAATAACTGGGTAGTACGATGCCTCTTCGTAAGACTGGTTGTCAGAATTTCGAGATTCTGACTAAGCAAGCTTGCACCAGACACGATTCGTGCGATCTGCAATTTTTTCTAACTAAAAATGAAAATCGTCCTTGCTACCACTGTATAATGATGCAATTCGACTGTCTTACGTAGTCGTGGTGAGCGTGTTTTGTTTTGAATCTACTCGTACATAACCGCACGTTTTATGTCATATGTCGTAGTGGTAAGGATGATTTTCGCTAGTACTACAAATGACAGCCGGGACCAATGGCTTTTCGTGCTTTACTTTTACACTTACAAAAATAATCACACTACGTCTAAAAAACATACTTATTCGTAAACATTTCTCTTTCAGATGGCCGTGCTACATGCAGTGTTACAGGGCGCTCATTTCAGCGCTATGTCAACGATCCACGACACATGTGCAAATTGAAAGGAGTGTAGAAGAGAAGCTAGCCGAAATAGCGCACTCCATTGAGAAGTAAGTTATTCAAGACTGCCTCCCCCCTCCCCCCCTTAGAGTGCCAAAGCCTGCCGAGGTCACGGAACTAACGAACTACACAGTGACCATTGAAAGTATAGGGCTTTTTAAGGTAACCAACCTATACTTTTGCCCTTAGCTTTACAGGACCGCGATACCATTTCAAAACCAGCAACCCACCACATTTTTCCTACAGTTTTTTTTTTCTTTCCATATCAAGTATCTCATAAAGACAGTCCCGCGACAAAACCAATCATCAGTACCACAAAACTAACACAATTTTCTATAATTACAGATTAACCCAATCAATAAGCAAGCGCAAGAAACACGTCTCAAGGATCGCAGCGTACACAGTAGCTGATCTCTGCACCAGCTTAGAACGTAATGCTCCAACTAAAATGGTTCGACAACATCTAGAAAATTCTGTATCATTGTTGATCCAGGCGTGTGACAGTACTTATGCTATGTCGTTCTTGAAGAGGGGATTAGTCGGCTATGTCGGACAAATGACCATGAGTAACTTGTATACTATGTATAAGAGGTACCATAAGTATATGGGGAATTCGTAGATTGAAGAGAAAATTTTGTGAAATAGCATTCAAATGGATTTATTTCTAGCAATAATGCCCTCAAAAATTAAATACTATCCTGATATCCTGTATTTATATAGAACCGAATTTGTAATTTAATCAACGTAAACTGGGTAGTTTACGTTGATTAAATTACAAATTCGGTTCTATATACATGACATGATATGGACATTTGTACAATTACTTCTAAAAATGGAAGAAACACGATACCTACAGACACCAGCAAATCAATCTACCTCAATATATCAAACTTTAATAGATTTTCAACCTTATCACAATAGGGGAAGGTTAATGTTCAATTGGTAAAATTTTACAGATTGGCGTAGGTTGACCTGTTGGCATCTGTACCATAAGTATATGGAAAATTCATAGATAGAAAGATACAAATAGATTTTATTTCTGCCATGTCAAACAACCTACATAAATTAAAAGTTTACTAATTCACTATACTTAATTTGATATAGCCTCACAGTCACAGTAATCTAAAATAAAATAATATAATCAACGTAAACAAAGCACGAAATTCTATTGCAATGGATTGCGAAATAATCGTGTAATTTAGGTAGATAACCAAGTATGGTAAAAGGATTCCGTAGGTCACATTCGTTCTATGGAATATGACGTAATAGAACAAATTGAGAAAATATTGTCCCTATTTGTACCTGAACTGAACAACTTTCTCCATAGAATAGGCATAAGAACAGCCAAAAAAATGTCTCATACATTTGCGTGTCGCGGGATCAATCACCGCACGAAAATAATGTTTGTATGATCTGCAAGGAGTTGTTCCGGGATTGGGTGTTTGTGTAGGTATGTGTGTTTCTATGTTTGTAAACGCCCCCACGGCACAAGAAATTCTAGTGTGGGGCAACCTGTTTTAAAAATAAAGACCGTTTTAAAATGTTGTATGACAGTTACTATTTCTTCGCGATTACCCCGCAATTTATTTCGACGTTTAAATTCCCGTATTGAATCTACACTAATATTTTATTGAGGAAAGATTAGTAAAAATTGCTGTGCGGATTTAAAAAAAAAACACCATTTTATAGCTACATTCACCATGAGTAGCATAGGCCACCCGTGCGAAGCCGGAATGGCTAGCGTTCTATAAAGAAATGTCCTTGTAAATAAATTCTATTTTTAAGGAAAATAAATTGTTACAAATGTCTTGTAAGCTGTTTTTACAATCGTAAGAAATAAAGTTATTTTTATGAAAACCATTTTAATTATTATTTTACTACTACCATTTCCCATCGATGCAAAAATAATCAAAATAGGTGCGGGTAGCGTCAAGGATTTGCCCAGAAGTAACTAAATAAAAATACAGTCAAATAGAGATAACTTCCTACTTTTATGAAGTTGGTTGAAAGTGTAAGTAAGTAAGTATTCTTTATTTGCATAAAATGTGGTTTACAAAAGGTGTTATTTATATCTTATTTTAGGGCAGGACACATTCTGCCATAGCAATGGCATGCAGTGGCTATCTGGGAAAAACGAAAAACCATCTAACTCTAACAGAACACCCGCATGGTCCTCGTATGACCTGAACAATGTCTAGACTTTAAAAGAGACTGTGACCTCTGAGTTTGTTTCGGCTGTTTCTTCTCAGAGTAGTCAGGTACGAAACACCGGCCTCATCTAGCTTTAAAAATATTGATTATGACGTGTAAAAGTTGTTTTTATAACCAACTTACAAAATAAATAATTTACCAGACATATCATAAATGCTCATAAATTATGAGAAAGCCTTAGAGAACATTAGGTAATTGAATAAACAGAAAATAAAAACCAAAAAGTTTTTTTCTTGTGCATGTGCAAATGTTACTTCCAACTTCTAAAACCTGAATACAGATGATCAGTTGAGTTATTTAGTAAGTACAGTCAACAGCATAAACCGGGTTCGAACTTCTAGCAAAAAAAAACAGTCTTTCTTCAAACAGTTTTCCAGAATGTGAAATATTAAAATTACGAATTCGTACAGTTCCCCGTACTAGTAATTCCTTATGTTTTTTTCTCTATTTAAATAAAGATAAATCTCTGATATAACATGAGTCGTCAGATTATTATCACCGAACCGAACTGTGAAATTGATAATGATTTCAACAGTCATGCGAAACATCAATACCATAAATGGTAAGAAAAACAAGACTTCAACTATGTTCAGCAATTGAGATAACGAATGAGTAAGTCAAAAGTAAATTCACGTGTACCGCATCAATCAAATACAATTTTGTTACAAAATAATTTATTTGTAAATCATAAATCGCGCGCAAATTCAAACGTCATTTACGATTTTGCGGCTGTTTCCGCCTGTCCGTATATGGGCATTTGTTGAATACTAAATTGTGATTGGCTGACACTCTGTCGTCATCAGTGACTCACTTTTTAAAGTTGATTCGAGCAAAGTATTTTTATCCTTGGCTCAGCAAAAGTGACATGTATTGTGATATCTAATCTTACCAACATTGGAGTGACTTTTATTTATCAATAACATTTTTATACGTGCACTCAGTAGTTTTATCGAGTAGCTCAACAGAGTCGCTAGTATAATTTTCGGAAAGTTGTCACCTTGCTACTGCTACTTGGAAATTTTATTTTAGTATTTAATTTCATATAGTATCTAAAACTAAATAAAAAAATACAAAAGAGTAATTTATAATTATTCTTTTTATGCTGTTTCATGTGAATTTGTCATTGTTATAAAAGGACATTGTATTGATTTTATCAATCAGTTTGACGCATGCGCTCATTGGGTGTCGTAAAAAAGAGTTAGCCAACATTCCGAACAGTGTCGTTCCGGTCGCCGTTGTCGTGGTGTCGGTGAAGTTAGTGGTGAAATTATTACGTGTATAACATCAAAAAATGGTAAGTGAAGAAAATAAATTACAGTGCATAAAAGCCGCGTTGTGTTTTTTCATTACAAGAGTGGTGAATTACGAATCGGAATAACGCAGTTTCACGGGAAATCGCTCTTTAGTGACCGGTGCCGCCATATTTCGCACATCCCACCGCTGAGTTTGCACGCCTTTTCCTAAAAATCGTTGTCACCGTTCAGTGATTTGATGCCACGTGTTGTGTATTTGAGTTAATGATCATGGAGATGTCAGGTTGCGGCGACATGAAGAGTGTCCATTGCTCCTCGATGGGCCGGTATTGGATTTCACGTACGTTAGAAAGGTTATTCCTGCAACGCCTTTTTTGACGAGTCAGAAGTGCCGTATGGGGTGATGTTCGTTATTTGAGGGCTGTAGAGCCAGACGTAGTGGTCAGATGAGTTATCAGTGGTGTGTAGCGTGCCGGGGGCAACGAACTTTACAGGGAATGCATCGTCGCGCAATCGCACTTGCGTTTGACCATATAAGGCGTAGTGATCGCGGTACGGCTTGTCACATACATTTCGTGTCTATTTTGGGGCGAACAGGCGCGTCCGAATACCGCAGCCGGTGATACGTCAGTATGAAGTGAGCCGGGGGTATTGGCCTGGCAATGTCAAGGTCGTAACATATTCAATTCTATTGACGAAAATCTAGCTGTATCAGACTTTTTGACAGGTACCTGCAACGCGCAAAATTGGTCTTTACTGCTAATCAATAAGGTCCAACAAGATGGCATTATGCCAAGCTGTGTTGCTGATATCAAACTGTATGATAGGATTAATTTTCTTATCATTGTAGTTTTCCTGCTAATAATACAGCTCATTGGTTGAAATGGTACTGAACTTTGATAAAACCATTTAATAAAATGTGTGAAGTGACTTGGTCAAGGAAAATATCCAGCTGAAATTATCTCACCATTTATTATTAGGATAAAACTAGTTAGTTATATTGGAATATAATTGTCAACAACTTCCTGCAAATGTCCTTAATTCAGTACTATGAATAATACAAAATAAATGTAAAATCATCCTATATGAATAATTGAATAAGAATGCTACAGATCTGTATATGAAATTGACTTGTGACTAATTCCACAATCGACATTTTAATCACAGTTTACTGACCAGTATATCTTTCAAGAGAATTAAAAACATGTCTATCAAGTTGAGGCAATAAATAAGATACTAATTAATTAACTTTAACGGTCAAGATAATGTATTCTGAGTAATTAATTCTTCACTTTTATCCCTATTCTAATAAGAAAACATTCTTATTTGAATCTTTACTAATAATATTATAAAGCAGAATTGTTTGGATGAACATGCTAATCTCATCTGAATAACTAATATATTTGCTGGATAATCCATTTATCGAGGAAGGCTATAGCTCTATAAAATCTTGATACAACCAATAGGAGCTAAGTAACGGGTGAAACCGATGAGAACCTAACCGCTAGTCTTTTGTGTTCATTATCATCATCACGTTGCTTCCTGGTTCTTTTCCATAAGGAACAAATAAACTGAACCATGTGACTTAGCTCCTAACATTTCAAAAGTTGCTGTATAGGTATTTAAGTAATAGTTTTCTAGCAACTAGGTATACCTTAGCGTTTTCCTTTTGACATTTGTAGATATTTGAGTCTTTACTGTTAGTCAGTAGCTTGAAAATTGGACAACCAGTCTTACCAAAAGTATTAGTTATAAAATTTATTGAATTACTCAGTTACTGGATGGTGAACGTTGGATAGATTAGTCGCTTCATGTACAAAATACTGATATTCAGCTGCTTCTAGTTTGGTTAGAACCTGGCCTAAACATAATGGAGAATAAGCTAGGCTGATTACAATGGTCCTTCTCAATTTAATACACAAATAGTCAAACCACACAGAATTCTAAGCTCGAAAATGAAATAGCTTTTTTTTCTTTATATTGTATAACAGAGAGGTCTAAGTGTCTATCTCTCTCTAACACTTGACAGTATGTCAACACCTATGTTTACAAGTCTCACAGACTTCCATTGATTTTGGAGTTTTAAAAACACAGCTGTCCTATTTTTTGTGAGCCATCAATGTCTGAGGGGTGACTTGCAAGTTTCTGTTTAGAAATATTGATCTGTTTCTACATTTCCCAGTAATTTCTTGTTGAGTTACCTAGCTCATAAATATAATGCTTTATGAACCTGTAAACAGGCTTTTTAACACTCCTAGGCAAAGATTTCCCACATAATCAGGCTCTTGAAATAAGAGTAGTTTTTTTGCGTGCAAATACGCACTTTTATGTTGAAGTCATGGAGACCACCCCAACATTCAACACTCGAACTCAAAGCATTAAGTATTTCAATTTGACCATTTGATTTGTCATAAAAAAATAATTTGTTTCCTACAGACTTAGTCACAAGTCATAATAAATTGTATAATGTCCTATGGTTGCCCATGTTTGCATTGATACAGTAATATTTCAGTCACCTCTATCTTCCAGCCCTTATTTGGTTGCTAAACGTTTTAGTTTCTTCCAATGTCCTCTGTCAGTCGTCGTAACTTTATTTTACTTCTTAGATCTTGTCCACAGTCACTTCTTTCCCATACTTCACGAAATCCTATTAGAAAGTTAGTTGTGAGTAAATTTTCAAGGATCCATTAGTCATTTACTTTCGTCATTCATTACTAACTAATGAATATAAAGTAAGGACGAATTTGCATTTTTAGTATGAAAAAAGGTTGTAAGAATTACCGGTCGGAGCGGTCTACCCTGCAGAAGACCAGTCTTCGAGACGTGTCGTATGATGTCACGATTATAAGCATTGAATGAAGGATTACTGTACTTCGTCAATTTACATAGAAAGAGTCATTAAAAGTTATTATTAATGCAATAATTCCGACAGATTTTCAACCCACAAAATACGAGCTTTTAGTAGTAGACACGGCAAAATTATAGCGTCGTCATCCCAAAGCTCAATTACATACTATGGTTTCATGAACTAGTAGAAAGTTAAGCAATAAGCTAAAGCTGCGTAACTACCATTAATTCCCATATTTGGAGATTCTCCTAGCCCTAGCTAGTACTATTAGGTATTCTGTGCCTTAGCCCAAATTTTTGCGGGACAGCGCATTGTGTCTTGCATACTAGACTTGTCATCTCGGCATTCACCTCCAAGAGTATCAGAAGTAATCAAATAATTCAGATCCTTTGTATGCTACCACCTATAGGCTATGCCCTTTTACGTGACTCGATAAAAAACACAAAACACTGACCTACCCAAATCTATATGCGTGACCGAAGTTTTCCAACCTTCGAACTTATGAACTTTATCTCTCTCAAATGCTATAGTAGAAATTATGAACTTTATTACCTCTCTAAAATGCTATAGTAGATGTATAACTAAACAAATAAAGCCATCACCAAAACTAAATTTCATCCTTTTATGGAATAAGCTTGTAAGTAAACCCTTTTAACATCATTGACAAACCAAGTTTCTCTTTCCATATAAGGCTAGTAACATATAAAAACTCGTAGTGTGAGTCACCATACATCTTGTGAGTCATGCCGTAGTGTTTAGACCATGTTGTAGCCTAGACTTTCTCTGTACACACGGCTACAGATCAAGCTATACAAAGCCACTTGAACGTGGTATCGCTTCTCATTAGGTAGTCACACGTTCAACGATAAGCTTATTCTGGTTTTGCAAAGCCTGATGTGTAGCCGTGTGTACGTCGTTTAGTATTCAATTTATTACCTGTATCACAGATGTCTCAGCTGTTTTTGATTGAATGTAATCATTTATCTTTTCTGTGTTCTATATTTCATTACTAGCTGTGCCCGCAACTTCGTTCGCGTGGATGTCGGAATTGAACAATGTATGTTTTAGTTCTAAGCGCTTAATTCAGTCCAGTCCATTCCAGTTATTTGAATAATCTAGTTTTTCTATTCAAAGTTAGATCGCGCAACTGACGTACAAAATCAATGTGTGAGACCAAAGAAACTTCTGAAACACTTTAAATTCAAATATCTTTTGATAGACTGAACCGATTCCAATGAAACAAAAACTAAATTCCTCTCCAAGTTACGCTTAATCGTTGTGTGTTAAAGTTATCTACATTAATTTCGTATATTTTACGTGATACCTGGACAAATACACAGACAAACAGACAAACAGATAAACAGACAAAAATTCTAAAAATGCTAGAAATGGGTTCTATTGGTTGTCCTTTAATACTTTGGCTATATTTTTTGAGTTTTTATTTAATGTACAAAAATAATTTTTCTACAGTTTTATTATATGTATAGATAGATAGATGGTTTTTCGCATCTTGAAAAGAAGTTTCTTTGTTTGAACCTATTCGCTTTTTTTTTGTTATCTTCTACTGAAATCATGCAAGTAATGGCAATTCATAGTTGCACTGGAAATGTTATATACACACACCTCTATCTTATTATATACGTAAGCTTGATAGTAAAAGTATTTTGCATATTCATGCACAGCGTATTGGCTTTGGATCCATTTCAAATACACCCTTATCTCAATAGCAATTCAGCAGAATCTCTAGTCTGGCAAAGTTCAAGGAATCTTACCGTCTCCCGTGAGTCTGCTAAAATCTCACTCATTTGGCTAAATGGGAGAAACCGAATCGCAATCGAGTCCTAAGGTTAATTCCATTATGTAAAATCAATTAGTTACGATAATAGCGTCCGCTTATCGATAATTTATCGCTCTATCAATATGAAGTGTGTTTGTAATTCAATGTAATTTGCCGTTTGAGTCATCGACCGCTTTGGATGGCTGTAATCATGTTGCTATATTAAAAATCTTGGAATGTTGAAAAGTACAGATCAAGTTGAGGTGCTCTTGAAAGCTAAACCCCCAAAGGCCTTTCCAGCCCGCTGTCTCGACAGTTTCCGAATCAAACAACGGTCCAGCGTAGACCTTAACTCTGGTACTAATGTATCTACCATGACTAAGCTTTTAAGCCAAACTAAAGTCAACAAAATCGATAGCACAATAAGGCAAGACCAGTTACTTCAAACAGGTTTTAGATCATACATGTCATAAAGATTTGAGACATTTGAATTTCAATTAGATAATATGGCTTATATTTTCTCTTTGGCAGCTTAGGCAAAAACTTTTGCGATTTGTTGACAATATGATGAAAAATATAAAACTCGAGAACAAAATCGTGGCCTGACCAAAATGTTCTAGATCCCAGTCTGACATTTTTTTATGACAGATTTTGGTCAACTTTAGCTGCAGACATGTTACTTCATTATAAAAAACACATTTCGTAACCGATAAACAAAAGGAATCGCTAACTTTGAGCAGTTTCGTCCCCTGCGAAACTCCCCTTCGGAGTTTTGCTAATAATCACGAGGGGGATCACCAGGGGCGAAATCTGAAGTTACTGCTACACATCTCGCTGGATCGTAAAAATAAAATGGAAGATTTACTTGAAGTCCATGAAATCTTAGAGATAAAAAAAATCCGCCAGTAAGCTTTTGACAAAATGAAATACGTTTAAGTTAGATGTTTCAACAGAATAATAGACGCCAGTTTTACGCACGAAATTTCGCAAATCATGTTTTGTAATTCCATGAAATTTTTTGTCTTATTAAGGACATGTGATGTGACTAAGAGAGTAATGATTATGAATGTTGAATGAGGGAGAGGACGAAGGATAAAGTAAAGAGCAAATGATTTGACGTCTGACAAGAGAGAATGAGAAAAGAAAACTTGTTGAGCCTACCCCAAAATGGGAAAAGGGCAAAAACATAAGAAACTGTTGGGTGTTCCCAAAAAATGATTAGAGCCAACAGTTATCCCAATACAAACAGCTGGTATTTTCGTTCACCGACTACCCACAAACCATGACCACCAAAGTCCTAATCGTCTCATTGCTAATGAAATACGTGAAGAAAAATGGCATACCTAGTCCAGTCAACCATAACTTACTCATCAATACAATCGCAAGTCACCTGAGTCAGGCAGTGACGCATACTTTTATACTTAACCGACTGACATTAAGGTCAATGGCCTTCACAACAGTTTTTTATAGGACAATGCCGCCTGCGTTGGATGTACGACGATTGTCATATAATGAGCCAGACTGAAGGGAGACGGTATGGAAATCTAAAGTTAACATACTCGTTATGCATGGATGTATATAGTTCAAGGGTTTTTATTGCAGTGTAAAGTATTTATTGGCAAATCAAATTGGTCCTTTTCAGTTGCCTCCGTCTTTCAATTGAATCGATTACGATTACTTCTCGCTGCATGATTTTTATTAGATCCTGAGGTCGTGACAGGCTTCGTTTCTTATTTGACAATGTTATGATTATGACTGAAATAATACTTTTTTATGATAGCAATATGGTCGTGCCTCTTTTTTATCGTGATAGAATCATAAAAATCAGTCTTCCCGCCCTGGGTGGAGCGGCAGACATTGTCAGACCCGCACTGACTGAAATCCGCGGTGTTCCTCCAATAGCCTTTTACATTCCAAGGTCAAAGTAACCGGTTTAGACAGTCTCGCGACCCCGGTAAGCTGCCCCTGTTACATGGGATATATCGCTAGGAATTGTTGGTTTTCTATTAGATACATCTCTTGCAAATTCTTCAGGGATTATAGGCATAAATGTATGTACGTTTTACCTGTTGATAAAGTCCTCATATTTATGGCCACAAGAATATTTTTCCTGATCTATAGCCTGAAACGACTATTTATGAAACATAAGGAAACAGTGCCTAAATTGTATGTTAATCAGTATTCCAGTTTAGTATAAATAATTTCATTTTGAAATTATAATGGCGGTCTTAAAATGACAACGGTAAAATTCTTCTAAAAACGAACGTGAAATTATCTAAATAAAGCACTAAAAGATTGAATCATTATGTTAGTCGATATTTATGGTATTTAAACTAGATAGTTCAGACACCTTGTATATCAAGTGGGTTCGTTTGAAGTTGCCCCTATCTCGAGTATCACACGGAATCGCACATTTTACGTAGAAATGTAATAGGAGTTAACTGGAATAATGAAAGGCAAAAATGTTAACCAGAAACTGGAAATTGAGCGTTGCTGGGCAGATTCCACTGGTATCATTTAAAATTAATTACGCACCAACCTCCAACACGTCTAATCCACCATTCTTATGTAACTGCAAAAGATATTCTAAAAGATTAATGTTAGCAGAATTATGTGTGCGTTGCTCCAAAAACGCGTAGCCGAGCAAAAGCGGGATTTAAATAAAATTAATCAAATGTTCAGGAATAGCGGAGTTGGTTGGGCGACAATAATTTGATGTGGGTAGTATTTTTTTTCTGTCGCGATTGGCGTCACTACTGTGATTACGTATTAGATTGTGTAAAACATGATAATTCGTTGGTTCGACAGAACTAAATTAGCGGTTATCTCACTGCTTTTAGCCAAAAACTGCTTTTGGTTCTACAAACCCCAAAGTTTTTAATGCCAGCTTACCAGCTACATGCTAAATAATTTTTTGATACTAATCGTACTGCACCATTTGTAAATTTCGGTTAAGAGAAAGGGCACACTTCTCTGATCTATTGTACCTAGGATTGCTAAATCATGTAGATTCGAAATGAGATATTTTAAATTCATCTTGAATCTTGATCGAAGGGTATTTGAAAAAAAAAATGCTTTTACAACTATTTCCAAATACCAGATTACGCCTTCTTTCTTAATGTTAACAAAGAAAGATTCGTGTCATTGAAAAACATTAATTCTAACCGCGGCTTCTGCAGTATCAGAAAAACTGGAATGCTCAGTTTCAGAGCAAATGAATGTAATGAACAATAAAACTAATTCAAGTGTGAAACATGACATGAACAATAAACGAGCATTAGTAGCGTTATCTTATAGTTTTAACTGTGTGAGAGTAGAATTTCTAACAATTTAATTGTAACTAGGACAGAATTCTCATTTCTCTTGTAGAACAATTTCTAATTTTAAGTTGAAGAAAATTGGCGTTAATTGAAAACAGTTTTGATGAATCGTGTTATTTTTCTTTAACTAACGTTACTTTTCTTATGTTCAGTAAATCGAAATTTTCTGGCTGAGTTGCTGTGCTGACAACATTTTCTGTAAATAGATCGGCTTTAGTCCAGACACATCAATTCTAACAAAATTGCGATCTTGAAAGCATCTTTGAAAGCTCGTCTTATATAGCCTTCCATGAATCGTTCTGGCATTACCAAAGCTTTCAAATCGTCTACGATCTACAAAATACAGAAGCTTCTTCAAGGAACTGGCCTCACAAATTGAAGGCTCCTCAAAGGCCATACATAAACTGAATAGAAGCTAATAAATAATTCAGAAGCTTGCCGGGAATTCTGAATTGCAGTACCGAACGGCCAATCGATTGG
The DNA here is from genome assembly GCA_028554685.1 of Agrotis ipsilon. Classification (NCBI taxonomy): domain Eukaryota; kingdom Metazoa; phylum Arthropoda; class Insecta; order Lepidoptera; family Noctuidae; genus Agrotis; species Agrotis ipsilon. The sequence goes on from CM052979.1 coordinate 8,829,810, forward strand.
GCTACCGTAGTGCCGTAGGATTGCATGACGATAATCTTGCCTAATGCGGCAAAATGGTGCGGGCTGGAAAATGCACTCACTCATGCAGAAATAATGCAGGTATATGGTGATTAACTAAACGTGCTGTGATTAAGTTATTACTGATTGTAGAGTTCATTCTTTCGGACTAAGCGAATGGGAAGTGACGGAAATCGTTCGATAAAAGAGTTGAGTCACTGGCTTAGCTCATATATCAGAATTATGAAGAATTTAATGAGCAATCATAAGATATTCATCACCACGGTTATACTGCCACGGTCTACTGGTTTTATATTCTGTTCTGCCTAAAATTCAGCTGTGTAACAACGCCACAAGATGAAAATAGCCCAGCTTACAAAGGTCAAGGTGGTGCAAGTTATAGACCTTTTGACATTCAAAAGGCAATTGCTAAATTAGAAACGTTTCGACCATCCCTTCGTTCTTGAAGAAACATTTCGGCATCCAATGAATTGACTATACAAAGTTTACGATGAAGCGAGATCACCTATTTCTAAAGAAAAGCAGAAATAGGAAGCTAGATGAAAGATGAGTGAATCGGATGGAATTGCAACGTCCTTTGTGGAAATAACATCATACTCTGAGATCACTGATCCATTCGCCCGGTTGTTTTTTTTTTTGGCAGAAACTTTATGACTTTTACGAGTGAAACTGACATTCATGATCATTACAATGAATACGTTCAAGCAATATCTATCCCTGCCGACGTTTACACGATATATATTAAGAAATGCAATAACAATGAAATCATTCAGATATTAGATACTGAAATAGAAATAGATTCGCTTTTATACTGCGATATAAATAGGTTCATTGTAGTCGTCAGTAAAGAATGGACGGCTCACAGTTCGTATTCATTCTTCAAATGCTATCAGTGACTTGTTTTACTGTCGTGTTTAGAAACTTTCAAAATCCTCCTGGATTTTGAAAGTGCCTTAGTAGCCTAATGCGCATCAAAATGTGTAAATTATTCGTTGAAAACCATAAGAAACTACTGAATCCAATATTATATACATTACGAGGAATCTAAAATGGAGTGTCTAATCTGCCCAAATGTTTCTCTCAAATTATTTTACCTTTTCCAAAGTGTTTTTTTTAAGCCAAAGCTGCATGGAACCATGTGCACATCCACCAATGGATAAGAGAACGCACGTGTCGTTGGTTCATGCACCGTCGCGGTCGTATTATTAGATTGTGCTACGGCCAATGTCTTAGGCGGGTGTGGACTAGGGCTATTTTTACTGCACCACGCGGGGGACTGTCGTTTTTAGATCCCTCTAGCGATGTTACGGTTTTGTTAAGTGCTGAATGGTTAGTTTAGAGATTTTTCAACGGTGAATCATCGGCATTTTATGCTCTGTCGATTCCTGCACACCAAAGTTTGTTCACATAAACATATTACTGCGATATGAAGCATTCTATGCCAGATAAAATAATGCTCCGGAAACTTCGTCAAAACTGGTAATTATCATCTACGTTCATTTGTTTCATCAACACCCCAAAATTCTGGTTACTACCCAAATAAGTATGTTTATGATATGTTTTCCAAATGTAACCCAAGTCTACCAGTATTTATTACGTGTGACTCCAGCCAGCGATCGACCACAAGGTCTGACTCGGACTGGGTCAAGGCGTTAACCAGACTAGTCTAACATTACACAGGATTGTTGACTAAACAACTCTGCGACTCAAGACCGAGCCCATTTGATCTCGCAATAAAACGTTACTCATTGAACCGAGAAGCACCTGTGGAAACAAACAAATGAGTAGAACAATTATACCTATTTTAAATGTATGGAAACACTACAGTGCCTGCGCCCGACCTCAGATAAACGATGATAACATTCCCAGTGAGTCATGAGACGTTATTTACCCTCACAAAATGTTTATAATAGACTTTATTGTATCGAAATAAGATTTTGTTTCGCATGTGGGTAATTTGCAAAATCGTGAAAGGTGTCTGCTATTCTTTGGTACAGTTTTGAAGGAGGTTTGATATTTACTTCCTTTCTTTTGTTATCGATATGTCAAAGGTACAATGGCTTTGTGCTTCATGTGATAATAAGCTTGTGGGAATGTAAATATATTTCAAGAATATACTGTGAAATATGATAAGAATGAAATCAGCACTGGCAGATCGTAACGATTGTTCGCTCTGATAAATAAGTGAAAGATTGTTGTTCTTTTCAAAATTTCTGATAAAGTAAGCCATAAAATTGACAAAGATTGTTTCAAATTTTATTTTGAATTTAAAACTAATAGAACCATTTATTGCTTTTTGCACGCATTAAATTAGAAATTCTCATTTTTACACTTAGTGTAACTACATTTAATCTATTTGAATTGGCAAAGAAAATACATTTTATTCTAAACAATAAATACTACAATGCAGTCAAAACTAAAGTTAGGTACATAAATTAGAACTAACTGCATCAACCTTGTGTTAATTTGAAATAGAACTGAATGAAATGCGACAACAGCTGCCTCCGTATATAACGTAGATTATTTCAGACTACCCACATACAAGTTGCATAGTTTATTTAGCAGTGACCAGCGTTTCTGGCAAAATTGTAAAAAGAAGGTAATAGCGAATATATGGATGACAATAATGTTTCAGACTTGACTGACGATTGACAAATGAGCTCTAAAATACCCTTTTGTTTTATTTCTGCAATAAACTGACATACGTACCAAAAAAAGTGGCATTTTAAAACTAGGAAGATTTGGACACGAACAAAATGTAGTCAATTAGAGGCGTGACAAATGATAAAAAAATATTATTTAACGTCTCATTAACATTGAAACTAGAGTTCTAATAATCACTTTCTATTTTCTGGATCTTTATTAGACCAAACACATTTCTACTTTAAAACAAAAATAAACCTACACTAATCGCTTTAAAAATCTTACAACTCCATTAGATATCTCTACTGTAACATCTATATTACGTCTAACACTACTCCCGTCTATTTAAAATCCGTTGGCTAGTCGCCTGAGAGGCTGAGACAATAGACACCCATTTCATGCCTATTGATAAGTTCCGTTCAAACGGGGATTAGGAGTTAGGACCACAGGAAATGGTGCTTTTGGCATTTTGAACAGGCACTTTGTAAACGGAATACGGGTTTTTGGAAATAGAACTTGGTTCGATTAAGCTTTTTGAACATTTCGTATGATAAAATAGCGAACCAAATAGTTAATTCTAAAAAATAATGAAATATTACCATCGGGTTATTGAACCTTTCCAAAATACCCGATACAAGAACCGCCAGTATCACTAGGAAGAGTTATGGGCTGAGAGCCGACCCTTGGTGTAACCCGCCTGCCACATTGAATATCAACAGGCATTTCCCTAAGCAATAAAAATGAACTTAAACCTAAGGTCAAGCTGATAATATCCGTGCTAAATATCAAACATTTACCTAAAACGATCCACAGGATCCATATCTAGTCCAGATAAACTAATTACGTGGGAACGAATAGCATAAGCATTTAGGAGGATGCTCCAACTACGAGACATCTTCTTGATGTCGCCGTTTTTTGGCAAGAGTCCAGGGAACGCCCTACTTGTAATTGATCGTGCATTCATCTGTAAGTAGCACATTCATGCATCATTTGGCTTCTGTAGTATTAGCGGTTGACATCTTCAACCCTCTAAGCCTCTTTTGTGAAGCTTACACTGAGTTCGGGTTAGTCAATTAAAGACTGAGAACAGTGGGGCAAATCAGGGCCGATACCACTGGTGGCAATTGTAGGTATTACTATGTCTTATTTCATAACTACTGCTCTCACGAAATGGTGAAGGCAAAACATCGTGAGGAAACCTGATATTCAGGCTAGAACCAAAAATTCGAAGACATGTGACATCTATCAAACCGCACTGGGCCTTCTTGGTGGATTATGGCCCACTCCCTCTCACAGAGAGGCCTGCGTCAGCAGTGGGAACTGGGAACATAGGCTGATGATGTTGGCTTTATAATTTAAAATGCTAAGTATGTATTTGTAAAAGGATTTCAAATCCCATATACCCCTGAGAAAATAAAGGTTTTTCCAACTAGATGTGGGTCTCATGTTTGTGTCGTTGAGAGAGTGGTCAATTTTACTAGTTAGACTTAATCCGACTTCAAGTAGGTACGTTATGCGTAACACTGTACAATTTACCGGTAAAGACGTTCATAGCAAAGAAATATCTTGACAATGCCCACTTACGTATCTTAAGGACGGTAGGGACAATACAAGGACGAACAAGGGTACTCGGTTCACAGTCGTTAGCATTGTTCATAGCCAGAAAATTTTAATTACACATAAAGAATGCAAGGGTGTGCATATTGAAAGGGATTCTTCTGTATTCGGGAACGCTCGACTCGTCGGCAAACTCTTCGGGAATTTCATTACCTTACACGATGTAGGAGAATTTTCGCTCTTGATATTTTCTTGCTTGAAAAAGGTACCTTAGATATTTGATTTTCAAACGTATCTATTTTAATCAAATGATTATACAGATGCCGGTGAAAATATTGGTCAGATAACCGAAGTTTTCAACAGACTTTAAATGGTGCTTGTCAAGTTTTCCTGCTCTGGGATTCTTTCCGGGTTAATTTCGTTGCGGGATTCATTCTCCGAGACTTCGTTGACCTCCATTGTGTCAGCGTGGCTTGATTCTGTTGGTCACCACACTGTTGATTCTGGCTTTCAAGTGTAGCTGTGGTTTGGGAATAGGTAGTGAAGTGGGCGCTGGTTAGAATTTCTTTGCGATTGGTTAGTGCGACAGAGATAACGCTATACGAAGCCGAAACTAGCCGATTACCTATCTCTTTCTAAAGCTCAAAGTGCAATATTAGTTGCCGTAGCCGATACTGATATTAAAAATAAGAAGCTGTCAACTGATTGGAAATTAATTGACATACTACGCTCACGTAATTAAATAATAGATTACTATTGGCAATGATCACTGAACATCAGTCTTTTTAAAGAAAACGCCCCCAATATTACATTCCGTGGTTCGTAATTTATCACTCGAAATATTCTATCGATATTAAGATGTATAATAAATTATGACAGAATAATCTACTAAATCTTTTCGCCATAGATAGCGACACTTGTTGGTGGATTTTTAGTCAGTAGGGACAGACAGTCCGTTCGACTCCATCCAGGGCGAAAGGCCTAACGATTCAAGGACAGATCCAAAAAAAATCTACGCCTCGAAATGGGCAACTACAGTCAATAAATATTGTGGTTTCACTGTAGTTTGTCAAAACTTGTAGCTGCAATCATTAGAACATCATGTTACATAGTATATCTTGCAATCGCTTTGATCAAGAATACGGTTCCCTGATCCGGATACGGACACCCGTCCGATCATGGTAAATATCCGGGAGTTCTAAAGATGTTTTAGTCATTCCTACTCAAAACTGAGTTTGTCATACTTATCCGCTATTTTGTTTAATTCCTACTCAAAACTGAGTTTGTCAAATTTATCCGCCATTTTGTTTCCAGGCGTCAGGCGTGACAGTATCGGACGCTTGTAAAACGACGTACGAGGAAATCAAGAAGGATAAGAAGCACCGCTACGTGGTGTTCTACATCCGTGACGAGAAACAAATCGACGTCGAGACCGTCGGCGAGCGCAACGCTGAGTACGACCAGTTCCTTGAGGACCTGCAGAAGGGTGGCACCGGAGAGTGCAGGTAAATACAGTGGAACTTTCTAGATTCTCATAAACATCGTAACGAAGAATAACTTTAAAATCATCTGCCATTTTCCCAACTATATTGGGATCGGCTTCCAGTCAAACCAGATTCAGCTGGATATCAGTATTTTACATGGAGCGACTGCCTATCAGACCTCTACAACCTAGTAACTGGGTAATACCATACCCCATGGTAAGTCTTGTTGTCAGACTTTAGAGCTTCTGGGTAACAGTAACGGCTGTCAAAGATCTATAAATGACAGTCGGAACCAACAGCTTTACGTGCTTTCCGCGACAAGGAGGAAACTCGCGATGACAGATGGTCACCCATCCACAGACCAATCTCGGCAAGCGCGGCTTTACCCGTAAGATCGGTCTGTGCGGCTGTAATTATTTAGCCACGAGCTAATATGAAAGGGACAGTCGAAATATTCCATTCCCGATACTGCAGCCCTCGTAAGATGGGTTTGCTCTTGACCTTAGTCTAGGTCAGGGGTGACAGACAAGGTCGACGATGGAACGAGCTTACCCAGAAGAAGACTGTTAACTCAAACTTTGCAGAGATTAGGGTTGTATGCGTTCGGAAACGCAGGCGCAGGCAAGAATAACAGAATACGCAGGAATAACAGACGTGTAACGGAGTAGCTATGTTAAGTTATATTTAAGCTTAGGTACTTATTTATTTCATATCAATTTGTAGTAAATTCTAGTGGCAGAATTATCGGTTTGGACTCATGCAAAAGCATTAAATTTAGCATGACGTTTAAGTCCATTCACAATCTCAAAATATCGATGAAACTTTAAAAAAAAACTTGGCCTGCTTCCACTTTGAATTCACATCAACTACAAATATAATTGTTATAATAATTAAGAATTTAACCCCTTAGTGCATGGACTTTTGAGTTAAAGGAACACCTAAAAAAAACTTTTAAACTTTTTTAACCCCCGACGGAAAAAGAGGGGTGTTATAAGTTTGACGTGTCTGTCTGTCTGTCTGTCTGTCTGTGTGTCTGTCTGTCTGTCTGTCTGTGGCATCATAGAGCCCGAACGGATGAAGCGATTTCAATTTAGTTTTTTTTGTATGAAAGGTGACTTACCTGCGAGTGTTCTTAGACATGTTTGATGAAAATCGGTCGAGCCGTTTAGAAGTTATGGGGGTGAAAGTGGGGAAAGGTAACCGAGGGTCTGCAAATATACTCGAGTTGGGTATCAAATGAAAGCGTACTGAAAGGGAATATTGATGACTTGATCGGGAGTACTCTTAGCAACAAAAAAAAATATAAGTATGTACCTATAAAAAGTATAAAATAAAATAAAAATTAAAAATTTTAAAAACCCCCGACACAAAAACCAAGTTCCCTTTAAAAAGTAAAAAATAATAAAAATACGTCGCGTTGGGGGACTGCAAAAAAACAGGAGATGATGAATAATTTGGAGCAGTCCCCCAACGCGACGTATTTTTATTATTTTTTACTTTTTAAAGGGAACTTGGTTATCAAGGCTGCCAACATTTTCTCGTCACTAAACGTCAAAGTGTACATCTATAATCTTTAGTGTTGCCAGCATTCAAACTTGAATACAGTTTGAAGTTTAGAACGAAAATTTTGGTGTGCAAATATGGCATTCTATAACCGCCTTCAAAAACAACCACAAAAAAGGGTAAAATAACCTACAAAATAACTTTTCTTTCGGAAGTCGGTGGCTTTGTTTTATTATTTCGATGTCTTTTTGCCACCGACTTCCGAAAGAAAAGTTATTTTGTAGGTTATTTTATCCTTTTTTGTGGTTGTTTTTGAAGGCGGTAAAATTTTTTTTGAAAAAGTTTTTTATTTTACTCTTTTTAGTTTTAAATATTCAACCCAAATTCTTGGCAAATACATCATTTTCTTACATGTGCACTAGAATTTTGTAATCCGTAACACCGGTATTAACATCGCCCATGTTGTGTACATAAAAGAAAGTTCCAATAAAATTCCCTATCTCAAAAACTGCTGAACAGAGTTCGATGAAACCTGCAGTATTCCCTAAGGTGTACGATCCTTAGTACAACAAAAAAAGAATTTTGAAAATCGGTTCACAATTGGCAAAATAATCGCGTAACAAACACGCAAAAAGTAAAGATCATCATGTCGTCCAAGTAAGCGAAATTAATAAAAATGCTCACAAAATAAAAAGTACTGAACCAAATTTGATGAAATTTTGATGGGACCAAACTGCAAGTATCTTGCATCGAACAAAAAAAGAATCACACTAATCGGACTAGAAACCTCGGAGTAATCGATGTACATACATAAAAAAAAAAAAAAAAAACGACCGAATTGAGAACCTCCTCCTTTTTTTGAAGTCGGTTAAAAATGTCACCACTGACCAAACTTTATTGCGTCAATTTTCAGATATGGCCTCTTCGACTTCGAGTACACGCACCAGTGCCAGGGCACATCGGAGGCTAGCAAGAAACAGAAGCTCTTCCTCATGTCATGGTGCCCCGACACCGCTAAGGTCAAGAAGAAGATGTTGTACTCCAGGTAATTATCACTTACTTAAGAGGAGACCTTGGTTCATTACTAGAGTGACCCCAGGTCCCTCGGGTGTCGCCCAGGGTGACTGACGTCGCAAGACGATCTCAGGCCACCGGGCGGCGCGTCGTGTTTCATGCCTCAAAGAGCTGTCAACAAACTGACCTTGCCCCCCTTAGAGGGCTAAGGCCTGCCAGTGTCGCGGGCAAAAAAGGCATCAGAAAACATTCTTTTAGAAGCTAACTGTCCATTATTAACGTATAGTTTTCAAACCAGTTAGCCTTTAAAAATTGAAAACCATCTCCAGTAGTAATCACTAAATATGCCAATAACTAGTCTAAAAGCTAGAAATTTGCTTAAACGTGGGCGGTCTCACGTATCAACAAACACGTCATCGACCCAAACCAATTATAACATATACGCCACGCGTAATTTCATCACCGAAATGCACATTCTATCCGCCATGACAGAATTACACGCTAAATACATTTATATCGAAACTGTGTTCTCTGATCGTTCCAGACGTAATCTGGTGATAATAAAGCCGAGTCCTTGCGCGCAGCTGCCAAAAACACAAAATTATAAATATAGAAGATCTTTAAAACGCGTTGCTGTACGGAAATGTTGTTTAAGAGCTACTGTGAACTAAAGATGTAAATTTTAACATAACATTACGGTTATAATATCAAAAAATCTTATACTTTACTTCACATTGCCTGTTTCCCGTGGATTCGTCTGCTTATCGGCTCCTTTTGGACATAGCTAGATGTTAAATAGCTTAAACATTCCGCGATAAATATACTATCCAACACAAAAATAATTTTCCAGTTCGAACTAGTAGTTTCTGAGATTGAGTTCAACTGCTCCCCGCGGTTTTGCTCGTTCCTCGGCTCCTTTTGGACATAGTGTGATGTTGTATAGCTTAACCTTTCTCGAAAAATGAATTATCCAACACAAAAAATAATTTTCCAGTTCGAACTAGAAGTTTCTGAGATTGCGTTCAACCAAACAAATTCTTCAGCTTTTATAAAGTACCTACGTATAGATAGGCCCAAGTAGACACTTGTAAACCTCAAAGAAACAGGTGCACTGTTGCGTTGGTCGTAGAGAAAAACCGGAAAGAAAGTAGTCTTTCCGATCTTCCTAAAGTCGTGGTTTTAGCTTTGAGGAGGCCTCCTACATAACATTTTTGCCGATACGAAATCTCTATAACTCCAAGATTCGATTTCCCAACGGCCATCAGTCTTTCGACAAACATTGCCAGCCCACTGCCACTTCAGTTTGCTTATTCTACAGGCCATGCCAGTTACTCACTTATGATACGATCCTTTTTTTTTGCGTGGCAAAATCATCAAATGAATCCTCCCACCCCGGGCAGGGCGGGAGGGACTGTCAGACTTGTACTGACTAAAATCCACGGTGTCCTTCAGTAGCCCTTTATGTTCCGGGATCACAGTGATGGAAATAATTCCCGCGACCCCGGCAGGCTTTAGCGTTCTGTGAGGCGGCCCCGTCATTTATTATACGATCCTTAGTTTGAAGTTGCGATGCCAACGATAAAAACTTAACGGTTTAAAAAACTTTGCAAATATCCACAAACGGCCGCGCCCTACGTTCAAATCATTAACGATGACGCATTGTATCGAATCATGTTTACTAAGAACCAAGATATAGTTATCGCAGCGATAACTAATCGCTGGAAACGCTATTTGTAAGTGATGACGTAGCTTTATTTTATTGTCAGTCATGCTTTGAAGAAGAATTTTAGATTTTCATTGTCACTTTCTCTTTGTGATGTGCGGGATACTATTTTTTACCGAAAAATGTCTGCCAAGGTCGCGGGACCGTCTTAATTGGAAACTGTAATCTTGGAACTTAGGGGTATGGAAGGAACATCCTAAATTCTAAACAGTCCCTTCCGTTCCACCCAAAGTGGGAGGACTTTTGATAGACTAAACGTAACAAACAAAATTTTGGTGTTACTATTTTTAACAGAAAAACGAGGCAGTGAGATAAATTCGTAGCATCTTTCAATATCTCCTAGAAAAGTCAGATTTTATGCGGATTCAAGAGGAAAAAAAAAAGGAAAATTTACTTATGCTTTAAATGTTTACTAAGAGCAGTATTTTGGCAATCAATGTCATCTACATCCTAAATTACCATACTGCTCTAAAAATCTCGAATCATTTTCGTTTGTAATAACAGTTTCAACTAAAGTTTTTTCTCTATGACAATGACAACAATGTAGTCTGATGCCCACCTCAACGCTGGATGCGATTCGATTTGGCAGTGAAGACTGGAATTCGTTTTCGTGGGCTATAATTCTCACGTTATCAAATGTTGGTGTCACATTTTTATCGCGTCGAAATAAAACATGGCTATATTACAAGATATTGTCATGCACACTTCGTCAAATGTTTTAGGTAGGGTTCATATGTGACGGAACATGCGTCGCGGAACGCAGATCAGACAAAAATGTATAGAAGAACAATTAACCGTTCACACTCAACCGATGATACGTTAGTGCGTCAAAGAACATTCGATGATACGCTCGACCCTTAAAGAATTGGTATAAACAGTAATAAAAATAAATATGGAATAAAACAATGTTGTATTTACCATGTTTATTGTTGATGATCTGTGGATATTTTCTGCCTAAACCAAGAGGAAAAGTTGTGAATTTATTTTTGTCGTTTAGTTATTTCTACTTCTATACATAAACTCACACCTTTTCCTCGTGTTGATGGGCAGAAACCACAAAATCAACCTTTTACGATCCTTAATACGTGTTTTTTCCTCGTCATACTCAAATATGAGTTACTGGCTCTCCGTGGTTTCGCCCCGTTGCTCGGCTCCTGTTAGCCGTAGCGTGATGTTTTATAGCCTTCCTCGATAAATGGACTATTCAAAACAAAAAAAAAATCGTTTGAATCTGTAATTCCTAAGATTAGCACGTTCATCCAAACATACTCTTCAGCTTTATAAAATTAGTATGAGTTAGTGTATTGGTATCTAATTCAATGTTCCATTGTCCACAGCTCGTTCGACGCACTGAAGAAGTCGCTGGTCGGCGTACAGAAGTACATCCAAGCGACCGACCTCTCCGAGGCCTCACAGGAGGCTGTTGAAGAGAAGCTGCGCGCCACCGACCGCCAATAAGTCAGCATTTATCACTCGACCGACGTGAGGCGCGTCGCGGCCGCCCAAGAAAACAACCTCCAACCGCCATAGTTCACCTACCTGCAGTAGGACAACGTCACGTACCTTGCACCACTGCACGAAGCTCCTACACTGTGGTCTTAGTCAGTATTGTCAGGCGGCCCGCGGTGCTACCCACAGTTTCGCATGGGTTTTTTTTTATATATCGTTTCAATCCTTAAGCTTTTGCAGTCGATTCTACTCCGGAGCGGCCCGATAGTCGGACAGTCAACTGTAAACCCACGGCCGACTCCGCGACAGCCTCTATTAAAGCAATTAAGGAATCTTTATGTAATAATTTAAATTATACTAATTATTATATATATTTTTTCCTATAAAATAACTAAAGAGTAAGTTAAGCTCAAACTAAATTTAAAATACAGCGTACGCGTCGATCTTTTTTTAATTGTAAACACTGGTAAGCGAGCGCCGGTCGGCTTTTATACTATTTAGATTGTAATATAAAGAATGTACGATTTTATACTGTCACCTAGTTTCGTTTGAGATTCATCTTGCTGAAGGATGTAAGCTTGAGCTCCGGCTCGATACATGGCGGGCGTTGGATAAGTATTTTGTAACCAAATTATCCAGAAATACACTCGATATAAGAGAATATTAGTTGTTTTATTCGTTACGTTTATCACCATGAACCTCTTATTTCCGCTGTGAAGCAGCGATTAGTCAGATTGTCAGAACCTAAAATCAAGTTTTGCAGTTGATGACGACAGAGCCGAATAATTTAGTTCAAAATAAAGACAGAAATTCTTGCAACTTATGACCTCGAAATAGGCTAGCCTTAATAAATACCACTTTGAACTTATGCTCGCCTAGTACCTACTTTTGCTGGCTAATCACTGAACAAAACTATTTTAGGTAAACTTTAGAAGAATAATTATTAAAATACACACTACCTTTGTCGCCAGTAGGGACAATCGGGAATTTTCCTTCCCATTCGTCCCACGATATTTGTGTGCGAGAGCACATTGGTAGATTTGGTTCAGTGAAAATGTTCGCCCACAAAATGTGCCGCACTCCTATTTCGTGGAAATCGTACCATTATGTTGATATAGGTACACATAAACCCCGAAATAATTATGGAAAGAAATTGATTCCATGCAAATATCAAGGTACACACGGCTACACATCAAGCTATACAAAAAACCAGTTTGACTTGGTCCCGCTTTGTACGATTTTTACACAAAATAAACTTTAGAAAGATAGCGTTACAGCTAAATGAGACTTGAAGAACATCCAACTATTTTTTATTGGATAAGATATTTCTATGATAACTTAACGACCTCTGTATTCTGGTGAGTATAAACTTTCATTAAAATCGATTACCTTTTCCATTTCGAAAAATAAGAAATAGAAAGTTTGGTAGAATATGCGTTCGGCGTCTAAACACAAACTCTTATTGAGGGATTTTCTTTTGACTGTTTCCATAGTCGATGGATAGATGGCGCTGAACTTGGTATGTTACTGCAATGAACGGAACGTCGTAACTTTTTTGTTTTTTTTTTCACTTGATTGTAATTTTGAGATCATAACGTAACGTACATGTCATGTCATTGTCAGTCACATCCTGTCACATCAGGTCACATCACATCGTACTTAAGCGCCGTATTCACGTTCCATCTTGCTGTACGTCCCGCCAAGGTCATACACGATACACGAAGCAAAAACACCGTGATTATGACGTATTGGACGTACGTCAAGCCTATTCACGTTGTTTTTGCGTCGTGCATCGTGCATGACGTACAGCCGTGACAGATGGTGAATACGGCGCTTTACTTAAGCGCCGTATTCACGTTCCATCTTGCTGTACGTCCCGCCAAGGTCATACACGATACACGAAGCAAAAACACCGTGATTATGACGTACTGGACGTACGTCAAGCCTATTCACGTTGTTTTTGCGTCGTGCATCGTGCATGACGTACAGCCGTGACAGATGGTGAATACGGCGCTTTAGTCTGTGATCACATCACACCATTGGCATTTGGAAATAATAACAAGGAAAAAGAAAAAAAAATACATAGACCAGTCTTTTTAATTTATGAGTTTTCCACGCCATAAAGAAAATGTCCTAAGAGAAAAAGAAGAGAAGTCTGTTCCTCGTGGATTTGTGCAAAAATGAAGGCATACATCTAGTAACGTAGTCAGTTCAACGCCATCTACAGAGTTCTTGGAAACTTCTTTTTTTTTTAATACTCGAAAAAGAAAACTCCTCATTGATGGAACTAGCTGTCACCCACGCTGCTCGGCTCCTATTGATCGTAGCGTAATGTTATAAAGCCTATGGCTTTCGATAAGAATCAGGCTGAAAAGAGTTTTTTTATCATGGTAAAATTATCAAATGAGTCTTCCCGCCCAGGCCGAAAATCATCAGGCCAGGAATCCATGGTGTACTTTAGTAGTCTTCGCAGTCGCGGTATACGTGTGTACCCGCGACGAAAGGAAGGTGTAGGAGTAGGTCAAATAAAACAAAATAAATAATCACATTTTAAAACATTCATTATAACTCGTCGTGGCAACAATATTGCTATCACACTATCTTCTATCACAAAATGAAATCTTAACTACTATCGAAGTAGTAAGTTTCAAACATTTTCATTTCATTTCTGACGAGATTTGATATTTTTTATTGCCGTAGACATGTAACATTATCAGAGGTATTTGTAATTATAACTAACACAGCATAAATTAAAATGTATACCAAATATTCATGCTTATTGATATGAACAAGCTTTTCAATATTCAAGCAGTTCTTTTGCAACTCCATAATTTCATTGGATCTTAACAAAATATTTTACTTTTTTATTTTTACACCATTTTGGTAGTAAATTATTCTTATCTGGCAACATTTAAAATTAATTGTCTAGCGCAACGCCATCTGTTAGTTGAATAGTATTGTAAATTATATTCAGATTCTAGGCCTATTTGCACCAATGGTACGTTCATTTGTGTTCCCTGGGTTTTTTTTTTTTTTTTTTTTTAATGGCATCTCGCAGGTCAACCTAGAAGAGGTTGTGTGCTGCTTAACCGGACTTTTCTGTGGATGCCATAGATTTTACTCTAAGGCCTCCAGCCAGAGCTTACAAGCTAGGCAAAAAAAACTATAAACTAAGTGACCGTTCGCTAAGGGCACCCCCTGTGGGGTACGGACCTCGGCTTAGGACGTCACTGACAGAGGACAGCAAGGGACAGGCTGGATCACAATAATATCTTATTTAGGGACTAATTTAAAACTACTGGCTCAGCATCGCGGGCTGGCTCTTGCAAGGGTCGGGGGGGGCATTGACTTGGGCGTCGCGACGGGCGGCCTCGGCGGCGAGGGCGGATGTGTTCCCTGGGGGGGTATTACAACGTCTTATACCCAGGCTTGTTCCAGGGAGTGAACGAGATGGCGCTAGACGACTTGTATAGCTCTGTCTCTTTCCCAAAGCCTAAACTAGATCGCGTTATGAGCTCGTGGTAAGGCTCCTTGCTCATATTATTCAACTAGATGAAATCACAGCATTACGCAAGTTAAATAGATCTTTATCTCTTAATGCTAGTCTGGCTTTGCCTCTTAAATTGGCTGTCGTCGATGCAGGACGACCAGATTCTTGTCGATGAATGAACCCAATTATTACCATCGACGTAATAATAAATTCATTAAACTGACCTTAAAGATGTAAATATAAAGCAAATTCTATAAATTATAAATCTATTTCAACATGGGCGTAGCTAGTAAAGAACTTTGTAGTTGGGCAGTGAATATTTTTACAATTTATTGTCAATTGTAGATCTCTGGTAAAGTTGTTATTTAAATAATATCGTAATTAATTAATTAGGAGGAAGCTTCTTTTACCTTGCTGCGCCCGTTTGTGGTAATAACGTAGAATTATAAAATATTGTGTTATTGTCAACACTGTGACCATAGAACAATGGCTGAAACTGTATTGCGAATGAGTTTTCAATAAAATGTAGACCTCTAGAATTATAACTTATTTCTAGTAAACTTTGCGGTAGAAAAGTTCTTATAGATATATTATAAAATCTAGAGTCAGTAACCTAATATTTAGTTTTTTAACCAATAAAAGCAGTGACAGTATAATTCATATTATAGCTCATTTTCAGAATTAATTTTCATAAATCCAGTTGCAGAGCCGGCAATAGAAATTCTCCTCTAAAGTACTTATGTAATTATCATTGTGCGTGTTATATTTTGTCACTGCTCATATTGATACAATTATATTTTATCACGATTAGGCATGAAATCCACAGAAATGTATCAGAAGCATATAAATTCTGAAACTACGCCATTTTTATCATCTAATATTTGAAATGGAATTGAATTAACTTTTTTAACACGCATATTATTTCATAATCTAAACAACTTATGTTATTAAAATTCCTTTTTATGAATCACATTTAAGTTGAATTATAGTTAATGATTAAATTCTAAATGCATTTCTTGGGAGAGAATTATACTGTTCTGAATTTTTCAGGGTTCAGTACCTACATAACACTATAGATATGAATAATAAGAAATATTTTAATTATTAAGATAAGAAGACACAATTCCTCATTACAGTTGGCCATATGAATAAAACCCCAATTTACATCACTGCGACACTCATATTTTTATATGCATAGTCTTACAGTATTTTTTATTTATGGCAAGAAATCATTTAATAACCTGTCGTTCCTTTCTGTCGTAATGGTATGAACTGAGGCGGACCACATTTTATGCTCTTTTATGCAACACCATTGCATTAACTCACCTTATCAAATAAAAAGTCACATTGTGACAAAATACGCCGTTATTTAGGCTCTTTATATTTAATTTATACTATAAAATATCTACTAACTAACGTCCTCGTTTCATCTTCTTTTCGGATAATAACAAACATAGAAACAAGACTCTAAGACATTTTAAATGCTCAGCGGCTGGCTCCAAAAAGTTGGGATGTTTCAAATATAAGCTTTGGCTGAGTCATACAATTAACCTTTATTGCATGTGATTTTTCTTTGCAATTGAAAAGCAAAAAGGCCATTCATAGTTTTAACACTCAACTAAAAACACACCAATCTATTTTTCCCAATATAATTTCCGAACACTTTCTTCCTCTGATTTTTTTCCTTACCATTTCTGTTATTTATTTTGCAATGGCAATACATCGATGAGGCGATTCCTCCGTAGTACCCTCGAAATTCAAATTTGTATGTGTTATTTGCATTATTCGTATTAGTCACAAGTTGTAACTTGATCAAAAAATTCGCTCCGTTCTCTCTCACAAAGATTTGTTCACAATAAGTTAGATTTCAGAAATTTTACCAACTTTGACAAAAGCTTTGTGAGAGCGAATGGGGTGAATGTTTTGATCATTCATTAATTTAAAATTATACTTGTTATTATCGCGAATCATATTTTGATCTAGAGTTTATCACTGATTAGCAAATTCGTAGACATAATTATTACAAAAACATGAAAATTTATATTTCGCTCGGAGGAATCACCATTGCAAAACAATTAACCTATTTCTCAACCGATCTTCTGAACGACTTTCAATCTTATTTTGTAATTTGAAAAGTCGATTTTGCGACTGTTCTGTTATTACCAATTCTTGGTATTCGAAGTAAGTTAAATACTAATGGTACTTATGGTGTCCGCAGGCGCTGGTGTCACTATTGGCTGCTGGATTGTTGGGTCTAGTAGAGGAATACTGTCTGTTGTCCTGTAGAAAAGTATGAAAAAAGTCAGCAAATACTTTCTAGCGTGTTGATCTTCCATATCTTTTAGGAATACTTAGGTAGGTAGTATTTTTATTTTCTGCGAAGTATTTCTTACTAAATATTTAAAGAAGAGAATTTAAAACCTTTGTTTTCATTTTCAATCATGTGTGTGCGTGAATATCTAGCTAGCAAAACTTTGCTTACTTCTTGGGTATCTCTCACTCATTCACATGTATTTTACCTGACTGCGCCAGATGGAGGGTTATACGTTTTGAGTTAATGACTCATGAAATCTCTATATAACATAATATATGTATAAATGGATCGCTAAATGTGTTGCTAAGCTCATAACTCGAAAACGGCTAGTATTGTAGTATAGTAACCATCGGGACCGGCTTTTAGAGGACGAAAATAATCATGTCCACCCGTGCGAAGCCGGGACGAGCCTCTAGTGATAAATAATAGCGAAGCCTTTTAACTCCCGTGTTATTCATTAAAGTATACTATGTATGGTTAAAAAGTTGTATACCATATATTTTTAGTCTTATTTCTACTATACATGAAACGTAGATTACGTACCTGTTTCTTGTTAGTGTCGGTTCAGTGATGACAGCTTCGCAACACGGTGCTGTAGTCTTGGGCTTTACGATCGGCAGTGTCGTACATATCGTCGTAGTTAAGTAAATGTACTGCAAGCAAAAAAGTGTTTTATGAAATCCACGACCATCATGTACAAATGAATGAGGGTAGGTCTTTTTCTTTTTGCAAGCACTTTTTTATTCTTGGTAAAATCATCAAATTAGTCCTCCCCGGCTTGAGTGGGATGAGGGACTGCCAGGCTCGAACTGACTTAAATCCACGTTGATCCTTCAATAGCCCTTTACGTTCCAGGGCCATGATTAACGCTACTTGCGAGTCGAAAAGATTCTTCTATTAAATAGCCTAAGCTGAGTGTAATTCAATATATAAAAAAAAAACATTCATCTCATACTGAATTATTTACAACTGAATCTGTCTTTTCTTCAAAGATAGAGCCTAACTTACCATAACAACGACGAGTATCAAATAAATCGTTGGTGTAGACCAATGTGCGGCATTTTCTATAGCCACTACACCCATCACCCAGTTGATGGCAAAGAATGGTTCCAACACGAGACATAAGTTCAAATACGTCTTCAATTCATTGCCTTCGGTATTCCAGGTCCACTTCCAAGACACATTGTCCATGTACAACATGTTAAGAAGGCTCTTATCATGCAAGGCTTTTGCAGCTTGAGCTAAATTAGGCTAAAAAGGTAAAAAATATTAAAGCGATAGTCCTACTAAAAATTACCAAATCGTACTTTTAATTTTTGTATGGCAACTCACCTCACTACCGGTTTCAACGTTCTCCCCCGGTATTGCCATATTGACATAATGGCAGTCGTCTTCGCTCCCGTTGTAATCTTTGTCCAACGTTTCTGAACTGTCCTGTATTCTTTCTACTACTGCCTGGCGTATAAATGTTATCCAACGTATCAATACTACCATTTTTATCATCCATATTTTGATCTGTTTTAGGCCAATTAGCTATATGGTGATCCACCAACTCCTGTATTTTTGCCGTTAATGTTTCTGCTTGCTTCTTATTTACGCTTTGTAGGCCTAAGATAATTATGGTCGTGTTTATAAGGATTAAAATCATGGCTGGTACCATGAAACCCATTACCATTCCCTTTTCGATTGACATCCAGCAGTAGTGCTTTATTTCATAGTGCTCCATTGATAGAGCGTAGTTAAACTGAAATGAGTTATGTTAAGATTACTTGATGGTCATTGGAATGAAAAGTGGCAAGTCTAATGGCTTGAGCATACAACTTGAGACTAAGTTTTGCAGAAATATTTTTGTTAGCCTAAGCTATTCTATGGTACTCGGCAAAAACTTCCATTATACCGGGTATAGCCTTTGTTATGGCTAAACGCTAAAGAATTTATGCAGAAATTCCCTTACCATTACAACTACCGCTGGCACGCCGTAAGCTAACAGATAGTTGTACTTCAGCGGCAGTAGGGTATCACATGCACAATACTCTGCGACTGCCGCTGCTAGTGCCACTATCCACATCGCACAGCAGACGTGCGTGTAGTGCAGGAGAAGAGCTATTCTCTCGCATTGAGAGGGAGATGATACACCCTGAGGAAGAAGAAAAGTTTTACAGCAACGGAAATGTTCCTCTGCAAGTCTCCCTCAATTTTCATGAAATGGAATGTTACGCATGCCTATGAGCCCATTTGCACGAGTGCTTTTTTCCTAGACGTTAAAAAAGCGCCGAGATAGAACATCTGTTCACACGTCAGCACTTTAATGTTTTTGAATTTAAGTGTTGGGCGGTGACATTTAAGTTCAATTTATCTTTTTGTTCCATCTCAGAGCTTTTATTTATAACGCCAGAAAAAATTCACAACTTGAGTAATAATTTACTGGCTAAAGAATACAAACTTTAAATAATATATGGATTTTTAAATGTTACAAAAAGTTATCATATATCATCGTATAGGCACATAAGATAAGAATAGTTACTGACCATGACAGCCTGTATATAAATAATAGTGCAGGCAGCTAAACAGCAGCACAAGTTGATATTGATAGGGTACAACTTGCTGCTCCGACGGAACTCGGCTGCATACTCACTCCACATCAGCCACATCACTGCACTGATGAGCAGGATTACGGCTATGCCGCTTGTGATGAAAATCTGCATAAATGTATAGCATTATAGTACTTACATACTGATGATAAGGTAGGTAGTTTACTGTGTATATAAATGGAAAATCTGTTTCTCCCGTCAGTTAGAATATTGAAAAATATTCGACAAGTAATTTTTTTTTTTTTTTACATTTATAATTGACCAAGACAAAGGCTTCGTAATTCGAGAAGGGGGGGCTTGTAACGTCATACTGCATGTAAAATTATACTGACCGAGTGTCAATTTGTTATTTTAAGAAGCGTTTTATCTTCGTCGATTTTACTAAACTAAAAAGTGTTTTTCTTTTATTGCGTCACTTTTTTTTTGATAATATTTATTACAGACTTTTTTTTTTGTAAAACTACCTGAGTATTAGGTTCAGAGTTGAACCGAATTTAAGATGAAATGTAAAATAAAAAACCAAAAACCTTGAAACTAAAAAAATCTTAAGTATATCCTGGAGAAAAGTGAAGTGACTAGGACTACATAAACTCACCAATATCATCCATTCGTTCCTGACTCCGTGGCAGTTGTTAAATCCATAGAGATACGTCACGCTGTCTATAATGTTATGCTCCTTCAGATCTGCATCAGCCAGCGAGTCATCTGGTAGATCTGAATCCGTATCTACTTTGTTGTCTGCAGTTTTGCTTATTACTGACGAATGAAATAAAAAAAATCCGTACAGTATGAAACTTATGTAATTTTGATTAACATAAATAAGTTGTAGCGCTACGTATTTCTTAAAATTCCTAAGAACTGGAGCTCTACCGTGACTCCGGAACGTAAAGGGCTATTGAAGGACTTAGATGGATACCGTGGATTTTAGTCAGTACAAGTGTGACAGTCCCTCCTGCCTGCCATTTGAAAATATTACAACGCTAAGAAAAATCTTGAGCCATTTTAAACGTAATTGTCACGATCCTCACTATTTAAACGAAAGACTGCTAGACTGTTACATAACCAGTCATCATCGCTGCATCGACTTAACCCATCAAAATGATATGTATCTTGCAGCAAGACTGCTAATCAACTATCCATCAGACTCTCACTACCGCCGTAGCCAAAGTAACTGCTGCTTTTGATTCAATAGTTCCAAAAGTAATAATAATATTACACAACTATCACACAACGCCATCTAGTCCCAAGCTAAGCAGAGCTTGTCTTATGGGTAATAGACAACTGATAAGCATACTAATATATCTCTAAATACATACATATTGTAAATAAATTACACCCAGACACAGAACCAATGATCATGCTCACCACACAAACATTTGTCCTGGGTGGGAATCGAACCCACGATCCCCGGCATAGCAGTCAGGGTTACTAACCACTAGACCATCAGGCCAATTAAAAAGTAACAATGGAGAGAATGTAAGACTTACCCTGATTACTCCTAGAAACGAACTCCGGATTTGGATACAACTGTGGATTATCATCATAAATTGAAGACGTAAAATTCGACACAACTCCTCCATACTCTGTGTCATAGGAATTTAAATCATAGTCGGATCGGTCATCAGCTCTGGGGTACGTCGTTTTATGATATCTGATAGATACTGGCTGAAAAGAGCGGTATGATGGTTTCGATTTGAAGTAACCATCGTCACCTAGCCTTCGTAGGTGATGTGAACTCTTGTTTTGAGAGGCTGAAAATATTATCTCTATGTTATAAAATTGTTCACTAAATATATTGCTAAGCGAAAAACTTGAATACGGGTAGGCCGATTCGTTTATTTTTTTGTAATATTCCTTGAAGTACGAGGATGGTTCTTACGGAGACAAAAAAAAAAAAAAGTTGCCTAAAATACTCTAAAAACAACTTTCTTAATTCCTATACAAAATATTCGTAAATCTAATGAGTGGTGTTAGTTTAGCGGTACGAATTTTCCGGGCCAGCTAGTTATTAACGAATTCTGTTTGTTTTTGCTGAATTTTTTTGAACTATATAACAATAAAACACACATTACGTGATGTAGTTACTGAGTAATTACATTAAATCATGAAATTAATAATTGGACCTCGTTAGCGTGACTTAAATCAAGGTCATTGTAGTATTTGTAAGTATATTTGTGGAACAAATAAACAATGAAAAAATGGTGTTTGTTTAGATGTATCACGTCTATGTTTACAAGTAAAAACTTATCAATTCTTACCGTTGGCATCTACAGAAATACACTGTACACTCAATATCAATAAAAAGATTAATTTAAAAACATATGACTGCATGATAAATAAATATTTCTCTCGCATTTGTGTAAAACTAACTCAACATGACATCAATTGATAGTAGCACTCAAAGAAAATAATCGATTTCCATATTTTTATCCACTTATATTAATGATATTATAGTTTTATCAACTTAATTATTTAGGCGGCGATAAAAGTCGGCCATTTTCACAATTACCGCGGAAAATCGATAGAGTAGTGGCGATCCTTTACACGCTGTATTATCTTGGGCACATAGTTTGAATTATGTTTTCAAATATATGCTGAGCGATTGTTTTTAAAGTTCTTTCTTTTGGTTAAAAAATACTAAAACAATCAATTTATTACTCTGACGTCATAATTCTTATATTAGTAGAAATTTTGTTTTAACTTATAGCAACACAGTTAATATTATGTAATGTCAAAAATCGTTCCAGCGCACGGCTGCAGTTTACGATGTTTTTATTTCATCTCTGTCTTGCAACAACAACTCAATCTAGACATCTCTTTCTTATGTTTTGCATGCAGGTGCAGATGTTTATTTATCATTTTCTCGCGAACCAGACACACCTGTCAGATTTACAACAAATTCAAAAACGCAATAGAAATGTAACCAAGAATAGATTAAAAAATGAGTGCAATATTAAAATTTATCCGTGAAAACCACATACTGGCCCTGATTGAACAGGCCATAGTTAAAAAGAAATCCCGGCTGAGTTTGAACGCTTTTGAAATCATTGAAATACCCGATTTACTTTACACCTGTGCCGATGTAGAGCATCTTTACTTGCATAGAAATAAAATAACAGTGGTTCCTCAGGAAATAACGCAGCTATTGAACTTAACAACGTTAACATTAGACTATAATAATATTACGCATCTTCCGCCGGAGATAGGTCATTTAAAAAATTTGGTGAACTTAAACATTAGCTATAATCCATTAAATGTGTTAATTCCGGAGATTGGTGAGCTTGAGAACCTTGAGGCGTTCTGGTGCAACAGGATAGGGCTGCGAGAGATCCCGAAAGAAATTGGCAAGTTGGAGAAATTGGACACTTTTGGTGCAAGAGGAAATGAGCTTGTTGCCTTACCACAGGAAATAACCAAGTTAACTAAACTAAGGTAAGGTTTTATAAGTATAATATTGTATTATTTTTTTATAAGTAATAATTATAATTTAAATACTAAGCTACTAAACTTTATAGGATAAAATTAAGTTTCTTTTTATACCCAAATAATGTTTTCAACAAAAATCAAGCCTAGTTTTTTTTTTTTAATTTAAAATTAGAAGTCTTTTTGTAGGCATAAACAATGACCTCATAGAGTGTCTCATTAAAAAAATTAGCTGACTGCTTCTCGCCACTCTGGTCAGGGTCATTGTGTAGATTTAGATAAAACCTTGAATTTGACCTTACTAACTTTTTATGTACGATTCGTCAAATATTTTCAATACCATTATCTAAATTATACCTTGGCACAGATTCTTTGAGCCTTAACTTTGTCTTTTTGTGCAATATATTTTAAAGCTGTATTAATTTTAAACTAACATTCAGTATAAATGAGAAAAAAAATGCATTCTTTTGCATCTCTTTTTCTGCTTGTTCTGTACCAAAATATGTCTAGAACAACATTTATCAATTAAAATAATAACAATTATTGGCCCTGAAAAGTTTTTTTATGGGAAACCTTGATTCATCTACCTATAATCCTATATTATTTTAAAGCACAAACCAAATAATTCTGCTAAAATTGGTAAACTAAAGCACAAATATTAAATGTCTTTGTCTTATTCAAATTAATTCTAAACTACAAAAATAAATTAATTACACCTAAATATTTAACAAATAAAAAAAAATACACTGTACATAAAATATTAAATGGTATTATTTATTTGTGTAAATTAATATTTATATGAAGATATTAAAATAAGCTTGACAAATATTTTAATTTATTTGACTCCTCTAAATACCTATCATTACATAATATTACAAAGAGGTATTAGTCTGTAAATACAGTACTGTCTGCAAATAAAGATCTGCTTCTTAAAAGTCTGATTTGTTGAGCTGTTCTTTATTTCTATTCCGTAATATTTACAATCTCCCTTTATCAAAGTGTGCATGATCAAACTCATTTTTTTGTAGCAAATCATCATTATTCTTAACAACACACTGCATTTTTCCTCATTCAACACTAAAAAAGTTTCTTTACTATCTCATTTATAATCTAAAATGATATACTTTAAAAAATGAGTTTGCTTGTGACCATTATGGAATAATACTACAGGCATAATTATCTCAAAAACATACAAATTATTCATAATCATCATCAGCGTATAATGTTCTCACTGCTGGGACACAGGCCTCCTCTCTGAGAGAGGGAGTGGGCCATAATCCACCACGCGGGCCCAGTGTGGGACATGCCGGTTTCCTCACGATGTTTTCCTTCACCATCTTGAGAGCAGTGACGATGAAATAAATTACACAAAGTAATGCGCCTGGCGGGGTTCGAACCTACGACCTACAACTCGTAAGTCGGGACCGATACCACTAGGCCACCACTGCTCTCAAATTATTAAAATATTCAAATATTTCCAGATGGCTGACTCTAGAGAACAACTACATAGAAACACTACCAAGCAATATGGACTGTCTGGAGTCTCTCGTACACTGCAACTTGAAGAACAACAGAATCAAGGAGTTTCCCTTGTCTATACTCAAGTGTGTCGACCTCATGTTCTTGCAGCTCAATAATAATCAGGTAATGTGCCTTTTTTAAACCTATCAGCTTAAATTCATCGTGTCATCCTGGATTTTACTCAGTACAAGTCTGACAGTCCCTCCTGCCCTGCCCTGGATGGGAGGACTCTTGAGTGATTTTACCAGGTAAAAAAAAACCATACAAACATATTTTATGAGCGATACGAGTCCACAGTCCATTTGACTAAGATTAATAGTTATGTAACAAATAACTAGCTATGATTGTCCTCATTTTTTTACATCAGTTTGCCTCCGAGTGACCTTCACGCTTTATAATTGATACAATGTCGGAACCTGTTCTGTCATGGATTAGAATATGTTTATAGTATAGACTTATGTCTTCCGCATTCAAATGTTTGTTTTTGTTGGTAGTCTAATCACGTAATAGCTAAGTTAGAGCCAAAGATACACTAGGGGACAAATGTGGGTTGCGGGGCATACGTATACAGCGACTCCGGTATACAAAGGGCTGCCGAAGGACACCGTGAATTTTAGTCAGTACAAGTCTGACAGTCCCTCCCGTCCCTGCCCGGGGTAGGAGGACTCATTTGATGATTTTACCACGAAAAAAAAAACAAAGGGGACAAATGTGCTTCGACATGTATCGGCGACATGTCAAGCCGGCCGATTTCGCCAAATAAATATGGCGACTAGGGATGAGCGTTGAATCAACGAACTAGTTGAATCAACCGTTGATCTCCTGTCAACGTATTAACGTTAACTGTATACGAATCAACTAGTTGAATCCGTCAACGACGTTTATGAGTTTAACTCGTTCGTCTCGTTGAATTAACGAGAACGCAAATGCAACGTTGTTTTCAACGTTGAGTTTTTGGTTCGTTGTTTTTAACGTCATGCGCGTCATGGATTGCGAGCGATTGTAAGAGTTGATTTTCGAAATATTTTATTTTAAGAATAGTACTTTTATTGGTGGAGTTTGTTTTCTTACGTTTACCACAGATGTAGACCTAATCCCAATGTATTATATTATTTGAAATGTACTATTTTTGAGATGCAAAGGTATAGCGAACAGCCGTCTAAAAAATAGAAATAATAGTTTTGATTTCACACTATATTAGATGTTAATTTGTACATAAAACTGAAATTCGAATCGAAACTACGTGATATATGAGTGTAAGTGGGTAAATAAGCTACAGAAAAGGAAACATAAATTTTTCTAATCTTACTTCAGCCAGGATCTGCAATTAAACGGATTTATGTGTCGAACCGTCAATCAAACGTTTTCCAATACATAAATTGAATAAAATTGTTTCTAAAATTCAACGCACAATCGTTAAATAAAAACCGTTTATTGAATCAACGGTTTACGTTGCAAGTTGACAGTTAAATTCGTCAACGACATGAACACGTTGACTCGTTCAACTCGTTGACGAATTCAACTAGTTGATTAACTAGTTGACAAACGTGAATCAACGTTAACGTTTCGTTGACGGAGAAACCGTCAACGACCCATCGCTAATGGCGACAACGCTCGACTTGTGTTCGCAGCGACGTCAGACTCTGTCTACTTAGTCTGTGATGTCGTGCGACTTCCCGAAACTTAACCTGACCACGTGATAGCTAATTAGAAATAGAAATAAAAAAACCCTGACACAAAAACCAAGTTCCCTTTAAAAAGTAAAAAATAATAAAAATACGTCGCGTTGGGGGACTGCAAAAAAACAGGAGATGATGAATAATTTGGAGCAGTCCAATTTTTAATTTATTATTTATTTTATACTTTTAATACGTACATACTTATATTTTTTTTTTGTTGTTAAGAGTACTCCCGATTAAGTCATCAATATTCCCTTTCAGTACGCTTTCATTTGATACCCAACTCGAGTATATTTGCAGACCCTCGGTTACCTTTCCCCACTTTCACCCCCATAACTTCTAAACGGCTCAACCGATTTTTATCAAACATGTCTAAGAACACTCGCAGGTAAGTCACCTTTCATACAAAAAAAACTAAATTTAAATCGCTTCATCTGTTCGGGCTCTATGATGCCACAGACAGACAGACAGACACCTCAAACTTATAACACCACTCTTTTTCCGTCGGGGGTTAAAAACAAGTACCTAAATAAAACTGCCAGACCGGAGAATCGAATTTAGGACTTCATGGTCAGTAGTCAACAAGCAATGCGATAAGTACTACTTAGTATCTTTGAGCTCAGGTGCCGTTGTCAGCGGGTGCTCTTCGTGGAATACCTCGAAATCTGAGGGATTCTTTATTATGTAGTAACATTTTAAAAAACAAAAGACAGACGACTCGTTATGCCTTGCCGAGCTATCCAAAATAGTTATTTCACGTTGGTCGCGGGTTCACCGACATGGGGCTTTTAAATAATATTTTATTTTAATATTTTGTGGACTAAATTATATATTGTTTGTACATAATATGTCGTTACGGCCTGGAGGTCAAGGGGCCTGAACGCCTTTAACCTCTAGGCCACAGGAACCTGGATTTTAAGCCAGGTAAGGAAAAATATGTTATATGCTCAACGTGTCAATTGTAATTCGAATGTTATAGATAGATAGATAGATAGAATACACTTTATTGTACACCAAAATCGTTACAAAAAAACAGTTTTACAATACTTATCTAATAATATGGTTACAAAGGCGGTCTTATCGTTAACAGAGATATCTTCCAGACAACCTTTACATCAGCTGTATGAGTTTTAAACAAAAATATGGAGGTAGTCAGTAGTGCACTTAAAAATGTACCTAGGTAATAAACAAAAAATAAGTAAACTAAATAACTATAAATAAATATATACATACATATACAATATATTACGTGTTTTCCAATAATAAATGGTATAGAAGAGAAAACAGATTGATGATGATAGAAACAATTGTCAGAAATCTTATCGTTTATAGGAAAAACTATTAAAATTAGAGAGAAAGAAAATGTTTAGCAACCAGGTTTTTAAAGGTAACTAGTGACTGAGCTCGTCTCACTGACACGGACAATGCATTCCACAAACGGATAGCTTGGACCGTAAAAGATTTATCATAAAAATTGGTAGAATGAACAGGCATCACCAGACTCAATTTTTCCAATAATCTCAAGTGTCTAATATGTGTGTCATTAAGAAACTTAAAACGTTTTTTGAGATAAAAAGGGGTAGTGCTAGTGGGATTAAAGAGAATACTATACAGTAATGATAAAATATGTGCATTACGGCGAAGGCGAATGGGTAGCCACTTGAGCTTAATGCGAAACTCTGAAACATGATCATATTTGCGCAAACCAAATATAAATCTAATACAAAAATTTTGGAGGCGCTCAAGCTTATCCAGCTGCACTTCAGTGAGATCTGGATAACTGGCATCGGCATAATCAAGGATTGGGAGAAGGAGGGATTGTACGAGCGCAGTTTTAGTGGCAGTTGGCAGGAAATTACGCAATCTACGTAAAGGCTCCGCAGACGCAAATAATTTGCGGCTCACTTCCTGCAGTTGCGGACCCCAGGACAATTCCTTATATTTATATTTATTTAAATATTGAGTTAGCCCAGAATTTGTTTTAAAATTGCAGCGTTTTCAGTGATGTTCATTAGTTCTAATCAATCTATCATTACCTACCCTTATCCCAATTAATTTGGAGACAGCACAGTACGGTATCGCCTGCCCGATGTAATACCATTTCGGACATAGAAAGGTCATAAAAATATTTATTCCTGCCGTCAAAATGTATTGGTTGACTGATATTCAGCTGCATCCAGTAAGACTGGAAGCCGACCCCAATAATATAATATTCCACAACTATCACACAACGCCATCTTTATGCTAAAATTCTTAGTGTTTTTTTTTATATTTTAATCAAAATGGATTTGCTTTTGGCCTCAATTTAGCCCAGAGGCAAAGATGTGGCTTTAAATGAAGCGGGTCACCCACAAAGAGCTGAAACTCTTACGCACCAACACAACGAAACATGGTAAAAACTGTTTGTTGTCGGACTAATAAAATTGTTTTTATTATTTGCAGATATCATACCTCCCGCCAGAGTTCGACACTGGCTACCTCGCGGTCCTCGAGATGATCGATCTACGTTTAAATCCCATCTGTGAACTGTCTCATCCTGTAAGTCTTTTGTTTAGTTTACTTTACGTTATACATAATACAAGATGTTTTTTTTTTTCAAAATCAGGGTGTTCGATACCTGGCCAGGATTATTCAATTTTCTAAAATCTAATGACGCAGTTTTAGTTTTCTTCAAAATCGGCCTCGAGACTCCTTTTAACGTTTTTCGATATTCCTCATAGTTTCGGATATAGCCATCCACGCCCAGTTGAAAAATTCACCCTGTATATTAATACCTCATTAAGAATGTAACTGACCTGATGGTCTAGTGGTTAGTGACTGCTATGCCGGGGGTCGTGGGTTCGATTCCCACCCAGGACAATTGTTTGTGTGATCACGATCATTTGTTCTGTGTCTGGGTGTAATTTATCTATAATATGTATATGTATATTTAGAAATATATTAGTATATTTATCCCGCAAACAAACATCCGTCCGCTGAAGGCGAAAGTGCATTTAATTTGGCGTCCACCAGCTTTTGACGTCCGCATACCGGACGCCACTTATTTTGCCTATGTCACTTAAGTCATTTTGGTCCTAGCTAGCTGTAGAACAAAAATCGATGGAAGCGAAAAATGCAGTGAAATGAACGGAAGTGTATATTAGATAGTTCCCGAATAAATCTCGGCAGTGGTGAGGCGCTGCTGTAGCGCGAATATCTACAGCCGTATACCTCGGCAATTTTGCGTCCACAATTGCGACGTTGCCAGCTCGCTCATTTTAGCAAGACGATAGATCATAAGATACCTTAACGTTTTTATCAGTTGTCTAGTACCCAGAACGTGTGATAGTTGTGGCATGTTATTATTATTTTAAAAAAAAATACAATTTCTCCTTCTCGCCCCCAGGAACACCCCCTAGTAAGATACGCCGAAGACCTACCAGTACCAGACGTGAATCTCCAGGACCTGTCCCTCCAACCTTCAAGCAGCAGTCGACATGGAGCTCAAGCGCTGGCCATCAACGCGACCGCGCTACGACTGCCTGCCGTCCCGCCCAACAGGCATAATGAACCTATGGTCATTGGTAAGTGTTAGGGACTTAACTCACGACGCGATTCAACTACAACTAACTATAAATGAAAATCGCCCTTGCTACTAAGAAATAATGTTGCAATTCGACTGACTGGACGTCGTCGCCGCGAGCGTGTTTTGTTTTTCATCTATCCGTAGATAACAACGTGTTTTATGTCATATGTCGTAGTGGTAAGGTTGATTTTCACTTATAGTTGGAATGGGTCGAATTGCAATCGCGTCGCGCCATGAGTAAGCTCCCTTGGAACTAAGCGAGCTTGCCGATGACGCGATGCGACGTAATACGACCGTATTCAACTACAAGTAAAAATCAACCTTACCACTACGTCATATGACATAATATGCGCGGTTGTACGCGGGTAGATGAAAAACAAAACATGATGGCCACGTCGACGTCAAGTCAATCGAATTGCATCATTATATCATAGTAGCAAGGTTGATTTTAACTTGTAGTTGGAATCGGTCGAATTGCAATTGCATCGCATCATAGGTAAAGTCCCTAAGGACTTCCTCATGACGCGATTCGTGCGATTTGCAATTTCTACTAACTAAAAATAAAAACCGTCGTTGGTACTATGATATAATGATACAATTCGATTGACTTACGTCGTTGTGGCGAGCGTGTTTTGTTTTTCATCTACCCGTATAAAACCGCATGTCATATGTCGTAGTGGTAAGGATGATTTTCACTTGTAGTTGGAATCGGTCGAATTGCGTCGCGTCGCCTCTTGAAGCTCCCTTAGAACTAAGACATCTGCCTAGCTTTTGTCCCAACTATGTTGGGGTCTGAATATAGATTTGTGAATAAAATATTGAATTGGCTATTTGAAAGTATCAATAAATCACAAAACTAGTTCGTCATTAATAGTTATGAAAAATAACGGGCACGTATCTTTTCATTGGTAAAATCATTGAATATTTACCAAGAAATAACGCATTAAAACTCGAGAGTGGTTTGTTTTCAGAATTCAATAAAAAAATGTACTAACTTGTGATGTATTGCCAATTTTGAAAGCATCGAATCTCCGTGGTTGGTTTTAATATACTAAAAAAACGGGTTTAATATTTTTTGATAATCTAACTGATACTGCTGAAACACTAATTCGAATTTTTCAGTGAAATAGCCAATTCATTTGACGTTATAAAGGTCTTTTTTGGAATTTTGTGGGTTAGCTCTTTTTTGCACTTCAACCTATTGACATAAGATACCTACACATTTTCAAATTCAGCTATTTTGAAAAATTATTTTCCTTTCAGCTGAAATCGACTTAGACGCGTCATCAATAGAATCCTCGGAAGATTGGGAGAACAGCGTCAATAGTTCGGAGTTAGACGTTCAATATCAGAGCGATGAGGAACGCGCGGAAAATGAGGTAATCAAACTAGATTCAATATTTAGTCTTTTATCTACCATTATAACTATTGCCATGCTACTATACTACTACTTCTATTTCTACTCTGTACTTTTATACTATTCTATGATGACTATCGCTTTAATTTTTTTAATGAACAATAGAATTGTAGGCAGTAGTGGCTTTGCTGCCAAAATTACGCTACGATTTTTAATAATCGAAGGGCTACTTTTTGGATTTTAAATTTGGAAATAAACCGTATTCTGTAACATCAACCAGCCTTTTTTTAAGTTTTCATGTATCTTTATAATAAAAGACGATATTTTTTTTATAAACTAAAGAGAGGTCGTTTACGAGTTTACATCAAATTTCTTTGGAGAATAAAGAAGTACGTTCTACGTATAGCCGGGATTAACATCGCGTTCAAAATATTAGAATGGTTAATACAGCAAATTATTATAGTAACATTTAGGTATTTAAACATGTCTTGGTAATTCAAGCATGACTCGATTTCTATTTACAAACTAACCAAAGAAATAATGACAGCGGTGTCTTTATGAGGTCCAATGATTTTATTTACCAGTCTTCTACCTATCCGAGCCAAATCGGTACCTTTACCCTTTCTTATATTACCCTGGCCCTTATTTCCTGCCATCCAGCCACTGCCATGTACATATTCCCTTTTCATCACTATTTCACCAACATCGAACAAGAAGTACAGGTTTTTGACAAAAAAAAACTGCTAAAACCTATCTCCTTTAAATGAAAAAATATATTGTTCCATGCCTTTACTTGTTTATTTTTTAATGTACTTGACGTACCTATATTACTTAAATAACATGCTTACCCCCGAAGTTTTTACTTAAAATCCTAAGTCCTTATTTACCCTTCCTTTACCCATCCTATCAAATTTTTCCTGCCACCGGACGGTGTTGTTAATAAGCTCATGTTAGATTGCTCAATTCTTCCAGGCAGTTGGCATGGTTTTACCAGAATTATCCCGATATGCGTCCACTGCAAGCTGAATCCAAACAATGAATGAAGAAAAAACAAAATGGCGGCAAATCAGCCATCTTGAGGAAAATTCCGTAAGTTTAAAAACGCCTTCTGAATTTAAACTTAAATGTACAGTTAAGAGAAATGGTTGATAACAAAATTATTAGGGAATTAAAAATATATTCTAAATTAATATTGAAACTGCCAAATTAGATTTAAATTATGAATTATAGAAAAATGAAATAAAATAATTGTAAACAGACATTCTTACACTTTAAGCAATGAAAGAGAAACAAACAATAATGTTGGCCGTTTTTTTCCTAACATTTTATTTAAATTTCTGCGGCAAAAACATACAGGCTTAGTTGTTTACTCTAAACCTCTAGAATGGTTAAGTTTTAGGTAATCATTATCGGTAGCCAGCCAAAAAAAAATGTAACAAATTGGGTTCAAAATATTTGTCAATGTTGAATAGCACATTGATAAAGGATTAAAAAGATATTATTATTCTGTCTCTTAGATTTTTTTAATATTTCACTCTGTTAAAATAATTTAAATTTCAAGCTCTTAAAATAATTTACGTTATTTATTACTAAATAAAATAAAGTTAATTCCAAATGTTCAGTTCCAATCCGGGACTCAATTTCTTTCTTTTTGGGAAACTTACCTCGTCCTATTTCAAAAGTGATTACTTATTCTTTAGTTGTAGGGAACCCCACTTAGATTTATTAAAAAATAATCATTTCAAGGTCTTTAGCAGAAATTATTGATCTGAAGGAAACATTTAAATATTTGAGCTTCACTGATCTAATTTGTCAAAAATAATATCACGAGAAGTTGTATAATTCACTTGCACCTTCTGCAACAAATCCTGTGTAAAAATCCCTTTTTAAAGAGGTTATATAATTATGTATGTGTATATTTTGCTGAACTTTCCTTATGTTCACTTTTGTATTATGTAAAATATTATTCAGCCAAGCACAAAATATAGCAATAAAAGTTTAATAATATATTTGCAAAATATGTTGCTTTTAATTAAATATACAAGACGGAAAGTTGATCCGCGCCGATAAGGGTTTTACAAAATAATTGAATACTGTTTACTTTAGATATTCTACTTTGAGCAAAATATGGACCCAACGCTATTAACAGATGTTCACCCTCAGGGCCCGCTCCAACTATCCATCATGTATAGAATTTATATACAATCGTATTTTTATACATATATTTTGTATTTATTTAATATTCGTGTTGTATATTATTCATTTATTAGTATGCGATTTGTCCCCTTTTTATCGATTCCGAAGTATTTTTTTACTTACATTTGTAAATATGTTTGTGAACCAATTAGCTCGGCTCTCAATAATATCAGTATAACTTGACTTGACTAGTTTTTTTGGAAATATGGAGCGAATTTGTAGATAATAACTTGGTAATTATGGCCTTTATGCTTTGAAAAAACATTGGTTCTAGCGAACCAAACAATGTTGGTGTGAAATGCGTGAGAACTTCTTTTTAAAGCTCGTTTTTGAGTTATTTATTAACATACTCCATGTTTCTGAACATGTGGTCAATTTAAAACTGTAAAACATACGAGCTTTTCTGATTGGTTGACTACATTAAGAAATCATGACGTATTTTACATGAAAATATAATAAAACCCAGATCTGGGGGCACGGCAGTGCCCCTCGCCAAGACGATACTCTTTTCTTCAAAGAAAAAAAAAATATAAATTTTTGTAAAAGTAAAAATAATACTTTAATTTTTTGTTATAAATAATGTACCTATTCTAGTTAAAGGTACTTAACACATCATTTCAGTTTTTGGTTCCTATTATTAAGTTATTATAAAAAATTGTTACATTGTTTTTGGAAAAGACAAATACTATTTTAAGATATAATGTAACTAAACACTTTCGCTTTTTAACAAAAAAAAAACATGTTTTTCTTTTCATTTTTTTGTGATTTGTTATAACCCGGTACTTAATTATGCGGTCAATACAATAAAACTTAGCAACGTATGTACATTTAATTGGAAATTGAAACAGTGCCCTGCAAAAGTTTAAATTTTAATGTTAGCATTTTTCTGAACCTCAATTTAGTTCGTTTTTACTCACTCTTCATACTCATGTACATATCACGAACTGCCACGAATTGGTGCTATAGATATGTTGTGCATAACATAGCCATTATATACCAAGTTTGATATTTATCTAAAAAATATAAGTAGAAAGAAATTTTGAAGTTGTTCTGTAAAAATGAACCAACCCACATTCAGTGAAATATGCAAAAAAACACTTTAACTGGTTAATAAATATTCTACAAAATCAGTCGTAAAAACATACTCTTTAAATTAATCAGCGTATCTAAAATTATTAAAATAACCTTGAAAAATAAATTTGGATGTGGGTTAGTACATTTTTGTAGAACTACGCTCATGTTTAAATCAAATGTATTTTAATCTAAATTAGTAAAATAGATGCAAGCAATAAATATATTTTCTAAAATTAAGTTTTCAGTCGCTAAAAGGGATATGGGGGTGAATCAAAAAAGGGTAAAATTTTATAGGATTTATGACGTTGAATTCGCATAATTTGTTCCTAATAAGAAATTCCAATTGTTATTTTTTTTACAAAAAATGTTGGGTAACAAATAAAATATAATTAACGTCAAATTCCTGTCATACTTTTGTCCCCTTTCACCCCCACCCCTAACACCCTGTGTCTTTTTACCGAATGGCTAAAAGGCTAAAATTCAGTCTGATTTTAAAAAGACATGCCAATATATTGAGGCCACAGTATACTAAAAAGATTATTATGTACGTAATTTAACGGCCGTAAATGTAACACATCCTGTTTAAGAAAAAGTTTAACCTGTTATCTGAGTCTCTCGGGGTCGCGGGACTGTCTGAACGGGGTACCGCAGCCTTGGAACGCAAGGGATAACCGAAAGACTAGGATGAATGTTAGTCAGTACGAGACCGGCAGTCTCTTTCGCTCCACACTAGGCTGGGGGAATCTTTATATGATTTTTCTTCTTGAAAAAAAAAAAAACATACGGGCCGTACTGAGAACTTCCTCCTTTTTTTGAAGTCGGTTTAAAACTGTCTCTTCTTTAGCCCGATGTGTTTCATTTAATTCCGAATATTTTATGGCACTGCCATAACATTACAAATCTTGGTTGTAAATATGATATGCTCATAACGAATGTAAACATACTTTGTATTAAAAAAGCTATTCAAAATGCAACCTTGTTTCATTTCATTGTTATATTTTTTCAAAAAAAAAAGGTGACCGAATTTAATAATCACCACAATTAGGTTTAAAATAATTATTGTCTTTACTAGGCTTGTATGAGTTCTACTAAACTACTAAGTTAACACAAGACCTAAAATTGGCATGAGGACAAGCCTGGCATGTGTTGTACAAAAGTACAAGTCTGGCATGAGTAGAGTACTACAAAAGTTCAAGGCTGTCATGAGTACTACAAAAGAACAAGGCTGGAATAAGTACTACAAAACTACAAGGCTGGCGTGAGTACTACAAAAGTACAAGGCTGGCGTGAGTACTACAAAAGTACGAGGCTGGCATGAGTACTACAAAAGTACAAGGCTGGTATGTGCTCTCGAAAACTAGTTATTAGCACATAAGGGGGGAAAAAAACAAATTGATAGACAACATCAATATTTATTTTCTAATTCCAAAGTAAAAAATATTTATCACGTATTATTATATCTCCATAAATATCATGCATTTAATACATTTATATAATATTTTCTATATTCCATACACATTATACATAGTATATACTGCTCATTTGTGTCAAAAATTAAGTACACACGGCTACACATCAATCTTTGCAAAACCAGTATTACCTGACCGTTCATTGTGTCTTAAAATCGTACAAAGGGAGACCAAATCAAACTGGTTTGTATAGCTTTATGTGTAGCCGTGTGTATCTATCTAGATCTATTTTAATTACATAACATCATGCCTGTACTACCCGATAAATAAGCAGAAAGTTGCCTTGTTATAAGCGACAATCGCTTGTTATGAGAAAGGCCCACCTTTCTAGTAAATAAGACTTTCCATTCCGGAAACCGCCTATAAGGTTCCCACTGCTGGGACACAGGTCTCCTCTCTATAATATAATACAAGAGACTAAACCGTAACACGAATGAGCAATATACAGTTCAATTATCTTTATTTATATTCTCTTATATCACATTGAATTCCCTCCAATACATTTTACATTTTATCTACACAACATCAAAAGCGGGATTGTAGTGTCATGCAAATTTGCTCTTTATTTCGAAGGCACTAACATAATAATATAATTTTATGATATTATATATTTTTTTCAGTCATTTAAATTGACATAGAAAAAACCCGAAATATAAACGTAGCGACTTAAATCAATATATTGAAAATCTCTTTAGTTAGTCATTTATAGTCTCCACCAGATAATTCTCGAATAAAATTCATTGACCCCGTGTACCAAAGTATTCCAATATTTCAAAATGATAAGCAAAAATGTAAAGAAAATGTCGTAACAACGACGATATATTACTAGACTCCGCATGCACGATCTAAGGAACAAAAACTATTCTGTCAACTCGCTGAGGTACAACGTAAGCGAGGGGGACGGGGTACTGCGTAACGGCTAACTCAAGGTCTGTTCTGTCTCAAGGTATGTTTACGGCTCACATGAGTGCTCGAAATAAGACGGATATAAGACTTTTTTGCCTAATGTGTTGAAAGACATCGGTCGCCTGTTATTAGGAGTCTAGTAATATATCGTCGTTGTGTCGTAACATCAAAACAGACGTATCGTGGTAAGAGGCGACCTTGATCTTACATTTTTATTTTGAAATTCGAACGATGGTATTATGAAATTCAAACGATGCATTATTAGGATCATTGACCGTTATTCCAGACTTATCTGGCGGGACTATAGAGTATTGAAAAATAATAGACACGTACGTTTTTTATTCAATCAATGAATATTGACGACGATAAACGTATCAAAACTCGGTAGTGCGAGTTGAGACGTCAGTAATAACTGTACCACGGTGTGACGTATTGTGAATTTTTAAAGAATCGTATATTCTTCAATTTTGGTTTAGTAAAAAATAACGAAAAATACTTGTCAAATATTTTTTTATGATATAATGGACTGATTAGGGTTTTCTAAATATCAACGGTCATATATTAAAATATATTTTAATTGCAATAAGCCATTTTTAAAAGTGGTTTTAAAGTCTAAACATTCAAAAATCTATGATACAGGGACAGATTTTTTAGTATAGCTACACAATTAAGATTATTTTAGAATATTTACAATTTAATTGAGGCATAAGCACTTTTTTGGTATAATTATTTATATAACTTTATTATAATTCAACCCCATAGGGGGTCAAATTTAAAACACATTTTTATGTGTTTATGGAGTTTCTTGCTCATTTCCATAGAGACCTACACTTTGGAATGTGTAACTTAACTACAGCACTTTCATAAGATTTTAGGTCTTGTTTCCGGGTCTGTAGCACCTTCATTTTTTTGATAATTTAAAAGTACCTGTAAAGGTCTAATTGTAATAAATGCTTTGTGCATGACACCCCTCAGGGGTTGAATTTCGAAAAACTTAATTAATCTTCCCTCCAGTATTTTTTTTAAATTCTATCATATTCACAAAGATCTTTCGGCTGTCGAGTGATAATAAAACAAAAAACAAGATGGCGGATTTCATTAGTCAAAAGACCGGGTATATTTTTGTGCGTTGCTTGTCAGTCGTTGATATTTTCAACAGCTTATATACTTAGAAATGCATTTATAAATAGGTAAATAGAATTAAGCAGTATCCATTTGAAGTAATAATAGGATTTTTTTCACTGGGCGCATTCAATTGCGAAATTTTAGAATTCTTCGAGGCTTGCGTTTAGAATATCTTCTTGATCATAGATTAAAGAATTTCCAGATTCCTAACACCACTGAGAATTGGAGCCAAAAACATGGAACAAAAATTACCACTGTCGTTCGATTCCTACGTTAAACAAGGGAACATCTCCAAGGAAATCATTTAAATGTGTGCGTAGCGCTCACTCACACATTATAATATAAAAAAGTGGCTTCAGTAAAAACGTTACGTTTTGTTTCGGAATCTGGATATTTTATAACCTAAGTTCTTGACAGTAAAGGGACAAAAACTGAAACTTCTCTTTTAAAAATGCTTTATAAAGTTTGGTAACTTATTTATTTGTGTATTCTAAGTTTGAACTCTTGAATAAGTTTATAAATGCTAATTTGTACCTAAATCACTCCTATATCGGATAAAAATATAATCTGTATGTATTTGTCGTGCCACCCCAGCGCCAGGCACTGTAAAAAAAAGATCTAAAAACAAATTCCTACAATAAAGACGGTATATCCGACGTTGGCGGTTGAAAGGTTAAAAATAAATGGCACTATTTATAGGTAAGGTTAGAAAATAAAACAACTTAAGCGACTTCGTTAAAAGAACTAAACATCTTTTAGAAGCTTACTTAAAAATATTTGTACTACAAAGTTTTGTTTTCGTTCAAGAATGTTTTCAGTTTTTGCCCCCTTTTCATCAATAAATTTAAATTATCGCTATATCTACAGTAAAACGACACTGGAGAGACGCGGGATTGAATCGGGACAAATTTTTGAAAGGGATTATTGCTTTGAACTAATAGAATTATAATGTAACCATAAGACCTCTTTTTTAGATGGTAAAATCATCAAAATAATGAGTTCTGCTGCCCTAAGGAACTGGACTATGACGGGACTCCCAATAGAAAGTCAAAGTCTGCCGGGGTCGCGGGACCGTTTGATCTGGTAACCGTGAACTTGGAACGTAAAGGGCTATTGAAGGATCACCGTGGATTTTAGACAATCTGACAGTCCCTCCCGCCCCGCCCTGCGTGGGAGAACTCATTTGATGATATTACCGCGATAAAAAAGGGACTGGTTTCTTATCGGCTAAAATCCGCCGTCTTCTATCAATTGCTTTTACGTTCTAGGGTCACGGTAACGAGGTTCATCAGTTCCGCAACCCCAGCAATCAACAAGTATTCTGTTTTATTAAATTATTTTATGTGTAATTATTTAGACTATACTGGATACAGGATATCATAGTTATTTAATCTATACAATAGCGTAGTTTTGTTGGTTTGGTCGAACGTGCTAATCTCATGAACTACTGATTCGATTCCAAAAAATCATTGTGTTTGGTAGTCCATTTATCGTATAAAGCTATATAGCATTACGCTACGAACAATACGAGCCGAGCTATTAGAAACCAAAGGACAGAGTTAAATAAAAAAATCCCTTTCAAAAAGTCCCGAATCACCCCTACGTCCCTATTCACCCCCTTAGGGTACTTAATTTTTAAAATAATATAATCTTGTAGATCACAATTAAGTCTTCTTGTTTTCTTCCTTCGATTCGATTTGTTGGAACTCTTTTAGAAGCGCATCTTCTTCAAAGTACGAAGCTGAGTCTAGAAAATAAAATTAAAATAGTAACCCTAGTTTAGTCAGCCTGTAGATTTATGGTAACATTCGCCCAAGTGTTAAAATGTCAACTTACATAACATAACTTAATGTTGTATTTAAAAATCAACAACTTTTAGAATGTCCAAAAGTCATAATTGTAAATGATTCAAAATGCTATCGGATAAATTTCAACAAACACCATTTTTGTATCATGTCGGTGTACTTTTTCAATGATATATTTTTTTCAGGTTTTATGTCATATTTAGGATATTAAATATACCCAAACATTTTTCCTGGGTGGGAATCGAACCCACGACCACCGGCATAGCAGTGAGGGTGACCACTACACTAACAGGCCAGTCAAATTAGATTGCATGTTTTAAAATGCTTTTCATAAATGAATTTAGCTCTTACCTTCTCTTTCCAACTTGACTTTCCCAATAAATCCTTTATCGTCTTCTTCAGTCTTTATTTCCGAACGAAAGTTCTTCTGAAAACAGTTTAAGTTACTTCAAAACGAAATTTCTTTTTTGTAAACATGACAGTTTGTCTTTTTTACAATTTAAAGCTCTATGATTGTGTCAAGGGCCTCTTCTCTACGAGAAAGTGAGAGAAAGAGGACGGATAGAGTTTCCCCGCCACCTCTATAACCATCACCAGGATCCCATCTACCTCTGTACCAAAATTTATCAAAATCAGTCCAGAGATTTAGGAGTAGAAGCGTAAGAAACGAACAAACAAAAAATAAACAAACTCACAGTCGCATTTGTAATACTAGTTGCGATGTTACTCGCTGATACTGTAGCTATCTACATGTGAAAAATTTATCAAAATCGGTTAAGCTGTTTTTGATAATAACCAATACAAACATACCAATTTAATTTTTTATACATTTCCCTTCAATTGAAATTGTTTCTGTAACGTGGGTGCGTTTAAAAACATTTACACTGACAAACACAAACCCTCAGACCCGAAACAAATACAGTTGGTGCCAGTTAAGATGTCAATAGCGGACATTGACCCCTGCCTAATAAGTCACTATGCTATGCTAATTCTGATCTTAAGTCATTATACGAGGACTTATTAGGAAAGGTCAATGACCGCTATTGACATCTTAACTGGCACCAACTATACTATCGTACAAATATTTGTTCAGTGCGGGAATCGAACCCACGACACGCAGTGTAGCAGTCAATCGCTCAACCACTGCCCACCATGCTATAATTTATCTCTTTCCTTTATTTACTGTTAAGTTTCAATAACATACTCACTTTAATAAAGTCGGGTAACCCGTCTTGCAGGTGGTACCAACTGAGCACGAATACCAACGTAACGAAAAATAAGTTTGTGCAGATACCTGAAATAAGAATAAAATTCTGTAATCACAAAATACCGAAATATCAGGAGCTCGAGGCTAAATAATTACAGCTACACAGGCCGGGTTAAGCCGCGCTTGCCGAGGTTGGTTTGTGGATGGGTGACCGGTTCCGTGTCTCGGAAAGCACGTAAAACCGTTTGTCCCGGCTGTTATTTGTAGATCTTTGGCAGTCGTTACTATTAGTCAGAAGCTCTAAAAGTCTGACAACCAGTCTTACCATGGGGTATCGTATTACCCAGTTAATGGGTTGTGGAGGCCCGATAGGCAGTCGCTCGTCATCTGGTTCGTAACTGTGTCCCTGGAACGTAAAGGGCTATTGAAGGACACCGTGGATTTTAGTCTTACAAATCTGACAGTCCCTCATCCGTGGGTCGGAAGACTCAAAAAAAAAGGTATTCGAAACCAGGATCTAGCCAGAACTAACCAGAACATTCGAGTGTACTCAATGAGTGACTGAATGGGTGTGTGTGTGTCTGTCTGTCTGTGTGTGTGTATGTGTGTGTGTCTGTGTGTTTGTGTGTGTGTGTGTGTGTGAGTAAGACTGAGTATAGCAAACTCATCGAATTCTGTGACTCGCCTCGCCACGAGTGAAATAAGTTACTTGAAATAACTGAACAACTAACGGTTAGTTGTCATTATATCGCTCACTCGAGCCTCCCCTTTTACAGACGCATTTGAACTTTATTACTGATGCATATGGATATAAGATACTAATCTTATAATTAGGCAAGTCACAGAATTAGATGAGTTCACCCATACAACTCGGGTGAACTCACCGAACACGGCAGATATCTTGGGCCAGTTGAACATGAGGTACCGCAGGACTATGAATCTTGGGCCAGTTGAACATGAGGTACCGCAGGCCTGTGAAGTGCGCTTGTACTTGCAATTCACTCGAGTAAATTTCGGCGAACCGGGATTGAAGCTCGACATAGGCGTCTGTTGCGGGTTTCTCCTGAAAAATTACATTAACATTATGTTAAAATCTACACCCTCTTAGCACCATAAATATTAGTTCCTTTTTTCCCCATATCCTTTGTATGTCGCTTCAGTATTTACATTGGTTCTTTTCTTTATCATTCTTTATTGTGTAACGTTAATAGCGCAAAACCTCTCGTGGGGTAATTCAGCCCTCGTTACTGAACAATGTTTGTTCCAAGACTTTTAGAAATTCGCAAAAGAAATTGAATGGGCCCATCAGTATGAAAAAGATTTTTTTTTGCGAATTTCCAACACCTTTTTTATTTAACGATTTTTATTGCCGTCGCTGCCGACATTCGCTATCATTGTATTCAAATTACACAAAATTCAAAAAGAAAGCTGTTACTAACCGGATCATCTTCGAAATCACTGAAGAGTTCCACTTTCACCTGTTGCTTCTCCTCATCCAAGCCTCCGAGGTACAGCGGGGAATACACGAACGTCCTCATTATATGATGTAGTAGAGATCTGCAGAACAATACACATTTCAACCTTTAAACCGCCAGATTTCATATCAATTGTTTGACTTTTTTCACTGGCCTGTTGGTCTAGTGGTTAGTGACCCTGACTGCTATGCCGGGGGTCGTGGGTTCGATTCCCACCCAGGACAAATGTTTTTGTGATGAGCATGATCATTTGTCCTGTATCTGGGTGTAATTTATCTATAATATGTATGTATTTAGAAATATATAAGTAATTATCAGTTGTCTAGTACCCATAACACAAGCTGTGCTTAGCTTGGGACTAGATGGCGTTGTGTGATGGTTGTGGAATATTAATTGTCGTGGTCCCAGCGCCAGGCTACGAATCGGTGAAATATAAGTTCCTCTCTTTCTGCTCCTCTTAAGCTCCGATTTGTAAAATATGACGTTGATCACCCTTTCGGCCACCCCTGGTCTAGGCTTTATTGAGGCAAAGAGATGATGACCCGACTGAAAGATGAAGAAGTATGCTTACCTGTATCTGATCATAGCAGATCTACAGGAAGACGAAACTAAGTACCCGCCTTTCGCGCGCATTTGAACGCACACCATGAACATTCCTGTAATATAAAAATTACGTATAAACATCTGAATGGCTACATATAAAGCCAATGTATGTTACTACTACAAATATACAGAAACCTCTTACTTACAAATACAAGTAGAAATACAATCAAAATTACAATTTAAAAAATACAATCAAAGTTGCATAATAGAGTATTTTACTGAATAAATAAATTGAAAATCTATTTAGTCCGTCAGTAATAAAATTAAAAAATAATGGGCACGTATTTTTTATATTTTAAATCAATGAATATTGACAAAGATAAAACGCTTCCAAATTCGGGAGTGGGGGGTTGTGACGTAATGGCGCTTGTAAAATTGTAACGACAGAGTGACGTTTTGTGATATTTAGAAGCGTTGTTTCTCTTCCTCAATTTTGGTTTACGTAACAAAAGAAAAAATATGGGTCTAATATTTTTGAATTATCTATATTTCGGACAATTTTTTTTGACTAAAATATTATTATAAACCAAGATACAATAAAAAAATTAAATTTATAAGAAGTATGTGGGTATCAGGTTTGATAGTTAGATTCTCAAATCATATTTTTTGACTCTATCATCAGAAATTTCTCAGTGGCAAGCACAATATCATGATTGTGTCGTTACAACAAAGTAAATTCTATCTATCTATGGTTACCCTTTAACCATGAATTAAAAGATAACCAATAAAATAGATAAGTCACAGATAAGACATAAGCAAGGTCTTTTTTATCTACCCATGATTGAATTTTACTGACCCCTTAACCTTTGAAAGGGTGATTGCTCTCGTCATGACTAACACAGGCTTTTTTTTTTATCGTGGTAAAATCATCAAATGAGTCCTCCCGCCCCGATAGACTTGTACTGACTAAAATCCACGGTGTCATTCAATAGCCCTTTATGTTCCGGGGTCACAGTGATGGAAATAAGTCCCGCGACACCGACAGGCTTTGGCCCTCTGTGAGGGGGGCCCCGTCATTTCGCTGACGCTCTTTGAGGCGCGTGTGGAACACGACGCGCCCTCGACCCGGGGCTAACACAGGCTGAGGAAACTAAGGATATTTCCATAAGTAGAATAATCTATACTAATATAATAAAGCTAGAGCAACTCGCTGTCCAACCATGGACCATGCCCGGGTCGACGGCGCGTTGTGTTCCACGCGCGTCTTAAAGAGCTTCAGCATGATGACGGGGCCCTCCTCTAGAGGGCCAAAGCCTGCCAGGGTCGCCGGACTTTTCTCATCACCGGAACATAAAGGGCTATTGAGGGACACCGTGGATTTTAGTCAGTACAAGTCTGACAGTCCCTACCAACCCGGGTGGGAGGACTCATTTGATGATTACATCACACTAAAAAAAAAATATGAAGATTTATTGGAGATACCCACCTAAGTCCTTATTGACCTGAGACTCTGGCATTTCAAGCATGAGTCTAATCCGATACGGCTGCTTTGGCATCAAGATGTTGCTGGCCTTCGTCAACTGCACGTAAGCATACGGGTAAGAGCATATTCCTGCTTTGTC
Organism: Agrotis ipsilon; assembly: GCA_028554685.1. Lineage (NCBI taxonomy): Eukaryota > Metazoa > Arthropoda > Insecta > Lepidoptera > Noctuidae > Agrotis > Agrotis ipsilon. The sequence continues at coordinate 8,874,563 of CM052979.1, forward strand.
TTCGCATGGTCTGAAATTAAATTTAAGATTGTATAATTCAATTTTAACTTTTTTATTTTTATTGTGATGGCTCACAAGTCTTCGCCTTTCATGCTAGGAAGGTCTAAATAAGAAAACTTGTATTCTGAAATTGCTAACTATTCTTGAGCAAGAAAGGTAAGAAGCTTTTGGCCAGCTAGTAGACCTGTAATGAGCTGGTTATATACTTTTACTGGCCTATATTTCAGGGGATTTAGAAAGCAACCATAGCATTTTTATTGGTCAACAACAAATTAAATTGCAAAAAATTACATTATTTTTTAAATATAGCTGGGCATAACTAATAGAAATAATCTTTTGGCTTATACAGGTTGTCAAGTAATGAATGGATAACCTTGGAATGGGTCATAGTAGGACTAAAGACCGTTCAGAAAAAAACACAAAAACAAAATTATGTACAATGATAAAATATTTACTGTCACAAAGAAGGTAGAAGCAGAGAAAGAGAAAGCCAGCCGGAACGGCAAACAAATAAGAAAAGTGAGTGTATAAAAACGTGGGAAATATACTTACTTGAATTGAAAATGTACTGGCCGCACATGGGTAACATTGGGCATATAAATATTATAGAAGCCCACATACAAAAAAATCGAAAGCCACAGTATAACAGTCAAGAATAAGATCACTACAGCAACCCTGTACATCAATTCTTTCGCACTGGTAAAACTTTGATCAGTTTTTTTCTTATATCCTTCATATTGAGTCACGAAAAACGCTTCGATCGGCCTCCGAACATAGTCCCGCACTACTAAGAAAGGATTTAAATAACGCAACACACTTTTTTCAAACATTTTTTATTATTTGTGCCCAGGAAACTTGTCTGTGCTTAATCGAGGGTAGATAAAAGTGTAGTAATGATAGTGCATATCGATAGTACAAGGGTTAAGTCCGTTTGTTGATACTTGATAGAAGCGTGATAGATGACGCAGTGCACCACGGATGCTTGGAGATTAATTGATAAGCGATGGAGGTCAGTAAATGTTGTAATTTATTTTTGTTATTGTTGACAGTGCGAAGATAAGAGACGAATTTGATGACAGATACTACCCTTTTCTGAAATTTGACAGTTCTTGTGGGGATGCTTCACTTCGGGAATGGACTCCCATTTCGGAAAAAGAGAAATTCCCCTCTGTTTACTGCTCTAAAGCACATATTATCTAAAGCGTCAAAAATTGTACTGACTACTTCAATGTCAAATAGGGTTCAAAGGTAATTTTCCCAGAATTTAAGGGAAAAATTATAATCAGGCAACACTACAGTGACTACTGTCTAGTTCGTTTCATTTTAAGCATTATAGTTTCCTACTGAAAAATTAAAACAGCTCTGGATGAAGTGAGGAAACTTTATGTAACATTCCGAGATTACTATTACTGAAAAAGAAGTCTTATTTTAATAGTCTTTACCTAAATAAATAATTAAATACACTTTTAAACACCTAATTAATAAAATTATTATCTCTTCTTTCAAAAGAACATTATTTTGTAAAAAAGAAAAAAAATCTCGTTCCAGCCTCTCTCATTTGTGACAACTGCATGCATGAAGTAGGAACAGAAATACAATTTTCAACGGATTAAAGAGAGAGAGAGAGAAATTTGAATACTGGAGCAACCAAGGAGTTTAAGGAGTGAGTACTTCTAGCATTAAAAGCGTGCCTTAGTTTTTAAGCAAGAGAGGCACACAGCTAGGAGTTTTTTCTCTTTCTGGCATTGATAAATGTTTACACAAAATAAAAAACTTTACCAATATTTTGAAACTTTTTGAGTTAAAGTTTTTTTTAGATGCATATTGGTACAATTATATTACATTTTTTACAGCTTATGATAGTTTTTGTATTCTGTAATGTATTTTAATTACTCATATTTTTAAGAAAACCAAAAAAAAGAACACAAAAATCCAATAATGTTTCCCAAGAAACTAGGAGGTGTATTTAACGTTTAAGATGGCAACATTATGATGTTGTCAAATTCAAATCATTGGTGACGTTTGTAGGGTGACCAATATAAACTGGTTTCCGAGATTAATCCTCTTTAAAGAAAAAGTAATTTTAGGTATATAATCTAAGTTAGGTGTGCTAGGTTGTTCCGTTTTACGTTTAGATAATGTGACAGTTGATTTTAATTATTTTTAATATATTTTACGAGTTTCTAACTTTGATTAATTTTTAAATTGATCTCAGTTATAAAATGAATAGTATGATTTTAGTAAATGAAACGCTGAGACACGGACAAGAACTAAACTGTTTATTCAAAACGTAGTATTACAATAGAGTAGAGGGCGCTACTAGTTTATAATCTATGATGTGTATTAATCTATGGCTGTCTATGATATTGACATGGAGATCATGGATATTGACGATACAAAACAACACCCCCACTTATCGCAATATGCATTAAACTATACAAATTCATTCAATACATATTATGCCAAGGCGCCACATAAATTTATAATGTTTCACTGAACATAAACTCTTAGTTAAAATATCAGCTGGCATATCAGCTGTTGGTAAATACAGAACTTCAACAATTTTGTCTTTTACTAGATCACGACAAAAATGATATTTAACATCAATGTGCTTTGTACGTTTGTGAAAGACTGGGTTTGCAATCAGCTTCTGTGCACCTTGGTTATCATTAAACAGCTTTAATGTGTACATCTTATTGGTTACTTCATATTGCAGATTTCTCAGATATAATGCTTCCCTACATGCCTCAGATAGACCCATATACTCTGACTCTGTGCTTGAGAGAGCTACACATTTCTGTTTCCTACTTTCCCATGAAATAACACCATCAGATAGTAAAAAACACACACCAGTATATGATTTCCTATCCACAGAGTTAGAAGCCCAATCAGCATCTACATAACCTGTTATTTCTGAATTCCCTGCTTTACAATATTTAATTCCATAACTTTTAGTTTGTTTTAGATATTTTAATACTCTCTTGGCATATTCCCAATGCTCCTTTGTGTAACAATTATTAAATTGACTTAAATAACTAATAGAGTAACTAATATCTGGCCTAGTTAACACAGACAGGTACATTAGACTTCCAATCAGCTGTTGGTAGGGCACATTACTATTTACACCAACTTGACCTTTATTTACATCTAATCTGACCTCCATAGGAGTATCAACAGGCTTACAATCACTTAATTGAAATTTGCTCAAAAGTTGGTCAATATAAGTTTCCTGACTTAAAGTTACATATCCTTTTTCTTTATTTAATGTTACATTCATTCCCAAACATTGTTTAACTTCACCTAAGTCCTTAATGCTAAACATATTAGATAAAAGCTGTTTCAAGTTCTCAGTCTCAATGTTATCATTGGAAAATATAAAGAAATCATCGACATAGACTGTTACAATGGTCTTACATTTATTGACATTCTTTATATACATACATGGCTCTATTTTTGACCTTTTATAACCATTACTAACTAATACATTGTCAACCTTTTTGTTCCAGGCTCTAGAGGCCTGCTTAAGTCCATAAATGGCTTTCTTAAGTTTCAATACTTTACAATTTGAACTACTAGTATTATAACAATCTGGCATTTTCATATAAATAGTCTCCTCTAAATCACCATTTAAGAACGCAGTCTTAACATCTAAATGCTTAATATCTAAACCTAACTTAACAGATAATGCAAATAATAATCTAAGAGTTGTGTGTCTCACTACAGGCGAAAATGTTTCTGTATAGTCTATACCATGTTTTTGGGTGAAGCCCTTTGCAACTAAACGAGCACGGTAACGTACATTGTTTTCACAGTCGTATTTTTTCCGCAAAACCCACTTGCACTGCACAATAGTACCATCTTTTGGTACATCTATGAGTTCCCACGCACTATTCTTCTCAAATGACTGTAATTCGTCCTGCATTGCTGCTAACCACTGAGCTTTTTCAGGACCTTCCAAGGCTTCTTGTAAAGAAATCTCACCTGTGTAAATGTTGTCATCTTCTGCACAAGCACTTGCAAAGCCGTATCTGTCTGGTGGGTGCCTGCGCCGAGGACCACTTGTCATGTTGACATTGTTCCTTAATATAGAGTCATCACTGTCCGTTGTACCAGACTCAGAGGTATCTAATTCATCACTTTCACAAGGTTCATACAGTTCACTGCTGTCATCTGGGTTCAAGATCCCTGATTGATCATGTGAATCTTCCTGAAGAGTCACATCTTCATCCCCCACTGGAACTGGATTCACCTCATTGTCCCCCACTGGAACCACATTCACCTCATTGTCCCCCACTGGAACCACATTCACCTCATTGTCCCCCACTGGAACAGTATTCACGTCATCTGAACAACTTTCCTGTACCTCCACAACATTTTCTGACTCTAACTTCTCCAATACTGTAACATCACGACTAGTGGTGATGACATTAGATTTCGGGTTATAAATCCTGTATCCTTTGACTTCATTCGAATAGCCAACAAGAATACACTTTTCAGACTTTCTGTCCCACTTAAGTCGTTTTTGTTTCGGCACATGTACCATGACTGTACTACCGAAAACACGTAAATGACTTACATCAGGCTTTCTGCCCGTCCATATCTCGAAAGGAGTTTTATAATTTAAAGATCTGGTCACAGTCCTGTTCTGTAGGTACACTGCAGTATGTGCCGCCTCTGCCCAAAATCTTTTCTCAAGTCCTGCATCGAACAGAAGACACTTAGCTTTCTCCACCACAGTCCGGTTAAATCTTTCTGAAAGACCATTTTGTTCCGGTGTGTATGCATTTGTTTTCTGATGTACTATTCCATTTTTCATCAAAAAATCATCAAACTTACTGTTGCAGAATTCTGTCCCATTGTCACTTCTCAAGATTTTAATGCTGCGATTAACTTGATTCTCAACCTCAGCTTTATACTGTTGAAAACATTTCAGTGCCTCATCTTTCGTTTTCAAAAAATAAATGTATGTCATACGGCTAAAATCGTCTATGAACAGCATAAAGTATCTGGAACTACCTAATGACCGGTTTTCCATCGGTCCGCAGAGATCAGTATGCACAATATGTAGTAACTCTGTACTTCTGCTACCTTCTTTGGGAAAAGGTAATCGGCTCTGCTTGCCCTCACAGCATGCAACACATGATGACTTAGATATATCAGTCTTACCCTCAAGTGTCAAACCCTGTACAGCATCTTGCATCTTGTTCAAATACTGGCTGTTGACATGACCTAGTCGTCTATGCCAAACTTCACTTGAAACCATCACTGCAGCTGATGAACAATTTTCAGGAATGTTTAATTTATACACCCCATTCAACAGACTTGCTGTAGCCACTAGAACTCCTGCTTTGTTGAAAATCTCACAACCATCATTGTTAAATGAAATCCTATTTCCTTTTGATATAAGTTGACTAACAGACAGTAGATTTGTAGTCAACTTCGGCACGCATAATACACCTTCCACTGTAATATCATATTGACAGGTGCGCGTCTTTGTCGTAATTTTCACGTCTCCAGTACATAACACAGGTACCTTTTCTTTATTTGCCACGACAATTTCCTTGATGTTATTATCCTGCGACACATTTGACAACCAATTCTCGTTTGCTGTAAGATGAACACTCGCCCCGGAGTCAATGTACCAATCAGTTTTGACAAAATCACCATTTAGAAACACAGCACTAAACGCATTACTTTTTGTACTTTCATTTTTATTTGAATTCGATGTATTTTTATTAGAAAATGTACACTGGTTGCGGTAGTGACCCGTTTGTTTACATTTATAACACGTTACGGTTTTCGGTTTTGATTTTGACGTCTGGGCGTTGTCTTTGGTAGCACTGTTACCAACATTCCGGTTCTTCTTAAAACTTGCAAACGCGCCATTTGAGCTAGAAGCGTTATTTTCGCCATTTCCGCTTTCTTCCATGTCCAGCAATTTTGTTTTAATGGCGTCCGCTGTCATTGGTATGCCGCAATGTTCTATCGCCATAATCATTGGGGAATATTTTTCTGATAATCCCGCTAACAGAAGCGATGCGACCCACTCATCGTTAATGTTGAAACCCGTACCACTCAATTTTTGGCTCGTTTCTATTATTTGAGTCACGTACGACGTCATTGAAACGCTATTTTCAAGTCTGATGGATATCAAACTCCTCAGTAAACTGATTCTCCTCGTGAATCCTGAGTCATCAAATAGGTTCTTCAATTTTTTCCACAGCTCATGGGTCGTTTGTACACTTTTGATGTGCACATACAGCGACGAGTCTATAGTCAGAATCAGCTTGGCTCGGGTTTTCGCGTCTCCTGCTGCTCCTATTTCTGCTGGTATAGTCTCCGATTTGATGCAATCAGACATTCCCTCTAGCACAAGGAAATTCTCAGCCGCGAAAGCCCATTCGGTGTAATTTTCCCGCCCTTTCAATTTAGGCACGCTGACTATGTAGTTCGTCGACATTTTCACAGTCACAGCGTTAATCACAGTTTAACTCAATCTGCAAGGTCTTTTTCAACTAGAAATGTCCGAAAAACTTGCGAGAAAACTTAAAAATCACTGGGCGCATAACCTTTAGTAAATGAAACGCTGAGACACGGACAAGAACTAAACTGTTTATTCAAAACGTAGTATTACAATAGAGTAGAGGGCGCTACTAGTTTATAATCTATGATGTGTATTAATCTATGGCTGTCTATGATATTGACATGGAGATCATGGATATTGACGATACAAAACAACAATGATAATTCGACGAAGAGTGGCTCCTGAATTTTCTAAAATTATAGAATGATAAAACTAAAAAAAATAATATTATGTACAAACGCCAGCACATCAACCTTTCAACCTTATTACAATAGCGGAAGAGTAATATTCTATTGGTAAAATTTGACAGATTTGAGTAGGTTCACTTGCTGTAGTACATACAGCAAGTGAACCTACTCGAATCTGTCATGTAAACTGTGTTATCAATATAACATGTAAACTTCTTCAGAAAATTAGTTTGAGCGAGGTGATGAGACCTAGTAAGTAGTTTTTAATACGTCATAAATCGTAAACTGCAATTTACCTTTCATTCAATGAACAGCAATAGAAAAAAAAACAATATTATACATAATATTTTGCCGTTTACTTAGATAATACTAAGGAACCCGTCGTGCGCGTGTTCGACTCCCACTTAGCCAGTTTTGGCCACTGACTTTCTAAAGATAAGTTGTTTAGGGTGAAAGCTTCAATCAACCCGCGTTTAAATTTTCTTGCGTTTTTTGCAATTTGCAGGCCAGTGCTAGGTTGTGTGTTACGTAAAATATTATTCGCGGCTGTATGACGTATCTAGTTACGGAATTATAATCATCAAAATCACTAATACAACCCTCCGATTTCTTTATGAACTCGGCTCGGCGCAGGAACAAAAAAAAATGAACTTAGAGCGTTGTATTGTTGATTTTGTTGGTTATAATTATTAAGAAAAAAATGTTCTTTTAAATTTTGAAATTTTGTGGGCTGGTTGGAGCATTCCCCTTGGCTGGTTGGAGCATTCCCCTTAAAACTTTTTTTGTGGTGGTTTTCGAAGGCGGTTTTTTAACTTTATTTTACCATAATTTAGTTCAAATATTCAACCCCAATTCTTGTCAAATACGTTATCCATAATACCGGTAAAACATCATCCAAGTCAAAGAATAAATAATATTCCAAGTACACAATAAGAAATGCTCAGTCAACAATGAAATGATACCAAATGACAGTTATATTTCATCGAACATAAATCATCATCAAAAACAGTTCACTCAGTCGTAATATTATAAGTACTTTCTGTAACACTATATTATTAATATTATCCTCAAAGTATTGTATCATGGACACTCTATTAGAAAGAAACAGAATGCAGAGCTGTGTGCCTTTCATTCATTCCAAGGTCACCGATTTGGGCTCGTTTTTCTAGTAGGAAGAACGCGCTCCCTATATCTTAAACTCCTTGGGAGCAACAAATCACACGCATCACACGCTCTCACTGACAAACTGTCAAAAAACTTGGCAAAAAATGGCTAAAATTTAGATGAAGAACTGTCGACCAAAGTCGAATTTTGGAGTTATTTGGAAATTCATCAAAATGATTCGTATTCTAAATTTTCAAGTGCCGCTTCTGCACATTCAAAAAAGGTGTAAAACATGTACTACAAGCGTAGTTCCGAAACCAAATGTTGCCGCTGCCTATCAACCTAAAAACGTAGAAAAAAAGCAGAAATATGATAGATGGGAGCAGACTAAGCTTTTTACGGCTGAGAATACCACTCCAAAGACTAAGTTTAGTATGGTGCTGCCTCCTCCAAACGTTACTGGGAATCTTCATTTAGGTTAGTTCTTTTTTTCTAAGTACAATTTGTTTATTTTTTGTAAATAGTATACTTCATGTGTTGACGATGAAGGCTGCTATATCTTATTTTCTGTGTGAAATATTCTTCTTAATTCTAGCTTATTTTCTGTGTGAAATTCCTTATCTAGTCTAATGGTCTTTACTCACAAGAGTTGCTTGTAGACTAACTCATGGTATTATGATGGACTAACTGAACTAAGATGGGTCATCTTAGTTGACTGACCGAACACAGCTGAAAACCACTATTTCATATTAAACACATACCTACACAAACACACACATCAAGCTTCATTGTCTCGGCGCTTTTCTGGTTGTTACCATTGTTGATTCTGGCTCTCAGGAGTTGCAGTGGTTTGGGAATAGTGTGGTGGGTTAGTCCCAAGAAAAAGAATTACCTCGATATGCCACTTTTTTATAAATGTGTGAGCGAATGCCACACACACATTTAAATTTTTTCTTGAGTTGTTTTTCCTTGGGTAATTTTTCTACCATTATTTTGGCTTCAAATCTCAGTGGCCTACTTGGAAACTAACATTCTATAATCTAAGCCTATTACATATTTGATTCCAGGCCATGCATTAGCCTGTACAATCCAGGATGTGATCGTGAGGCACAAGAGGTCTTTGGGTCACAATGTACTATGGTTACCCGGTATAGACCATGCTGGGATCGCTACACAGGTATTAATTCAATTCTCCTTAATTTCTGAGTTGTGCTAAACATGCTTGTTTTGAGTGATTTTGTGTGGACAGACAGACGAGACCTACATAGTCCTCACATGAATTGACTAAAAAATTATCTGAACTTTAAAAGGGACAGTGAATCTTCATCTTATCTGATACAATCATGTAGAAATTAAACACTAAGACAAACTGTCTTAGTGTTTAGTTTCTGAGATACTAAGAAAAAAAACCATGCTCATATTAATTTTTCTTAGGGTCAAAGTTTGTTTTTGAATTTAAAAAATTCAAAGGAAGTTTCATTCAAGTTTAATTGCAGTAGTGAAAAAGATTTGGATTAACTTTCCCTACAACAAAGTTATACTTTTAATTTTTTTTTACTTGAGCGCAAAATGAATGGTATCCTTTCCGTTTAATGCCCCCAGGGAGTAGTAGAAAAATACCTAAAAACAAAACAAGATGTCACACGCCACAGCATCGGACGAGAGAAATTCCTCAAAGAAGTGTGGAGATGGAAGGATAAACATGGGCATACAATACAGAATCAACTGAAGACCCTCGGCTGCTCTTTAGACTGGTCCCGACAAACCTTCACAATGGATGAAAAACACACAAAAGCCGTCAACACAGCGTTCATAGAATTATTTAAAAGAGGCCTCTTATATCGCAAAAAGGCCCTAGTCAACTGGTGTAGTGCATTAAAATCAACGGTTTCTGATATAGAAGTGGAAAATGTCACTATAAATGGACCTAAAGAAATGATGATACCGGGGTATGAGAAAAAAGTGAAGTTCGGATTGATTTATCACTTTGCTTATAATTTGTTGGATAGTACTGAATCTATTGTAGTTGCTACTACTATGCCAGAGACGATGTTGGGTGATACTGCGATTGCAGTACATCCTCAGGATGAAAGGTAACTGGTTTTTTAAATCATGATTTTATTTATTTTATGAGATTTTGAGCCCAATCTCTTTTATTCATCTGTCACAAGACAGTATCACATAAAAATTTCACAGCTTATTTTTTATGATTGTAGGTTCTATAATAAAAAAATGAACTTAAATCAAACTAGGAATTAGGGGAGGCATTTGCCTAGCAGTGGGAAAAAACCCTTTGAGCGGCTCAATTTGCACAAGTTTATTTTATTTTAAATTGCTATTGCAGCTGCCTGTGCAGAAATGTACTTCTTTTCCATAATTCCTACGAATCTAATAGGACCCTCCAATTCCGATGTGGTCTGTGACGATCCTCTTATCTATATATATCCGACTTGTTATAAAGGGTAAACTTAACGAGTAATATTAACCAATAAGGTTTTCCACTCCACTTCTATAGAAAGGCAGACTTCTTAAAGCGAGTTGATGAAAGGTTTACTTCCACAAGTACACTTACCTCATTCTGAGTGTGGTGGAGGTCTGTCACGAATTGATTTTCCTTTAAATGCCTTCCGTTATTACAGATACTCACACCTGATAGGCAGAAAAGCATGGCACCCATTTAGAAACGTCGAGATTCCTATAATATTTGACGAAAAGGTCGACCCAAGCTTTGAAACAGGCGCCGTTAAAATAACCCCAGCGCACAGCAAAACAGACTACGAAATAGGGAAATCTCATAACCTTCCTTTTCATGAAGTTATTGATGAAGAGGGCAACATGAAGAATGCTGAAACTTTCACTGATATGAAACGGTATGACTGCAGAGAGGCATTGGTCAATGCCTTAGATGCTTTAGGTCTCATGAAGGAGATTAAACAACATATTATGACCTTACCAACATGCAGTCGAACTGGCTGCGTCATTGACCACCTCCTAAAAGAGCAGTGGTTCATATCCTGCAAGAAACTTAACGAAAAAGCAGAAAATATGGTTAAAACTGGCAAGTTGGTTATTGAACCCGAAAAGTATGTCAAAAATTGGCTGGATTGGACCGGAGATGCTCGCGACTGGTGTATCTCTAGGCAGCTCTGGTGGGGCCATCAGATCCCAGCGTATAAATGCATCTACAATCACAATGTAGCGTGGATAGCCGCCAATAGTGAAGAAGAGGCCAAAATAGAAGCTTCGAAGGTCTTAAGAACATTGCCAGACATGGTGGTTGCTGAGAGAGACCCTGACGTTCTTGATACTTGGTTCTCTTCAGGAATATATCCATTTGCGGCGCTGGGATGGCCTAATACACCACCGAATAAAGACTTCAAACAATTTTATCCTTTGGACCTTATGGCCACTGGGCACGATATCTTGGGTTTCTGGGTCCATAGAATGGTGATTCTCGGCTTAGAATTAACTGGAGAACTGCCTTTCAAAAAGGTTCTATTACATGGAGTTATTTGCGACGGACGAGGGGCAAAAATGTCTAAAAGTCGAGGCAATGTTATAGATCCATTAGACGTTATCAACGGCATTAGTTTGGAGAACCTTAAAGAAAAAACCAAAGAAATGCATAGAAACGGAGTCCTCAGTTTAGATGAAGTGGACAAGGCATTGACATATCACAAAGATAATTTCTCGGCGACAAAGGGGATCCCTGAATGTGGAGTTGATGCATTGAGGTTCACATTGCTGTCTCAGGATATCAAATCTCATTACGTGAACTTCGATATCGCAATGTGTCACGCGAACAAACTTTTCGGCAACAAAATCTGGCAAAGCGTCAGATATACCCAGATGTCTTACGCAAAACTAGAGGTATCCCGATTGAATTTAGGATCCGAATTGTCTCACAGCGATCTAACATACTTCGACAGATGGATTCTCAGCAGGTTGGCAGATATGGTAGAAGTAGTCAATAATTCTATGGAGAAGTATGATTTTCATTTAGCAACCAAAGCGATAAGGAGGTTAATGTATAACGAATTCTGTGACGTCTACTTGGAGGCTACGAAGCCAGGGATCGATGGTAATGACTGTTCGATGGCATTTGCTCACGCGCATACTTTATCAGCTGTTCTGCACACGTCCCTCAGGTGTCTCGCACCTTTCATGATCTATTTGTCAGAAGAACTGATCCCAAAAGTGCCAACATTCACAAACAGCATCATTTATGATTTTAAGGACACCGATAACAAGTATTATGATTTCCCACAGCATAGAGACTTCAAACAATGGAAGGATGTGTATTTAGAGAACAAAGTTGATAAATATTTGAAGACTATATATCTGATCCGAGAAGTGAAAGGATTGTATAATATATCTAATAAATTGAGACCCTCCATAGTTATCGACAGCATTGACGATTCTTTAAAGAATGATATAAAAAGTAGTGAAGTCGTGTTTAAGAATCTGACTCGTTGCAGCGACTTGAAGTATAAAATGGAGCCAAAGAAAAACTACGTGAGAGCAGTTTTGGATAAAAATACTGAAGTAAAAGTGGAATTGGTTGGCGAAGACCATGAGGTGGCCGTGTTCGCGGCGAGGGCTAAACTTGAAAAGAAAATCACGAAACTACAAGACAGTTTATCGAAGTTAGAAGCGAAGTTTTCTAGTGGACATTACTTGTCGCATGCGCCGCAGTGGGTTCAGATAAGTGACAGAGAAAAATTAGATTTAAAGAAAAAAGAAATCGAGGGATTGCAAAGACTGATGATGTAGTTATAAAATAGTTTTAGGAAGAAAATAGGCAGACGGAACTGAATAGTTTAGTAAAATTGTTGATTGTTCAAAATTACTTAATAGATGTTAGATATTTATGTAATTAATTATTTAAAACCAAATTCGTAGTTATTAAGTAAAATGTATTTATTTGGAATTTTGACATAAAAATATTCACTTTTTTCATGGTCATTATTTAAAAAATGCTTTTGAAAAGTAATGAAATTACTATTAAGGATTGCAATTTATTATTATAATAATTTTATAGAATTGTAACTTGAAACTCATATTTGTGTCGATACAAAATTACCTTTATGAAATGTGTAATTAAAGTCGAAAATCAAAATTCAAAATCAAAACATGTAGCAAAATATAAGTATGATGTTCAAATATGATTCTGTAAAATTACCTATGAGTAAGGACGCATTTTGTAGAAATGTAATCCTTAATTGCTCCTGTTTAAAACCAAATTGCATTGTAGATCTAGAATTTGTTATGTTTTAAAAAATATAGAAATGTCAAATTGCAGTTTTAGATCTAGGAATTTGTTCATGTTTTAAAAAAATTAAAAATGTTTAAAATCAAAAAGTTTATTGTTTAAAAAAACTCAATAAAATGCTTTAAATTTACAACATACAATATATTTTTTAACTATTAATTGACTAACAAATTATTGGCCCTTAGAACCAAAATAATACTTTTATTCTATCTACACTAATTTTTTATTTTAATTTACATAAATATATGAAACTCTTTGAAGGAAGCATCAGCGAGTGGAATTAAGAAATAATTTTTTATAAAAAAAAAAACTAAATTTTGATTTGATTTGATTTGAAGTCATTGGGTAATAAATACATATTACTATTCTTTAAATAAAATGTAGGCAGTCCTTAATAAGAATTTCTCTTGTATCCTAGTTGAATTTATAAATATTAAATAGCCGATGCTCTCATTGCAAATTATAACAAAAGGAAATATATAAAGTTAATAATGAATAGACACAACACAAATATAAAGTTAATAACAAACACACTTCATACACAAATTAACAGACATACTTTTACAAATAGGTAGATAACTATGTATTTTTGAGCGTTACATAACACACTTGAACACAATACAACATTGGTTTTCAACAAGATTAGACTGTGATTTACTATAACATAATAAACATTATACATAATATATTATATTCGAGACAATATTCTTAACATAAAATAATCCAGTTTTTTTTTAATTACAAAACCACATCTACTGAAACATTTTAGACAATCATTTAAAAAAAACCTATAGTTACGGCCCGATCACGACCTTGCCGCTATGAGCTGTAACTTAGCGCGGGCGGCGAACGGTAAGATAAACACTGTAAAGAAATGTTTGTCACACGCCAATATTAACCGCCAGGGACGAATTCGCTTACAAAGTTATAGTTCGCAGCGCCCGCCCCGCTTACAGCTTCAACAAAAGTCGTGAACAGGCCGTTATACCAAATGAACTTTGTTTTAATAATATAAGTTTTGGAGAAATTCTTAAAATCAACAAAAACAATGCTGCCTAGAATTTGAATATTGCTAATGATTTTTTACTCTGGTTATTATTCTCGGGGAAGCCATGTAAGACTATGTGCCCCTGAAATGGCTTTAGACTTGACTTGATTTATGTATTTATCATGAAGTGAAGCGATGAATTTAAAAAAAAAACATATATTCCATACTCAGTATCTGTTACAGTACTTTTGTATGAAACAGCAGAGTAGTTAAAACTTATAATATGACTGATAAAAAATTCAACTTTGTAGTTTCTACTGCCTATGGCAGATAATCAAAAACGAGAAACAGTTAATTGACTTCATGCTGGCGCCTCTCTTGGCATTCTACAATTAATTAACAGTACATTGATTTTATTACAACTAAAAAAATAACTACAACTACACCAAAATATTAAAGTGCCATCTGACCCTATTTTATTTATTTACCAAAACGCTCTTTAAAAGATTCTGAATGATCCGAAAGGAGCAATTTTTCAACAAAAAAAATGCTGAATTATTATTTCCCTATAAAAATCTTTACTGCGTATGAACAATTAAAAACGTCTTTTAAATTCCTAATTTTAATCACTAACATCAGGATATTTATCATGTTTTATTTGTACTTCTTTCAACTTCAGTTCATCCGTGGTTATGGCGCTTGCAACAATACCGAAATATAGAAAACTCAAAACAAATGATAAACATTACAAATATCCCGTTTCAATAATAATAACACCGATAAAATTAGATATGATGAAACAACAAAAAATCTTCAAAAAAAAAACCAGGACTTAGTTTACGACTTCTTTTTTAGCCTCTTTGGTTGTTTCCGTTTAGTCTTTTTTGTTTCTGGTAACATTACCTTTTTCTTACCTGTGTGTAAGCAGATGTATTCTTCAGGTACGGGTTTTTCTTTTTCTGAAATAAATGAGAGAAATACTTTCAAATACGAGTAAGTACATAATTATTTTGGCAATGACGTGACGACACGATTGGCGCAGTGTCTGACCGATGCGACTGCTGTGCAACGTGTCGCGGGTTCGATCCCCGCATGGAACAGATATTTTATGACCTACAAGTAATAGTTGTTCCGGGTCTGGGTGTTTTTTATGCGAGTTTCTATGGATTCTTAGTGAGGGCAACGGTGTTAAAAAAAAATCATGTGTCGATTGCAACAAATGCCCTCATTTTCCGATTGATCTAGGCTGTTTGTGCGATGACAGAGCCACCTAGCGACCACCTAGTGTAATAAATTAGCAGATCATAAGTCCCCAGATAACGAAAAAATAAAAATTAAAAAAGTGCTTGAAAAGTTTGTGGTACATATTAAACTTGACACGTAATTCACTCTGTGGGTGCGCCCCTATATTCACATCTCTGTCACTTCACGTGGTGCGATAGATTTTAAAGATCGCACCACCGATATTCGCATATAGCGTAGAGTTTTTTTTTTATGTTTCTGATGGTTAACTCAAACTCTGATTAATAAAACACTAGCTGACCCAGCAATCTTTGTACCGCCTCAGAATCATTTTTTATTATCATATTTACTCACCTTTTAAACCTTCTCTGAACTTCCAAAAATAATAAAAAAAAACAAGACAAATCGGTCCAGCTGTTCTCGAGTTTGAGCGAGCTTAACGAACAGAAATTATTTTTTATGATTTTCACCTTTAGGAATTTACATATCAGTGAGTACCTAATGGGCTGTATTTTATATTCAAACAAATACGCACGCAAAGGGATCGAGCGCAAGTAGTAAAATAAAACCAAGAATTATATTCGTAACTATTTATTAAAAATCTCTTTAGCATTTCTAATTTTTCCTACTGCTGCCGCCATTCTGGAATAAGAAAAGAAATCTGTATTAGTAAATTTTACCTTACTAGATTCCCGGGACTATTTTAAAAGAACACCCTGTAATGCAAACTGGCAACGATAGAACAGGGTGTATTTTGATTTTATGCGGTGCGCGACTGGGAGACTTGCTGTCTGACCATGAACCATGCCAAAGAGCAGATAGTAGTCCGATGAGGCCTCTTTTTGAGGGCCAAATGCTAGCCGGGGTCGCGGAACTGCCCAAACCCTTTTTTAATCGTGGCATAATCATCAAATGAGGGTTTAGACTTAACTGAAATCTTTACTGACTAAAATCTAAGCTGTCCTTCAATAGCCCTTTACGTTCCGGGGTCACGGTAGCTCGTTAGTCCCGCGACCCCAACAGGCCTTGGTCCTCCATTATTGTGCTCACAGCTCTTTGAGGCGCATACAATGCGCCGTCGACCCGGGCATGGTCCGTAAACGGACAGCGAGTCGCCCAATACTCACCGCCCGCATGCCTGCGCTATCCGTGACGCTAGAAGGTATAGGGCAATTCACGGCACACGGTGAATATTAAACAGTACAAGTCTGAAATTCACAGGCAGGTAAATGATCAGTGGTGTACATACCTTGCTAATATTTCGATTTTCTGCATTTTATATTTCTGATCCAATTCATTTCTTTCTTTCTTTATTAAAACTAGCTCTTTTTCCAGTGGGGCTGAAAATAAAAAATACCAGTTTAAAATTACAATTTAATTTTAAGAAATCTCACTTCTAAATTATTTTTTGATTATTTAAAGTGTTTAAAAATGAGCCCTATTACCTATTACTATCGGAATTAGGTTGGTTTAAGGTTACTAGCATGATGCTATCTCACAGAAATATGAACATGTTTTTATTTAAATATATTTACAAATAAAATCATACAATTTTTATTATATTTAGTTGGTATTTTATATATTGGTATAATCAAAAGCAAATTAAAATGTACTTAAGCAATGATTGATATTGTCACATTGAGGCTTAATAATCTATTAAGTTTTATCATCAATTTCAAATTAAAAGGTGGATATTTTAATGAAATTAGGAGATTTTTAAATATGGATGTGTGTTTTTTCTTAATACATTTTGCAAGATTATAGACCAACCAAAAGCCATATTGTGGCAACTGGGAATTTAAATTAAAAAATATAAATTGTGACAAGTTTGGTGGATCTATAAATTATTTAAATATTCAACAAGTATTGTTTTATATTACTTACCTTCATTTTTGTGTTATTCTTTTGATTCCACAGTTACCACAATATTGACAAATAAATTATAAATAAGAACATGAAATTATTTTATATTAATTAAAAACATTTATTATGAGCCTTCTTTAAAAATTCAAAATATTTATACTATTAAGTAATTTTCTGACAGTCACACACACACACAGAAAACATCACCACAGAGAAACGCTATCAGCAAAAAATGTACAAAAACAAAAACTTACTCATTTTTCTTAAATTTGTAGTTTTGCTCTTTTTATTCTGATCCTCATGCCACTTAACATGCTTAACCAAACAGAACAGGTATTTAAACACCTGCGAGCATTTGGCACAAGCGTACATCATGTCCCCTTTCTCCAAAGGCTTTGTATCCTTCACAGGGGATGTTTCATAATCAATAGCGTTCTTTATAACACCACCAGGTAATATTTCTAGGGTCGGCCAACTGTCTGATTGCGGTGGTTTGTGTTTGGACTCCACATCTTCAGCTTTCTGATGAGAAGAGTTATTATTTATAGTTGTTTGAAAGGTTTTTTAAATAGGATGGTAATTGATTGGATAATTTAATAGTATAGGTATATAAAATTAAAAAGTGATAGACGTTCTTTACAAGAAATGCCCTATGTATACAATCAAAAATGAAAAAATCCTAAAAATAAATTAGTAATGCAATTTTTCATCTCAATCACTGGGCATGCAATGTGTCTATAACATTCATGTATCTAATTTAGCTGCAAAAAAACATAACAAGAAGATATGAAGTTGAAGAAAATAAAAAAGGCTACAAATTCAATAGCTATTATGCTATTAGCTCACCATAACTACATTTGTTTCTACAGGCACATCAAAAACCTTCGGAACAATGAGTTCCCCATCGCTACCCTCTTCCTCTTCTTCAATAATTTCTTCAGAGTGTATGGAGACCATACTGCCGATATTTGAGTCACAATCATCATCAATTTCACACTCATTTCCATACTCGACTGTTTCATCAATATACTCGAAAATTTCTTCGTCTGGAGGCGGTATATGTATGTCTATGGTCCTGTCTATCCTGGCTCGCGAAGGCTGCACGTCCTCCATTCTGACCAGAGCCACATTCTCCAAGTCTTCATGTTCCAAGGCTGAAGACATGATGATATTTACGTCTTAAATCATTCGGTGTTCACAGTTTTCCATTTCTTTCACGTAGCGATAAACTTATTTTCTGGGTAGTATATACTGTTAAATAATAGTTATTTTTAAGCTTCTCCTCTATTAAATAGATATTTTTAATTTACAAAACAAATCAACTTAGAACGAATGACAATTGACAATATTTGTCTATGATGTTTTTGTTTTTCTGATTTTGACATTGACAGTAGGACACAGATTATGTAACGCTTGTCTATGAAAATCTGCTTGTGTCTCCTTGAATTTTCGGAAGGGAATAGAGTGGGGTTGTGGGTTTTCGTTAATGGGTTTGTTCCCTGAGTCCAAACAATTGGCAAACGGACTATAAATACGAGGGTAACAGTGCGTTGTATTCCACGCGCGCCTCAAAGAGTGTCAGTACAATGACGTGACGGGGCCCTCCTTGTAAGGCCAAAGACAAGCCGGGGTCGTGGTACTAGCGAATTACCGTGACTAAGAAATGTAAAGGGCTATTGAAAGATACCGAGGATTTTAGGCAGTACAAGTCCGATAGTCATTTTATGATTATGCCACGCTAAAAAAAAAAACAAAATTGGTGGGGGCGAGTGGCTAGTTTGCCGCCAAGAACCATCGCTAATACAGTGCAGGGTTCTAATGCTGTACCGATTTTTATTTTAGCATACAAAGCACTATTGAGTGATTAAAAAACGGTCAGGCTAACGGCAAAACGACATGCCCAGTGGCAGGATATCGAATGAAACGCCAAGGACAGCCCCGGCCAGTTTATCGCTAAACTAACTCAAAATTCTAAAAATACTAATTTTATGTAAATATCTAGTTACCAAGAATTGACAGACCTTTAAGGTCATAGGTCCCGGAATAATGTGACTTGGAGGATCTGCCTGCTTGCCGTAAATTACTTCCCAATTTGATTTTTATTAGCAACACTATCGAAAGATGTAATAATACAGTCGGCATCAAAAATTCCGATTTTCAATATCGCTGTGCACCGTAACGTAATAATACGTAGGTACAGCGATTTCGAAAATCTGAATGTGGTCAGCAACTTTTGATGCTGACTGTACCTACAGATAGCGCGCGAGTTGAATGCAGTCGGGGTCTGAGTGAAGAGCTCCCCGCTACCCGCACGCCCCCACGCGCCTGCAGTGTAGTACTTTGCCATCCTTGTCAACAGCACTACCGCATTCCTAAGCTCTGCATTCAACTCGCGCGCTTAGTGTACAGAATGTGATTTTTTTCCCAAAATCAGCAGTTTCGATTCCCTGTCTGTAAACCACAGACTTACTGTAAACTATTTTAGTCGAGGGCTTGGTGTGGTGGTGTGTGTGGCCCCTATTATATTATAGTCTTAGAATAATAACTAAAGCATAGAAGGAAAGCAAAAAAATGAATTCTGTAACTACTTTTGTATTCGTTCTATCTTATGGCACGAAAAAGGATGTGTGAAAGAGATAAATGATTAACTCTTTGTTTTATTTTTTTGGCATGTCACAAGATGAACTGTCATTTGGTTATATTGGTTCTATTTCAACCCGGCCAAATTTGATAGTACTTTGCTTCCGTAGAAAGAGAAGGGTATAGAACGCTTGATAGTTCCTTCTCTTTCCCTCAAGAAAGAAAAATAAAATCGACAAATCGCATAAGAAGAAAAAGGACAGAGCATAGTTATCTCCATCTCTCAGCGCGTAGCCGGTTTTTTCAAGGCCCGTCACTCCTATTAGCGAAACAAGTTGGCCAAGTAGGGCGTATTTAGGGATACCAGATTCAGGCATTACATTTTCCGGGCAATTAGGTCTGTAACTCTGTACGATAATTTATTAAAATCGATTATTATTTTTAATATTTATGATTATTTTTAGCAAACTTTCTACATGTTATACTAATGTACAGGAATTTTAAATTCGAGATATTAAAACAACTTAGTAGGGGACTTTAGCCCTTTCTTGATGTATTTTTTTTGTGTATTTATTTTTGGTCAAGTGTGAGAAGTCCGCAAAAAAGTTCTAGGATTTTTATTTCATTAAATGAGTATCTCTTTTTGTTATTGTTAGCTAAGTTCATAAAATGTATAATAACAAAATTTTAGTATTACGGAAACTGCAGTTTTACTTAACACCTGGATTTATATGCATATCAAATAGCAGTTTGTGTTAAAAATAAAATTAAGAGAAGGAAGTTATCAAGCCATGTAGGTTTTTTTATCAATATCAAGAAAGAAAAACAAATTGACAAAACGTACACGACGTTGACGTTTATCATTCATCATTTTTTATCATTTTTTACCTTAAGACCTATTGTACCATATTTCATGCAAATAAAGATTATGATTATGATTATGATTATGATTATGATTATGGCACTAACAATACGTAGTCTGTGTGGCATTTAACGATATTTTCACGAAAGAGAAAGAGAAGAAAAAATATTTAAAGTAACAATCGGCGTTATTTTGTTCTTTTCTCTAATCTCTATATTTAAAATGGTGCGGTGCAGTGTAATTGACTGCAAAAGTGATAGTGAGAGAAAAGAACCAGGATTATCGTTCCATAAGTAGGTACATCTTTGTGTGTGGCTCATAAAAAATGTACTATATTAAATCTAGCACTGCGAATTTCAACTCTAGGCCGGGTTTTATGAGATACTTTTTGGAAAATCTAAATACTTACCGTGTTATCTCATTTGATTTTAGGTTCTCAAAGTTTAGTCCAATAAGGTACGATTACAGTTCATATTTGCACACAAACTTATCTCCGTCGGCATCCCGCGACACGTAGCGACGTGTCCCGTATGTTGCATGCGAATATGAACTGTAATTAGACAGATTAAAGGGAAAAAGTCAAATGCAATGATGTTTTCCTTCACCGAAAGGACAAGGAAATCTGATAAACAGGTTATTCTTTTGACATAATTATTATTTTGACCACATCGACTATTAACGATCACACGTGATAATAAATAATAATTTACCCGCGAGTCGGGTAAAAGTTTGCAGTATGACAACACTCCCCATTTTTTTTTCATTCGTGACGTCAGCATTCTCTATCTCATGTGGCTACGCCAAGTGCTTATCTATAGGGTCCTTTATCTAAGTTTGCTTCAAAGCCTGACAGTTCATTCATTGAACTACTTGCCTTGTTCGCGTGTTCATTGTTTATGTTGTTTGTGTAATCTGGATATGTTTTTGCGATATTTTACTGTTAGATTGCACGAATTCTTTTTTTTAACTACAAATAGTGAGTGTGTGGACGCTGTGGAGCAATGTCTTGTGTCAGCAATGTGCAGTTGGGGGCTGCAAGTCCCATTCATCACGCAAAGAAAATAAACAAGAAATATTGACCTTCCATCGGTAAGATTTTGCTCATTTTTTTGTTAAATGTGAACTGATAACAAAATTTAAATACATAGCAATTGATGCTGAATCACTTTGCAGTGGAAACCGGACGTAATATCTATTCCAATAGAAGTTATTAGCGAATATTCGGAAACTGTTTTGAGGTTATCTTGATCATACATAGTGACGTAAAAACGTTGTCGATACTTTTACAGATTTCCTAAAGAAAATGTGAAAAAAAATGAATGGTCAAATTGTATTGATAGACGAAATTGGACTCCAAAAAAGCACAGTCACATATGCTCCAAACATTTTACTTTAAATTCATTTGTATGTAATGAAATTGTATATGTATTTATTTTATTTGTACTACTACAGGCCAATCAATCTAGGCGTTTGTGGACTATGAAAAAGCCTTCAATTCAATCGAAACCTGGGCAGTATTGCAGTCCCTCCAACGATGTCATATCGACAAATGCTCATGAGCTCCCTGAGCCCGCTTACAGACGCGCTCATCAACATGGCAACCAACATGGCGCTCTATTCCCGAGGATCCCTAAAGACAATATATTGCTGAAATAATTCCTCCAAGAGAGGTTTAAACACCTCTTTTGTTTTCTTTTTTATTCATACAAGGCTGGCATAAATATAAAAAAATAATAACGCAGATGTTTCTTAATAATGATACAAAACAGTTCTTAATAACTATCTAAATACTTTGTTATTTTTAAGTTTTTAGTGGGTCGGTTTGTATTTTATTTATGGCGTGCAAACAATAAAGTATCCATCCATCTATTTGTCTTTCATTAAACATTATTATTTTCCATTTTGTAAGTCTAAAATCCAAATAAATATGAGAAAGTAATTTGAAGCAAGAGTTGCTGAAAACATTCTTAAAACCGAAGTCTCCCACATTGTTCCCATCAATCACTGTATAGCAATTAAATACATTCGGGGGTAGCCGGGTCAGGTTTAATACTTAGATACATACAAATCTGTAGGGAACCAAAGAGGACTTTAGTGATAACGATGACGAACTATCATCTAGTTCGTACCTAAGTACGAACTAAATAGTTCGTCATCAATCATCGGTCGTTTTTTGGAGTTCGTCCATAATAACTACTTATTTTTATTAATAAAATACTGTTTCATTTTGAACGAACTTCCAAAAAAACGATTTAGATGTCATAATTATGTATAAATTGTAATTTTATCCGCCTACCTGGATATTACAATAAATGCATCAAAAATACATTCACACATGCATTGTAAATTCTATCGATGTTGAAATTTAGTAGGTCACATCACTAGTCTGAACAGAATGAGTGACAACCAACGAAATTTCGAAACGTATTCTGTATAGGTGTCCTTCTCTAACATAAAAGCGGCTCCATAAGTCAAAATGAAGCAAGTATATTGAGTTTAGTTGCTATTTTAGCCCTCCTTCTATGCTTTAGTTATTATTCTAAAGGTGCGTACGGATAGCGCGTTCCTGTGTTACGCGTAGTTGGGAAACACTGTCCACGCGTACATTGGATACGCGTACAGCTCCTGTACGGACCGCCGCGAACCTGTACGCGAGGTCAATCGATCCAGAGCGCTCCGCGAGCCCCAGTCATTTGCCATGACTCCGACAAACTTAGCGGTTGCGTGCACCACCACTGCTGCGGCGTTAGTCATTATTCAACACATTTTAAATAAAAAAAAAAGAGAAACAAACGGAAACCTAGATGGTGGATGAAAAAATTGTTTCGTGAAAGATTACAGTGTGGAAATAGGCTAATGGAAGATATAAATTATGAAGAAAGTGGGGACAAAAATTTTGTGAGAATGAGTTTGCAAGATTTTGACATAATTCTTGAAAAGGTTGAACCTGAAATAAAAAAAATTAAATAAAGTTAAAGTAAAAAATGAAATAAAGTTGAATCAATCTAATAATATTTTCATTATTGAAACTCGAAGAACACGCGTGTTTATTCATTTTGCCGTCCAAATATAGCGTAGCCGGCCGCGTGCGTCCTCTTTGACGCGCGACCAAAAACCGACTTAAGGTGCGTACGGATTGCGCGTACCCTGGTACGCGTACTCAGTTTACGCGTATCCGGAACGCCTAGTCCATACCTGCAGCTACGCGTTCACTCTTGGGGTACGCGTACCGCGCGAGCCAACTCGCAGCGC
Source organism: Agrotis ipsilon (assembly GCA_028554685.1). Classification (NCBI taxonomy): domain Eukaryota; kingdom Metazoa; phylum Arthropoda; class Insecta; order Lepidoptera; family Noctuidae; genus Agrotis; species Agrotis ipsilon. Next base: position 8,898,497 of record CM052979.1, read on the forward strand.
GAGCCACCGTCAGTCGGTTTTTGGTCGCGCGTCAAAGAGGACGAACGCGGCCGACTACGCTATATTTGGACGGCAAAATGAATAAACACGCGTGTTCTTCGAGTTTCAATAATGAAAATATTAGGGCTCGCGGAGCGCTCTGGATCGATTGACCTCGCGTACAGGTTCGCGGCGGTCCGTACAGGAGCTGTACGCGTATCCAATGTACGCGTGGACAGTATTTCCCAACTACGCGTAACACAGGAACGCGCTATCCGTACGCACCTTGACGGTGGCTCGCGCTGCGAGTCAGCTCGCGCGGTACGCGTACCCCAAGAGTGAACGCGTAGCTGCAGGTATGGACTAGGCGTTCCGGATACGCGTAAACTGAGTACGCGTACCAGGGTACGCGCAATCCGTACGCACCTTAAGATTATAGTACTCTGTGGTGTGGCCCCACGAGTTATAGAACGTTGACGTCATGAATGGTGGGGTGTTGTCACACTGAAAACTTTTACCCGATAAGCGGGTAGGCACATTATTCTTCTGCAGTCGTAGAAGAAAGAAATCGCAGTAACTTGAGTTACACAGCCATATAATGTTACTGTTTTCATTTACTGCGGCAGTATTAGAACGCGCGATTGTAAGGTCGATATGGGTAATATGAGAAAAGGATTACCTGATGTTTATCATACCTATTTAACCTGTTTATGTGCATTACGATGTGGTATTACCCCACCCCATCGATGTTATATCCCAGCAAATAGTTTATTTTTTCTATTTAATTATAGGTTCGCGTTTGATAAAAAAACGACAAGGTTGAAAAAAAAATGATTTGTTTAGTATCATTTTTATTAACCGTTGATTAAGACCATGAATGACCATATGAATGTTGTGAAGTTTTTGCACCCAGGGACAGAATCACTCTTTGCAAAAAACTGGTGATGCATAGTTAAAATATACTTAATTAAAATTTATTCCATATGTTTAACTACTTAATTCCAAATAATTCAAAATAGATTATGCATAGTGAAAAACAGGTACCGTAATACTAAATAAATGCAGTTTAAGAAGTAGGCTAACAAAAATAAATAAAGAAATACTCATGTACTTATCACATAATGAAATGGTAATCCTGAAACTTTAGAAATTTTCATACCTCTTTCAGTACCGCAATTTTTTGTTATAGGTATGCTCACCCGTCTTAGCTAAAACGGTTATGTCACAGATTACTTTGATTATTATAATCAAAGACAGATTAATATGGTTTTGTCCAGTTTTACCATGTATTCAATTATTAATTGTAATTTAATATAAAACAAAATATAAATCAAGGTCAGCGATTTCGCGAAATTTTTAACATGAAGAAAGAGCTAAAGTCTCTTATCAAAGTTTTATTAAATCTGTTACAGATTCTAATTCCTGTAACCTTCTTGTACGCTTTAGATTTGTTTTTCTGTCTTGAGGGAAAGAGATGGACGTTATCAAGCCATCTACGGTTTTCTCTATCCACGACCTTCACACATTTTTTCTATCACATTTAAAGCTTTTTTGATAACTTTCTGCCAGTCTTTCTGGGCCTGTATCTTCTTTGCACTAATTCTGTTGTTCTGTCTCAATAAGATCATATTGTCTCGTTGTTGTTGTTCTTCAAAATTTCTTGGAGGTAGTCTTCGAGTCTTTCTTGTACGACGAGTAGTAGCTTGTACAGTAGACTGCCTGAGCTTTAGCTGAAGATCTCGGATATAAACTTTAGGTGTTGGTCTTGTTGGGTAGAGCAGGCTCGACTCTACAACAAATATCTATATATATAAAAATGAAACCCGTTTTTCGTTGTCACGACATAACAAGAAAACGGCTTGACCGATTCGTTCGATTTTTTTGTTGTGTTTGTGACCATCGGGACCGGGTTTTAGACCGGGTCCTCCACCCGTGCGAAGCCGGGACGGGCCGCTAGTAAGTAATAAAAATTAATAAATTATCAATAACTAGCTGTGTGCCCCGTGGTATCACTTCCGCTACTCGCTCCCATTCCTCTTAGCCTGCTTCGAAAAATGGACTATCCAACACAAAAACAATCGGACCAGTACTTCCCGATATTAGCGCATTCAGCCAAACCTACTCTCTTAATTGCTTATATTACTCAGGACCAAGTTGATGGTAAGCCCCCTGAGCAATTATCAACTGGTGAAAGAATTTTTCAAATCGGGCCAGTAGTTTTTGAGTTTATTAATTACAAACATACAGACAAAAATACAAATCTTTCCTCTTTATAATATTAGTGTAGATAAACTTACTTGCAGCTTCTTCCTGTCTAAACATAAGAGGCGGAGAAGAGATACCCCAAAAGTGTGATGATGTTAGGGAATTCGTTGTTAGAGATTTAGTTGGGACAGCATTATTCTCAACATCTTGCGCAATGTTCACCAGCTGTAAGAGAAAAAAAAAGTAATAACTGGCTGATTAAAATTTTGACAGCTTGGCGTAGATTGGTAGGCTAGCGTCTGTACATTTGCGTCGGACGAGTTGGGAAAGAAACGAAATAGAGCATGAGTCGAGCTAATAAAAATGACGAGATGCACAAGGTGACGTATTAGTGAATGTGACGAAATAGGGATAGAGACGAAATAGCTAATGAGACGAGTTGTCAGCGTAACCGAGCAACTGCTGCACAGCGTGTTGAGGGCATCGATATTTTGTTTCATCGCAACGACGATGTATTAATAAACTCCTAATAACAGGCGACAGATGTCTGACAACACATTAGGCAAAAAAGTCTTATATCCGTCTTATTTCGACCACTCTTGTGATCCGTAAACATACCTTGAGACAGAACAGACCTTGAGTTAGCCAATCACAACGCAGTACCCCGTCCCCCTCGCTTACGTAGTACCTCAGCCAGTTGACAGAATAGTTTTTGTTCCTTAGATCGTGCATGCGGAGTCTAGTAATATACCGTCGTTGTTTCATCGCTTCCAGATCGCAACGACGCTAAAAAAGTTTCACTTCAAAAAATGTGACCAACCTCCTCCCTTTCATTGACAGGAGACAACGTTGGTAACGGTTCAGGATAATAAGGACGATGAAGGTCCACCCAATCTGCAGTCATATCAGGGCCAGCTGTATAAGGGACACCAGTAAAACATTCACCATGCAGTGTCTGAGTAATCGTCCTTTTCTCTGTATCTTCATGCCTAAAAAAAGTCACTTACAAAGTTTGCAGTTTGGCATACAAGGGCAAATATTCCAAAACAAACTTACTGCTACATTATATGCAATCAATATTTTAAATTGGAAAGGACGTTCTTACAAACCGCACTTTTACGTATTAAGCAACCGCTCCAAATATTGTTAGGCTTAGTTCAAGGACACGCGACGCGTTGAGCGGGGCGGACTAGCACCTCACGTCTCTATGAACGCTCTTTACATCGCCGTTCGTTTGTGTTTCTGGCCCGCTTCATGACGAGGCCTTACGTCGACGCGTTGCTAGAACGTTCCAGAGGGTATGTGTTTTGGGACGGTTCCAAAATCTTCCACTTTGTAACTAAGTAGAAGCCCAAAGGTGTCTCTAGAACATTGTAGACTATTTCGGCGATGTTCTAAAAATTACTATCACTGGTCGAGGTATAATTAAAAGCGGGTCGGCGACAAGACAATCCGCGTTTTGATTAAGAACTAAGTGTCATTTCGAATTAAATTGTAATTACTAGAGAAGTAATGTTTAAATAAATAAGGGCGCTTTCAAGGACACGCAGTGCGTCCAGCGGGACGGATTTCGACACCAATTATTGCTAGCCGCTTCTACGACAAAGCTCTTTACAACGCTGTATGGGTGTTTCGGGCGGTCCGTTTCGCGCACCGCGCCTCTTGACGCCTCGCGCGTCCTTATACGAACCTATGTAAGTGTTTTGAGTTAATAAAAGGCATTTGGTTAATTAATTGGTTTAAATTATTAATATTTATATATTAAATACATATATACAGGGTGAATTTTTCAACTGGGCGTGGATGGCTACTTTCGAAACTATGAGGAATATCAAAAAACGTTGAAAGGAGTCTCGAGGCCGATTTTGACGAAAACTAAAATTGCATCATTGGATTTTAGAAAAATCAAAAATCCTGGCCAGGAATCGAACCCGCTGATTGTGGAAAAAAAATCACACCCTGTATTATTACACCGTTCGATAGTGTTGCTAATAAGGATCAAATTCTGGGAAGTAATCATATACGGCAAACTTAAGGAAAACGTATAATTACAAAAAAACTGATTAATCTTCAAGGCAAAGACTGTATTTGAAACATAAGTTACCGTTTCTTCTTTAAAAATAATGCTATTTTTAGTTCAACTCAATAATGTCGTATTGCTAAGTACAGTGGAATTGTTGAGACGTCAAATCCAGTGAGACATTGAAAACAATGAAATTTTATATTTCGAATAAATTATGGCTCAGTAGATGTAAAGTAACATGGGAAAATAGCAATTTCATAAAAATCAGCCATTTCCTTAAGTTCGCCGTATATGGTTACTTCCCAGAATTTGATCCTTATTAGCAACACTATCGAACGGTGTAATAATACAGGGTGTGATTTTTTTTTCCAAAATCAGCGGGTTCGATTCCTGGCCAGGATTTTTGATTTTTCTAAAATCCAATGATGCAGTTTTAGTTTTCGTCAAAATCGGCCTAGAGACTCCTTTCAACGTTTTTCGATATTCCTCATAGTTTCGAAAGTAGCCATCCACGCCCAGTTGAAAAATTCACCCTGTATACCCAGTTCCCGTTCATAAAAATAAGCTTGCTCACAGTTGCTTGTAGGAATATAAATAATGCATTTATATTTATAAGGTTTGTTTTAGATAAACGCAACATAAGCTTGAGTAAAGTTTAATTTCGCTCTACAGATGTCAGCCTCACATTTTAAAAGCAGTCTTCATTTATAAGAGATATTCGAGTTGCCATAACCAATGTAAAAGTCAGATATTGTAAAATTTCCAGATTCCTTTTTCAAAACAAAAAGCCCGCTGTTCACAGTGGGCCAGCGTGTACAGACCTACTTGGCGATATGTTGGTAGTTGGCGGCAGTATTGGCCAGCCAACCGAATGATGTCGGTTTTTCGTGCACCAATCAAAGGATTTGGCGTGCTTCGCAAACAGTGTTCACAGGTTGGCCCAATGTGTAAACAGCGACATTGGAATTCATTATTTTGGCCCAACATGTTGGCCCAATGTGTTGAGCGGCCATAACACTTTTCATGAAGCCCATTTTTCTAAATGTGTGAGTGAGAGTCACGAACACTTTTAAATATAATTCCTTGGCCTTTTTATTTTCTGGCTTCAATTCTCAGTAGCCTACTAGTAATCTGGAAATTTTATAATCTAAGGTAAAAATCTACTCGGACCTAACATCATCAGGATGATTCCACTCATGTACAGGGAAGTAAATTTGCATTAAAGCCTCGTAGATCTCAACATCTATAGGCATGAAGAGACAGAAGATGATGCGTTCCATCTCCGGATTCTGTTCTAGAAACTTCCTTGCGGTCTTGAGAGCGATGTGGGCGGCCAGACGGTTAGGGAAGCCGTATATGCCAGTGGAAATGCATGGGAACGCTATGGATGTCAACTTATGGGTCTTGTGGAAAGCAAGGGAATTCTCATAGCATTTGGCAAGTTGTTCTGCATTCCCATCTTGGGGTCCCACTGTGTGTATTACGTCTGTAATAAGAAATAAAAAACATATATAAGCTAGTGCGAGTCAGACTTCCATACGAAGGATTATTGTCTGAAAGCCCCCCTTTTTTTACGTGGTAAAATCATCCTATGAGTCCTCCCGCCCAAAGCGGGACAGGAGGGACTGTCAGACTTGTACTGACTAAAATACACGGTGATGCTTCAATAGCCCTTTACATACCAGGGCAACGGTTACCAGGTGAGACAATCCCGTGACCCCGGCCGGCTGTGAAAGCCCCCTTAAATTTATATTATTATGGTTTTGAGTATTTGTTGTTGTAGCAGCAAGAGAAATTCATCATCAATGCAAAATTTCAACTATCTAACTATCCCAGGCCCTACAGACTGACAGCACACGACAATCGTTATCCCTCAGGAGTCACTGATACATTTTCAACTTTATACCCTAGCGCACAAAGTTGAAAATCGATTAAAAACTGCTTAGCGATAACAATTGTCGTCTGCTGTTTAGTTAAGGCCCCAGTTCACGAAATACTTCCTGGTGACAGACGGGCGGATAGCTGAGTCTTAGTATTTTTTTTTTGCGTGGTAAAATCATCAAGTGAGTCCTCCCACCCCGGGCAGGGCGGGAGACTTGTACTGACTAAAATCCACGGTGTCCTTCAATAGCCCTTTATGTTCCGGGGTCACGATGATGGAAATAAGTCCCGCGACCCTGGCAGGCTTTGGCCCTCTGTGAGGGGGCCCCGTCAGAGTCTTAGTAATAGGGTCTTGTTTTACCCTTTGGGTACGGAACCCTAAAAAGGGTGAAAGAAATGAGAAAATCAATCAGTAACATGTACTGTCAAATCTTTGAAAACAATGGGGAGGCCGGTTAAAGCTAATTGTAGATGGCGCCACCATAGCTTAGTCTAATCGACCAATGACGTAGTACTATTTTGAAGTACCTTTAAGATTTGTACTGATTTGAACCAATCATGATGCTTGAAACAAGCCATCCCCATTGCGTCATAGTCTACCAACTTTAGGTCAACATGGTAGATTACAACCCACTATCTAGCATTATAGGCAGATTTTGCGCACATTTTGAAAGTTATCAAAGATATAATAATTTATATTCTTTCAAACACCTCATTATTGTTATCAGGCATACATATTTTTACGATTCAAATCTCATAAAACATCTGCAAAGCTAATACCTATCCAAGAGTTATTAATATTGAAAAACCCTGAATTTAATGTTATTTACATTAAATTTTTTCCTTCACTGAGTTTAAAATAAAGGTTATCATTATCAATTTGGTACTGATTACAAATGTCTAAATAAGCTTAAATAATATTGTGGTCTGCCCACACCACAGAATACCTAACAGTACTACGACCACACACAGACCAAGAAGGAGATGGCGGTATAAACTATATGACTTCCTTGGGAATTGGAAGAATCTAGTGCACAACTGTAACTATTGGAAGGGATGGAGGCAAGTCTTTGGGGTGGGACAATAAAGGCTAAATTATAAAAAAACTTACATGTAGCGGGCAGGTTATAACCGCATGTAATCTTGGCTTCCCCCGTTGGGCATCCCTTGAGCGTGTTACATTCGTCCTATGGGAATAGAGTTTATGTCATAAGTTTCCACAAAAGTAAATAAAACTATACTTATTTATGCACCTACTTGCTTATGAAAGACATTTTAAAATTAAAAACATTATTAGTTTTAATATAACTGATGAATAGATTGCAGAAAAAAAGAAAGAAAAGAGAGTGGGTCTTTGTGTATGTGAGTTTCCACGTTTGTAACTGCACCTACGACACAGGAGATATTCCGAAAGTAGGGTAACTTTTTTTTTATTGCCAATATGCAGGTAGCCTGTATTTTTAAAGTCTTATTTTACCTTTGCAAACCGCTTTCAACCGGACCTATTGGAAGTCTATGGCGACGCCATTGTTAGGCAGTAGACGTCTTATGGCTGATTATGATAACAATGATCTTAGGCTTTGGGTAAGAAACCCTAAATAGAACAAACGGTTTACCTGCAACAGTGGTCCAGCTGCTCGGTGTATGGCTCCATCAACGCCACCTCCAGCCCTCAACATGGCATTAGCAGCGTTCACAATAGCACTGACCTGGAAATATAAATGGATGGAATAGGAGAACGCCTTTGCTCAGGAGAGAGACAGAAAAAGCAAAACCTTTGTCATTTCTTTTCATTTTAATTAAATTAATTAAAACATAGCTACTGATATAAATTATACTGCTTTTTTTTCTTTAACAAGTAAAGAGGTTTTTATTCAAAATAATTTTATAAAAACTGCAGCAATGCGTATTGCGTATTATTATTATTATTTTCCTCTATCTTTTAAGATCTCGGGATCATTATTTTGTAGCCATTGTAGATATTTATTAATTTTACAAAATAACCAAAATCATAATGCTTGTCTTGGAATGGCAATGTTACTGGGATTTCCCATTAAAAATTTGCCACTTACACAACACAAAGAATAACAAAAGATTACTGGTGAGTAATGTAAAGGAGTTTATATGTCTTAGTTCACCTCCGGGTTCGTGGGACTTATACCATCACCATGACCCCGGAACATAAGTACAAGTCTGGCAGTCCCTCCCGCCCTGCCCGGGGTGGGAGGACTCATCTGATGATTTTACCATGATTAAAAAAAAAACCTTAGTTCACCTGTTCTAGCAACAAATTAATATTGCGGATTAGGGACATGAAAAGGCCTAATTAGCAAGAATCACAGCAGGATATTATTATGAATTGGGATTAAATTTATTAACAAACCAACTTACCTCCAGTTGGGTTATATCCCCTTTATAAATAGATACTCTCTGAGACAGCTCCTTGTTCTGTTCGGGGTCTATTTTGATCTTCTTAAACTCCGTAAGATCGTCCGCGTTATGTATCCTTTCTTTTTCAATGTGTTTATTCCTTATTACGTAGTTTTTCCAAGGGTCAACCATGTTCACAGTTACTATTGTTTTATTATTATACATACCAGCCTTCTTCCTATCATCTGGGGTCATTTTAAGTAACCTGTACTTCTCAATTTGCCACTTTGGCTCACTCATTTTGATCAGAGAACAATAATAATTGTTATAAATTCCTGTATTTGAACAGGCGAATAAAATTTTATCAAGAACTTTGCGAAAACCGGGTGATAACATTTTCGTAGGGCTGCGCGTTGCATTAGTAAGTTTTCATTTTTGACAGTTTGACTTACGTCTTTTAAGTCGAGTGTTGAAAAAAAATAGTTTTTGAAGAAATCTCTGCTTCCACAAGACGATTTCTTGATATTTTAGATTGTGTTTTTTTGAATTCAGACGATTTACGTTGACGACTTTACAGTAACCGATTAGTTTTTATAAATGCGTCAATCAATCAATGAATATAATAATTATCTTGAATTGATTAGTCGAGTTTTCGTAATCGTGAAAGGGGATTTTTTTTAAGCTGGTAACTCCTTAAAAAAACAGTTGTCAAACTAGGGATGGGCCGAATCGCCTCGAGTTGACTCGGTTACCAATTCGGGTTGCGATTTCACTCTGCAGTTCACTCAGTCTGTCATAAGGTCATACGCACACTAAACCGGCACGGCTCCAACTCAGCACTTACTTGTCATTCAAATTAGAGCCTTAAATCGTGGATCGTATAATATATTTCATAATGTCAATATGAAAAAGCCAACGGCGGGCAGTCAGCGCGCTTACCGCTATCATGCAACTTGAGTCGCAGCCCGCGTGCTGCAAGCGTGCCAACCGCGTGCTTACAGCGCGCTGACTGCGTGTTGACGGCGCGCCCAGTTTCTAGCGAAACAAATACCATACAACAATAATCCATTCACGGTGACAGCTGCTTGCACCTCGCAGACGGCACGGGGACTTCGAGCTTGCACCTCGTGGACAACGCGAAATTAGCACGGAAACGATCTGTCATCTATAATATTTTATTTTCAACTTTATGCGCGGGGTTTTACAGTTGAAAATGTATTACCGACTGCAAGCCCAGGCGCCATTGTAAACTTTTTAAAGTCAACAAAACAAATAACACTTAAATAAATAAATATATAAAAAATAATAAGATAAACTAGCAGCTACATAACTCGCGATTTATCCGAGTCAACTCGTGTTGCAAATATTTTAACTCGATTTGACTCGTTTACGGTCTGACCCGAGTTACTCGAGTTGCCCGTCACTATGTCAAACGGGATTTCTCCACGTAACGTGTGCGTCGGTTTCTAGTGTTTTCTCATCACAATTAATTAAATAATATTATCTCCGCGGCGATGAATGTATAAAAAAATCGCCACATAACTACACTACGTTATTTAGGCGTTAAATATAAAAACCTGGCCAGGTATGTGGTAAAATAATGAGTTACAACTCGTGTTACTTTACGGGTTTACTTTGACACCGGTCTTTGTTACTGATACCACCTTTTTTGCACTAAAATAACTATTTGTATTGCAGTATGAAGACTTTGGGGCTTCTCCTGGTCGCCGCTTTGGCGTTAAGCGGCAGTTTTGCCGTGGATAAGAACAATTTTAAGACCTGCGATCAGTCTGGATTTTGTAAAAGATTACGTGGTTTTAAGCCTGAAAAATCGCAGTATACGCTAAATTTAGACACTGTTATGGTTCATGGGAATGTCCTGTCGGCCGAAGTTAACACTGTGGACACATCAACGCCTCAAAAAACCGTATTGGTAAGTGGAAATTTAATATTTTGATTAATGTCATAAACATCTACAGTTTGCATTGGAGATTGGGTGTCTGCCAAGCTATTTTTGTATTAAACTTCGTAGATGCAGTTAAATTCACCACAATATCAGGAGTTTTCTCCAAACTGAAACATATTTGAAACTGTAACTGAAAATATATATAAGACAGGTCAATGTGATGAACACCGGTTCATGATGATGAAGTCAATCTGATGGAAGAGCATAATAATTTATAATTTCTGGTTTTTAACTTATCATCAGTTCCTGGGTTACATTTAAATTATAATGACTAAATGTGAAGTTTATAGGCCAGAGAACAATAAACAGCATAATTAAAATGCACAATAACTTTTTTATGTCTTTGTGGAGAATATTTATAGCCTTTGTGTTGATTTAATTCATAGTGTTGCCAGTAAAATACTAATTAACCTTTAAGTATGGACGTGGAGTCTCACAGGCTACTCGATGTTTTCGTTTTCTTAGTTTCACCTAATTCCCCCCACTCCCCGCGACTGGGCGGCTCAGTAGCTTTTGTTTTAGTTGTAAAACTCCCAACGACGAAGGAGTTTGTGTCTTCCGATGCATATCATGTAAGTAATGACCATCAAAATATTGACCGACGCCTGTCAGGCTACACGTCCATTGTTGCCCTATGATATATTTTATAAGGGCGATTATGTTTTTTTTTCGATTTTTTGTGCAAAATGTCAGGAAACAGTAAAAACGGTAGTTCTAAATCATAACGACCATCTACGAGTTCTGTTCCGGGGCTTCCCGGAAAAACTTTCCGTGTAGGAGATTCATCTTTCGAACAAGAAGTGTGAGTTGTTGTTAGCTTCGGATCAGTCTGATAATGAAGAGAATATTGAAGATTTTTATGTATTGGAGTCTGAACTGATACAAAATCATGAAAGTGGCAATGATGACGATCGGGCCCCGCGAAAAAACTTAGGATGACTACCCATGTTTGTGTTGGATGCACCAAACCTATGTGCTAATCCTTTGTGCACTGACTGCCAATAAATTTACGTTATTAGACTGTTGTCAATTTTTTATATATTTGTTAACTGAAGTAGGTGTTTTGTGTTTTTGGTTTCTTATGTATTATATTTTGGGAAAAAAAGACTCGTTTTGTTATAGTAATTAGTTTAGCTGTTTTTAACACCTAAAATATAAATTAAGCAGATTTAAACTGAAAAGTGCCATAATTTTTGATTTTGTAATATTTTATAATTCTTGACATGAAAGTTGATTATATAAGCACGTTATTTTATTGCTAAATCGCATAACTTTAATATTCAACAGGTTTTAAAGCGATCTCATATCAAATACCCAAAAAAAAATGTGTGTGCATATAGGAGCCTGTGAGACTCCACGTCCACGGTAGTGTTAAGAAAAAATGACGTCCATACTTAAAGGTTAACAGAGAGATGCAGTAAAACCTATTGTTTTTTTTAATCCTCACAAATCACTTCCAGTAGACCGAGTAGACCAATTGAGGCATAGAGCAGTAACATTAAATGAATTGAACTCTTTAGGAGTTTGTAATTAAACTATGACCGACCTGACTACAAAAAGATAAACATGTGATGAATGCTTGTCTAAAAAAAGTGTAACAGCAAAACAACCCTTATTTATATCAATATAAAATATCGATTTGACTATGACAGTTTTTTTAAACAGGTGTTCAACAGATGTTTATCTTTCTTATGTTTAGACTGTTAGTGTATTAATAATTGTGACATAATTCATTGAAAAAAAAAATTACATGATGAAATTAAGTTGAGTTATTAAAAATGTAATTTCCTTGTCTACTAACTGTCCTTTGTTGAAGATCCTGAATAAATAAATAATCAAAAGACAATAAGATTTTGTTATATTACTTATTCATTCTAGAGGTCTTTGCATTTATTCTTGGATAAGTTCTATTTCCAAAAAATAAAATACAGTTGAATCCGTTTATTATGACATTGAAGGGACGGTCATTCTAAGCGGACGTCATACAAAGCATTTTGTACAAAATAAACAACCTCCTGTTTTTGTCAGTATGTATTTGTTTTAACAGAGAGACAATATAGAACTAAGTCAATAATATTAATTGTTATTACCCACTGAGACTCAAAACAACCATGCATGCGCCGAACATCATCGGGTATCACGTGACGCTTCCGAACACTTGTCGAAGTTGTTGAAAGAATTTTCTATGAAAACCAAACTTCGCTGTGTAATACGTCATAATAAGCGGTTGGTCATTATAAGCGGAGTCATAATAAACGGATTCTACTGTACTCATATTAAGAAGAGCTCATGATGAAGAAGAACTGTTACTATGCTATCAAAAATTAAGTCCTTTAAGAGCATGTAATCAAACAGTTGGCAATGTTGAAAATAGCTGTTAAATATGAATTAATTAATTTGGCGCATTTACTGTATGAAAAAAAGAAATATGGCTTCGTAGTGCACCAAGAAATGGAATATGGAATCCAATCATTTATAATTTATAATAATAATTTGTAATGTACCAAATAGTTTTAGAAAAAAAAAAAAAATGCGAACTTGCCAAATGCCTTTTAAACACCAGGCTTTAAGAGGTCATGGTAGGTATGACCTTTTAAAGCGTGATCATTGTGACCATCTCGTTCCGCTCAGGGAATGAGATGGCACTAGACGACTTGTATGGCTCTGTCTCTTTTCCACAGTCTAAAGACTCACGCTTTAAGGGTATTGCTCCAACCAGCCCGCGAAATTAAAAATTTCTTGCGTTTTTTGCAATTTGCAGGTCAGTGGTAGATTGTATGTTGATTAAAATATTATTCGCGGCGGGAAGACGTATGTAGTTACAGAATTATAATCATCAAAATCATCGATACAACCTCCCATGTTCATCAAGTGTAGGAATTACTTTTTCTGTTTCTTTTTTGGTTCCTACACCTTTATGAACTGAATTTCGCAGGCTGGTTGGAGCATTCCCCTTAAGACGTCCTGTTACAACATTAAATTCAGGGTTTTAATTGCAATTCATATTACTCATTTTAAAAACATACACTTCTTTGTTTTGGCAGTTGTGTAAAAAGACGGTAGATGTCTTTATTTTATGACTGGCCTGTTGGTCTAGCGGTTAGTGACCCTGACTGCTATGCCGGGGGTCGTGGTTTCGATTCCCACCACACAAATGTTTGTATGATGAGCATGATCATTTGTTCTGTGACTGGGTGTAGTTTATCTATAATATTTATGTATTTAGAAATATATAAGTATGGATATCAGTTGTCTAGTACCCATAACACAAGCTCTGCTTAGCTTGGGACTAGATGGCGTTGTGTGATAGTTGTGGAATATTATTATTATTTTGCTCATCTTTTCTTCATTTGTTTTAAACAGTGGCACTATGCTATGAGGCTGTCGGCTCTCGCAGACGGCACCTTCAGGGTTGAGATTGATGAAGCAGATCCTCTGTATCCGAGGTACAGGACACAGCTGGCTTTGAAGGGAGAACCTAAAGCTGATAGGTGAGTCTACATATAATTGCTATATGATTTAAAATTTGTGTTTTTGAAAATAAATGTGTAAATAATAGAAAAATGTATGATCGCAATGATATTATAAGTAAAAAGGTGTAGATACGTTATACGCCCTCAGAAAGTGACGCGCTCAAATGTGGTCAATTGACAAACCTTGACTATATTTGTCTCTTTTTCTCTTGCGATGCCATCCTACTTTAGCGACTAATCGTGATGTAGTGTGTTATTGCAATATTTAGTTATTCATGTGTGCGTTAGTGTGCCGCTTTTGAAGATAGAATGTCGTGTAGTATCATCGTATGATTGTTTGTTTAGCTATAGACCGTTGAATAGTTCTTATTTAGGTTTCAGATTTTATGACGGTACTATCATAAAACCTATTGGTATGTTCTGTCCAATAGTTCAGTATGGTCTAAGTAAATGGAATTGTTTGTAATAGAAGGTGGCACAACATTTTTGCTAGGTCGACAATGGCTTTCTGAACTAGATATCCCAATGATTGGTCATCATCATTTGCCTCGCCTATTCCCACTAGTTGCAGCTGAATATCAGTATTTTACATGGAGTGACTGCTTACCAGACCTCCACAATTCAATAACTCCAATATGATACTCCATGGTAAGACTGGTTGTCAGTCTTATGAGCTTCTGACTAACAATAACGACTGTCAAATAACAGCCGGGAACAATGACTTTACGGGTTTTCCGAGGCACGGTGGAAACTCGCTATGACAGATGGTTACCTTGGTCACCCATCCACAGACCAACCTCGGCAAGCACGGTCTAACCCAGAAGATACGCCTGTGCAGCTATAATTATTTTGCCACAAGCTCCTCAATGAAAATAGAATTAGTGTAATAGCATAAACCTAAATCTATTGGTGTAAGGTTTAAATTCGCCTGTAACTGTATTACTTTTTGTTCTCTTTAAATATAAGTTTTTCTAAAATCAACTTTATTAACAAATGAGTAGAGTTTGTTTTTTGTTGTAACATGCAAAACATGTGTAGTGAATGGAAACATAACTATTTTTCGTTCATTTTGATAAGCCCACTTAGAACATTTCAATCCTTATCAAAACAATTAGTTTAATTATAATTCGAGGGTATTAGTGGGATTTACTAAACGACGATTAGACTCCTAATAACAGGCGACCGATGTCTGTCAACAGATTAGGCAAAAAAGTCTTATATCCGTCTTATTTCGACCACTCCCGTGAGCCGTAAACATACCTTGAGACAGAACAGACCTTCAGTTAGCCAATCACAACGCAGTACCCCGGCCCCCTCGCTTACGTAATACCTCAGCGAGTTGACAGAATAGTTTTTGTTCTTTAGATCGTGCATGCAGATTCTAGTAATATATCGTCGTTGGATTTACTCAATCTATCTATATATATAAAAATGAAACCCGTTTTCCGTTGTCACGACATAACATGAAAACGGCTTGACCGATTCGGATAATTATTTTTTTGTTGTGTTTGTAACCATCGGGACCGGGTTTTAGACCGGGTCATCCACCCGTGCGAAGCCGGGACGGGCCGCTAGTACTTGTTAAAAATCTAAGTTTTATCTCAGAGCCAAAATATTGGCGTAATTGGACATAATTAACACAACAAAATGAAATTGATTTAACGGCACGTTTGGTGCAGTGGCTGAGCAGTTGAACTGCTGCGCTGTGTGTCGCGGGTTCGATCCCCCCACGGAACAAATATTTATATGATCTGCAAGTAGTTGTTCCGGATCTGGGTGTTTGTGTATGTGTGTTTCCATGTTTGTAAATTCCTAGTGTGGGGCAACGAATTAAAAAAAAATAGTGTAGAAATAAGCAGTACCTTTGTATAGTATTAAATTTATCATTTCCTGTATTAATTATTGTATGAAGGAATATAATCAGTTAAATAAAACAACAAGATCATTTTTTGGGGTGGTAAAGTCATCCAATTACTCCTCTCGCCGTATGTGGATCGTGAACGGGACTGTTAAACGTTCTAACTCAAAATCCACCGTCCGTTTCTTTGGTTGCACTATGCATTCCAGGGCCGCGTAGTTATTGTGGTGATAGACATGCCCGTAAAAACTGCTTGCTATGCCTATAGAATTCGCCGCTTAAGTAGTAAAGCGTCAAAACTGGGGCAAATTGAAGGACAGTCCTCCCTTAGTCCCTTACACCCTAGGCCTGATGATTATGCATGAGAAAACACCAGCCGATGCGTAAACAACTTGAATAATAACATTCCCTTAAATAACAAGATTTATTTGAAGTGACATAGACAAAATAAGCTCTTAAATATTCCTTTTTCATTGACGATTTGTTTATGGCTATCACATCGAATTCTATGACGAAGTTTCTGGTGCGTTCGTGTAAACTTCGAACATGCCTACGGTTGCCATCTCTAATATTTGAAAACCAGGACAAGACCCGTGAAAACCCCGGATTTTTGAAACCCGGACAAAGAGGACGAAGTGCTCACGGGGGTTGGGAGGAAGATGAAGTGTGCGTGGACATGAGTCGAACTGCGCGCGGGGGGTAGGAAAACGGTGAACACGTGAGTCGAGCGGCCCAATTTTTGACTTAAAAAAACCCGTACTACAAATGAAACCCCCGGACGCCCTCTAAACTAGGACAAATCCGGAGAAACCCGGACGGATGGCAACCCTAAACACGCCTCTTTATGATGTAAAACAGAATATTAAGACCACATGACATAAAACTTTAACCTTTGTTACAGCATCAAGCTCCTATCCAATGAAAACGGGAAACTAACCCTCGCGAACAGCCAAGGACACAAGGTCATCGTGAAAGCTGACCCCCTGGTCATCGAGTTTGTGAACCTGGAAGGTGAAGTTGCAGTGGTCCTGAACGACAATGGACAGATGGTCGTCGAGCCGCTGAGGGTTAAAAAGGAAAGGATAGATGATGAGGATGGAAACGCTGTGGAAGTCGTGAGTGTGCTTTTGTGTTTGTCTAGCTTACAGCTTCGTTCTAGCCCCTCGTTTACACCAAGAAACAAGTTAAATATTACTATTATTAATACATGTATTTGACAAGTTTTGACATGTCATAAACTTCAGTGTAAACGCAAATGTGTTTTATACTTGTTTATAAATACTTTTTGGCTTCACAGTGTGAACGAAAGAATCTTTGAGATAATGGTTTGAGACACTCTCAATACATGTATAGACAAACAAATTATGTTTTGACAAGTATTCTACAAGTTTTGTATGAAACTAGTATTTAACTTGTTTCTTGGTGTAAACGAGGGGTAGGACGCCCGGAGCGTCGGGTGGTGTGATGCGCGGGAAAATTACATACAGACAAAAAAGAAAATTATGTTTAGTGGCACTAAAACATAAAACTAATTAATACTAATCAAAGTTATAAAAACAGTAATACAATAGAAATAGATGAAATAATGTTTTTTTAAAAACTAACAATTAAATGCCAAAGGGTCTCAGCTCAGGAAGATGGATACACAAAGATTGGCGCTGCGTCTTCTCGAACGAGGCCTAATGATTTAGGTGATTGGTTTTCAATAACTGTTAAAATTATAAGTACTGTAAACGCCCTATGCGTTTAAATGTCGATTGATCGTATAAATGGAAATTCGATTAGGCCCCAAGTGACTAAAATCATAAGCCTAAAAGTTTGTTGCCAATTGATTTTGGTGCCAATTTTTTCGTGTGGCGAAAAACCCGTTTTTTATCGTGGTGAAATCATCAAATGAGTCCTCCATCCACCACAGGCAGGGCGGGGGGGACTGTCAGACTTGTACTGACTAAAATCCACGGTGTCCTTCAATAGCCCTTTATGTTCCGGGGTCACGGTGATGGTATAAGTCCCGCGACCGTGGCGAAAAACAGTGTGCGGAGAGTGATTAAAATCAACTGTGTAAATTAACAGTGCTCGTAATTCTGGAATCATTACGCACGTGAAACACTCGCACTGCTAAACCTTTTCTTTAGAAATGAACAAGAAACATGTTATTATTGTCGACTGGTATATCGGGTGGCTTCGATTTTTACAAAAAGCTTTACGACTAGTGATAAAGCTCGTATTTCAATGCTTTACTGTGAGTGTCAAGTCTGTGTAATGGGTGAATACTATTCTTTCACCGGATTATTACCTCACTCAAGAAACACATTTTAGATGTAGGTCCTTGATGAATCCCGATAACCACTACTTTTTATCACCCCTCTGGTGGACAGTGACACAGTTCATAAGAACAATTTGTCACTGTCCACCATTTGGTTTTTTTACACTAGCAATTTCTATCGTACATAATAAATATATTAATGTCAGTGGTCACAACAAAAATCATGATTCAATAGTAATAAAAATAGTTGATCACACACACTGTCGATGTCGGATAGACACATTTGATTAGGAGCAAGTAATTGGTACGATGTGACGTATTGGAGCGATTCTGACTCTTTTTTGGCAACACCATTATCCAAATATTGTCATGGCTTAGGGATGGTCGCGGGACTTATTTCTATCACCGTGACCCCGGAACGTAAAGGGCTACTGAAGGACACCGAGGTGTCAGTCACAAGTCTGACAGTCCCTCCCGCCCTGCCCGGTGTTGGAGGACTCATTTGATGATTTTACCACGCTAAAAAAAAATGGCTTAGGGATTATATTCGTGATTGTAAAATCTAGAGTCTGCGTGTAGTTTGTTAATGCTGTTTGTAATACTGGTGAAAGTTTATGTTGAATGTCGTTATCGTGTCTGTTTCCACAGGTTAGGTTTCATAGCCACACTTCTGATTATAAAATAGTATGTATCATTGCAAAATGATACCTTAAAACAAACATTTATAATTAGAATTAAAAAACAGGATATTTGTCATGTTTATTATTTGTTTTGAGTTTCCGATATCATCGTTTTTCGATATTCCTCATAGTTTAGAAAGTAGCCATCCACGCCCCGTTGAAAAATTCACCCTGTATAGCAGATTATGGTTCACTCTCTCTTTTAGAGAGAAGGCATGTGTCTCAGCAGTGGGAACATTATAGGCTGATGGTGATGATGATGTTATTCTTCACCACTATCAAAATCAAAACCATTTATACCAAGTAGGGACTAGATGGCGTTGTGTTATTTTATCCGGACTAGCCGCTAACTTATTATTCCAAAGGTGCCCCTAGAATATCAGTATTCCATTTGCATTTCTTGCGAATACGATAAAAAAAAATCGTATGCCATTGAAAAAACTTGAATTAGATTACTTCGTTGGTCTAGTAATCAATCGCGACTGCTGAATTTGACGCAATAAAAAAATGGCCCAATTTTATCTCTAGTGTATCAAGAAAAGACAAAGTTATTTTTATACAAGTGGATTTTTTTTTGGTCCGTGCAATGTTGTAGCATAAAAACTATATTGTTTCTGCTTTTTTTCCCTTGACATTCGTTACTTTTAGTTAGAAGCTCATAAGTCTGACAAACAGGGGCCTTAGTCAAACAGCATACAATTAAAAACTGCTAATCGATAACGAACGAAACAAACGAAAACGATCTGTGAACCTCAATACATTTTAAACTTTACGCGCTGGTGTTTAAAGTTGAAAATGTATTGGTGACTGATGAACGATAATGATTGTCGTTTACTGTCGTATGCTGTTTGACTAAAGCCCCAGTCTTACCATGGGGTATCGTATTGGCCAGTTACTGGGTTGGGGAGGTTCGATAGGCAGTCCATGTAATATATTGGAATTCAGCTGCATCTTGTTCGACTGGAAGCCGACCCTAACATAGCTGGGAAAAGGCTAGACAGATGGTGATTGTTTCTGCATTTTAATTTGATAGAAATATTTCTAGATTCTATCATTTTATCTCTTCATCGGTCGAAACCCTAGCTTGTTAGGTTATGGGGTTATCCCATTAGAATTTTTCTCAGTGGCCACATAGTCTAAATTCATGACTGACAGAAATGGCAATAGGTTCGCTCCCTACTCCCTATATAACTGGAACTAAACTTCTCTACATGAATACGTCAGACTTCACAGTCGACTCGACAAAAAGCTCGCCTCAAAGCTCGTTGGAATGCTCGCTAAAACACCTTCGTTTGTTTTTCTGTAATGTAACATTCACAAGAATGCTCAACTTGTACCTTTAGGTAGGTACAAAACTCAGCCATATTTTTTTTTTTATGTCAATCATAAAAGCTGCAAATAATTTCACGTACGCATTATCTAAACGCATGCACGTGCAAATCGAAGATGTCATTCATCTCCATGTTATCTATATACGTGACTGATAAATGTTTATTTGTTATTTATCTATAATATTTGAACGGTGTGCATTATAAGGAATATCCTATATCTATTGCTTTTTTACCCAAGATATTTTATAAAGAAAGATACGCCATATGTTCATACTGAATGGCGTTCAGATATCGTTGCGTTGTTATTATAGTAATTTAAAACTACGACAGCGATAGATAATGCGGAACGTATAAGATAGAAAGAGATAGCAGATAGCAAAGTGCAACAATTGTTTTACTTTGTCGTCAACAATTTGTGCGTGCTAGTGCGATAACTACCTTTTTTTAACGTGTGGCATGTGGGCAGGGCGGGAGGGATTGTCAGACTTGTTCTGACCAAAATCCAACACCGTGGATTTTTTTTTTCTTCAATAGCCCTTTATGCTCCGGGGTCACGGTAATGATATAAGTCCCGCTACCCCGGCAGGCTTTGGCCCTCAGACAGGGGGCCCCGTTATTTTGCGCCGTGGACCCGGGCATGGTCCATGGTCGGACAGCGAGTTGCCCTACTCTGTATTTGGTTAAGATCACTTGAATCTTAGTATTGACCGCCTTACCTACATACGCAGAATAGCCAAGTCATTGATCTTGACTTATCAGTAATACGTGACTGATAACAAATTGATTTGTTTATAGAATCTTTGTTTCGCTTCCCATCTTACCGAGTGAAATCTCTTTTTAGACTTGGTAAAGAAAGGCAATAATCATCCGCCTAGCCTTTTCTCAAAGAAATTTTGGTAGACTTCTCGATCGGATGACCATTTCGAACCTTATAGGCTATTTTACATAATTCTTACTGTCAGCCTGGATCATCCCACTGCTGGGCAAATGCCTCTCCCCATGACTTACAACTATGTCGATCTAAGGTTAGTGTGAGCCACTGGTTGTTGCCAGTTTTGTCCAGCTCATCCCGCCATCTTGTGCGAGGTCTGCCGCGACGCCGTTTGACTGTGTCACACAGTGGTGTCCAACGACGATATATAACTAGACTCCGCATGCACGATCTAAGGAACAAAAACTATTCCGTCAACTCGTTGAAGTACTAAGTAAGCGAGGGGGACGGGGTACTGCGTTGTGATTGGCTAACTCAAGGTCTGTTCAGTCTCAAGGTATATTTACTGCTTACAGGATTGGTCGAAATAAGACGGATATAAGACTTTTTTGCCCTAATGTGTTGACAGACATCGGTCGCCTGTTATTAGGAGTCCAATAATATATTGTCGTTGGTGGCCCACAGTTCATTGGGCATCCGGCAGAAGTGGCCAGCCCAGTCCCACTTCAGCTTAGCGGCCTTTTTTACATTACTTATCATTAATTTGGTGCTCATAGTAACTTCCGAGGTCGCGAGGCTTACAATGCTTAGAATACCGAGGACCTAGAATGCAAAGAGTAACAGAAGACACAAGGTACTTTTAATCTGCAAAAATCTGCCAGTTATTTCCTCTCCATACAGGGTAGGAGGACACATTTTATGATTTTACAAAGCAATAAAAAATGAGTACTCATAGCAATTCAGGTGACAAAATTATCCAGAAATATAAATAGACACACTGAATCATATTTAAAAAAATATCGTGTTGACTATTTTAAATTAGTTCTAGGCCTATGATTCAGCGTTCAGAACGTACTTAACTACTTATAATTTTAGAACTAGAATAATAAGGAGGAAATGACGTCGTCAATTTGGCAATAAAACTATTTGGCGATACTGTTATAAAATATCTGTCTATCTAACTGATATTATAAAATAGCTGTTGCTAATGAGTGTCCATGGAGTTTCTTGCCCGTTCTTCTCCATAGAGATCTACTTCTTGGAACGGGCATCTACGGTACTTTCACAGTTTTTATGTCGTGTGACTGGGATTGTAGCAACATAACTATTATTGAAATGTTTTATTTATTTAACGTAACTATTTTTGAACAGTTTTTGTCTTTTGACATTTCAAAAGTGCTGTAACTGGCCTACTTGAAATAAATGCTTTTGATTTGATTTGCTAGCGGCTTGCCTGGTATAGGCCGAAAATTACCCCAATAGAACATAAAATCGATATAAAAACTATCCTGTGTTTTAATCTAGGTTATAAACTATCTGTGTACCAAATTTCATCCAAATCCGTTCAGTAGTTTTTGCGTGAAATAGTAACAAACACATTCATAAAATTTCATAATAAAATAGTGAGTTTCGAAACTTTGTCACAGATGTTTGTTACTCGTTCACACAAAAAATACTCGACTGATTTGGATAAAATTTTAGACACAGATAACTTATAACCTGGATTAACATAGAGGTTAAATTTAAACCCGGTATTGCCTACCCGTAGGATAACTTTCAAGTTATACGAGGCAAAGTCGCTGGCAAAAGATAGTAGTAAAATATAACGAATATACATATAATTATCAGGTCACTAGTTCTTCCGTAATTACTAAAGAACTATAATAGGCTTGTTGATTAAGTTAATGAATGCATCGTGACGTCATTTATTTAATCTGTCTTTGTTTACTTATTTCTTAGTATTAAGGTCAACGATCAGTGACATTACATTATATGTAACGTACAAAAATGTGTTATGTAGAGACATCAAGAGAGTTCTTTATACAGCTGGGCGTCTCACGGCTATGCCACATGGAGGGAAAGTACCTTAAATATTGTAGATAGAACATTTTACCAAAAGAAGACATTACTTTAATTTTAAAATCAATTTCAACCGTATTCATAGATTTTTAAATAATTCAATTGGTTGAATCGGAAATCGAACCCGCTACACGAGAAAAAAAAGTCCTGCAGTTTATTATACCGTTCGAAGGGTATCTTAAGGATTATTTTTTGCTAAATAACATAGTGTAAGAAATAAAAGGAAGACCATGAGTTTTACATTTTAGCAGGAATACTGGTTCTTTCTGGGTGAGCTCCTTTCATCTTAGACCTCATCTTAGTCTGTCGGCTAGATAAAGGCCAAGAGTTAACCTAAGTTTAAATGCCATCTTTAGGAGCACCTTTTTTTTTCGTTCCGCGGCTACGGTTTTCTGGTAAGACAGTCCCTCAATCCCGGTAGGCTTTGGCCCTCTAAGGGGGCCCATCATATTGCTGACAGCACTTTGAGGTGCACGTGGAACACGACGCGCCGGCGATCCGGCATCGACAACGCCCATTACTCGCCGTCCGTATGCCCGCAATTTTGTGAGCACCTACGTTTTAAAAATAATCTCCATGGAAAAATTTTAAACTCCAAGCACTTGTAGTTTCCGAGATTTCGATTTGATTTGTGGGTCGCCAAGGAATAAGGGCCCCAGTGTGCTCTTTGGGAAACATCTATCCCTGTAGGTCTTTAGATTCCAGCGCTATAGCCCTTGAATCTAAGATCTTTGTCCAATAAACAAAGTCTTTTTTATTCGCTTAGTCACAATCGGAACTGTTCGGCAGTTAACAGGTCTTTACAGATAAGCATTAATTTATAGTCTACGTGAGGTCAGTCCACCGCAGTCATACGTTTATTTATGCGTTAATATATCATGTTTATTATATGTTATGAGTTAGTAATTATGTATTATCGGTCAGTCGTTATTTTATAGGTATTTAAATGCAGGTTAGTAGGTGGAGTTCGGAAAATATACAACTACTTTAAATGGTCTTACCGTTGTACTAGAAATTACTACGGTATCGTAGGTGTAATGAGAAACTAGTTATGCGCGGGAATCGATCCCGCAATACCCAGCGCAGCGGCTTCCATTTCCTTCCCCCCACTAGGAATTTCGAGGTATTCCACTTAGGGCACCTGGCGCCTGCGAAAAATTTTGACAGGATCCTTATGTCGAATAGATAAGGTAACAGTTGCTCAGGTGCCATTGTCAGCGGGTGCCCTGAGTGGAATACCTCTGAATTTCTCCTGTGTAGTGGGTGCGTTTACAAATATTATTAGATAGATATTAGACCAACATAACTTTTAACAGAAAAATAAAAATAATGCGCTCGGTGACTTAAAGCTTTGATTATTTTGATCAGAGTGTGCGATGACCATCATCGAACTTCAAGACGTATAGCAATGAGTAGTACAATTGTGGACATTCCACCCTTACATACAAAGCCTTTTACCAATTATTTAATGTGAGCACACCTAATGAGTGGAATTCCTTGCATTTCCCGATAGCTATGACCTTGGGGTCTTCAAGTCAAGAGTGAACGGCTTACTTCTAGGCAATCGAGCTTCATCGTCGACCACATCTTCGCTTACCTTCAGGCGAGATATTAGAGGTCGAAGGTCGGCCTATCACCTCCAAATAAGTCGTATAGCCATTTTAATAACATTCTTTATCACCCAACAGCAGGAGGAGGAAGGTACTTGGGGCGAGAACTTCAAGTCTCATCACGACAGCAAGCCACGTGGAAACGAGGCTGTCTCTCTCGACTTCAGCTTCCCTGAGGCAGACAATGTATATGGTAAGTTATTAATTAAATATTTATTGAACAACAAAAGTCCACGCAATGAGCGTAGTATCATCAGCCTATAATGTTCCCACTGCTGGGACACAGGCCTGCTCTCTGAGAGAAGGAGTGGGCATCCAGCACGGGGGCCCAGTGGATGACTCGCCGTACGATAATGGACCATGCCCGGGTCCACGGCGCGTTGTGTTCCACGCGCGACTCAAGGAGCTGTCAGCAATCTGATGGGGCGGGGCTAAGAGGGCCAAAACCTGCAGGGGTCGCGGGACTTTCTCACCTGGTAACCGCGGCCCTGGTACATGAAAGGCTATTGAAGGATCACCGTGGATTTTAGTCAGTACAAATCTGACAGTCCCTCCCGTCCCGCTGGGAGGACTCATAGGATGATCCTCTCTCAGTGACGCCCTAAGCCGAGGTTCGTACCCGACACGGGGGTGCCCTAAGCGTGTGGTCACTTAGTTTAGGTTTTTTTCTTTTAGTTGTAAGCCCCTGGCTGGAGACCAAACCTTAGAGTAATTTAAGACATCCACATAAAAGTCTGGTTAAGCTTCTCACAAACTCTTTTTTTTTATCTTTGTGAAATCATCAAATGAGTCCTCCTACTCCCGCGACTCCGGCAGGCTTTGGCCCTCTGTAGAGGGGCCCCGTCATAATGCTGACACTCTTTGAGGCGCGCGTGGAACACAAGGCGACGTCGACCCGGGCATGGTCCATGGTCGGACAACGAGTTGCCCTTTACTCGCCGCCCGTATACCCCGCGCCTACGGTGGCCGGAGATCGTCTTTTTTTTTAAATCTTTATTTTATGAGAATTTTCGCTAATGCGAATATGACACTCTCGTGTATGCGACGTCCGTCGCCGTGTCTACCACTGTGGCTGGGGAGAAGGGAGGACGCTGTCCTCTCCCACACGCGGCGCGTCTCCTCCTTCCACCTCCTCTAGGTTCACCTACGAGATGCCACTCGAAAAAACAAATCGTGACTGTTCTAATGACATCCGTATTTCCCTTCCACAGGTATACCGGAACACACGGACAAGTTTGCACTCCGAACCACAACATCCGGCGATCCGTACCGTCTGTTCAACCTGGATGTGTTCGAGTATGACCTCGACAGTCGCATGGCCATCTACGGAGCTGTACCCGTCATGTATTCCCACGGGTAAGTGGCTGAGACTCTTCCATCTAGGCATTGATCGACCTGTAAGACTCCGAGATTGCCGGGGTCGCGGGACTAACGAGCTGTCAGACTCGTACTGTATGAAAACGACGGTTTTCCTTCAATAGCCCTGTACGTTCCAAACTCACGGATACGTATTCGGCAGTTTTTTTTTTCACAATACGAATGGGGATTACCATTTGTTTACTTTCCGAGGAACGGAGGAAACTAGCTACGATCGACGATCACCCATCCTAATGCCAACCTCGGCAAGCGTGGCTGTGTGGATAGATAGATAGAATAATTATACTTTATTGTACACAAAAATTCTTACACAACTGTTTTATAAACTACTTACTATACAATAATTCTAAGGTTACAATGGCTGTCTTATCGCTAATAGCGATATTATCTTTCAGACAACTTGTTAATGGATTACGGATTTAAAATAAAAATGTGGAGGTAGTCAGTGGTGCACTAATGTTATTATTTAGCTACTAGCTCATATGTCCTTACATCAGTCTATTTAAATAAACATCAATGCAACTTTTCGTTGTAACTTTATAACTCAAGAACGGGCTTACCTATCCAAAAAAAAAGTTTAAGCTTTGTTCGGACTTTTTAGTAGATTATTTATGTGGAGTTTGCACAAAATCGGTCGAGCAGTTTCTCATTTATCACATATTTTGTAACACGTACCGAAGCAAGGGCGGGCCGCTAGTATTAATCTATTCTTTTGCCCTCTTTCAGTCCAAAACGCAGCGCGGGCATATTCTGGCACAACTCAGCTGAGACGTGGGTGGACGTCGTCAACTACGCTGACAGTACCGTGGTCTCCTCGCTTGTCAACCTCGTCACTGGTGGACAGAAGCGTCGTGTGGACGCTAGGTAAGTAGCAATGGAGTATTTGAATCAAAAAATAAAACTAAATTTAAAAAAATCAATATCGATATATCAAATCTTTTATTTCAGTAGGCCAGTTACAGGCACTTATGAATTGTCAAAAGACAAAAGTAAAATAAATAGTTAAAAATAGTTACAGTGCTACAGTAAAACTGCAAAAGAGTACGTTGACATACAGTTTTTACTTTTTTCTGACGTCACACGCCCCCAATCTCGAATTTTGATGCGTTATATCTTTTTAAACTTATTGAAAATCTATATAGGACGCCTATTGTTCAACCGTGGACGTCCTACGGCTAATAGGATGATTATGCGAAACGAATATTGAAATGTATTGAAAAGAGAAAGCACATAAAGGATTATGCCCTCGTGCCTGTTAGATTAGAGCCCGAGCGTTATCGAAGGCTCTAAATCAGGCACTCTGTACAATAATAAATTACTTTTTGCTCGATGCAATAATCTACCATTCTATGCAATTTTCAACAGCAAAGACTAAAAAAAAAACGTTTTTCTTTTATTATTCAGATTCATGAGCGAGTCCGGTATCATCGATGTATTTGTATTCCTGGGTGAGAAGCCCGCTGATTTGTTCCGCCAGTACACCGCTCTCACTGGGACCGCGCCCTTACCTCCTGTAAGTATGACTCTTTATTGGTATGGTTAGATTTCTGTACAAAACATTAAATGTAAGGAGGTATAACCACGGCCAAAAGTTAGCGGAGAGCGATTCACCAATCACATGGCTTGAGTAGAGAAGAGATGAGATGTGGATTTCAAGCCATGTGATTGGTTAATCGCTCTCCGCTTTACTCCGCCCCGCGTCAGTCTAACCGCAGCCTTATAATCTTCGCTAGAAGTTACATTAAGGCGCTCCCTCACCGCGAGCATTCACCTGTAATGTAACATAGAGGTGCGCAATTTTATGCTCTATCGCGATCGATCACGATAGAGCATAAAATTATTAATTAGAGCATAATATTACGTTACATGTGAATGCTCGCGATGAGGGAGCGCCCTTATAAACGTTTGTCTATAACATAACTAATTACCAAATTCCTCGTCCAGAAATTCTCCCTAGCGTACCACCAGTGTCGCTGGAACTACGTGGACGAGGCGGACGTGCGCGGAGTGGACGACAACTTCGACGTGCACGACATACCTGCCGACGTCATCTGGCTGGACATCGAGTACACCGACAGGAAGAAGTTAGTATTCACACTCAAACAATTTTAAAATAAACGTTGTGCCACTAGGAATTTCTCCTGTGTCGTGGGTGCGTTTACAAACATATAAACTCACATACACAAACGCCCAGACCCGGAACAACTACTTGTTGTACAAATAGATCACAATTGAAGAATATCTATTTCTCATTCAATTTTAAATCCAATTATTTTTTAAACACAACAACATTTCAGCGACCACGGCTCTACCTTGACAGTATTTTTAAAGTCAGCTTCAGGGAAAACTCATACCCTTTGGCAGAGTTGTCAAAGTGGAGGGAGATTTCTCTGAAGCTAACCGTACTTATGCATTCCTGGGTTTCTATTAGAATATTTTTCTGCTTTCGTTCTTTTTAAACCCCTTTTGTCTAATTGTCCTACGTATAACACCCGGTCTCATAAAGCTGAAGGGATTTTGCTTGAGCACAGTTTTTGAAATCTATGTAACAACCAGTTAGATTTAAAACTTTTTTTGCAGCCCATAATTTAACATTGAGATCCGAACTTTAGAAGCTGCCAAAAAGAAAACAAGCAAATCAAACCATAGCTAAGTGATGGTTAAATTGAGCTGACTTACACTAGGACACTAACGGGAAATGCCGTTAATTATCGCGTTTATGGACGTTTATATGAACATTTACACTAATATCGCCAAAATCAACAGGAATTGCTGTTGGCTGGCATTAGAGAAATACAAAAAAATCAAACCATAGCAAAGTGATAATTATGACCAAGTTGGCCAAAAGGAGAGGCGTTAAGTTAGTTCGACGACACTGTTTTCGCAGTGGCTGACCGGTCGACTGTTGTGCAGCGTGTCGCGGGTTCGATCCCCGCACGGAAAAAATATTTGTATGATCTGCAAGTATTTGTTCTGGGTTTGACTGTTTGTGTATGTGAGATTCTATGCTTGAAAACGCACACACACAAACGTTTAAAAAATGATAAACCATAGCAAAGTGATCAGTAAAACCTTAAATCTTTTTCTACACAGGTATTTCACCTGGGATGCCCTAAAGTTCCCCAACCCATCTGAGATGGTCGCCAACCTCACGGCCAAGGGAAGGAAACTGGTCACCATCATCGACCCTCACATCAAGAGGGAGGCCGGATACTTCCTGCACGAGGACGCCACGGAACTAGGATACTACGTTAAGGATAAGGACGGGAAGGATTATGAAGGTAGGTGGGGAGGAAATTAAATAAGAACAGACTTCTATAGTTTGAGCCAGATAAGTGTGGAATAAAATTGTTGACCCCCGTGTACCAATGTATTCCAATATTTCAAAAATATTCGAAAAATTGTAAAGAAAGTGTCGTAACACGATCAAAATAAACGATTCGTGGTAAGAGGCGACCGTGACCTTACATTTTATTTTGAAATTCGAGCGATGGTATAATGGAATTCTAACGATGCGTTATTAGGATCAATGACCTTTATTCCACACTTATATGGCGAGGACTATAAAACATTATCTTTGATTTTGCTAGAAAAAAAATAAAATAAAAAATTGATGTGTTTCCATACACTGATATTGGCTTTCCAAGAGCCACTTGGGAATAAGTAAATCATAAATTTACTATTTCTGCTAGTATTCTTGCAGTTTGTGACCCATTGTTGTTGATGAAATAATGAGATTATAAAAAAGCGGTGGCGAAGTCACCGATTTGCGAAAGACTTTATAAAGGTCGCCGGAAGACGCTGGATGCAGGTCGCTTCCAACCGGTACATGTGGAAATCTAAAGGGGAGGCCTATGTTCAGCAGTGGACGTCCTATGGCTGAATGATGATGATGATAACTTTCGAAAGAAAAGTTAGTTTGTGGGTTATTTTAAACTTTTTTGAGGTTGTTCTTGAAGTAGGCTTCATTTATTTTTAATTATTATCACAACACGTTTTCCTTTCCCTCCTATCTGTTTTCTGAAAAGACGAATTTCAATTTCTACTCAGGTTGGTGCTGGCCCGGATCCTCCTCATACCTGGACTTCTTCAACCCGGTGGTTAGCAAGTACTACGCGGAGAGGTACCGCTTTGAAAACTTCCCCGGAACAAGCAAGGATGTCCATGTGTGGAACGACATGAATGAACCCAGCGTAAGTATTACGTGGATACTTGTTTGACTAAATATCCGACGTATTTTTTTTTAGCGTGGTCTAATCATCAAATGAGTCCTCCTCAATAGCAGTTTACGTTCTGGGGTCACGGTAGCTTTGGACCTCTAAAGAGGAGCGCGTGAGACATACCGCGCCGTCGGGCACACCCGGGCATGGTTTATGGTCGGACAGCGAGTCGCCCATTACTTGCCGCTATATGCCACGGAGATCGTCTGCCGACGTCCGGCGCCGTGCGCGTCTGTCACTACGGCTGAGGTGAAGAGAGGACGCTGTCCTCTCCCTCACGCGAAACGCTTCCTCCTTTGCTAACATGACTGCTTCGTAGAATCCCGTCTCGCCCAGAGCGTAGATCTTCGCTCAAACAATCATCTTGGTATAACAATTTGTTCATTTGTCGCAGGTATTCAACGGTCCTGAGATCACGATGCCTAAGGACTGTCGCCACTACAAACCTCCTCAGGATGGTAATGATGGACTCGCCGCTTTCTGGGAACACAGGTAATTTAGTTGTATTTGTATTTTGAGTTTGTACTTTGAATTGATCAGCAATTCTAAACTCAATTCACCTAAAAATATTAAATTCAACTAATAATTTTATTTTTCAGACACGTCCACAACGAATACGGTCTATGGAACATCCGCGCGACCTTTGACGGTATGTTACAGCGAGCTGACAACAAGTACAGACCATTCATACTAACACGATCTGCCTTCGCGGGGACACAGAGGTGAGACAATTGATTTTAGACCTTATTACAATGTAACTAACGTATATAAAGAAGAAACGTACAAAATCATACATTTTCTCTTTGAGGGGACTTAATGCTTTAAAACAGAAACTTTATGAAACTTAAGATATGATTAGTTGATCGCGGGACTTATCAAATTACCGTGACCCTGGAAAGTAAAGGACTATTGAAGAACACCGTGGATTTTGGTCAGTACTCGTCTGACAGTCCCTTCCGCCCTGCCCGGGGTGGAAAGACTCATTTGATGATTTTAACACGTACAAAAAAAAGATGTGTTTTATTTTCATAACAAAGTATTCCATATAAATCACCCTGTTTAATGGAGTTTTACCATACTTTCTGGTCTTTTCGTGCGTGTTTTTATGAGTTTAATAATAGTAATATAATATTTAACAACTATCACACAACGCCATCTAGTCCCAAGCTAAGCAGAGCTTGTGTTATGGGTACTAGACAACTGATAAACATACTTATGTATTTCTAAATACATACATATTATAGCTAAATTACACACAGAACACAGACACACAACTAATGACCATGCTCATCACACAAACATTTGTCCTGGGTGGGAATCAAACCCACGACCTCCGGCATAGCAGCTAGGGTCACTAACCACTAGGCCAAAAGGCTTTTTTTTGCATGGTAAAATCATCGAATGAGTCTTTCCACCCAATTGTCGAGACTTGTTCTGACTAAAATCCACGGTGTCCTTCAATAGCCCTTTATGTACCTGGGTCAGGGTAATCAGACCAACAGGCCTGTTTTATTGTTTAAAACATGCATCAAACCCGTTTCTCCTCCATCAGATACGCAGCAGTGTGGACAGGTGACAACGCGGCGGAGTGGGGCTTCCTGGCCGTCTCAGTACCGATGTGTCTGTCACTGGCCGCCGCCGGGATCAGCTTCTGTGGGTCAGATGTTGGAGGGTTCTTCAAGTATCCTGAGGCTGAGCTCATGACGAGGTGGTACCAGGTATGTTGGTATCGTTATTTCTCCCTTGACAGGAAAAAAAGAAAGAAAAAACGTTAAAACACCACCAGAGCATTCACCTGTAATGCAACGTTACAGATTCGAACATTCGAAGACAATAGAACATCAAATTGCGCACTTTTATGAAACACTAGCTGTGCCCGCGACTTCGTTCGCGTGGATGTCGGAATCGAACAATGTATTTTTTTAGTTCGAAGCGCATAATTCTGGCCACGTTTTTCATATAAACCCTGTATTTAGAATTTTCTAAGATTTATCAAGAATATTTGACACTTCTATTCCAGGTTTATGTAGAACTATTTTTCCTAATGCCCGCTCTATGCACTCCACTTCACTCCACTCCACTCCCTTCCGTTCCACTCCCCTCCCCTCCACTCCTCTCCGCTCCGCTCCACTCCACTCCGCTCCATTCCAGTCTATTCCAGTCCATTTCGGTCCGTTCCAGTCCATTCCAGTCCATTCCGGTCCATTCCAGTCCATTGAAGTCCATTCCAGTCCATTTCAGTCCATTCCAGTCCATTCATATTATGTTAACCGATTACGATGAAACAAAATACATAATGTTATTTCCAGGTTTTCTTTTAACGCCATCTGCCGTGCGTTGAAATATGTATTTATTTAAATAATGTAGTTTTTCTATTCGAAGTTAGATCGCGCGACTGACGTACGAAATCAATGTGTGAGACCAAAGTGCACCCGTAATTTTAATTCTGAAATACTTTAAATTCAAATATCTTTTGTTAGACTGAACCGATTCCAATGAAACAAAAACTAAATTCCTCTCCAAGTTACGCTTAATCGTTGTGTATAAAAGTTATCTACATTAATTTCGTACATTTTATGTGATACCTGGACAAATACACAGACAAACAGATAAACAGACAAACAGACAAAAATTCTAAAAATGCTAGAAATGGGTTCTATTGGTTGTCCTTTAATACCTTGGCTATATTTTTTGGTTTTTTTTTTAATGTACAAAAATAACTTTTCTACAGTTTTATTATATGTATAGATATAGATAAGATTTATCAAGAATATTTGACACTTCTATTCCAGGTTTATGTAGAACTATTTTTCCTAATGCCCGCTCTATGCACTCCACTTCACTCCACTCCACTCCCTTCCGTTCCACTCCCCTCCCCTCCACTCCTCTCCGCTCCGCTCCACTCCACTCCGCTCCATTCCAGTCTATTCCAGTCCATTCCGGTCCGTTCCAGTCCATTCCAGTCCATTCCGGTCCATTCCAGTCCATTGAAGTCCATTCCAGTCCATTTCAGTCCATTCCAGTCCATTCATATTATGTTAACCGATTACGATGAAACAAAATACATAATGTTATTTCCAGGTTTTCTTTTAACGCCATCTGCCGTGCGTTGAAATATGTATTTATTTAAATAATGTAGTTTTTCTATTCGAAGTTAGATCGCGCGACTGACGTACGAAATCAATGTGTGAGACCAAAGTGCACCCGTAATTTTAATTCTGAAATACTTTAAATTCAAATATCTTTTGTTAGACTGAACCGATTCCAATGAAACAAAAACTAAATTCCTCTCCAAGTTACGCTTAATCGTTGTGTATAAAAGTTATCTACATTAATTTCGTACATTATATGTGATACCTGGACAAATACACAGACAAACAGATAAACAGACAAACAGACAAAAATTCTAAAAATGCTAGAAATGGGTTCTATTGGTTGTCCTTTAATACCTTGGCTATATTTTTTGGTTTTTTTTTTAATGTACAAAAATAACTTTTCTACAGTTTTATTATATGTATAGATTACAGGTGAATGGTCGCGGTGAGGGAGCGCCTTAACGAAGTCAGCAAATATTTAAAAGAAAACTTAAAACTAAACATAAAATATTGTGTGACTCACGGGTGCGCCAAATATACCTAGTTCAGCAAGTGCCGGGCAACGTGTGCCCGACGCAGTTTCTGTAGCTCTGATGTTGCTGATAATGTAGACCGATATAATTTACTGTAGTTTAGCTATCATATGATTCTTCGGCTGAAACTACGTTATACAGACGCTCTAGCGGTTTCATAAAAGTCTGCGGAGAGTGAAACTCACGCTATGAGTAACATGTCGTCGCGGGACTCATACCATCACCGTGACCTCGGAACATAAAGGGCTATTGAAGAACACCGTGGATTTTAGTCAGTACAAGTCTGACAGTACCTCTCGCCCTGCCCGGGGTGGGAGGTCTCCTTTGATGATTTTAATAGGTTAAAAAAAAAAAAATGAGTAACATCGCTGTATATCGCCTAGACACCATGCGTCCATGCGTTTAGTGCCATCGCACTAAACGCATTTTCAGGCATTTTTTTAAATACTCAGCTTTTTGGTTATTTGAAACGGAAAATACTGTAAGGCTTGACTAATAGAAAAAAAACACCTATATAATCAGTTGTCCTTTTTGCTTTTTCCACGGTATCCTTTTAAAACTTTCTCGAGACAGCAGTTTTAGGCTTGAATATTTATAACGTTACAGTCAAGAATTTAGGTTCATTTGAAAACCAGCGTCGGCCACCAGTTGTCCGACATTATGCTGAAATGGCGCAGCCGTGAGTCACACAGTATTTATTTACAAGTTTATTTTTTGCTTTAATTTTAATTGTTTAATTTTAAGATTTTTTCTTTATTTCTTTTTGTATTACTGTGTGTACATAGGGCATATGCCAATGAAAGTTTTTTTTTTCTTCTTTCAACCGTAGATTTACCATCTACTGACCCAGTTGTGATTTTTATTACTATTCCTATATTTATATGCCTATACAATTAATTTCTTTCCCTCCAGGCGGGAGCGTTCCAGCCATTCTTCCGCGCTCACTCTCACATCGAGACCAAACGTCGTGAGCCGTGGCTGTATGAGCCGGCCACTACCGCGCTCATACGAGATGCCAACAGACGCAGATACGCACTTATTGATTTTTGGTAATTATCATACTATTATACCTGTAATGTAACGTTACAGATTCGAACATTTCATCACTGACGGAAGACAATCCAGCATCACAATGCGCACCTTGTATCAAATCTATACTAAATGTACGCGAATACTCGTCAGTCTAGGAGGTAGTCATATAATGTAAAGTTCAAAGTCGAATCTATAATGTTACATAACACGCGAATACTCCCGGTTAGGGAGCGCCTTTACTAGGGGACCCGGCAAACTTCGTACCGCCTATTTCTGAAAGACAGAACGAACATCAAATATTTGACAGGTAGGATAGATAGTTCGTAATCATCATTTGCCTAGTCTTTCCAACTATATTGTGGTCGGCTTCCAGTCGAACCAGATGCAGCTAGATATCAGTCTTTTACATGGAGCGACTGACTGTCGGACCTCCACAACTTAGCAATTGGGTAATACGATACGCAATGGTAAGACTGCTTGTCAGACTTTTAAAGCTTCTGACTAAAGAAAAGAAAGAAAGAAAAAACATTTATTTGGCGCAAGGTGTTCACGATAGACACACACATTCAAAAAAAGTAAATAAAAAATAAGTACAGAAAAAACAAAAAAGTTAAAAAAAAAAACCTATGTTAAACACAAGAGAAAACAAAAGAATTGTTATTGTGTGTCTCACGGCTGCGCCAAAAAGGCCCAGTTCAGCAAAATGTTGAGTAGCTATTGCTCGACGCTGGTTTTCAACTGGACCTGTAATGTACGACTAATAGTAACGACTGTCAAAGATCTACAAATGACCGCCGGGACCAATGGTTTTATAGATCCAAAGCACGTGCAAAATTGCACGTGCAAAAAGCAAGTGAAAAATTGTGACAATTTTTCACTCATCCACAGACCAACCTCGGCAAGCGCGGCTTAACCCAGAAGATAGGCGTGTATGACTGTAAATATTTGGCCACGAGCTCTTCTATCCTGTTGACAATAAGAATGTGTTCCTCCAGGTACACCCTGTTCTACGAGCACTCCATCGACGGTCTGCCAGTGATGCGCGCTCTGTTCCAGGAGTTCCCCGCTGAAGAGGACACCTTCACCATTGATGATCAGTACTTGCTTGGTAAGTTGATGTTACATCACCATTTATGATTCATAGCCAAAAAAATTAAATATCGAATAAACTTCAATTTTTTTGGATTTCATTTTATGTCAATTATATTTAGGGTTAACTTGCCTTTTCCTTATAAATTTTTTTACATATAATTCACTTAAAAAGTCATTCAAATCTACAACTAAAATAATTTTATAATTTTTAGAAAAACTTGCCGATTTCCTACATTCACTTTAAATAATTATTCTTCATGTAACTGTAATTTTAGAGCACTTAGTTTTTTGTACTGTCGTGATTATAATAATTTAATTCGACAACAAAAAAATTGTCTGTCCCTATGTATGATTATAATTATCTTGAAAACTATACAACGGATTTTGATGCGGTTTTTTTTTATAGATAGTGATTCAAGATATACCTAGTAGAGATTGCACCAGTGCGAAGCTGGGGCGCTTCGCTTGTATTCTAAAACCCTAAACTAGTTATCATAATCTTAAATGCCTTTTTAAAAACATTATATATTATTTTTAAACAGATCTTCGCATTGGTTAAAATGTAAGAATTTTTGCTTTGTAATATTTTTTTTTATGACTCGTATTTTTTCTTTGTTCCCAGGTAATTCCCTGTTAGTTCGTCCAGTGGTAGAGCCGGGTGTGTCGTCAGTGAAGGTGTACCTGCCGGGCGCCGCCAGCCGCACGCTCTGGTACGACGTCGACACATACCACGCATACCCCGCCAACGGATACCTCACTTATGACGTCACTATTGCCAAGGTGAGTACCACGGTTGGGACATATAAAGACAATGAGAATCACTGATCGTAGATTTGTAATAGGGTATTTTACTCATAAAAAATATTATTCCGAAATACAGGGTGTTTCTTTTCAATGGGCCAAAAGGGTGAAATCCTTATCCATAAGAGATACGAGAAAATTTTCTGAGGAACCTTTAGCTCTTTTTTGATGTTGACAATTTTGGCGTTTTTACTTTTTTGGTCAAGTGTGAATTGTCCCCAAAAATGAGTAAAATTGACCAAATTTTTTTTTAATGCCTTTCGACTTTGTTTGGTATGGGAAGAAAGATGTCTGGACAATGGAAGTTAGTCAAAAATACAGTAATGTTTCTTCTTACAGCATAAACACGTATTATTAGTACTCAGATTTGACCCACTTCTGTTGCCCATACAATAAAATGATCCTTACATGACACTCAATCAAAAAACATCTTAAAAAAAAATTGGTAATTTTTTCCTTCATACAAAATGTATGAAAAAATATTTTGCTAAATTTGACCAACTTCCGCCGTCCCGATTTTTTTCTTCCGATACAATGAAATGATCCTTACATGAAACAGAGTCGAAAGGCATTAAAAAAAAATTTGGTCAATTTTACTCATTTTTGGGGACAACTCACACTTGACCAAAAACGTAAAAACGCCAAAATTGTCAACATCAAAAAAGAGCTAAAGGTTCCTAACAAAGTTTTCCCGTATCTCTTATGGATAAGGATTTCTCCCTTTTGGCCCATTTAAAAGAAACACTCTGTATAGCTTATTAAATAAAGTCGGTTAAAAATATTAGAACCGTATTTTTTCTTTTCTCACGTAAACCAAAATTGACGAAGAAACAATGCTTCTAAAAATCACAAAACGTCACTCGGTCGTTATAATTTTACAAGCGTAATGACGTCACAAGCCTCCACTTCCGAATTAGGAAGCGTTTTATCTTTGTCAATATTCATTGAATATCACAGCACATACCTATTAACTAATACATGTTTTTATTTGTTCCAGATCCCAGTATTCCAACGCGGCGGTACAATAATCCCGCGCAAGGAGCGCGTGCGTCGCTCGTCAGCTCTCATGGCCGACGATCCGTACACGCTTGTTGTAGCACTCGATGTTAACGTGAGTTTATTCATATTATTAGTAAATGGCAAAAATATGCCAATGGCTTATGGGAGAATGGAAAAAAAAAAACAAAAAAGAAAGATAACGATCGGATTGTTTTGTCATTCTTTTACTCAAAGGGAAAAACGAGAACCCATAACTAAGACTCCGCTGTCTGTCTGTCTCCGATCACCAGGCTGTACCTGTATCTCACGAACCATGATACGGGACAGTGTTGACATTTTCAAAGGTGATGTATTGAAATACATCGTTTAGGATGAAAATATTTATTTGAGGTATTCCAGTTAGGGCACCCGCTGTTAATGGCACCTGAGCTACCTGTACCTTATCTATACGACATAAGGCTCCTGTCAAAATTTTTCGCAGGTGCCAGGTGCCCTAAGTGGAATACCTCAAATATTTTAGGGCGCTCTCATAAATAAAAGTGTGTTTTTTTATTTTGACTGGCCTGTTGGTCTAGTGGTTAGTGACCCTGACTACTATGCCAGGGGTCGTGGGTTCGATTCCCACCCAGGACAAACGTTTGTGTGATGAGCATGATCATTTGTTCTGTGTTTGGGTGTATGTATGTATGTATCTATACATATAATAAAATAGTAGGAAAGTCAAAACTGTACATTGAATATTTTTTTAAAAGAATACTTGGGGTGTGATCTACAATCGATACTGAAGCCAAAAATATAGTTTTTAGAATTTTTGTCTGTTTGTCTGTTTATCTGTTTGTCTGTATGTATGTCCGGGATAAACTCAAAAAGTACTGGACGGATTTGAATGATTCTTTCTTTGTTGTATAGGTATTAAGTCTGGTCAAAACATAGGCTATAATTTATTTTGAAATCTTGAAGAACTGGCGCAGAACCGCAACAGACCAGCTAAACTATAAGAGATACAAAAATGGTGCGATAGCAAAAATTGTTCCACGTGATGAGCATTTTCCGCTGAGAGAATTAGTTTGAAGATCTGGAACACCTGATGTGGAACTCCAAGAGCCCAGCTACACTATAACATATACAGGAATAACGTCTCAGCAAAGTTGTTCGGCCTGAAGAGCACTCTCTGTGGACATATAATAATTGAAGATCTGGAACACCTGATGTGGAACTCCAAGAGCCCAGCTACACTATAACATATACAGGAATGACGTCTTAACAAGAGTTGTTCAGCGTGATGAGCACTCTCTGTTGACCTATAAAAATTGAAGATCTAGAACACCAAATGTGGAACTTCAAGAGCCCAGCTACCCCGCGACGTCACAAGACGATCTCCAGCCACCGTAGGCGTGTAAGCATGCGGGCGGCGAGTTGAAATGACGTCTTAGAAAGAGCTGTTCAGCCTAATGAGCATTATCTATTGATGTATTAAAATATAAGATTTGGAACACCTGATGTGGAAATCAAAGCTATCACTAATTTCACGGACTGATTTTCGATGACGATTAATATATTAATACAATTTTTTATTCTACTGGCCAAACTCCCATGAATTTTTTACCCGGGCTCTTGGAGTTGGGTATCAGACTTTTCAGATCTTCGATTTTGCCGACCCCATTGTCGCTGGCATAAGCAACAAGATCCGCGTACGAAGTCGCGGGCAAAAGCTAGTTTAGAAATATATAAGTATGTTTATCAGTGGTCTAGTACTCATAACACAAGCTCTGCTTAGCTTGGGACTAGATGGCGTTGGGTGATAGTTGTGGAATATTATTATTATGGGAGCGCCTTTTCCCGTTTTATAGATAATACAGGAGGTTTAGTTAGTGTTACCCATCAATTGTCATACTGTTTTTGTTCCAGGGCACGGCTTCAGGCTCGCTGTACATCGACGACGGCGAGACGTACGAGTACCTCAACAACAAACACATCTACGCCAGGCTCACCTTCGACCACAGCGCTATGACTTACTCGTGAGTACATCATACTTCCTCTGCCTTATTTAACCGACTTCGAGGGAAGCAGGAAGTTCTAAATTTCTTCGGAATATTTATAAATTCCTCGATTTCTCGATGAGGGCTGTAACAATATATGTTCTCATTTTTTTTTAAATATCTAAAAAATCATGTTTCCAATTTATTCTTAGGGACTTTACTCATGGCGCGATACGACGGGATTCGAACGAATTCCAACTGCAAGTGAAAATCAACCTTGCTGCTAAGAAATAATGATGTAATTGGATTGACTTGGCGTCGTCATGACCATCGTGTTTTGTTTTTCAACCACCCATAGATAACAACGTGTTTTATGCCATAATATTTCATAGTGGTAAGGTTGATTTTCACTTGTAGTTGGAATTCGTTCGAATTGCGCCGCATCGCTGATCGCGCCATGAGAAATCCCTTTTATATATGCAAATGTGACGTCATACTTGTATGCAAGACTTGCTTATGAGAAATGCGCCTTTACTGTACTTCGACTTTATAAAGCCAAGACCATCACTTATCAGTTTTTTACACGTCAAAACATTTTCTTATGTTTTTTTTATCTTCACAGATTCATCGATGAAAACGCGAGCTACCCGACCAGGTCCTGGGTAGAGCGCATAGTGGTCGCGGGCATCAAGTCACCTCCCAAGACTGCCAAGTTATCTCAGGGAGGGAAGACGACCGCCCTCCAAATGACCCTCCACAAAGGTAACGATGTACTGGTCGTGAGGAAACCCGCCGCCAGTATGTCGCAACCTTGGAAGATAACATTTAGTTATTAAGTTTAGCTAGGTTTTTCAAAAACTCAACCTTAATTCTTTTTAGTAAGGTTTAAAGTTGAGTGGTGTAGTTAGAGTGAGTTTACTTAATTTTTCGATGAAATACGTAATGTAGTATCCAAAATGTAGTAGTGATCATTCTAAGAAGACTAGAGCCCGAGCGCGAGCTAGTAAGGTAAGTACAGTAGAATCCGTTTATTATGACTCAGTTTATAATGACCAACCGCTTATTATGACGTATTACGCAGCGAAGTTTGGTTTTCATATAAAATTCTTTCAACACCTTCGACAAGTGTTCGGAAGCGTCACGTGATACCCGATGATGTTCGGTGCATGCCTGGTTGTTTTGAGTCTCAGTGGGTAATACAATTGATATTATTGACTTAGTTCTATATTGTCTCTGTTAAAATAAATACATACTGACAAAAACAGGAGGTTGTTTATTTTGTACAAAATGCTTTGTATGACGTCCGCTTAGAATGACCTGTTTATTATGTCCTTTCAATGTCATAATAAACGGATTCAACTGTACTATATTTTGAAGATCTTTGACATATACCACATTGTATCGTCCCGCGTGATGGATAATGGTGCCTTCATAAACAAGCAACTTTTCAGTACAGGTGTCCTAACATAACGTCTTATAGCCAGAGTATTTCCACTTAGGAAATGAGATGGCGCTAGACAACTTGTCTAGCTCTGTCCCTTTCCTTCACTGGAAATACTCTGGCTATGTCACCAGATATGTCAGTGAAGTTGGATACAACTTGAGACAGGATTCTGAAAAAAACCGGAAAATATGCAGTCTCAATCTAAAATGTGAGAGAACTTAAGATAACATGAGTGTATAATTACCTGCATTGACTCGTACAGATCTTTCTGCACCAACAAACTACTTTTTTCTAAAGGCATTATATTGGATAATGGCATCTGGTATCTTTAATTTAGTTATGTGAAAGTTACAAGCTAAAAATGCCTCAAAGATATCTTTTAAGATCGCAAATCTCGAATAGAATTGAGACGCAGGAACTTTAAGTAAACTCACTTTGTCTACTAGTATACAAGAGGAAAGGGTTCAATTTAACTGTGTTTAAACCACTGAATTTAGTTATCATTTTAACCCAAATGTTACGGACAGCTAAGGACTGGAATTCCCTGTCGCTCTGTGTTATCTGACAGCTATAACCTTGGGGTCTTCAAATCAATAATGAATATGTTACTTCTAGGCAATGCTTCACCGTCGACCACAGCTTCGCTTAGCATTAGGCGATATAGTGGTCAAATGTTAGTCTATCGCCAAATAAATTTAAAAAAAACTAACAAAACGTAAATGAATTACTTTTTTGTTGTTGTTAACAAGTTGTTAAACCCGTGAAAGACGTGAGAAACCGGGACGGGTAGCTTGTATACAATATTTTTTATATGAAAGTTATTCACAGGCAGTGACAATGAAATATCAACCATATTGAGACAGGAATAAAGATCAGTATAACTTTGGCAGTGGTGCAAAATCGCGGCTGTGGTTTATAAAAATGATAGCTAAAAATTAACAGCTCTCTATACATAAGATGAAGCACAAAAATCCAGTGGTTTTAAACACAGTTAAATAACCAAGATTATTGTATTCTTTTTGACACTGTTTTGAATTTTACAAAATATTGGTTATTTGCAATAGCTATGTAATTTCTAGGAAGCTAGTATACAATATGATTGTATCTATCTACAACTCACTATTGAAAAGAAATCCGCACTTTAATTTAATTCCCGAAAGTCCAAAATTCAACAACATTTTAATAAAGGGAATTGTTTTGTAAAAACAGGCACTTATATTTCAATTATTGTAAAGGCATGGACAGACAAGCTTTCCTCAAACATCCGCCTGTTCGCTTCAATGAACGCGCACAAAATTGTTATATTTATCAAGCATTTGAGCTTTGTCTATAGTTTTTCGACGCCATAGACTTAAAAAATGGACTCATGATTGGAAAGAAATTCTCTATCCAGCTATCTATATCTACACTAAAAAAACTACTGGACCGATTTGAAAAATTCCTTCACCAGTTGAAAGCTGCTCTGCAGGGCTATTGGCTAACTTGAAAGTCACTGACCAGCAGTTGTCAACATGAATTTGGATGGTTTGATACCTGTTATGAGGCTAAGTTGAGGAGTGGAGTGCCAGTAGGCAATAAGGGGAGGGGGGAGCCGCTGGCAAAAACAAGTATGTATATAAAAAAAGAAACAGACTGATAAATCATCGCACAGCTGAACCCACGGGGTCTAGAAGCAAGACATTTTGTACAAACTGTATTTGAATTCGTGTATTAATCTCCCAGTCCATTCTCTACGTCTATGCCAAGAAGAGAGGGTAAACAGTGTTAAAACGAATGCAACTCTATTACGAAACAGTAAGGACAACATTTCAGTGTATTGTAAACTCAGTGATCAGTCATATTTTTGTAGTGTTACACAAACAATACGTTGGTTTACTTTGAGTCGATCAAAAATGTTACTGTATACAAATGTTTGCACGAAATTCATCTATTTAACAAAATAAAGAACTCAAACGAGTCCTCCGACCCAATGCAGGGCAGGAGGGACTGTGAGACTTGTACTGGCTCATACACGGTGTCCTTCAATAGCCCTTTACGTTCCGGGTTCACGGTAATCGTTAGTCCAGCGACCATGAATTATAATCTGGGGTTTTCTTTTTTCGATTTTTGCCACTCAGTGAAACATAGTATTTTGTTTGTGTAACATTAATTCCTATAGTTATAATATTTAGTACACTAAACGTATTTTCATCGCTCCGTAAGATTTTTAGTACCTACCTTATAATTTTTTTAATACAATGACTATTGTGTGTTAAAATTCACGATACTTTCAAGTATTTGCACGGTTGTTCATATTTTTGTAGAAAAAAAAGGAATTCGGTTTTTTTTTTATTTCTTGAACAAAAAGGGTAGTTTTTTTTTAATAATCTTATGACCGGTATGTATTATATTCCATTTAGTAGCAGTTAGTTATCAAATTGTATCATTAACTAGTTGAATTATGGTAAAATACTGCACATCGGGATTTAGAGGCACGTTTGGCTTTGTAAAGCGTTCTCTTTCACTCCTGTGTGTTTGTCTCTATCTAAAACCCGATGTGTCGTTTATACGCTCGGTTACTTTGTGCGTCAACTTGTAACGGGTAAGAGGTAACGAAGAATTTTATCGTATGTATGTGATAATAAAAACAATTTTAATAATTACTGTTTTTTATTCCTAGTTCCCTGTTCATAGCAAATTGGCTCTTATCTCCCACAACACAATGCACATATTTCCAGCGAGATAAAACGTGAAGGATGAATTTTCTTGCAATATAATTTAAATAATTAGCGCACAGACGTTTTCGTAACGCGGCCCATATTGTAATTTCTTTTCCTAATGAATCTTTTTGGTAGGGCAGATTTCACTCCGAAAATTAAATAAGGTTTAATAGGCTTGGTGGGGCAAACTGAAATAAGCCACATGGGTTTTTTTTTAATGGTCGGACAGCGAGTCGCCCATTACTCGCCGCCCCCATGCCCGCGCCTACGGTGGCAGGAGATTGTCTGCCTACATCCGGCGCCATGGGCGTCTACCACTGCGGCTGCGGTGGAAGGATAACGCTGTCCTCTCACTCACGCGGCCCGCCTCCTTCTTCACGAGCATATCTGCTTCGCAGAAGGAGGCGAGCTCTTCTCGCGCGTCTCGCCCCGCAGCATGGCCTCGACCAATGCCGGGCGCGAGAGGTCTCCGTCTATCGCCGTCGTGAGGAAACGGCGGTGCTCTGCCCAAGCGGGGCAGTCTAAAGGTTCTAGGATATAAAAGAAAGCACAAAAATACTGCTGTTCAACAAACAATATATTTTCATCTCTTACACAATACACTACTTCGAGAACTAACATAATATATCAGGCACCGAAATACACAACAACTTATATTACGATTTCGCACAACGAAGTGAAAGCGAATCGAAACAAATGCGAAAAACGGGAACAACTCATTTTAGTTAATACGGAATGGAATTCACGACTTATAGCGCAGTCACAGCACTTATCGATAGTTCAGCCGCTGCGCCAACCTTTCAGTCTAATGCCAGATATTAATACTGCCTCTAAGCAAAAGAGGCACATCTGCGCAAAAAAAAAATGCAAAGAAAAATAGCCTTACTAAAGAAAGCGTATCTACTAAGGCTTATTTTTCCCTATTTCTCCAGTTGTGCCTTTTTTTACATAAGGCGGCAGAATATTACCCTTCAATCCCAATTCCGTGCCCTTATTTTTGAGTACTGCTTTGGATTGGGCGTCTTTAAGACTCAGATAGGCAAATTCAGACCTTGATTAGATAGCGACAAAGATCCGAATCAAGGTAGCAATAGATAGGTTATTTCTAGTGTAAGTATTACTCGATTGCAATTAATTGCTCGCTGATATTTTTTTCTTTGTTGACCGCAATGCATTCGATTCGCTTCGGTTCCC
Source organism: Agrotis ipsilon (assembly GCA_028554685.1). Taxonomy (NCBI): domain Eukaryota; kingdom Metazoa; phylum Arthropoda; class Insecta; order Lepidoptera; family Noctuidae; genus Agrotis; species Agrotis ipsilon. Next base: position 8,943,395 of record CM052979.1, read on the forward strand.
TTTAGCTATGATGAGCGAAAATATTTAGAACCACGAAAGAGTTATTTACGATTGTTACAATACTTAGTATGGAACACAGGTGAGTAAAAGTAAAACTCATTTCGTGGCTGTGAAATTGCACTGTTGCATAAGGGTGCTCCCACATCTAACGACGCGGAATCGGCTAACGCCGGTCAAGAAAGCCTTTATGTCTACGTTATAATCAGCTCGGCTCGGACGACGCGGCACGACGCCGGCCGTTGGCGAAACGAGCCGTTCGCCTTCAGATGATTGCGATAAGTATAGTAATATTTAGTCTATAAATTTGGGAGCACCCTAAAGAGGAAAACTATGTAGGTTATACGCCCTTTGGGGCATTTTGTGTAATGTTTAATATTATTTTATATGCAGGACAATATCGCATAAAAAAAAATACCGACCGAATCGAGAACCTCCTCCTTTTTTTGAAGTCGGTTAACAAATAAGGTTCTCAGTGCAAGTACACTAAGGCCAGATGGTTAGAATTTATGGATTTCCTACATATAGGTTTTCTTACGCCTGGTAAGTACATTTTTGTAAAGTAGTCAAAATAATAGAATCAACTCAAAATAACAAGTTTAAAATAAAATAATTATTTAAATAACTCTGCTTGACATGATAATTAAACTATTTCAATAATAAAATATAAAAGTTTGAGAGATTTTTTAGAGCAATCAATGCTCAACCAAAATATTTTGCGACTTGCTTTTCATAACAATCAACATTACTTCTTATAATCAGCTTATAAAAAAAAGGAAAAAAAAAATAACTTTCTAATTAGAATGGATAGCCGGAGCCCAACTAATGCCCCTAAACCTGTGCGCACACTTAAATGCACGAAAATAGAAAATACGAAAACGCATTTCTGTGTCGCATAGTGTTAGGCAAAATGGGCATTTTATGAACGGTTACTTGCGAAATTTATCAACAAATCAACTTTGATATTTCCTGTAATCAGTTCAACCGCTAAAGCCCTGTACTCCTACCACGAGTTTTCACGATTTTACTTTACAGAGTTTTTCCAGTATTTACAGCGTTTCTTGTATGAAAATATGGAACAGCGCCTCTGGTGTGCGAAGAAGGAACCAATTTTTCCTTGAAAATTGTCAATTTGAAGTCGTCAAAGTTCCAGTTTACTTTACGTCTCAAATTCTGAAAACTCGTGCTGACGGTACTGTATTCATGGTAAAACTTTGTTTAGCAACAAAGTTGAATCAACGTGTTGCGGAGTTGTTGTCAACATCTTGCTGGGAACACTGTGTGTTGCAGAGTTGATAACAGCATGTTGACAAGCTCGGGCTCAATGAGCGTCAACATCAGTTTGGCAACAAATTAACTTTGTTGCTAAACAAATGTTTACCATGAATACGTGGCTTAATGCCCAACATATTTAATTCAACATTATTTTAACGGTTAAAATATCTCAAATATTGAAGAGTATGTACTTTATGTACAGTCGCGTTCATTAACATCTTGGCACGTCTAGAGTTCAAAAATATATGAACATCAAAATATTTCAGAATATTGTGACAACTACAAGCATTAATAAATTGTGATCAAGATTCGAATTCATTAATATGTGACCACTTTTTCTCAATATCATCTAAACAGCCAAAGGGACATTTTTATATGATCAACTTTATGATCATAATTATCTGAACAGTGTAAGATTCACAATTATGTAAGCTCACATGAATACAGTAATATCTAAACAAGTAAATGTAATTAAAATTCAACCTTGTTACAACGTCATAAAGATGGTTTTACTAGCAATATTAAAATTGCGTGGTCAAAGAGTTCGCAACATTATTTAGGTATCACTGGCTAGTTTTGCATCAAGTGACGTTATTAAAAATAAATAACTGACGAAAATGTCATTCATAAAAAATATACTATGGCACTGAAATACTCATTTCAAAAGACCTAAAAAGCATTTGCGCGGAAAACAATTGAAATACTTTTATTTCTATAACAATGTAAACTGGATCTTATTTACTCTAGCAAATAATATACTTTCCTATGCATGTAGAGATAATTATGAAGCTTACCCTGCTCAGATATTATTAAAGCTAATACAGTATAGATATATTTTAAAAAGGTGATCACATATTATTGTCTAATGCAAATTATATATTATTGAACCTTCATATGAAGACATATTTTTGATCGATAGATTCGTAGAATTTATTGAGCTTATCAACGCTCACAATATTTTGAATCATTGGCAATGCCAACATATTATTGAACTCGACTGTACGTGAATTTAACAACGTTTTTACTAGCCGTTTAAATGAGGAAACGAGGCCAAATAGCTTTATACTTTACAACCATATAAGCTCAAATGTTTCCCAACTTTTGATAACAGTCTAGCGAAAGAAAGCGATAACCATCGTAACACTGCAACAAAAAGTGACCGGATCATTTACCAGCGCTGCATCTCGAATTTGTATCGTTTCGTGTAGTAAATAGAGTTAAATTTTGAGTAACTCTATTGAAATGTGCAGCGTCGCGTCTCAGTGTGACTTGACTCTTACTTTAGGGTGCCTGTACACGGTGCATGTAACCCGCGCAAGTGCCTCAACATGCTCAAGCTACATGCACCGTGTACAAGCACCCATTAATAAGGTGCGGGTCCAGCGACTTGAGCATGTACCTAAGCGAGCCATTTCATTTGAAACATGTACAAGTACAAGCGAGTAACTTGATCAAGTAGCTTGCGCATGTTACTCGCGCGGGTAAGCCATACCTTTACTTACTCCAGCTACATGCACCGTGTACAAGCACCCTAAGGACGGCGGGGTTTTGATTCGACGAAGAATTCCTTTCATCTTAATACATCAAAAACTTACAACCGAACGTTTGTGACTTTTTATTTAACAATCGTAATCAACCGTATTGCTTTAAAATAGAATTTATTATTAATAGACTAGCTTTCAAATCGGTAGCCCGGGCACCGTATAAATACCCCAACATATATTATAAATGCTTAACAAAAACTTACAATACAAAAGCCAATAACTTTAATAATAATTACTTAATTCTATTATGTTCGTGTTGTAGCGATATTGTTGTTTTTCAGCACTGGGCATAGATTTGTGTCATTAAACAGTTATTTAAAGTGTAGATTAGCTCGCGCGACTGAAAGTTGAAATATTCCATTATTGCTGTCGTAAATGTTGAACTTTGCACGTTATGACACTGATTATAAAGTGTGTTATTCAATGACATTAGAAATATTTTTAATAATTAGTGTAAGAGCTTATTTTGCGGGGAATATAATTGAGATTGTGTATGTATTTGAAAGTCTTTTCCTATATTTTATTATTAGCTTATATTTTTTATTTGTACGAATTCTAAGGCATTTTTGTTTTCATCTTTCATTCAGGCACAAACACCATGGCATAAAAGAAGTCCACTATTATTATAACTTAAAAAATATTATTTATTGCGCAATTCCTCTGCAATTCAGCTAACAGTGTGGACTTACCCTCAAAATAGATAAAAATACAACAATATCACTACAACAGACCATAAAATAGGCAAGATTAACCGTTACTTAAAAAATATCCTACTTGGTGTATCTTCATTGGGAAACTCTATGAAGGGATGAGTCAGTTTATGTTCGGACATCTCACTCTCACTCGGGAACTTGTCCCCACAAATATCACAAGCCACTTCACAAGGAGATTTACTCCGCGACTTCTCTTTTTTCTTCTTCTCTTTAACCTGCCACTCTTTCTTTTTCAAAGTCTCTTTTATTTTCTCCTTTTTAGAAGAACTTTGAGCTTCCTGCACCAAAGGTTTTCCAGTCAGCAGAAACTCCCTCATGTTAATATGTTTAGGCGATAATTTGTGTTGTTTTAGTCGATTTTCAGAGCTACACTGGTATTCGCAAATAAAGCAGACGTATTTCATATCGCCCGTGTGGATTTCAGAATGCGCTTTCCGCTTTTCCTGTGTAGCGAAGCGAAAATCGCAGAATTTGCAAGGGAATTTTCTATCTGGCGAATGGAACCGCATGTGGGAGACTAAGGCGTTCATATCTTTGCATATTTTTCGACATTCTAGACACATGACTCCCTGTTCCACAGGTTCCGTCTCCTCTACAGATTCTGTGCTATGATGTATGCGTCTATGAGACGTTAAACCTTTCTGACTAATGAAAACTCTTCGACAATCTGTACATTGGAATTGCATTTCGGCTTTCAAATCCGGACTATGCTTCTCAATTTGATGCATAGCCAGTTTATCAGCCTCGTGGAACTGTAGGCCACAATCCTCACATTTCCAAGCTTTCACTAACTTCGAGAATGCTTCTAGAACATCTAAGACTGATTGCCCTTCGACCTCCGGATGAAAAGTTTTGGTGTGATTCCCGAAGTCTATGATCTTCGGGAATGTTCTCTTACATCTAGGACAGCTGTAGGGTTCTTTGTGATCATCCATAACGTGGCACTTTAAATCCGACAGCTCCATATAACTTTTTGGACACATGAAGCATTTGAGCTTCTGCTTCCCTTTGACGACTTCTGAAATAACTTTGTACTCCATCAACTGGACTTTTTGATGGACTTGCAAATGTTTGAAGAGCTCTTTTCGCGTGTGATAGTCTGTCGGACAGAATTTACATGGGAATCTCTTTCTGTGTAATCTTTTTCTATGAAGAGCTAATTCCTCTTTATCTTTGAACTGTTTGTTGCAAGACATGCAAGGGTAAGTACTTGTGTCGCAGAACAGATTGTGGGATCTCAAACAAGTCTCCATTCGGCTCCGTCTTTGGAAAGATTGGCCACAAGTGCATTCGTAACCTTCTTTCTTTACTTTTTCTTCTTTTTTAACTGTTATTCCTTCAAGTTCTGCTCTCAACTTTATGTTTTTATTATCTTGCCTAGTTATCTTGCTTTTAATGTGTCCTTGGGCGCGTTTTTCAATAGTGTCGTGAACAGTTAGATGCCTTTTCAAATAACATTTATGTCTATAAGTTTTGGGGCACTTTGGGCATGTATGGAGGGTATCCCCTATTTCTTTTTGCTTTCCTTTCGTTTTGAGTAGGCCGTAAGCTTCTTGTTCAAGGGACAAAACATTTCCAGTGATGGAATTTAATTGGAAAGATTCTTCGTAATCCAAATAGTCCTCGCCATTATTATATGTAGTTGGTAGGATCTCTTCTGGGTTACCAAGTTTGGAGAACGCCATATTGGTTTGTGACATTGGAAGTATTTCCATGACTAGAGTCTTAGTTGTTTTAGACTCGATAAGGCCGTCGTGTGGGTTTGTGATTGTGGATGTAGTGTTTATGACTTTGTTTGATATTAAATGTGTTTCTGTTACCGCTAGTTCTGATTCTTCTTTGATGTTCATTTTGTCGTATTCTTCTTTATGATGATGCTGGAAAATTTAATCAGCCTATAAATACACAGTTTTTGGAGTCAGTGTTCAGAACCAATCCCATCCCATTTCCTTAATTTTAATCATGCGACGTTTAAAAGTGCGTCTTTGATGGCCTAATTGAAATAAATTATTTGACTTTGAGTTTCTAGTTCAAGATAGGTATCAAGGATAGATGTCAGAATATTGAGTGAATTAAATTAAAAAAAAATACTAGTTTGTCAATTTGTAATTTTAAACTGGAAATTCAAACAAAAGGGGACACACAATGTGAGTCCATACATTAGAAAAGGCTAAAACAGATTTAAGTTAAGAGTTTAGAAACTAATTCGTGATGCATTTCTTTCAACTAGCCCAACAGCCCAAACTAAGCTAAAAACTCGCGCCCAGCATTGGTTGCGGCCAACGACGATATATTACTAGACTCCGCATGCACGATCTTAGGAACAAAAACTATTCTGTCAACTCGCTGAGTTATTACGTAAACGAGGGGGACGGGGTACTGCGTTGTGATTGGCTAACTCAAGGTCTGTTTTGTCTCAAGGTATGTTTACGGCTCACAGGAGTGGTCGAAATAAGACGGATATAAGACTATTTTGCCTAATGTGTTGACAGACATCGGTCGCCTGTTATTAGGAGTCTAGAAATATATCGTCGTTGGTTGCGGCCATGCTGCGGGGCGAGACGGAGTGGGAAGCGGTCGCCACCTTCTGCGAAGCAGTAATGCTCGTGAAGGAGGTGGCGGGCCTTGAGAAAAAGAGGACAGCGTCCTCCCTCCGCCCCAACCGCAGTGGTACACGCCCACGGCGTCGGACGTCGGCAGATGATTTTACCATGCAAAAAAAAAAAGCTAAACTAAAAAAAGTAAGTAACTAATCATTTTAAATTATTACCTCATCATAATCCTCACACTTGACCATATCATCTTGCAGACAAGCTTCCACCTGATTCAAAGCCGCTGCCTCATTGCTGTCCATACTGCCAACATCATCAAAGTTTGGATAATCATATGTCACTAGAGATTCATCACCCACTACTTTTTCTTCTTTTACTTCAGCTTTCTCATCACAATCCACTTCACATTTAGGTACCGTTGCATAATGGACTAAATCATCTTTAGATTCGTGATCAAAATCTTCAATTTTTGGCATGGAATCTTCATTTTCGTAATCAGGACCTTCTCTTTCTATACTTATGGATATTTCTTGCTTAACTTCTAATTGTACATGAGTGAAAGGGTCATCTGTATGTTCTTCTGTGCCTGTATCATCAATGTGTTCGGATTTGATATCAAGTGGTATGTCTTCTGTGGTTCCATGGTCTAAGTCATCTTCTTCTTTGATGATTGTATCTGTTTGTAGATCTGCAATCTCGGATGCTGTGGGGAAGTCTGTTGATTCGATTTTAGGATGCTGGAACAAAAGTTTTTAATGACATAGGATATTTATTGATAAAGTAATCTAGCAAGAACAGTGCAAAATATTGCAATCAACTGCAGACTGTGAAAAAAAATATTTTATCAATAAGAATTTCTCAGTAATAGCTTTATGTCTGGCTATTGTCTCGTGAATGGCTTCTTAACTTGTAAAATATACAGTGCTGCACAGGAAAGCTATTAAATAACAATACAGCTGTTCAGAATATTATTTTGAACAACAGCAATCTATAAGTTGTATAAGTTTCATATATCAATGCTGGGGCACAGGCCTCATCGCGTTGAGAAAGAGTGGTCCTTATTCTACCACAGGTGCCCAATTCCAGATTGGTGTGTGTCACATGTTTTAAGTTTTGGTTTTAGAATATTCAAATTTCCTCCCAATGTTATACTTCCGACAAAACCACACTGGGCGGTCAGGTTATGGCCCACTATCCTTTTAGAGAGAAGGCCTGTGTCCCAGCAGTGGGAACATTATAAGCTGATGATGACGACTTACATAGCAGAGAAACGTTTTTGCACATACCTCATAATTTTGATGACTAATACTATTATGTATTTCTTGGGCACAAGCCACAGATCTGACTTGCAACAAACTCATTGGTTCGAGGCCAAATTCTTGTGCGGCATTGACACAAGTTTTCTGTTGCCCTTTCCTTTTCTTTGAGCGTTCTTTTAATCTTCTTTCTCTTTCTTCTGGAGTTTCATTGGCTAGTTTCTGTCTCCTCTTAAGTTTAGCCTTTGCAAGCCGTCTTTTTCTTTGCGTTGACGTTTCCTTAGGCATGTCTGTTGTTGAAAGTATCAGGTTGCTTTCACCAAAAAAATTTAGCCTCAGATTTTGCTTGCATTAATATTGATCTGGGAAAGTTTAAAAAAAACTGTAAACTTCAATTTATTTGGTATTAACAATGTTTCTGCAAAGTTAAAAGCAAATTAGATAACAAGTTTTGTCATATCCCCTACCCGCCAATGTCTCTCCCTTCAAGTTTTATGCAAAAAAAAAGTAAATGGGTCTAACTCTAAAGTCCAAAATTGCTTGAAAGATTTAAGTATGTAAGGGCAAACTTTTGGATAAATTCTAAAATATTTTACTCTGATTTTGAACTTTATTCCTGTTTCTTTTTTAGATAATTTATTACTTATCTACCCTTATCAGCTTCTTATTGGCATGGTATTTTTTTTTAATTAATATTACTTCACATGGCCAAGTTAAATACAATATTGTTCATAAAAGTTTGCCATTATTTACTAAATATTTTGCAGTGGCTTTAACTATTTTTTTAAAAGAGAGGATGTATCACACAATATGTTTGTTTCTCACAAAATGTCAACAAAATTCTTGGAGCTGAACACATCAATTTACAACAATTATTTAAATACGGAGTTACATACAGAATGAGCAGTAAGCCGCAAACAGTAATAAAATTATATATGACCCTCAAGGTCGTACTTACTTATTAGAAATAGATTGCATACAATCAATCTCCCGCATCACAGGTATCCATTAAATATTGCGATCAAAATAATATTATCACATTAAACAGCCTAAGAAAACGTATTATATTCTTTTCATCGGCTAAAGGCACGACCGGAACATTGCTTCATTATCATCAGCCGCCGCTTATTGAACGTAATTTTAATACAGGAATCGCTAATTAGTTAACACTGCGATTATTCTGAAAATTACTTTGATGCGTACGTCTCACAAGCTGCAAGGTTTTTTAAGTTCAACATATATATCAATAGGTCGTGTGGTTCATTTGTAACACCGATAATTACAATATAACAATTAAATTTTCAAAATAAAGTACAAAATATTAAAATCTAAACATTCCATCCACTTTGCACTAAAATTTTGACAGATAGTTATGTTTCTCATTTTTTATCTATACATTTTTTGTGCAGTGATTTTAATCGACTAATAGGATACAGCATTACGTTTATTTGATTTTTATCATGTGATCATGAGTTGGCATGGTTTGAAGAAACTCATTATTTTATTTTATCTCTTCATTTAATTCAAAAACAAAACTCGAATGCACAAAAATTCAAATATTCAATAAACAATTTTTCAAGTTCACTACGTTTTAAAACGCACTATTTTTTAGGGTTCCGTACTCAAAGGGTAGAATACGACCGTTACAGACTTCACAATCCGTGTGTATCTGTCTGGTCGTCCGTCTATCGTGCACGGCGCTTTTTTAACGCTCTTTATTTGATTTTAAGTGCTAGGTGATGACATTTGAATTCAATTCACCTTTTTTTAACGCTCTTTATTTGATTTTAAGTGCTAGGTGGTGACATTTGAATTCAATTGACCTTTTTTTCCAATTTACCGCTTTTTTAAAGCGCTTAAGATAGAGTTTGTCGTATAAAAATTATTTCCATTTGATTGTTATTAGCCATCACTATCGAATGGTGTAATAATACAGGGTGTGTTTCTTTTTCCGACAGCATCTGGTTCGATTCATGGACAGGATTATTGATTTTTCAGAAATCCAATGATGCAGTTATAGTTTTCGTCAAAATCGGCCTTGAGAGTCCTTTCAATGTTTTTCGATAATCCTCGTAGTTTCGGATATAGCCATCCACCCCAAGTTGAAAAGCTCAACCTATTTTATGCACCCCAAAAATATATAAAAAAATTAAAATAAAACAATATTTTCTTTTATATGAAAAAATAAAACAAAAATTAAAAAAAAATGTATTTTGGTTTGTCTATTTTTCGAGGAAGGCTATTAAACATCACGCTACGATCTATAGCAGCCGTGGCACGGGGGTGAAACCACGAGGAAAGGCTAGTACAAACATCTAGGCATGATGATTATAAATTTTAGTTTAGGTCTAAGCCCACGGGAAAAGAGGGTGTGTTTAATTACGTAAAGAGGGGAGATATATTCATCCGTACCGTTCGTCTTACATAACACAAGGTAAACGTAACAAGTACCTATTGTGTATGTATTGATACCTATTAATGTCCGTTTATTTCTTCCGGGATAACCCTTCATAATAATAGGGAAAATCAACAATTTATAAGCCTAAGGTAATTACAAATAGAAATATTTTAATATACAGTTTGAAGTCTTTGTGAGTCAACATCAACGATATACAGGAAAACCTATAGAATGCGGAAAAGTGAGGCTTAGAACCGAGTGAAATCATTCAATTAATTTCGCAGCAATTTATAAGCGTTGACAAATGAATTATAATTTCTTAGTATTGTTGAGGGAACAACGTACGGTGATGGACTTCTGTAAGCAAACACATTTTGTGCACGCAAAAGTGAATCTGAACTGTGCAAGTGTCTTTCATTATGTCTGTGAACGATACTGAACTGAATGCAACTGTTGAGAGGTTTTACGAAAACGTAAGAACGGAGATCCGTAGTGCAAAATTATACTACAATAGTGAGATGACTATTCACTCTCTTATGCTGGTAATGACAACAGCTACAATAGCATACGGAGTGATATCATGGTGTCTTCTAAAGCAGTTTCGCAATTACAAAAATTTTGTGTTTTTCAGCACCATGATAGCAAACATCTTTGGCATTATAGTAGCGTTACAATCTTATTCTTTACCCTCTACGGTGATATTAATAACAACCAATGCTTGGTTCTCCAGCTTTACTCAATTTCTTGTAATATATGCAATAACAGTGAGACATCATTGGCTGATCATTATATGCTATATGTTTTACGTAGACCTCGCAAAAGTTTTCAACGGACATGTCCGAAAGAAATATTTAAAAACCTGTGTCTTTGGCTGGGGTGTGGCTTTTATTACGACGATAATAACTGTTATGAATACTTATGTTAATTTAGTAGTTTCTGTATCGGTGACAATGTTCCTTAATATAATATTATTTATGATAAGTTTACCTGTGATAATAAACTGCCTATTATACATTGTAATCATTTGTTCACTTTTTCGTAGCTCGGAAGTAAGTGGTGAAGCAGCCGCGGACAAGCGGCGTCGTATATACATTTCCACTTTGATCTTTATGCTTAGCGACCTCTTACTATTGTCCGTATATGTTTTGAAGTACATCCATTACATAGCGACAGTAAGTAGCTTTGCATTGTTTTCTATGCAAATGTTCTTACATCATTTCAACCCCTTCCTGTTAAATATTTATTTTGTTATTGTAAAGAGCAACCGACAAATGTGGCATGAATTTTATGTTAATAAATTAAATCAGAGAAGAATTAATCGTGATATTGAAATGAATTTTAGAAGTGGTCGGTAATATGCTGAAGTTTTAATAAATCGCATGTTTTACCTACGTATAAGTATTATTACTATAAATAAAATATAAAGTATTTAATAATTATAGAATTATTGTATGTAAATAAAGTTGAAAATTTTCTCACTGCTTTATTTATTTCCAGCCACTTGCTTAAAGCAAAATTTAAAAAACTGATAGGTATCGCAAGTATTTAGTATGTATTGCTAATTTTCAACCGAATAAAAGTGTTAAGCAGAAAATAAATGGGTATAGTTAATGCTGTTCAAGAGAACAGACAATTTATAAAATAATTATATCTAAAATCCTCTTCCACAAATTAATTATTTATTTAAAAAGGAAAATAATAAGGTGGTATTGGTAAAGATGTACAGACCCCAGCAGTCCAGCACATCACCCAACTCAAATCTTGTGAAATCCTAATCGACATTTGATTATCGTATCAGATCGTATAAAACAATTAAGAAGTATAAAATCTATTATAGTTTACCAGATTGGGTTACTTAGGTTGATTCATATTCATCTGCACCATTATAGTACATACATACACCCACCACATTCCACCATTTATCTTTAAAGTCTCCTGTTATAGGAGGCAAGCCCATTGCTATCAAGGCAAACAAAACCAGACTCCATGGTTCTTGTGGTTCTCTTCATGGGAGTCCATGGCTGTTACTGAGAAGTTCCTAAAGATAAATTTTCACAAAGGATTGTGGAAAAAAAACTCAACAAGAAAAATTGAGATGGACCTTCTCACAAATTTTTAACTGACTGGTTGCTGGCCCGATATTCTGAGCGCATCCCAGAAGAATGATCCGCTAGGTACTAGAGAATGATCGAGAAACAACGTGTAGGTTAAAATACATTGCTAAGAGGAAACAGTAACAAGCAAGGGCATACCTACTGGACAATGATAGACACGTCTACAGTAAACTAAGACGACTCCGCAGATAGTCTAGGATGAAAACCATTCCAAAACCTCTTTTAATTCATCTTCCTTGAGAGGACAGATAAAAGGATTTTGTGACTAAAGCGCCGTATTCACGTTCCATCTGCTGTACGTCCCGCCAAGGCCATGCACGATGCACGACGCAAAAACACCGTGAATAGGCTTGACGTACGTCAATATTTTTTTTAATTGTTTGCTGGATGTGCACGACCTATTTTTCATCCAGCGAGATCCAAAACCTCTTGCTATTTTTTTCCTCACTTCTGTTGCTGCTGATAACATTAAAAGAACTCCCATTTTTTGGCGTTTTGTTAAAACAGCTGGCATTTTAAATTAATAAAACACGTTCTCTCTTATAATTCGTCCGATATATTCTGCTCGCTGGATGCGTGCACGATGGTGTGTATGCTACATCCATCACAGCGACCTTGGGCTGACGTACAGCCGTGACAGATGGTGAATACGGCGCTTAAATTTCGGTCAAAAAACAGGAGGAATTTCGTACATTGACCTATTATTACCTGTCTTTGTCACTCCCGCGTAAATATGCAATGAGTCACGCTTGCACAGAGCAATGTCCGACATCTGTCATCTTGTGAGACAGGTAAATAATAGGTCAATGTACGAAATTCTTCCTGTTTTGTATTTAAAGTATAATCAGTGACTATAGTGTGAAAATTGACAATTTACTCAGGACTCTACAATATAAACCGACCAAATGGGAGTAAAAAATAAATGTTAATTTGTTTTATTTGATTCTTATTTTATAGTTACTTGATGAGTAATATCGATCAAAAATGCGTACGAAAATAATAAAGGCATAGTTTGACATGCAGAAACGTTATAGAGTTGACATTGGTTGACGTGCCTAAAAAATCGACTAAAAAGTACATATTTTTAGTGTCTTGAAACTTCAAATATGGCGTTAGAAACTCAGAAAAGCAAAAATGAACGGATCTTTTCGTAAATCGCTTTTGTATTAGTTTCACAGAACGCATCTATAGTTAATTTGGTGGTAAATTCTGAATTTTGTACTTTTCGTGTTGATTAATGAGAAAATGTGTGATTTAAACTGTTTATTTGCCAGGAGTTGCTGTAATGGTGATCAGAGAACATGGAAAATACCTTGGACTTGAAACTGTTGCTAAAACATCTTTCAAATTGCACGCTTGGCGAAAACTTATGTATAAATTGTCTGAAGCCGCTTCAGGAACAATACGAGAATATATTTACGAAAGTGTGTAAAAATGACAAGGAGTATTGCATAGCAGACGTACTTCAAATCCTATGCGATGTTGAGGTAAGTTTATTCTTCTATGTGCCATACTTTCAGACCACTTTTTTAAAATACATTTTCCCTGCCATACATAACCTTACAGCTTGCTTGGGGATTATAGAGGACCCCTAAATGTGACCGATAATACCATAAATAATCGGTAGATATTCTTTTTCAGAACGTTTTATAAATTAAAAAAAAATGATTTTCAGTTTTCAGAAACGGATAACTACAATGTCTGCGTCGATTGCTTTATGATGGCATCCATGGCTTACAAGTTCTACTTGCTTTCCAAACGAAGCCATGAAATCCTTAACTTCTATACCAACGAGCTACTCAGCAACTTAGACCAGATACAGTTGCCTGAAGAAACCAACACAATATGTATTTCCCTACCTGAAATAATTACAGAAACTCCAATTTACGATTTTAACTTACACGCAATAGGTAAGGATATGACAGATGAGACTGTAGAATGTGTGAAAATAAAAACCGAAGTCCCTGAAAACGAAGAAGAAGATAAAGTAGTGGTTATTATACAAGACAATGGCATGCCTTCATTTTTCCACGTTAAACCCGATGGAGTTTTGATCGCCCTTGAAGAGAATGAAGCTAGAAAATATACAAAAAAGTTTAATGCTACAATGCAGCTGCCAGAGGAGGAGAAGAGGGCTAAAAGAGGGAGGAAGAGAGGACCAATGTCTTTCAAGCTGTGTTCCCGTTGTCCAGTAAAATACAGGTTTATTGCTAAACTGAAGGAGCACATGAGAGTGGAACATAATGTAGTGCTATATGCTTGTGAGGTATGTTATTGAATTATTAGCTTTTGTTTACGGTTTCACTCATGTTAAAATTATATTTTTCTGCAGACTAAACAATTTATTTGTGTTGTCAGTAAAAATGTCACAGGAAGTAAGATAAATTTTTAAATACCAATTATAACATTGTAATTAACACTACATATTTATTGAGATGTAATGTTATTTACATACATATACAGCCACTAGCATTTAACATTATTACACAACATGATACTATGGTGTGTGTGGGGATCTTAGCAAATCAGGTATGATATAACATACTAAGAAGACACCCAATTTCCTTATTTTAAATTTTTATTCTTCTTAGTAGATACAGGTGAAGACAATGACACTATATTACTAGACTTCACATGCACGATCTTAGAAACAAAAACTATTCTGTCAACTTGCTGAGGTACTACGTAAGCGAGGGGGATGGGGTACTGCGTTGTGATTGGCTAACTCAAGGTCTGTTCTGTCACAAGGTATGTTTACGGCTCACAGGAGTGGTTGAAATAAGACGGATATAAGACTTTTTTGCCTAATGTGTTGACAGACATCGTTCGCCTGTTATTAGGGGTCTAGTAATATATCTTCGTTGGGTGAGGAGGAGTTGTTGTCTTTGCCCATCAGGAGTGGGACAGAGCAGGCTCCCAACAAAAAAGATAGAAGTGCCAAGACAGAATTTGGTCAATGATTTCCTCTCAGAGTTACAAAACTAAGTTAGAGAGTAGTCATTCAGCTTCGTGGACTTCAGCTGTATTTCTGTTTGTGGGCTAAGTCTTTCAAATATATAAAAAAGGAGTCTGTTATTTCCTCCCAACAGAAGTTTTATTCATCAATTGAAGTTTACCCAATTACATATAAACACCGAAAAAAAATTTGGTAATTTTTTCGTTCATACAATATGTATGAAAACGATACAGTGAAATGATCCTTACATGAAACAGAGTAGATAGGCATTAAAAAAATGTTTGGTCAATTTTACTCTTTTTTTGGGGACAACTCACACTTGACCAAAAAAGTAAAAACGCCAGATTTGTTAACACCAAAAAAGAGCTAAAGGTTCCTAAGAAAATTTTCCAGTATCTTTTATGGATAAGGATTCTCCCTATTGGCCAATTTAAAAGAAACACCCCGTATATGTCATTACGTCAACACTATGAAAAGAATTATAATAATTTTTTCAGGTATGTAAAGCTTTAACAGAAGATGAACAGGAGTACCACAGTCACCTGCGAACCCACACCAACATACACCAGTGTGACCTCTGCAGCATGGTGTTCAAGAAGAGAGCCACCATCATCAAACATCTCAAGCAACACGAGAGGATGAAGAATATTGCTCATGTGAGTATATGTTATTAGTTCTAGAGTTCTATATGTGATTGTAAAGGTATGATTCTTGATGGGGCCTCCTTACGGCCGGTTCACACATGTCTCCGTTTAACTGTTCCGCTTTATTGTGTACGTTTTTTTTTCGTCGATGGCGTATGTAGTTGTATGAGCGACTTCACACATGGCACAGTATTCTGAATACATAAAAATATCGTTCCGTAAAAAAATTACATTCCGTTTTGTCATCGAATACTGGACGACGGAACAGTAAAAATATACGGACACGTAGAATTTTAACGGATAGATACTGTGTGCGTGGCGGTCGGTATGTGCGGGGTGTAGGAGGGGGAGTGATGCGACAGATTTTGTTATACTGCGAATTTTCTGTTCACACATCGCATCCAGTAATGACGGATTCGTTGAACGTTATACGGTGCCTATGTGTGAACAGCGCATAAATTTATGACGTATCCGTTAAAAACGTACCAGTAAAACGGACTCCCATGTGTGAACGGGCCGTTAGAGGGCCAAAACCTGCCCAGGTCGCGGGTCTAAACCGGTACCGGGAGACGGTCTCCTGGCTACTCGCTGTCCGACCACCGACCATGCCCAGGTCGACGGCGCGTTGTGTTCCACGCGCTACTCAAAGAGTGTCAGGATCATGACGCCCCCCCCCCCACTAGAGGGCCAAAGCCTGCCGAAGGATTCGGGGAAAGTCCGATAGTCCCTCCTGCCCTATCCTAGGTGGGAGAACTCATTTGATGGGATTACCAGGCTAAAAAAAAAGCATAAAAAATTGGAAATCTGTTAAAGACTGCTGAGCGATAGCAAACGAACCCTAAGACGACCCACTGATCGAAAACACTCTGTAATCTTTTTCTTCTATTTTCAACTTTATGTGGAGAGCCGAGAGGTATTAAGTTTAAAATGTATTAGCGACTGCGAAGCGTAAACGATTATCACTGGCTACGGGTACTGTTCTCAAAACCATAAAAGAAAACATAGTGAGGAATCCAGCATAACCTGACATCGAAAATACTAACCAAAGACATGGCATTCACTAGCTCATTACAGACCTGTGTAGTGTATTCCTGCTTACAAAAATTCCTAGTACTGGGAATATTAGTCTTAATGCTGATGGTGAAGATCTTACATTCACAGAACGACAACGCCCACATCTGCGAGCAATGCGGCAAGATCCTGGAGAATGAGGAGTCTCTCCGGCTGCACTATGAGAGCAAGCACCACAAGAAGTACACGTGTTACTACTGCGGACGTATGTACAAAGGAGAGTCCAGCTTCGAAATGCACATCAAGAAACATGAGGATAATATGGAGACTGGAAAATATAGGTACGCAACACATTATTTTTACTACTTATTACAAACCAGAAATTCTTTTGACTGAAAGTTTTAATAATATAATTCCACAACTATCACACAACGCCATCTAGTCCCACGCTAAGCAGAGCTTGAGTTGTGGGTACTAGACAACTGATAAACATACTTATATATTTCTAAATATATACATATTATAGATAACTTACACCCAGGCACAAATTATCATGCTCATCACACAAACATTTGTCCTGGGTGGGAATCGAACCCACGACCCCCGGCATAGCAGTCAGGGTCACTAATAGACCAACAGGCCTGTCTAATAAGCTTTAGCTTTTTGTATGACTAGCTGTTGTCAGCGGCTTCGCCCGTGTTAGATATAGGTTATGTGTGTGTAATAAATAAGATGTGATTTCTGGTTTTATTTTTATTAATATCGACTTCATTGGCAAGTTTTGGAAACCAGGATGATTACTGCTATTAATTTACTACATGTAAATCTCCAAAGGACTTTTGTATAAGAATGGGTTTATAAAGAAAAGCACAAAATCAGGACTTAGGTATTTTACCACTATTCGCATTCCCTAGGTCTTCATGGAGAAGAATAGAGAAAAAAACTCCACGGCAACATATTTAAGCAGTACACATATTTGTAAAGCTTACAATATCAGTAATATTCACATCACAATAAATATCAATTAACTTACATTTTCATTCGAACACACTAGGACACAGATAACTTTCAGCATCACACACTTGGAAGCATCATTATTGTATTACATTGAATAAACAAGACACCACTTCGGACACGTTTTACCTCTTTGAACAGTTGCAGCGTAATGACAAAAAATATGAGGGTACATCTATTTTTATAAACTTAGAATTGTATCACTTGCAACAAATATTACCACCGTAACTAATATGTGCCGTAACTGACCAGTGGTAGATTGTCATATATTTTAGCTACATAACTAATGAGTAATGAAATAAGCAATAACAAAAAAAACCTGTGTTTAGTAGAGCCTTATTAAAACTTGACTAGGTACATAATTTACTTCTATTCTATTTTTCTCAAATGGCAAGTCAAGACGATGTCGACTATTCATAATTTAGTTATTATTTATTTGTAACCTTTAATAAATTCGATAAAATATTTGACTATCAACTGATTTCGTTCGGAAATCAGTTGATCGTTGTTTTAATTTTATTTCTATTATTTATTATTTATGTTCTGTTATGCAGTTCCTCGATCAGATTGCCGTGATTTAGCATCTGAAAGTAAGAGATTACATTGAGTTGGCTTATTAAATCACTTTGTCCTTAATTTTTCCAGGCATAACGTCTACAGAAAGAAAGAAGCTAATCTAAATGAGAATGAAAAGCCAGTAATAAAGCGCTGTATGTGTTCTACATGCGGCCGCCATTTTGTGGACGAGCGCGCGCTGCTGTGGCATCAACGACTGCATAACAATGAGAGACCTTATACTTGTAATGTGAGTATGGAGAAAAACGTGTTAAAATCATCAAATGACGTCTTTCGGCCAAGGCAAAGCAGGAGGGACTGTCAGACTAAAATCCGCGGTGTCCTTCCATAGTCCTTTACGTTCCTGGGTCACGGTATTTCGTTAGTCCCGCGACCGGCTCACATTAGCCCTAGATCGAAATAGTTGGAAGTCATGGGGAGAGGCCTTTGCCCAATAATGGGATGACACAGGCTGACAGTAATAGAAACTAGTATAACTAGAAACTAGAGACCTTTGGGCCACGGAGCTCTTTTAAGACAGTTTCGCGACCCTTCTAAAAGTTGCTTGAAGTATTTTGAAGATCTTTAAATATTTTCATGTACCAAGTTTCTGTAGCAATAGGGTATTTTACTCAAAAAAAATATAAGTCCGAAATATAGATTATTTAAAAATATTATACCAGTATTTTTTCTTTATCACGAAAATCAAAATTGACGAAGATACAACGCTTCTTAAAATCACAAAACGTAACTCGGCCGTTACAATTTTACAAGCATAATGACGTCATAAGAACACTCCGGAATTTGGAAGCGTTTATTTATGCAGTAAAATACCCTATTGTTGTAACATTAACGACTTCTCCAGGACTGTGGACGCAGCTTCGTGTCCCTGAACCGTCGCAACCAGCACGCTCTGTGTGCTCACACGGCTCCCTCGCGACGATGTCCACTGTGTCCCGCGCTCTTCCATCTGCGGTCCATGGTCAACACACACGTCAAGAAGGTGAGGCCTTTCAACACGTAGAGCTTGCTGATGACGCGATGCGACGCATTTCGACCGATTCCAACTACAAGTGAAAATCACCCTTACCAGTTTGACCTAGGACACAAAAAAAGCAGATGAAAAACAAAATACGCTCGACATGACGACGTAATGTCAGTCGAATTGCATCATTATGCCGTAGTAGCAAGGACGATTTTCAGTTTTGTTTAGTAGAAATTGCAAATCGCACCAATCGCGTCATCAGCAAGCTTCCTTAGGCCGTTATCATACTAGCGGTTTGGAAGCGGCTGCGGGGCGGAGCGGACGCGCAGCGCATCCGTCGCGAACACGCCGCGCATCCGTCGCGAACACGTCGCGGACGCGTGGCAAATGCGTTACGTTTTCGTCGCGTGTTTGTACACTCAGTAACAAAATGGATTCCGACGAGGAAACATTGCTGTTGACGTTATTACTTCGAAAACGTCGAAAACGAAAACGAAAGCATCGACGAATTTGGGAAGATCCATTATTCGATTAGGCTGAGGAATTTTTCGCAGAGAGTTATAAACAATATTCATGTTTGGGTAAAAAAAAACTTCTCGGCTAAAAAAAATTTGGATGATTATGCATCTATAATCTGTATCACCTACTCTTATCATATTATGCCAAATTTCAGCGCTGGAGGAATTTTTCGAAAGTCTTCATACAAAAAATTCCTCGTTGATCTGAAGTGGGGCGGACGTTTTGGCGTTTGTTCGAGGCAGTACAAAATGGCGTCCACTTTGCTGTTCGCGGCGATCCCGTGGCGCGTCCGCAACGAATTCGCTGCGCAACCGCGGCGTGTTCGCAACGCATTCGCTGTGCGGCCGCTCCGCCCCGCAACCGCTTCCAAACCGCTAGTGTGATAAGGCCCTTACAGTGGAGTTTATAGTTTTGCTAACTTTTGAACTTTATTTAGTGAGAATATGGTTCAAAATACGACAGCACTAGCAATAAATACTGCGCATCAAGATTTAGAAAGAGATTAGGATAGTTACGGCTTCGAGCGCTGTCTTTGTCGCACGAAGCATTTACTAATACAGCGAATAATGACCCAGCCACAAACCAACGTCACATAGGTAGTGTGTGACAGAGCTAACAAGTATTTTTTATGAACTGACTGTCTATCTGTGTGCTTTGTACGATTTTTTTACGTACGACGCCCTGTTATGTCCTGGTAAAATCATTAAATGAGTCCTCCCGCAGAGAGCAGGACAATAGGAACTGTCAGACTTGTAAAACCCGAGGTAATCTTTCAATAGCCTTTTACGTTCCAGTCCGTTGGTGGTTACCTGATAAGGGTCAGCTCAGACCGAGACGGAACGCTGCGCGTACATTTCAATAGAGCTACTCAAAATCCAACTCTCTTTTTCCTACACGAAAAGATACGCATTTGAAGTATCCATAAGTCACGTGGCGTCGCGTCGCGTCTCGGTGTGAACTGACCGCTAAGTGAAGTCCCGCGACCTCGGCAGCCTTTGGCCCATCACTGTTTTGGTCTTGAAGTCTTAAAAGGTCATTTTAGCCGACTGACTTACAATACGCATTGTGGTTAATTAAAATTATTCTTTACCAATTATAAACTATTACTTGAGCTATAGAATAGAATATTCCAATTTACGAATTTTATCGAAATTTATTATGATTCTGATAAATCGGCTTTTGACTCTCCTCTTAATTTTTATTCTTACGAATTACATGATTTTATACTAACAATACCTTGCTATTTCAGGTACATTTAAAACAACACAAGCGTCGTAACCGTATCACGAAGCACCAGAACGTATTCTGGCCAACGAAGACTGTTCCCGTGCAGGAGCTCAGTGTGGAGATACAGAATGATATCCTGGAGCTTCAAGCTGCTAACAAGGATCAGGCATGGGTAAGAGAAGATTTTTGAACTAGTCTATGTTTGTCTCACAGGTTGTAAGTCTCCCTCGACTCCTTCAATAGGACACATTTCGAGTGTGTGTTCCAAACCATTTTATTAAGATAGTTTTTTTTTAAAAGACTGCCATTTTCCCCGATCTCTTGGTGCGCCAGAATCAATAATGTTGATCATCAGAAAAGCGTTGAGTCAATGAAGCTTAACAAAGTGTTAAGTGTTAAGTTTTACACCCCACAAAAAAGCTATTAAAATTGTGGAAAAGTAGTAGGAAAAAACAATCTCCAGTTCCCATCTATAACTGTTTCGAATTGAAACATTTTTTTGTGTTGCATAGTCTAGAGGAAGGCTCTAGGTTATTATTATATACCGAGCAGCGGATGGATCCGCAGAAAATAGCTAGTTTATCATATGAACTATTGTTTACTAGAGGTAGGGGTCTGTTTTTTCCAAAAAATCCTATTCTATTCTATCTGATATATTCGTTCTTTTAATTCCAGACATACATCGATGAACCACCGACTGTATTAGAGAGCTTATGACCCAAGCGGAACAGGAAGCTCGAGGCACAGCGAGCAGCCGAGAAGAAGCTCAGACGTCAGGCTTGGATGTAAACGATGGACTTCACTTATTGCGCAGTTGGTTCTTTGGCTGAAGCTACACTAGGCCGCCATAATAAATTAAAGATGACTAACAAAGTGTGATGTAATGTAGAAAATCCTTACATAATTTTGTGATGCAAATGGGTGAGTTTGACAGTCAATAATTGTGATATAACCTCAAACCTGTCGACTTGGAAACATCATCATCTCAGCCATAGGACGTCCACTGCTGAACATAGACCTCCCCTTTTGATCTCCACATGTACCGGTTGCAAGCGACCTGCAACCTGCGTCTTCCGACGACCTTCATAAGGTCGTCTGTCCACCTTGTTGGTGGACCTCCTACGCTGCGCTTGCTAGTCCGTGGTCTCCACTCTAGCACTTTTCGACCCAAAGTCAAAACTGCAAACATACAAACTATTAATGCCCGCGCCCAGATGATTTTTGGGCAACTACTTAACCTTCACGGACGGGCAACTAGAATCTATATTTCTGTGAATTTATTTTAAGATTTGAGTTTGTCTTTCTACAGGTTAATTCTTATGGACATAAGAAAAAGTTTGTTAATTATGTGCAACTCACTTTAATTATTGTTTGTCTCGATATACTGTTTAGAATTAAATACATTGAATTACAGTGAGATTCTTTATAGTATTGTGTGTGTTTTCTTAATTGTAAATAAAGTGGAATTCAATGATAATTTATGTTTTCTTTTTGCACCAGAGTAGTTGTAATTATTAGAAATAATTTCCAAAACAGTTTAAGTTTCAGATTGACTCTTCAACTCTGTGCAGAGAATGAATTGACCATAATATGAGAGATCATAAAAAGTCTAAATATGTAGGAATCTAGGAATGTGGGTACATTAACAGTTTGGTAATTTCCTTTTTCAAATAAAACAACATTAATCCCTTTTTTAATATATACATTTATTGTTTTTTTTTTTTCAATTTTAAATTATCGTTTACCAGATATATACTTTCATATATAATAATCAATTGCCTATCGAATATATACAACTTACAATAAACCTGAAGGTCCTTATGAACAACTACATTGAGTCTTACTATCTAGGTGGAATCATTTCGTTTTAATAACTAGTTGAACGCCGCAACGTGAAAAATGCAATTTTCACACACAAACGTACCAAATTGGTTAATTGGGCAAAATAAATGTCAAAGGTAAACTGCAAATGATAAGTTTTTACCCTGAGTTTGAAGCAGAAGAAAGTATGCAAGAGTAAGATAAGAGTGTAACGATACTTTTTGAATAATTATTAAAATTATAACTCGACAACTTATAAATGGCTCAGTCTTTTGGTCACAGATTTTAAAGAAACCGAGTTTAGTAGCACAATTAGGGCTGTTCGTCCGCCGGATTTCGAAGCATAAAGATTTCGGGCAAACAACTAAGATTAGGGGGTTGAGAATGCCCGTCTTCGGACAATCGCATCCCGCTTCATTGGATCTCAAATCGGATCACAGAAGCCAATGTTCCTTTCACTTCAATCAGTGCTTCCTACTTGATAACATTTAAAGTACTCGTAGTTGTTAGCTCGTATTTTGTAGATGTCGACGATCACCCGAATGCGGGCTAACGACAAGTCAAGTGTCAGTGCTAGAGTATAATCGTGCCATTATTCCCTAGTGTCGTAGTTGAGGATATCGATAGCTCAAACACATTCAATCAATTGGCTGCCAAAACAGAGTAATGCAGGGTTGTAGATTTGTAAATGTTTTATTTCTACAAAACTACAAATATTATAATTTCACAAAAGAAATAATGCTTAAAATACTTTGCAATCTGAGTGACATTTTACCAATACGACTATGCATTCTATAATCAGACGTTAATAGAAAGGATTAGCTTAATCAGTCAATTTAATACACTTCTCAATCATTGATTTGTGACATGTGATTTTTCATAAGACTTTGAATTAGATGTTAGTCTCACGGTACCATTAAAGTTGTCGAGTTATAACAAAAAGCGTGTGTAAAAATCAGTTATAATAAAAAAACAAAAAAAAAAAAGAATAATAAACATATTATTTGATCAAGTAATTTCTTCCACTTTGTACTATCAACAACCGTTTGCAAGAAACAATCATTTTAAAATGGGGTTAATTAAGTACATGCCTTGTGAACTAAACTTGTAATATTATTTAATATTGTTATTTTATGGAGTTATTTTTATTATGGTTAAGGTCTGGTGGGCTTCTTAGGAACTTATGTATTCGGTTTTAAAGAGTTTACTTAGTAAAACTCGTGGTAATAAGCTTCATTACGCTTACAATAATTTTGCACGATAAGACACATAAATATAATATTTGGACGTAGCCAAAGCAGGAATCTTCAAAAATTGAAATGTATATTTAATTTAGCGAATTGAAAACTGACTTTGACGTATGATGTGTCGAATCATGCTAAATTATTAGAAAAGCAGCTAATATTGTAATATGCAAAGTGCACGATTTGCAAATTAGTAAAGGATGGACGTGTGATATAAATGCGGATTTATTTAAATTCTACTTGGGAACGTAAACCAACGAATTCAATTCATTGGTTAAATATTTGGCTATAAAACAGCTACAACATGTAATTAAATCTACTCTCCATATTAAAATCTGGATACAAGTCTAGGATAAAAATGGGTGTCAAAAGTACCAGAAAACACGTTTTCCATAGAAATATTCTGGTATTAGACACACAGAATTTGTTCTTAATATTATTAGGCACAGAACCATGTTTTGCGTCCATACTGTAAACATGACTGGCGTGCTAAGTAATAAGAAAAATATATGCTATAAGTAACCTAACACCAAGGAGTAGTAAGTAAATGGAGTACTAATGTGGATGAGTGTCGTTGTGACAGTCGTCCCACGTCGTACCACGCTGTAGCACGATGAACAATCGTCTGATCCCGTCTCGTCCCTCCGAGTTTGGATCTACGAAGAAATATACGTTTTAGCGTTCCTTTTGCTTACTATTCCGTGGTGGTAAAGCTTCGCCAGTCATGTTTAAAGCGACGAACGCGTTGAAAATATCTTTTGAGTCATATTTTCTTGCAAACGGCCTGACATTCCCTAACCTAACGTTCGACAGAGGCAGACTTACATGACGCCGTCCCGCCCGATCGCCATCTGCAAATAAACAACACCCGAATATCTCGTACAATACGCGGACCTTCAACGCCATATCACTTTTATCTCTAAAACATTTTTTTTTTACTTTTTCCTTTACTTTATACTAATGATATCTGATAACTTACGCAGCCGCGATGCGTTGTCCCCGTATCACATCTATGGAGAATAGAAAGTTATGTGAGAAAAGTGATATTTTTAATATGATAAATGGAATTCGCTATACTTGAATAGACTTAACATGGGTAATTTGTGATTCAAAAACTAATATGTACATGGTTAATTAAATTCGTCATTATAGTGAATCAAATAGCCAAATATCTAAAAGGCTTTGATAAATAGACACGAAAGTAGTAATTTTTATTTACAAATGCTACATGCACATTACATTTTGTACAATGTCTAAATATCTGTAGGTACAAAACAACTCACGTGCGGTATTCGAACCCACAACTTGAAGCATCGAGACATATTACTCTGCTACTGCGCCAATCGGGGCCTTAAAATTACAAGGCCAAGTTTTTGGCGTGTGGTAAAAATACTTATAGAATATTATGGATTAAATACAACACAATGAACACTCGAAAATTCTTAAAATAAATGCTCTAATATCTATTCTACTTGAAAGGTATTTTAGATTAACGTCAGTGAGAACTTACGTCAATATAAGTATCGCGCTAGCTCGACCAATTGCCGACCGAAACAGCTGGGGTCCCCATGAATGGTCTATATTTTATTTATAATTGTCATACATCTATTTTTTTTTTGTATATCCCTTATACTGGCATATCTGGAGAATCTATACCTAAACAGATATGTAAAGTATCTAATTAGTTTTTGTTCTTAAGACGTCTTTATATTTGCTATGAAACATCTATTCGGTAAATAGCAAATGGACTGCTCACTGCATTGACTATCAGGCTCATAAACGCGAGATTACACTGAAAGTCCAGCACAAAAATGCAGGCAGTTTTGTCATATAAAATATCTTAACTTATTATCATTCCATTTGCTAACTACTCCGTGATCTAGTAAAATCTATTTTCGAGCAATTATAGTATACCCACATTCCATCAATTATGTAAATAAAATAACCATATTTGATGTAAATCTAGTCCGTTCTAATGTGGGTATACTCTACACTATCTATCTCTTCAGGAAATATAGGCATGATGTGATGCTTATAAATTGTCAAAAAACTCACCATAATGAAACCATCAGTCCTAACAGCGACAGGGCAACACCACTCACAAATCGCACCATTTAGAATTGCAACATGTTCAAAACTTATCATCATATCACGAGTTTCTTACACACTATAATCACATAGTTCAGTTCATCACTTATTATTTAGTTCAGTGTTCTTACACTCGCTTGCTTCTGAGGTGCTTGACGTGGCTGGTTCCGTATATGAACCGAGTACGCCATTCTTCGTACTGCTACGTACACGCTATAGTGTTTGATGTTGAGGGAGGGTGCTCGGGCTTGTCTGCTGCAGGTTTTGGCTCTCCGGCTCCATGCGGTAGGATACCGTTCTGTAGGTTGACCTCATACATGTTGGATGAGTTTGAGTCTTCGTTGTATGAGAGGACGCTGACTTCGTCCGTCTGTGGATGAATGGGTTCAGTGAATGTACAGGTTTCCTGTGGAAAGGATTTCTTGGTCAGTCAACTCAGTTAGACAAACATTTTTAACGCTTAGCGTAATGTTGTGAACTAAGCAGATGACAGAATCGAGTGATGAAGACTAAAGCAACTCTTTGTGACAATAAATACTCCTCCACCAAAGCTCTGTATTTTAACTAGAAAGGGGATTGTGACTCATGAAAAGATAAAAGTAAATGAATTTTGAAGTGATAATGAGCACTACTTTCAGGTACTAGTGGCTCAAAGTTTAGTTAGGCCTATGCCTTTTCATATTTCAGATTAAAGTTTTTAGTTGTATTTTCTTAATTAGCATATTGTCGTGCTCACACACCGAAGCCGGGCGCCCGCCGGCACAGACCCGGGTGCCTTAGAAGTTGCGAGACTGGACAATGAAAGATCGTCAAAATCTGGCCGCCGGCCGTCAAAATCAGCCCGGGGCGGCTTCGGTGTGTAGACAGCTTTATAATTACAAGTATATTATGTATGCGCACCACATGAAATAAAAAGGACTGAACGATGACCAGGTGTCTGATAGGGAAGAACGAAAGTAGAAACCACGTAGCCCCTATTCCCAAGTAGACCATGACAATACGTACGCTACTCTCGGACAGTCTCTTGGTCTTCTTGTTGGGCGCGGGCATGACGTTGGCGAGGTCGAGTGGCTTGCGCTTGGTGCCCGACGTGGTGCGCTCTCTTTTCAGCAGCGAGCCCGACAGGTACTGCGGGAGCTGCTTGCGACGGACGTGGCGCGCCTGGAATGGTGACAACAACGGAGTAAGTATAACGAGGGTCTTTTATATTGGAAATTGCCAATTAAATCCTTGCTTTGGATTTCATACCAAAGTCTCTTCTGCTAAATACTATTAAATGGAGATTGGCAGCTTTTTATCGAGACTCTCTAGTCTTTTGTATTTTTGACGTTCAAAAGTGTTGGTTGATCCTCATTTCAATAACAATAGGCGTGTTGAAAATTTCAATAAATTGCAACTATAATTTGATTTGATATGATATTAAAAGCAACATATTTAATTGTAATTGCAAAACAACAAAACGCATCAAAATTTGAGAGTTCGCGTATTGCCATGCCAATTGAAAAGTTTCGTATCTTTGTAAATTTTAGTTTGTGTACCAAAAGAAAAAAATGCGGGTCAACGATTATTTGGTAATCCACACATACATTTGACAAAACTACATAATTAGATTTTTTCAGCCGAATATCCTATTTCTATTGCAAATGTCCTACAATGAATGTGTGCCCTAAAACTCAAATGAATCTTTTTTTTTTTCAAGCATTAGAGAAAATAGATATCTTAAAATATGAAATATTTTGTAGTATTTGATATTTTTAGTATAATTAATTGATATATTGAAAAGTGTATATGATACAGATGATCTGTCAAACTATACCCAAATAAAAATTAAAGTTAATTTCATAATTACCTCTATCGTCATTCCTTCCCTCAATATATGACAATTCGTGGCCTGGTAGTTGACAGATTCCGTGAAGGTCCTGATATCACACGTCAGATCTACATTCAGGTCCCTGGTCTTCTCAAACACCAGCCCGATGAACCACATCGAACAGAAGTTCGGTATAACTTCACCCTGAAATTATTTACAGAAATATTTAATTTCTTAAATTGGTAAAGCATACAGAAGCTTTTGTAAATAAATTGGAATTTCACAGAGGTTATGGATGCCTAAGGATCAACATTATAGCAAGCCCTGCTAGCGGCCAATTGTCGGTTTTAGAGATGGTGTCGAACTCGACAAAAAGACAAAAATTTTTAATGACGTCATTTTTTCGACAAATTTAAAAAGTGGGGATGTCAAATTCGCCATTTGTCGAAGGATAACGTTAGAGTTCAGTAAAATCTGTGAAAAAAATGACGTCATTTATTAGAAATTTGGTCGAGTTCGCCACCATCTCGAAAACTGAGAATTGGCCCCCAGATTACCCAAATATTCATTTATGGATTAAAAATGTGACTGAGTACAGATCTGAGATCTGTAGATTTGGATCTCAAATTTTATACACAATTATACAAACAACCGAATACTTGATACGTAGATCATCAGCCAGTATTACGATCAGCATATATTCGCACGTACACATTTTCGGTATTGATACCTTACGACTTTGATGTCTAGACGAATATCGTAATACAAATCCGTAGAGGTTCGTACACAGGCACGCGCCAAATGGTACCAAAGTCCTATGGTATCAGTCTTGCGTCTCGCGTTGTGTACAAAATAGACCTAGATCTTTATATCTTGTCAATTCGATTAAAAATAATTAAATACACAAGTATAAACTAATCTGTTTCTATGAGATGATATCTGTGAAATTCCATCAATCAATTTAAAAAGCCCTGTATGGTCGAAGAAATACATTCTCTTTTGTATCCGTTTCTGCCTTGGAGCAGTTGGTTGGTTCCCATCGTTGGGATAGTTTGCATGAAAATATAAAGGCACATAGGTTTTAGCTTTAGTCAAATCAGATTTTATAATATGAGACTGGGCTCGTCTAAGATCCCCCCTCAAAGGCATTTTATCAACTGTTAGCGCTTACCTTTTCGTTCTTTTTAATTTCAGGCGCAGGATCTGTTGGGACGGGTGTTCCTATAAAATAAATCCTGTTTTAATACATGCAACAAATATAACTAAACGACGACTGAAACCATTGGAATAGGCTATCTTACTAAAAAAAATATTAGTCCAAAAGATAGATTATCAAAAAAGATTGACAAGTATTTTTTCTTTTGTTACGCAAACCAAAATTGACAAAGATACAAAGCTTCTAAAAATCACAAAACGTCACTTGGTCGGTATAACTTTACAGGCGTTATGACGTCACAAGTCCCTACTCCCGAATTTCATTAAATTTCGAAGCGTTTTATCTTTGTTAATATCATTGATTAGGAAAACAAAAAAAAACGTGATAATGATTTTTCAAATACTCTAACTGACTAAACAGATATCCAATTTATTTATGTAGTCAACTACTCTATATGTTGTAGTAGTAAGGATAATTTTCACATCGTCGTGTCATGATTAAGGGTGCTAAGTTAAAATGTTACCTGGCGGCAGTGCCAGCGGTTCCTGGTTGTTGATGTAGAGCGGCACAGAGTTGTAGCACTCCGGGTTCACGTGCGCTATGGTTATGTGGTTGATGCGCTCCAGGGTGGCTGTAACAACAGACAGACATTTAATCATACACATGATGGGGGCCATCTATGAGTTTGGACGATTAGGCGGTCGCTGTTAGGTGGATTAGTCTGCCAAGGTGATAATGGCTTCATTACCGTGACCCCGGAACATAAAGGGCTATTGAAGGACACCGTGGATTTCAGTCAGTACAAGTCTGACAGTTCCTTCCGCTCTGCCCGGGGTGGGGGGACTCATTTGATGATTTTATCACGCTAAAGCTGATAATTTTGGTAGAGTTCAGGGGCTATAATGTCGGGTTCGGGTCCATTTCGCCAGCGTCGGATATATCCAACAAAATAAAACGACTCATTTAATATGCTTTGAGTATTGCACTTCTGTCTTAGTGTAGTTTGTTTTTCGTTTTTTTTTACAGTGCCTGCTGCTTGGGGCTCGACAATTGATTTATTTAACAATTTATGTACACACAAAACAGAACATGAAAGAACGTAAATTTTAAACTACAGTAATAATAATAATATTCCACAACTATCACACAACGCCATCTAGTCCCAAGCTAAGCTAAGCTTGTGTTATGGGTACTAGACAACTGATAAACATACTTATTATATTTCTAAATACATACATATTATAGATAAATTACACCCAGACACAGAACAAATGATCGTGCTCATCACACAAACATTTGTCCTGGGTGGGAATCGAACCCACGACCTCCGGCATAGCGGTCAGGGTCACTAACTACTAGACCAACAGGCCAGTACAAGGGTATTGCTTATTTCTTGTTTTGTTTGGCGGTTAAAAGCTTAAAATGCACATCTGATGATGATGGTGTATATTGATCCTCTAATAACCTCGCATAACTTGTAAATGACTAATCCAAATGGTATAATTATTTTTTTGTTTTCCATTATTATCACTGCTGACTGGTTTGACCTGTCCAGTGTCCATATGTGGCCGGTCTAAATTGCACTAAAGAGTGACTGCACCAAAACTATGTACTACAGCGTTTAGCTTCTAGCCAAGGCGAAAGACAGCCCTTGGTTTACGGGAGACGTCAACTAGCTGTATATAAAAACAGTTGGCAGTCGTGTATACATAATTGAGTTGAATAAAAAAAATTACAAAATGCGTACAAACATTATTAACATTGAAATACATTACGCGTTGGTTAATGAGGTGCGAAAATTGGGTCAGTGACTCCTAAATTACTTGTATATAGGGCAGGTATATGAATAATGTGAGGTCATACTATTTATTTACTCCAGTGTTTTATTCAACAGGAATGTGTGAAATTATTTTCATTAAATGTGTAGTATTTTTAGAGAAATGAGTATCTAGGTCGCTAGTACTTAAACATAGCTAGCGCAATTTAGTTGTGGTATTTTTTTTTATACTTTTTAAAATCTTCAATTGAGTCCTCTAGCATTGGGTAGAGGGGAAAGGACTGTCAGATTCGCACTGATGACAATCCACCGTATTCCTTCTATTGCCCTTTAACCCACCCCGGCAAGTGTTTGTCCCTTAATGGGGGCCCTGTCAAATTGCTAACAACTCTTGGGCATGGTCCATGATTGGACGGCGAGTTGTCCATTACTCGCCGTCCGCATGCCCGTTGCCTGATTAGTGCCTTCCTGAAGCCAAAACTAACCGACTTCATCTCTTTCTAATGGTCAATATCTATTTTTTTTTTGCTGGTTAAAGGAAATGCTTTTAGTTATAGAGAGTTTGGCATTGACTTACTTATATCGTAAGGACAGGCTAAACCATACAACGAAAATAGCACCAGTTTTTTGGCGATTGCGCTACTTTTTGCTTGTATGAAGGTATAGGGTCAGCAGCTCGGCCGAGACGCGGCGCTCATTCAGTCGAGCTACTCAAAATTCTATTTCCTAACGAAAAGATACATTTTTCGCGTAGCGCGGCACCGCGCTGCTTTTTTTTAATGGCGACATTAAACCTAACTTTATTTACTACATGATAAGATACACATTTGCAGTATCGTTGTGTCACGTCGCGCCGCTTCGTGTCTTGGTGGGAATTGACCGTTAGGCAAATTATTCTGATGGGCGTATCCTTCCTTTCGAAATCATTTGTGTATTGTACTCACTGATAAGATGTCGTATCTTGCTCTCGATGAGGCCGCACCACTGCAGCTGGTCGTCCGTGGTGGCGGAGGACGCCAGTAACACTATGAAGTGCTTGTACCGCGAGAAGAAGTTCGGCGCCTCGAACAGACGCTCCCAGCCACACTTGCCTAGCATTATCTCGTCTGTTATTGCTAGACCTGCCAACAGAATTTACGAAATGTAAAATTAACATTCGAAAATCTTTATTTAGTCTTAATTCATCAAAGAAATATAATTAGTAGTTTTGGGCAGCGGCTTCGCTCGTTACAATTCGAAAATTAACCCACGTGAATATAAAATCGGGATAAAAAGTATCCTATGTGTTAATCCAGGCTATGAACTACCTGAGCACTAAATTTCATTAAAATCCGTTTAGTCGTTTAGGAGTGAAAGAGATACCAACATACATACATTAATTTATCCAACCCCACAAACTCACATTTATAATATCAGCAAGACAATCATCTCGCGTTAAATTTTGCTAGTATGTGTTTCTAGGGTAGTATTTAGTGATCCTGGGGTCGACCTCAGGACCTCAAAATCAATAAATACCTTTGAAGGTTGGCTTGGAAAAAACTTATAAATAACCTTCAAACTTCACGAGACCAATATGCCATTGAATATCCTGTTTATCGGTTTAATGGTCTAAATGCAACAGTTAAATACAACATCACTTTACTTGTCCGATCAGGATCCGTGTTGTAGTCCAATGTCTGGTTCGTGGATCCGATACCTGGTTTATCTCTCGCCCTTTCATGAGGTAACATGAATACTTTTAAGTCTACAGGGAAAAGGAAGGAGGCGATACCCGCCATCAGCAGCCGCTTCACCAAGCACCTGCTAAGGTTAACTAAACAGCAGCTACGAACAATTACAGCCGCCCTCACGGGGCACGGCTCCTTTAATAAACACCTCTTTGTCTTAGGTATCACAGACAGCCCCCTGTGCAGAGCCTGTATGGCGGAGGACGAGACAGCGGCACATGTGCTCCTACACTGCCCTGAGATCGCTTCATACAGGGCAAAGTACTTCGGTAACCCAGGTACTCTCCGCGAGATCGTCGGTAACACGAAGGTACTGTTGGCTTTCCTCGGCGAGCTGGGGTGGATCGAATAATTTCTTTCCCACCCGCACGCAAAATACGCGCATCTGACGTGGAGTTGCGGATACCAGCCCGTTTCACAATACACAATACAGGGAAAAAAAACGTCATGTTACGATGAAAAGCCACTAACCTAGTCTAAACTCCTCGCAGATGACGGTCCTGGTGGAGGCGCACACGTTGAACGTGGAGTTCTGTTGAGGGTACGCCGGCGTGATGATCGGCATCAGGTGGAAACGATCCGAAATGTTTACCTGAGGACAGAAGAATGTAGATGATAAAAAGACAATTTTTTATACACAAAAATGTGGGATAGTGGAAACTTGAGAAGAGGTCTTCCAACATAGAATCATTTTGTTTTATTGTTTTATAGCTTTACAGGGTCTTTCTTTTAAATTGCCCCTAAAAACATTTGACAAAATATGACCATCTTTCGTCGTCCCGATTTTTCTTTTCCTATCCGTGATCCATACATGAAAAAGACATAAAAAATGCCTATTTAACTTCTTTTGACCAAAAAAATAAATATACCGAAATATTTAAGATAAAAAAAGAGCTAGTTTCCTTATAAATTCAGATATCATGTAGACCAATTTAAAAGAAAGACCCTGTATAGGTACTGATGATATAGTTGTATCACGTGAACGAAATTAAATTGGGGGGTGATCTACAATCGATACCAAAGCCAAAAATATAGTTTTTAGAATTTCGTCTGTATGTATGTTCGGGATAAACTCAAAAAGTACTGCACGAATATTATTAAGAAGTTGGGTCAACATATAAGTTACATATTATCACGCTATCACCTACGGGGACCGAGCAGTGAATCTTTCATTTCTTCAACGCATTCACGCCGACAACGTCGCGGGCAGCAGCTAGACGATCATAAGGACAGGAAAAAATAACAACAAATGGTAAGAAATACTCACTCTAGGATCCCAAACAGGGAAGCCAAGGTTGACGGAATCAGGCTGCTTCAGCAGCACCGGCTGTGGCCACTTCCACTGACTGAAGACCAGGAAGAACTTGTGCACCAGGGTCGCGGGCAGCGCGTTCGGGTACAACTGACACGTGCGCGCCACCAGCATGGCCCACGACACACCGCCCAGGTAGCCCAGGGTGTTGGAGTAGATGCCGTGGCCTGGGGGGAGAAAACCATGGTTGAGAAAGGGGTTATAAAAATACCTTTCTTTTACACGACTGTCCAAAAATTGTCGTGTTATTATTTTTTTAATGTCACAGACTTACTTTAATAACATGAAATATGTACATATGTTTATGACATTTTCAATAAATTGTTTCAGCACAACACGGTTTTCAAAGGACATTGGGAAATCGATGTATGGGATTTGGGCCCAGCCTTCAATAGTAACATGTTATATACCGTTGGATAGGGCTCTTTAAGGGGAACATTACTTGCTAATAAACATATGGTCTAATGTTAGTACTTTCGGAGATATGAGGTCTTAAAGTTGTCTCGTCTAACATTTTATTTGTATCACATTTAATTTAAAAGGGCTATATTCTTCGTGAACATCCTTGTTTACACTGAAAGTGATTTGAATTTAGAATGTTGATATTGTTAGTGTACGAGCTGAATGACTAAGGCTGCGGTTCCACTGGAGCGGAACGGAGACAAGCTGTGCCGTGCCGGGATTAATACGAAATTATAAAAAGTACAGATGTATGATAGCCCACCCTTCAATAGTAACATGTTATATACTGTTGGATAGGGCTCTTTAAGGGGAACATTACTTGCTAATAAACATATGGTCTAACGTTAGTAGTTTCGGAGATATGAGGTCTTAAAGTTGTATCGTCTAACATTTTATTTGTTTCACATTTAATTAAAAAGGGCTATATTCTTCGTGAACATCCTTGTTTAGAGTGAAAGTGATTTGAATTTAGAATGTTGATATTGTTAGTATACGAGCTGAATGACTAAGGCTGTGGGTCCACTGGAGCGGAACGGAGACAAGCTGTGCCGTGTCGGGATTAATACGAAATTATGAAAAGTACAGATGTGGCGCCTAGTCGGTAAAGACGTTTGAGTCTCTGAGTCAGTCATACTTGCAGTGTCCTGGCTGCATATATTATTTTTGGAAGAAAATTCGATTGGCGTGATAATTACATTAAACGAGTCCTCCCATCCTGTGTGGAGCAGAAGGGATTGTACGACGCCTACTTACTAACAATCCACCCCATGTTATTCATTATAAGCGGCTGCTGGCTCTAGGGTAAGCTCGTTTTTTTTCGCAAATCGCTATGCAGTGTACTTTGTTTTAGTTTTTTATTTAATACAAGTTAATTGTTACACTATTTAATTTCATTGTCAACATTTAAAGTTAAGACAGTTGGAATAACTTAGATGTTGTGTAAAGAATACATTTCCGGTTTTAAGTTCTCTTAAATTCTCAGATAGGAGAACATTCCCGAGAATATACTGCTACACATCAAGCTATACAAAACCAGTTTGTCTTGGTCTCGCTTCTTGCGAATTTCACATACAATGAACGGTAAGCTAATACAGGTTTTACATAGCTTGATGTGTAGTCGTGTGTACTAGCACTCCGCCCGCAACTTCGTCCGTGCGTATTTCGAACTTCACATTCGTGAATTTTAACTTCCGGCAACCCTCTTTATGGGATACTTTTGGAAAATCTAAATACGTACCGTGTCACTTCATTTGAATTTGGGTTTAAAAAAATTAAGTTCGTTAACCCACCCACAACCCTTCAAGGAAAAATTATTTAAATTAACCTTAATCAATTACTAAAAGAAAAAAGTTTTGCGATTTTCACACTACTAGTGGTTGGCTTTTTAAAAATAGATAAATACGCATCGTTTAATTGATTAAGAAATAATGTATGCCAAGTTTTGAGCTCATTGAAGCAAGCTGTAAAATCCTTCCGTTAAAACCTTATTACTTCTTTTCACCAACTTGGGGGGCGATTTTCGAAAAATCCTAAAATACGTATTTAATTATTTTTTATCGTCTTTCTATATACTGAGTTTCAAATTCATGGGCTCACGCATTATCAATGTCCCATACAAACTTTAACACCATCTAAATCATCAATGGAGGGTAGTTTTAAAAAACTAATGATGCCAATCAGTTTCATTTACTTATCTTCGTATTCATGCTAAGTTTCAAGTTTATAAACCCAAGGAATAAGATTTTGCATACAAAGGTCTTCACCTCCTTTCAACCCTTAATAGGAAGATTTTCGCAAAATCCCTTCTTAGTGGCCACTTACAGAATAAACTGTAATTATTGTAAAAAAAACATGTTTTTACGTTTAGCGATTTAGGTTGTAGGAGAGTCTTACGACCGTACCCTGATCTTTAATTTTTATACATAACTCCGAAAGTACAGACTTTTGATCTTAGTCGTAATACTAAGTTTTATTCAGCATAAAAATACCTATTCATTCATATGTATCTTATTCCTATTGAGAGGTGGGCCCACTTTTTCTCAATATCCTTTTTCGTGGTCGTTTTTGTTGGTATCTCATTCACAAAACCAAATAAAACAAATGGTAATTTTGAAAGTGCTGATTTTTGTAGGAACTCTGCGTATTAAATATGGGATTTTTACCAGTAACAAAAATTTCTGGATAAACCTCGACAAATAAATAAAAAAAAAACAAAAAGTAATTTAGAAACAGGGGCCTAAGTCTACTAATTTATAAACGTTACAATGGTCTCTCAATGGTGTGTTTTTGACAGTTTTCGTATGGCAAATCTGTCAAAAACTTACCATTGAGAGACCATTGTGACGTATATAAATTAGTAGACTTAGGCCCCAGTTACAAATGTAATATACACTGAATTCCGGTCCGTCCAAATAGGTCAGGAAACTGAATTTTCGCCCGCCCGAATAGGTCAAAATTATGACTGAGATTTTGATGGCAAAAAAAAATTGCGATAAAGAGCGATTCTGGCTAACGTAACTTCAAACAAAATTAAACTTAGCAGTAGCACTTTTCGAAGGAGGATAATAGAGCATAAATCTATACTGTTAAGGTATATTTACGTTTAGCCCACAGCTTGATGGCTCTCAGCGTCAATCGGAAGTTGTTGATATTGGGCACGAGGCGCAGGATCTCGTCAGTGACGCGGCAACCGTTGAGGGAGCGCACGCATTTCTGGTCCATGTTCTTTAGGAGCATGTCGTCGCGCAAGTCAAATGAATCTGTGAACAAACGTAGAATTTTTAGAACATTTAAACATTTAAAGACCTTTGACAGTCGTTACTGTAAGTCAGAGTCTCAATTTTCTGAGAACCAGTATTACCATGGGGTATTGGTCAGTTACTGGGTTGTGGAGCTCCGATAGGCAGTCCATGCAAAATACAGATATTCAGCTGCATCTGGTTCGACTGGAAACTGACCCTTAATATAGTTGGGAGAAGGCTAGGCTGAGGTTGTCGTAGAAGCTTTCTTTGGAAATATAACATGCTGTTTGTTAACCCCTTTTTAGGAGAAAGATTGGAATGGCGTCGAAGAGGAGTGCGGGATCTTATAGACCCTGCCATCCCTTCTTATCTAACCTATCCGAGTCAGGGTGCCCTAAGCCCGAACCCGCTTCGCTCGTTCTAAAATTCTAGCATTGTCGATAAACTGTGCAGACAGTTGAAGATCTAACCAAATCTAATTTAACTAAAACGGTCATTAATCTTTATCACAAACACAAAGTTGACTAAAGGCAAGTTTTACCTTTAGTTTATTTTTAATGATTACTTAAGGAAAACTAGCCGTATAAAAACATTATTTCTATTATTATATTTACCTACTTATCCGCATACAGTTGTACAGGTCGAATGGTTTTCCTTAAACACTTTTTTGTTTCTTGGCTATTCTTGTGCATACTATTTTTTTATTTATATTTAGACACATTAACGCTTGCG
Organism: Agrotis ipsilon; assembly: GCA_028554685.1. Lineage (NCBI taxonomy): Eukaryota > Metazoa > Arthropoda > Insecta > Lepidoptera > Noctuidae > Agrotis > Agrotis ipsilon. The sequence continues at coordinate 8,981,025 of CM052979.1, forward strand.
TGGCATTTGGTTAAGCTTTCCAGAAAAAATCAACTCATCATCTCCCTAGCCTTTTCCCAACTATATTGGGGTATTGCTCGGGTCGACGGCGTGTCGTGTTCCACGCGCGCCTCAAAGATCGTCAGCATAATGACGGGGCTCTCTCAGATGGCCAAAGCCTGCCGGGGTCGCGGAACTTATTCCATCACCGTGACCCCGGAACATAAAGGTTTATTGAAGGACACCGTGGAAAAAACTATATCGGGTTATATTAGAACTAGAATTTTAAATGGATCGGCTGCCTAGCGGACCTCCAGAACCCAGTAACTGGATAATACGATACCCCCTGGTAAGACTGGTTGACTTTACAGGTTCCAGGAAAAATCTGCGAGCAGGATACAAATCCTGCTGCCTGCCACCGACCGCTACCTATCTGCGACCTCTGAATTAAGTACATCTTATGCTATCTTACCTGGTATTTCCTTGAGAGCAAGCCTGGCAAACAGCAAGTCAATTTCAATTCCGTCGAAGTTCATCTTGATGACCGGCACGAACGCGTCTTCTACCGCTCTCAAGTCTTTTACCTGCACAGAAAAATTAACATTTTTTGTCTTTGTTTTGTTAAACAATCGTATCTTTATGCTATCAGGGATAGACTAAGTTACTTTTATACAATTCAATTTTTTTTTATGAATTTCGTACGACCCGCAGAATTGAAAGAAACATTACGAGATTTCAAAACATAGCTATGCTAAGCTAAAGTTGTTAGAAATATTTCTGTACCCATAGAACGAGTTTTCACTATTTTACTTAACAGAGTTTTTCCAGTAATTACAGCGTTTCTTGTATGAAAATATGGAACAGCGCCTCTTGTGTGCGAAGAAGGAACCAATTTTTTCCTTGAAAATTGACAATTTGAAGTAGTCAAAGTTCTAGTTTACTTTACGTCTCAAATACTGAAAACTCTTGCTGACGGTATAGTACTTTGTCTATTCTTCTGTCGACGAACCCCGTTTCTACGTTTTCACCGGAATACAATATCGGACGTTGAAAACAAAAATGTAAGTATTAAGGTTGTAAGTACATACAGTTTTTTTTAGCCAAAATAATAATGCATCATTTTCGTTTTGTAAAACATAAACAGGCAATTGTGAACATTTTCCGCACTGAAAGTTAACTCGCGAGTGGGAGCTCGTGACGCCAGAATTCAGTTTTGAGCTTATTGTGCCGAAATATCAAAAACTCAAAATAAGAAATAAATTGAACGAAACTTCTCGTAAATAAACACGGCCATCCACATTTTTTAGTGATATGCTTTACGTAATAAAATGTCTAGCGTATCTACATTGTAAGCTATGTTACAAATTCCATTAGATAACCAAATGAAACACTTTTAATTCCATAAAATATATATCCCGAACCACTGTGAGCAACTCACTGAATACATACAAATGTTGGATCAAAAGATTTTTTTCATACTACTTTTAAAAGTCTTTGTTGTAATTCATTTTGAAATTCCATGAAACAAAGCTTCGTCAGTGATGTTTTTTCATTTTTTTTTTGTTGCGCGTTTTGTTGTTTTTACAATGACCTATTTTGACTTGAGAAATAGTCCTTTGCTGATTTTTCTAAGGGTAAACCGGAGAATTATAACTGTGTTTATGATTTTTATATAGCGTAAAACGGGGTGAATAGAAACGTAGAAATTAAAGTATTCAAAAGTACCAGACGCGTATTTTTTCTTAATATTTGACAAATACACGACGGAGATGGCGGAATGAACGGTCTTCTTTGAGAATTGGAAGGAAATAGCGCACAATCGTGATCGTTGGAAGGAATGGAGGGAGGTTTTTGCCCACCAATGGAACTCGTTTAAGATTATACCAAGGCGTAAAGTATTGTATATTTTTAAAAGCGTCGTATTTTTGCCATCACATTTTATTAGTTTACGCAAAAAAGGTGAATATTTATTGATAATACAATTAGATGTGATTGTAGCAGTAGTGACCCTATTGACTCGCTCTCGACGTACGAGTTTTAGGTTGTGCTTTCGAACCCAGCCAGGTATATCTTTGTGTAATTTATTTCATCACCACTGCTCTAAAAGTAGTGAAGGAAAACATCATGAGGAAACCGGCATGTCCTAGAACCAAAAAATTCGAAGATATGTGAAATCTACCAACCCGCACCATGCCTGCGTGGTGAATTATGGCCAACTCCCTCTCACAGACAGGAGGCCTGTGTCCCAGCAGTGGGAAAATTAACAGGCTGATGATTGATGAACTAAGTAATTAGATTTTTTAATTCTTCAGCTTCACTAACCTGTGGTTGTAACTTCAGCAGATCATAGAAAGAGCCGAAGTAGTCAATCCGGTCGATGTGACGCGGCGCCACGCATAATGCGTCGATATCAGCACCTTTGTGGTGTACCTGTGAAAAGACTTTCAGTGTTACAACATAATTTTTAATCAATCAGATGCACCGCTTGAATGCATCGCGGCAGACCTCACAGATTGGCAGGATGATGTACACGCATTAGCCATAGTTCCAAATATGAATGACTAAAATCCACGATATCCTTGCCCTTTACGTTCCGGGGTCAAGGTAATTCGTGAGTCCTACGACCACCAAACGCGACATGTTTTTAAAATAATGTATGAGCATCGGCTGTTTTGTAGATACATTTCAACACCTAAATCGATTTGGTCCCCTCCCAGAATAGGATGCCCTAATAAATATCAATTGTTCCCATATCTCGTCCCTACACTAGTTAATTTAGCATATTTTTGTGATGCAGTCTTCGCAGCCCGACATAATATGCGCATATCTTTTAAACGGCACCGTCAATTGTTTTATTATGGGCAGTATTTCTTGTGTGCTATCTATATCTAAACAATCTTAATATATATAAATCTCGTGTCACAATGTTTGTCCTCAATGGACTCCTAAACTACTTAACCGATTATAATAAAAATCGCACACCATGTGCAGTTCGATCCAAATTGAGAGATAGGATAGTTTAAATCTCAAATTTTAGACCGGGTCCTCCACCCGTGCGAAGCCGGGACGGGCCGCTAGTAAAAAATGGATGCTTACCTATTAACAAAGTGAATAGTTTCAATTTAAATTCATCTAGCTGGCGATAAATCAGCAGTTTCCTACATTTTGCGCTGATGAAAATCGGCATAATATAGGGAGCAGGTAAATGTTATTTTTTTTTGCGTAGTTTTCTGGTTGTCCCATTATTGTAAATGTTGTTAGTTAAGATGATCGTGCTCATCAGACAAACATTTGTCCTGAGTGGGAATCGACCCACAACCACCGGCATAGCAGTCAGGGTCACTAACCACTAGACCAACAGGCTTGTACAGAAGTTTGATACGATTAAAAAAAAAAAAATGAGATAGCAGGACAGATTTTTCGTTAACGTCCTTTTTTTTATAGCGTGGTGGAATCTTCAAATGCCGCCATGGGTTGAGTGAAAGGGACAATCAGTTTCCCTGATTAAAATTCCACCCCGTTCCTCCGGTTGCCGTTTGCGTTTCAGGGTCACGGTAACCTTAATTATAGACGGTTTCACAACCGTCCTTTTACGGACCAAACATTTTTTTTAAAACATTTACCTTTTTTGGGAATGAAGTCAAGAACTAACTTTGTAAGAACTTGGTTTTAAGAAAACAGCTTGACAAAAAGTCAACATTTTACTGTATGAAAATTGGTGTCATTTTAAAATCGTAAACTTCTGAAGCAGTAAAACACTGTTTATGTGAAGAATAACGACTAGATGTTATTGCTATTTAATATCTTTTTCTCATAATAAAAACCTTTTTAATGATACCATTCTTATGTAACTGGATTCTTTTCAATAGATCATAAAATTATTTATTGCATTTTCAACCTTATTTGTGAGAACAAGAAGTCTATTTTACTAAATTATGTGTGTTGCTGTTGAACACATTATTCTATACAACCAATCTGTACCCTTAGAACGAGTTTTCAGTAAATGAGACGTAAAGTAAACTGGAACTTTGACAATTTCAAATTGACAATTTTCAAGGAAAAAATTAGTTCCTTCTTCGCACACCAGAGGCGCTGTTCCATTCTTTCCTTGAAAATTGTCAATTTGAAAGTGTCAAAGGTCCAGTTTACTTTACGTCTCATTTACTGAAAACTAGTGCTAAGTTAATGTGAAAATGGACAAAGGCAGGAAGATAAACATATTAAAACAATAAATCACTCACCCCCAATCGGTAAGATCCAAATGTGTAAATATTGCCCCCAACGGTATCAGCAACGCTCGGGGGCATGTTCTTGCGTAAAGACTCCTCTCTTATCCACTGCCTCACGAGCCTATGTAGAGACCCCAGCACTTCCATACGATGATGCATTTCTTGTTCCGATTCAAACACCCCATATGGGACTAAGGATTCTTTTAGCTCCGTGGTTTTCTCAATGTCAATGGGTTTTGGACCTAAAGGAAAGGTGTAATAAAGATTATAATGCTTCATTGTTATTCGGCTAGAGGGATGTGGAAGGCATTTAGGAGTCTTTTGCCAGGAGTGCGACAGCATACAAAAAATTTAAAAACAGAATGCCGTGGCACAGTCAGCTGATGTCCATTCACATAATAAGTTTTTTAATAGTATATTTTGCAACGATTGAATAAAGAGCGGATTTAAAGCGAGGGCCATTATATGAATCAAGAGTAAGCGAAGGATTTTAATGACTGAATCACGACCGTAGGGAGTGATTCATGATGATTGAATCACGAGCGAAGCGAGTGATTCAAGTATTTAAATCCTGAGCGACGCGAGTGATTCAGGCCCTCGATTTAAATCCGTTTTATTCAAGAGTTGCAAACGATACTTTATACCATGACTACGAGAAAAAGAAAGATTTGAGCGATAAAAGATATTCAACGAAACAAAATAAAGTTTTTTTTGATACCTAAGTCTGCTCCACACACACGTGGGTGCGAAGTAGTCCAATCGCTCGGTCACTGCGCCAACAAGCTGACGTTAAAATCGGAGCAATGGTTTGAATTAAGGGTAATTTTCATATTAGCAAGGGGGTTGTCCAGCATCGCGGTCGAGGTCGAATGTACTAAAGTGTTCTAAATTCAAACACCAAAACAGTGCGTAAAAGACTACTTTTACGCACTGTTTTCCGTGCGTAAAAGTAGCTTTTTCGAGGGGGAATGGTATAAAATTCTTTTATACCACTCCATACTGAAAACAGTGCGTAAAAGTGGTCTTTTACGCACTGTTTTGGTGTTTGAATTTAGAACACTTTTGTACATTCGAGCTCGACCGCGATGCTGGACAACCCCCTTGAATTACTCTTAATTTAAATCGATTTAATGTCAGCTTGTTGGCGCAGTGGCCGAGCGATTGGACTACTTCCACGACTTACAACCCACGTGTGTGTGGAGCAGACTTATTAAAAAAAAACTTTGTTTTGTTTCGTTGAATATCTTTTATCGATCAAATCTTTCTTTTTCTCGTAGTCATGGTATAAAGTATCGTTTGCAACTCTTGAATAAAACGGATTTAAATCGAGGGCCTGAATCACTCGCTTCGCTCAGGATTTAAATACTTGAATCACTCGCTTCGCTCGTGATTCAATCATCATGTATCACTCCCTACGGTCGTGATTCAGTCATTAAAATCCTTCGCTTGCTCTTGATTCAAATAATGGCCCTCGCTTTAAATCCGCTCTTTATTCAATCGTTGCAAAATATACTATTTTTAACTTGAATTTTTTTTTTGAAAATGCCGAATTTTTCGATTAAAAATGTATTTTTTTTAATATTATTATTATAATGTTATAATTATAATTTTAAAAATAAGAAAATTGATGTAAAATAGAGATTAGATTTTACGTATGTGTGTATATTTGCGGGAATCCCCGAAAATGCGTTTCGTTTTCAAGCATAGACAATGTGAGGGTTGCCATTCGTGTAAAAAAGTAAATAATTATCGATGATGTAATCATCATCTGGACTCCCCTACCCCCCATGTCATCCAAAATAAGCAAAACAAAGACCCCCCCACCCCCCTATAGTGCTTACGTAATACTTGAACGGCCCCTATGGTTACATACCTGCCATAGAAATAGCAGAGGTCATGCCCAAAGTCTTCAGATTCTGTTGATTCTGATGCTCATTGCCCTTCGTAGCAGCATTGCCAGGTGCTGACGGAGCGTTGCTGTGGGAGTACTGCGACGCCGGCCACATTTTGGACATAGTATGTTATCTCCCTTTACTACAGAATATGACCGGTAAACGGTCAATACAACTACTAGCTTTAAGAGCTAGGGTCTCATTTATAAAAATGCTCTCCTCTTTGGACAACTGCTGGGTTTCTTATGAAGTGATGCAATAATCTGAAACAAAAAAAAAAATTGTAGACGTATTACTAACTACTTATCAATTGCAAATAGCGTATGAAGGCTGCTTTAGTTGGTTGTTCGGTAAAAATTTAGGCATAAATATATGAAAAAAACAAACCTGTTCAGAAACTCATAAACAAAAATAATGTTTGACGGTTTGTTACAGGAAATGATGGGCATTTCAGAGACTGCTTAAATTGAGTTCCAATTCTGCGTTGAGTAGTTATAGATTGTATTCGACACAATAAGAAGAACAAAAACAATTTGATTATTTACCCAGAATGAGAGGTAGTAGAATTTAAAGACCATACATTTATGAATTACATTTACAAATTCAATATTAAGTTCCCAAGCCTCAGTTGACAGGCTTTAGTGTAGATTTTAGGTGTTACCCTTGAAAAAGTGATAATAAGTGTGTCAAACACCAATGCCTATATTATCACTCAAGGTCTTTTCTCTGACCAATAATAAATTAAATGGATAACCATAGAAAATGACCAATTATGACTGTAGTAGATAGGAAAACAGACATAAATAATTACAACAGCATAAAATCTTGCCCTTAGCATGATTAGATAAAAACATAATGGAAATATGCAAATAATAGCAAGTTTATTGACACTGTAATGATTAGATCAAAGTATTATAATCACTATTTTAGATAAGTACAGTTAAAATAAACCTAATCAAGAATAAACGGTAAATATTGTGAACTCTTATTTAATAACAACATTAAAATATGATTCAGAGTGAAATGTTCCATAGTTTATCACAAGTCAATATTTTGCTTGTAATTAATAAATTATGACGCAAATCACACGAACCTTTACGAAGAATATCTGTGCGACGATAAAAGTAGACACAGTTCGAAGAAACGGTCGTGATGCGTAAGCAAAAATCGAACTTTTAGAAAGCACTATACTATTTGTGGACTCAAAATGGGGTTCGTTCACCTACTTTTTAACACCGTCTTTATTTAGCGACAACGCAAGCACTTAAGACATCCCTGTACATTTTATACTTTAAAAGAATGCACAACCGCTAATAAATAAGAAAAAACATCAAGAACATTACTTGAGAACAAGAGATCCGTTGTAGAATTCTTTTGTTGTCTGTATGAACTAAGGTCACAACTTATGTAAATATGACCCTCACTGGTATCTGAACCTTGAATCCCAATGCAAATTCGCAAAGAAAACATTACGATACATAATCTAAACACTTATCATGAAAAACATAAAGAAAACGGAATACGCATTAGAAAAGCTCACGTTGCCCCGAGCAGATTGTTATTACGTTACCGAGCACTTTATTGTGCTATATCATTGATGGAACAGCGCGCACTCACCAATTTATTATATTATTCGGCCTAAGCTGCAATATTTTACACATGCAATTATTTGAAAACATAATAAAAGAAAGAAACAAACATTAATTTCCAAACAAGCACCCAACAGTCGCCAACAACAAGGCAGCCATTTTTACAAAGATGGCGCTAATATTTCTTGCCCGCACTAAATATAAACGGTAACGGTGTTTTCATCACTAAAAACAGCAAATTCAGAAGATGACAATAAATTCACAAAACTTTATTTGTTGTTGTTCTGTATTGATTTCTTGCAGCGATAATTCTGAAAAGTCAAATATCGGAAACACAATAATATTGTTGTTATTTTATGTGATTAATTTTGTAACAAAAGTTTTTTCTTTTTTCCTACAATTTTGCAATAACAAAACGTCTACGGATGCGTTCAAAGTTTCAAATATTCGCTAGTTTTGCGCATGCTCCATTGGCAGTTTTTTCAGTGACGTATCACAAAACTCCGTTGAACTCGTTCACATATCACTATCTCTTTTCATGTGCTGCCAAAAGAAAGGGATTGATAGAGAGCCGGTTGATGTTTTCGTGTCAGCCTTGTGCCCATTTACGAGGAGTAGGTAAAATCCGCCATCTTGAGAGTGAATTCAAGAATGTGAGGACTTTTAGCGGAGTTAAGTGAATTTCTTTAGTAATTTTATTATTAAATGGATTTATATTTGTCCACCACGCGATTTCGTACCCTTTATTCGAGCCGGTGCCATTAACGGAAATACTTTGCGCGTCGTTATAAAGCTTAAACGCCGAATTCCTTGATAGTGTTTATGTGACAGGAGAAGACACCGTAAGCTTTCTAATAGTTTTTTGCGTGTCTATTTCCGTTTTCCATCTCGACGATCGTTAACATATACGTGAAAGTGAAATAGGTATCGCGTATCGTTCACAGTTTTCGTTATAGGGCTTCGCAATGTTTTTTTCTGGTCGAAAATGCGGTTAGATGGGCGTTGTTGGTCGGCGATCGGTGGTGTTAAGTCGGGGCCTGTGTCGGCGTCCTGGTGAGGGCCTGGGCCGATCGGGCGGGCTGAGCGCGCGGCCGCCGCAGAGGATGCGAAGCGCGAGGGTGGTCTAGCAAGGTGTTAAAGTGTTTGAACTAGTGTTATTGTGAAAATGTCGACGACTATGAGGCCTACTCTTCAGACTGTCCCGGAGTCGTTGCCGGCTGACCACGTGACGAGCCCAGCGCCGGCCCCTGCGGCCGCCACGGCCACAGCAGCGCCCTCGGCGCCCAGGCATCAGAGACCTATGTTCAAGGTAAGTGCCCACATCTGTTTTGATTCCCCAGTCATATTGCTAAACTGCTGATAAACAAATGAGATAACAGACACATCAAGTGCCTTACATAACTATTTAATCAGACTGAAAACTCATTTGTGTATTTATTGTTTGGATAGCATAAACTAATAGCTGGACCTTTTGTTTTTTTTTTAATTATACACACAAGTGTTGCTACATTCTTATCAGAGAGGTTCAATATTGAAGGAGATAAGGTTGGATTAATTTATGGTAGTACACAGGTAATCTGTAGATTGTGTTTGAGTGTAATAAACATGAATTAATAATTGTGTAAACTTGCAATGGTACCCTAGATAGACTAGAAAGTGTGGTCAGCGTAGCATGCCATCTAAACTATAAAATATTACATGAAAAAACTTGCCATTTTCTATTCTTAATTAATTGCCCTACTAGCATATAATTATTGATAGACAAATATGACTAGAAAGGTGACTTATGACAATGGCAGCATTAAATGAAGCTAAGAACTACTTATAGATTTATTACTTTGTATTATTTAATGCATAGCTACAACTACAGTGAAATCTTTAGGTTAACCATAGAATTCTTGAATGAAATAAGATTTGCAGATCTCATATTAGTTGTTAGTCTTCCATAGTCATCATATGAATGCCTTAAAATCAAAATCAAAAGTCATTTATTCAAATTAGGCTGATTTATCAGCACTTTTTGAAGGTCAATTTTTACATAAGACAGTCCCCCAAAGCGCCCTCCCTTCGACACTTCCTAGTGTTTTGGCTGGGAAGAAGAAGTGGCGGAACAAACTCCCCAGCAACACATCTGTCTGTACGGTTAGAAGAACCAAGATTTAATACATTAAAATAGAACATTCACATTAAATCTAATAAGCCTATCCTAGCATATGGTCACAACATTTAAGAAAGGTCCTTTCCACATATTAAAACTTCATTTCTGTAAAACAATAACAACATTACATAATAACCAGAAAAAAAAACTGGCATGTAAGAACCAACAAGTATGAGTCTTAAAAAGAATACAAAAAGTGGGTAGCACTTGCACAAAACAGCAGCAATGTACTGGATTACTCATACATTACACTTATCTCTTACATTGTGATGTTATATAAAAACCAGGGCTTTTGTTTGATTTCAGACCGCTCTAGACAATACACTGACTCACTGCTGTACTGACAATTAGGTATCAAGTTTGATTAAGTTGGTATGCAGGGGAAATACATTTAGGCCCTGAAAAGACTAAATAAATCCAGTCACTATCATTTTTATGATAGGGTCGCGTTTGACCACTATCTTGTCTGATAGTAGTGATGTGGTCGACAATGAAGCCTACTTCAATTCAAATATTCAGCTTCATTTGGTAAGACTTGAAACCGACCCCAAAATAGCTAGGAATAGGCTAGGCAAAAAGAATGTTAACATTGTTGAAAGAATTAACAACTCATTGTTATTCCACAGTATTTTTTGTTTTGGTTTTAAAGTTGTATCATAGAATTGTATTCTGTAAACCAAAATTCAATCAATGTAATATTTTATTATTAGAACACATTCTTGTTTTCAAAAACAGCTACTGTAAAATAAATATTATTGTGAATATGATAACAAAAAAAAAATCACAACAATCATAATAGAAAATCAAATAAACAAAATACATTTTCTCTTTCAGTACTTGATAAGAAATGTTTACTCAATCCTGTGTAGATTGGATTGAAATAAATTGTCTGATTCAATGCAATAAAATGTGAATTGATCATTCTTTTTTCTGAATGTATTGTACAGTTTAGAAACTATATGAATATCTAAAATTTAAGTATGATTTTGAATTAGGAATTGCTGTTTTGCTAATGAATGTTTAGAAATGAGTTACATTTCAAATTAATATAACAACAAACACAATAGTATGAAGTTTTGTACAAAAAACAAACATTAATCTTCGTTTTGGTCACAACTGGTCGCCATAACATGAATTAATATTCAATTTGTGTGCAACTGTAATTTAACTAGTTAGTAGCAATGGTAGGAATGAGTCATTTTTAATTAACATACTTTACTGTTAATTTTGAATTCTAAAGTATGTGAAATTTTCTGTACTGTTCATACAGTGAACAGATTCAATACATCCAAATTATAAGTAATTATTCAAGTTAGAAGCACTTAGGAAGTTAGGACGAGCTGTCAAGTGTATTAGATTTGAGTATTCTTCTTTTAAATTACGTTTTTTTTTCTAAAGACACTAAAGCACAGAGGGTGAACCATTCAGCCAGTGTGTGATCTAAACAAATCACAAACAGAACTTTTTTTGTTTTTATGAGTTTATAAACACCTGTTAACATTATACCTTGCTTGTTTATTATTACAGTAATAAACGGAGGATCACCTATTTTGTATATCTTAATAACATATCTTTGTAAATGTAGCAATGGTTTTCAAAGTCCTTGCATTCTCTCTTTGTTTATTATAATTATTTAGTGCGTTATTAATTCATGATGACTACACAGATTAAGCAGAATTTGCATAATTCAAACCTGTCGAAGGGTATAATGAAAGAATATAAACTAATTTTACAAAAATAAAATTAATTTGGATGTGATTAGGATTAATTTTCTTTGTTCGTTTGTAAATTGGAATAATATCAATTTTATTGATATTTTTAATCATCACCTACCATATAATTTAAATTATCATCAATAATTTTAATACATATTTTCAATAAGATAAAGTATTTTCAGTCTGCCTACAAGTACTTGATGTGTCAAAAATAATGTTGCCATTTATTATTTTAAAATCTTCACATAACCACATGTGACGTAAGATGTTACGTGCGGAAATAAATTCGTTTAATTAAATATGTCAGCATTAAAAGAAGCGAGCAATGACTGGGGAATCGTAATTTATGCTCAATGTGAAGCTTCGAGCCTGTTTCGTCATACAAAGTGTTTTTAAAATGTATTGTTTTGTGTTGCCATGTTGTTGAAAACTGTCTTTTATAGCTTATGTTTTGTCTGCGGTTATTATTAAGCGGTCAGGACTTATTTACTTCTTAACAGGATGATTCGTCAGCGTGCTACTCAAATATTATGACGTATTCTGCATTATCTCGGCTTTATATTACAACTTGTATAATGAGTTTGATATATTGCAGATCATTAACGCTATGTAAAAACGTTATTCTTAGAAAATATCTAATGGCGTTTTAAACGTTATTATAATATTCTGTTTTTCATCATAAAAAGGCGTGTTCGTTTGAAACGTACCAGAAACTTCGTCATAGAATTCGATGTGATAACCATAAACAAATCGTCTATGAAAAAATAATATTTAAGAGCTTATTTTGTCTATGTCACTTCAAATAAATCTTGTTATTTATGGGAATGTTATTATTCGAGTTGTTTACGCATCGGCTGGTGTTTTCTCATGCATAAGCATCAGGCCTAGGGTGTAAGGGAGGACAGTCCTTCAATTTGCCCCAGTTTTGACGCTTTACTACCTACCTATATCGATCATTATGTAGCTACACGTAAGATAACGCGTCAATGGATAATTTTACGGTTCGGTAAAGCTTTTATTCACTGTTGAAAGGTTTCGCTTTAAAAGCGTGCGTGATTTAATTGTTCAGTATTTTTCGGATAAAATCTGGAGTCTTTTATTGTTTTTTCTACCTATTTTTTGTTTTGGTAACACTGTCCTATTTTTTAGACGTATCTCGTAATAGTTCACGTTTTCATTTTGATTTCCTGTCAGCATTTTGTTGGTCATTTTCTTCGGAGTCTTGTCACATTTTGAAAGCACTCGATATCTTACTTTATGACACGTAAAATAAATAAAATTCTTATTTATAAATTTTTTTTAAATCGTTACACCTGAAAATTGTTGATTACTTAATAAGTACCTACGTTTAATACAATTTCAGGAGCCATAATATCTCATAATATATGTTATAGTTTTTAACTTTATTCTGACCGACATTTTATTATATAATATGTTTGCTAAATCGATTTTTATCTTACTCTACAAAACATAATAAACTCACGTAATATTATACGATAGATTGAACTTTAGCAACAAGTTTTCCTGATATTTGTACACAATTATGCAATAATTTAAATAATCTTAACAGGTTTAAATGAGTCATCTCTCAGAGTTTCAACTCATGAATAAGAAATAAATAAATACTGCTTTAATAATAAAAGAAACATTCGTTTTATTACTTCATTAATTTATGTAACAAAATTTTGCAACATGCAACACCGATTGTTGTAACGTCAAAATCCAAAGACAACGTATCCGAACTTTTTTTTTAAACTCCCGGAGCTCGGCAACTGCATTTCCCTAATCCATGATTATGTCACGTAAGATTCAAGTTCTAAATATAACTAAACGGGGATCGACGTACGCTCAGTCACAACGAAAATATTTATATAATTCAGTACAATCATGCCGTTTTACTTTTCCACGCGTAATTCTAGTTACAAATACATAATTATATAAATAGATGTTGAGTACATAAGATGAGTCTTGAAACAGCTGTTTAGTATTTTAGATTTTAACCTCATTTCTGTATTATTATAACGACATAGGCTTTTGCCAAGATTGATTTTGGGCCACTTGAAAGCTTCATCTATAGTGTTGCCAGATTAGATATATCTTCAAGTATGGTTAACAAATATTACAGGTTTAATATTTAATGATACTGGTAGGGCATAAGCCTCCTTTCTGTGAGAAGGAATAGATAATATCCGCGGCCCTAGTGTGACTAAAAAAGTTGTGAAAATATGCTCAAACAACGCTCTTTATTTCCGAAAAATTGCTTCTGGGCTAAGCAAAATGCAGCATACAAGAAATGTTTTATATTCAACCAAGTCATAATTTATTTATGCTAAACAAGTCTAGATTCTATAGAAAGATAACTAAATCAGTTTCCTCACTTATTTAAAATATTCACAAAGGTGTCAGGCAAGTTGCATTTAAAAGTAAAATGTAAGCTTGAAGAAAGTCTTTACCCTTCACAAAGTCTAAAGAAATCTTATAATAGCGTTGCAAGGAGAAAAGTTTTAAAATGAGATACAATTACTTTGTCATTTGAAAATATCAGATGTAAAAAGGAAACTAGATTGTCTAGATTTCAGTATTTAATTAAAAAGAAGTGCGTACTTAAAAATTTGCGTACAAAATTGCTGAATAGCGGTCGCGGCGAAAATGGTTTGTTTGAAGTTTGAACCCTCTAAAGTTAATGAAAGGTTACTTTCAATAGGCTATAGAAATATTTTAAATAGACCTTTCGGTTTGTTTTATAATTACGGAATAATTTTACCATAACACAAGAGCCGTGAAGGAAAAGTTGCGTAACATCGGAGATTCTGTTATAAAATAAAATCTCTCCAGAATAGAGTACACTTTATTATGCACACCATACAAATTACTGGTACAGAGTATGTTGACTAAAGTTTTATTTAGTTAGCATTAGAATATCTTCAGTAGTAGACTAGATATCGATAAAACTTTGTGACCAGGCATAAGCAACTGTAATTATTATAATAGAAAAAATGTACATGTACACTAGGCTTCATCAATTGGTAACCCCAGACACGAACGTATTTTTTTCCGTAATAACATCAACTGTACGTTACATTCCCTTCGTATTTTGTAATATAGTTTTGATCACAATCTTAAAGAGGATAGTCAAGGAAGGATCCGTAAAAAATTCCCCCCACGTACATTTAAAACTAGTCTAAATGATAATCCCGCAAGTGGATTCCTCACACGACTCTGATTTACATGCTACCTTGTCGGTCCAATCCGTGACTTCGTCTAGACAAACTAATGGATTTTACATTGCTGAAACAAGACTTAGATGTTTGCCTAGACTCCTTGTTCGTAGGCAAAGGGGTTATAGCCTTCTTCCATGCTATTGTGCGGTTAAGAAAGGTGGGCTGTATTGATTGGCTGCGGGTTTTTAAGTACCCAAGGATTTGGTTAATGCGGTTTTGAGGAAAGGGTGAAATTTTAGTTTCTATCTAGTTGTTAATCCTCTGCTAGACTCATATTTGCCTTAGCGCGATGCTTAAAGCCTTCTCTAAGAAAAGGACTATTCAACACAATTCGATTTTTTGAATTCGAGCCAACAGTTACTGAGATTAGCGCGTTCAACGAAACAAACTCTTCGGGTTTATAAAGAAGAGCAAGTTCGCTTTGAACTTGTAATGCGGAGAAATAAAGAATAACGGCCAATAATGAATAAAAATGATGTCTAAAGTAATAGCAAGGATAATGTAAAAGGTAGGAAGTGTACGAGGTCATAGAAAATCGATTCTAGATGACCAATTCAATTCAAATGTTCTTGAACACCTATCCATAACACGAACACCGAGTAAAAGCATAATAATAGTAATTTCCAAAAGGACAAAACTCCCATAACACTTCGCATCAACTGCCTAAGGTTTGCATTATTACCCATTATAACTAAGGCTATACAATAATGCAAGATCAGATTATAAGGGAACTATGCAACGAAGGCAAACAAGACTTGCATGGCTCGCAAAGTAACAACGAATAAAAAACTAAGGTCGCTTTACTACCTACCTATCTTGGGCGGAGCACCGACGTGTCCTCACGGCGGCGATAGGCGGAGACCTCTCGCGCCCAGCACTGGTCGCGGCCATGCTGCGGGGCGAGACGGAGTGGGAAGCGGTCGCCTCCTTCTGCGAAGCAGTCATGCTCGCGAAGGAGGAGGCGGGCCGCGTGAGAGAGAGGACAAGGTCCTCCCTCCGCCCCACCCGCGGTGGTGGACGCCCACGGCGTCGGACGTCGCAAGACGATCTCCGGCCACCGTAGCGCGGGCATGCGGGCGGCGAGTAAAGGGCAACTCGCCGCCCGACCATGGACCATGCCCGGTCGACGGCGCGTCGTGTTCCACGCGCGCCTCAAAGAGCTGTCAGCAAATGACGAGGCCCCCTCTCAGAGGGCCAAAGCCTGCCGGGGTTGCGGGACTCATACCATCACCGTGACCCCGGAACATAAAGGGCTACTGAAGAACACCGTGGATTTTAGTCAGTACAAGTCTGACAGTACCTCTCGCCCTGCCCGGGGTGAGAGGTCTCATTTGATGATTTTACCACGTAAAAAAAAAAAAAAAAAAAAACCTACCTATATCGATCATTATGTAGCTACACGTAAGATAACGCGTCAATGGATAATTTTACGCTTCGGTAAAGCTTTTATTCACTGTTGAAAGGTTTCGCTTTAAAAGCGTGCGTGATTTAATTGTTCAGTATTTTTCGGATAAAATCTGGAGTCTTTTATTGTTTTTTCTCCCGATTTTTTGTTTTGGTAACACTGTCCTATTTTTTAGACGTATCTCATAATAGTTCACTTTTTCATTTTGATTTCCTGTCTTAATTAAATCTTGATTTAATAATCGACGTTTAAAAGTGCCTCCTTGATGGCCTAATTGAAATAAATGATTTGACTTTGACTTTGTCAGCATTTTGTTGGTCATTTTCTTCGGAGTCTTGTCACATTTTGAAACACTCGATATCTTACTTTAATATGAAAAATAAAAAAAATCCTATTTATAAACAATTTTTATATCGTTACACCTGAAAATTGTTGATTACTTAATAAGTACGTTTATTACAATTTCAGAAGCCATAAAATCTCATATATATGTTACAGTTTTCAACTTTATTCTGATCGACATTTTATTATTATAATATGTGTGCTAAATCGATTTTTATCTTACTTTACAAAACATAATAAACTCACGTAATACATATTATATGATAGATTGAACTTTAGCAACAAGTTTTCCTGATATTTGTACACAATTATGCAATAATTTTAATAATCTTAACAGGTTTAAATGAGTCATCTCTCAGAGCTTCAACTCATGAATAGAAAATAAATAAATACGGTTTTAATAATAAAAGAAACATTCGTTTTATTACTTCATTAATTTATGTAACAAAATTTTGCAACATGCAACACCGATTGTTGTAACGTCAAAATCCAAAGACAACGTAGCCGAATTTTTTTTTAAACTCCCGGAGCTCGGCAACTGCATTTCCCTAATCCACGATTATGTCACATAAGATCCAAGTTCTAAATATAACTAAACGGGGATCGACGTACGCTCAGTCACAACGAAAATATTTATATAATTCAGTACAATCATGTCGTATACTTTTCTGCGCGTAATTCTAGTTACAAATACATAATTATATAAATAGATGTTGAGTACATAGGATGAGTCTTGAAACAGCTGTTTAGTATTTTAGGTTTTAACCTCATTTCTGTATTATTGAAACGACATAGGCTTTTGCCAAGATTGATTTTGGGCCACTTGAAAGCTTCATCTATAGTGTTGCCAGATTAGATATATCTTCAAGTATGATTAACAAATGTTACAGGTTTAATATTTGATGATACTGGTAGGTCATAGGCCTCCTGTCTGTGTGAAGGAATGGATAATATCTGCGGCCTAGTGTGACTAAAAAAGTTGTGAAAATATGCTCAAACAACGCTTTTTATTTCCGAAAAATTGCAGTTTCTGAACTAATTGCAAAATGCAGTATACAAGAAAAGTTTTATATTCAACCAAGTCATAATTAATTTATGCTAAACAAGTCTAGATTCTATAGAAAGATAACTAAATCAGTTTCCTCTCTAATTTAAAATATTCACAAAGGTGTCAGGCAAGTTGCATTTAAAAGTAAAATGTAAGCTTGAAGAAAATCTTTACCCTTCACAAAGTCTAAAGAAATCTTATAATAGCGTTGCAAGGAGAAAAGTTTTAAAATGAGATACAATTACTTTGTCATTTGAAAATATCAGATGTAAAAAGGAAACTAGATTGTCTAGATTTCAGTATTTAATTAAAAAGAAGTGCGTACTTAAAAATTTGCGTACAAAATTGCTGAACGCGACCGCTAGGTCGCGGCGAAAATGGTTTGTTTGAAGTTTGAACCCTCTAAAGTTAATGAAAGGTTACTTTCAATAGGCTATAGAAATGTTTTAAATAGACCTTTCGGTTTGTTTAAATTATAATTACGGAATAATTTTACCATAACACAAGAGCCGTGAAGGAAAATTTGAGTAACGTCGGAGATTCTGTTATAAAATAAAATCTCTCCAGTTGACAAAAGTTTTATATAGTTTTTAGGCATTATTCTCAGTAGTAGACTTAAGTATCGATAAAATTTTGTGAGCTGATAAGCACCTGTAATGAATATAATAGAAAAAAATGTACATGTACACTAGGCTTCATCAATTGGTAACCCCAGACACGAACGTATTTTTTTCCGTAATAACTTCAACTGTACGTTACACTCCCTTCGTATTTTGTAATATAGTTTTGATCACAATCTTAAAGAGGATAGTCAAGGAAGGATCCGTAAAAAATTCCCCCCACGTACATTTAAAACTAGTCTAAATGATAATCCGGCAAGTGGATTCCTCACACGACTCTGATTTACATGCTACCTTGTCGGTCCAATCCGTGACTTCGTCTAAAAGATTAGAAATTTTGAACAGACTTAGATGTTTGCCTAGACTCCTTGTTCGTAGGCAAAGGGGTTATAGCCTTCTTCCATGCTATTGTGCGGTTAAGAAAGGTGGGCTGTATTGATTGGCTGCGGGTTTTAAGTACCCAAGGATTTGGTTAATGCGGTTTTGAGGAAAGGGTGAAATAGTATTTAGTTTCTATCTAGTTGTTAATCCTCTGCTCGACTCCTATTTGTCGTAGCGCAATGTTAACTTAAAGCCTTCTTTGATAGATTGACTATTCAACACTAAATGATTTTTAGAATTCGAACCAGTAGTTACTGAGATTTGCGTGTTCACCGAAACAAACTCTTCAGCTTTATAAAGAAGAGCAAGTTCCCTTTGAACTTGTAATGCGGAGAAATAAAGAATAACGGCAGATAATGGATAAAAATGTCAAATCAATGATGTCTAAAAGTTAATATGCAAGGATAATGTAAAAGATAGGAAGTGTACGAGGTCATAGAAAATCGATTCTAGATCACCAATTCAATTCAAATGTTCTTGAACACCTATCCATAACACGAACACCGAGTAAAAGCATAATAATAGTAATTTCCAAAGGACAAAACTCCCATAACACTTCGCATCAACTGCCTAAGGTTTGCATTATTACCCATTATAACTAAGGCTATACAATAATGCAAGATCAGATTATAAGGGAACTATGCAACGAAGGCAAACAAGACTTGCATGGCTCGCAAAGTAACAACGAATAAAAAACTAAGGTCGCTTTACTACCTACCTATCTTGGGCGGAGCACCGACGTGTCCTCACGGCGGCGATAGGCGGAGACCTCTCGCGCCCAGCACTGGTCGCGGCCATGCTGCGGGGCGAGACGGAGTGGGAAGCGGTCGCCTCCTTCTGCGAAGCAGTCATGCTCGCGAAGGAGGAGGCGGGCCGCGTGAGAGAGAGGACAAGGTCCTCCCTCCGCCCCACCCGCGGTGGTGGACGCCCACGGCGTCGGACGTCGCAAGACGATCTCCGGCCACCGTAGGCGCGGGCATGCGGGCGGCGAGTAAAGGGCAACTCGCCGCCCGACCATGGACCATGCCCGGGTCGACGGCGCGTCGTGTTCCACGCGCGCCTCAAAGAGCTGTCAGCAAATGACGAGGCCCCCTCTCAGAGGGCCAAAGCCTGCCGGGGTTGCGGGACTCATACCATCACCGTGACCCCGGAACATAAAGGGCTACTGAAGAACACCGTGGATTTTAGTCAGTACAAGTCTGACAGTACCTCTCGCCCTGCCCGGGGTGAGAGGTCTCATTTGATGATTTTACCACGTAAAAAAAAAAAAAAAAAAAACCTACCTATATCGATCATTATGTAGCTACACGTAAGATAACGCGTCAATGGATAATTTTACGCTTCGGTAAAGCTTTATTCACTGTTGAAAGGTTTCGCTTTAAAAGCGTGCGTGATTTAATTGTTCAGTATTTTTCGGATAAAATCTGGAGTCTTTTATTGTTTTTTCTCCCGATTTTTTGTTTTGGTAACACTGTCCTATTTTTTAGACGTATCTCATAATAGTTCACTTTTTCATTTTGATTTCCTGTCTTAATTAAATCTTGATTAATAATCGACGTTTAAAAGTGCCTCCTTGATGGCCTAATTGAAATAAATGATTTGACTTTGACTTTGTCAGCATTTTGTTGGTCATTTTCTTCGGAGTCTTGTCACATTTTGAAACACTCGATATCTTACTTTAATATGAAAAATAAAAAAAATCCTATTTATAAACAATTTTTATATCGTTACACCTGAAAATTGTTGATTACTTAATAAGTACGTTTATTACAATTTCAGAAGCCATAAAATCTCATAATATATGTTACAGTTTTCAACTTTATTCTGATCGACATTTTATTATTATAATATGTGTGCTAAATCGATTTTTATCTTACTTTACAAAACATAATAAACTCACGTAATACATATTATATGATAGATTGAACTTTAGCAACAAGTTTTCCTGATATTTGTACACAATTATGCAATAATTTTAATAATCTTAACAGGTTTAAATGAGTCATCTCTCAGAGCTTCAACTCATGAATAGAAAATAAATAAATACGGTTTTAATAATAAAAGAAACATTCGTTTTATTACTTCATTAATTTATGTAACAAAATTTTGCAACAGCAACACCGATTGTTGTAACGTCAAAATCCAAAGACAACGTAGCCGAATTTTTTTTTAACTCCCGGAGCTCGGCAACTGCATTCCCTAATCCACGATTATGTCACATAAGATCCAAGTTCTAAATATAACTAAACGGGATCGACGTACGCTCAGTCACAACGAAAATATTTATATAATTCAGTACAATCATGTCGTATACTTTTCTGCGCGTAATTCTAGTTACAAATACATAATTATATAAATAGATGTTGAGTACATAGGATGAGTCTGAAAACAGCTGTTTAGTATTTTAGGTTTTAACCTCATTTCTGTATTATTGAAACGACATAGGCTTTTGCCAAGATTGATTTTGGGCCACTTGAAAGCTTCATCTATAGTGTTGCCAGATTAGATATAATCTTCAAGTATGATTAACAAATGTTACAGGTTTAATATTTGATGATACTGGTAGGTCATAGGCCTCCTGTCTGTGTGAAGGAATGGATAATATCTGCGGCCTAGTGTGACTAAAAAAGTTGTGAAAATATGCTCAAACAACGCTTTTTATTTCCGAAAAAATTGCAGTTTCTGAACTAATTGCAAAATGCAGTATACAAGAAAAGTTTTATATTCAACCAAGTCATAATTAATTTATGCTAAACAAGTCTAGATTCTATAGAAAGATAACTAAATCAGTTTCCTCTCTAATTTAAAATATTCACAAAGGTGTCAGGCAAGTTGCATTTAAAAGTAAAATGTAAGCTTGAAGAAAATCTTTACCCTTCACAAAGTCTAAAGAAATCTTATAATAGCGTTGCAAGGAGAAAAGTTTTAAAATGAGATACAATTACTTTGTCATTTGAAAATATCAGATGTAAAAAGGAAACTAGATTG
The DNA here is from genome assembly GCA_028554685.1 of Agrotis ipsilon. NCBI lineage: Eukaryota > Metazoa > Arthropoda > Insecta > Lepidoptera > Noctuidae > Agrotis > Agrotis ipsilon. The sequence goes on from CM052979.1 coordinate 9,002,592, forward strand.
TCTAGATTTCAGTATTTAATTAAAAAGAAGTGCGTACTTAAAAATTTGCGTACAAAAATTGCTGAACGCGACGCGGTCGCGGCGAAAATGGTTTGTTTGAAGTTTGAACCCTCTAAAGTTAATGAAAGGTTACTTTCAATAGGCTATAGAAATGTTTTAAATAGACTTTCGGTTTTTTAAATTAATTACGGAATAATTTTACCATAACACAGGAGCCGTGAAGGAAAATTTGAGTAACGTCGGAGATTCTGATATAAAATAAAAATCTCTCCAGTTGACAAAAGTTTTATATAGTTTTAGGCATTATTGTCAGTAGTAGACTTAGATATCGATAAAATTTTGTGACCGCATAAGCACCTGTAATGAATATAATAGAAAAAAATGTACATGTACACTAGGTTCATCAATTGGTAACCCCAGACACGAACGTATTTTTTTCCGTAATAACTTCAACTGTACGTTACACTCCCTTCGTATTTTGTAATATAGTTTTGATCACAATCTTAAAGAGGATAGTCAAGGAAGGATCCGTAAAAAATTCCCCCCACGTACATTTAAAACTAGTCTAAATGATAATCCGGCAAGTGGATTCTCACACGACTCTGATTTACATGCTACCCTTGTCGGTCCAATCCGTGACTTCGTCTAGACAAACTAATGGATTTTACATTGCTGAAACAAGACTTAGATGTTTGCCTAGACTCCTTGTCGGTAGGCAAAGGGGTTATAGCCTTTCTTCCATGCTATTGTGCGGTTAAGAAAGGTGGGCTGTATTGATTGGCTGGCGGGTTTTTAAGTACCCAAGGATTTGGTTAATGCGGTTTTGAGGAAAGGGTGAAATAGTATTTAGTTTCTATCTAGTTGTTAATCCTCTGCTAGACTCATATTTGCCTTAGCGCAATGTTAACTTAAAGCCTTCTTTGATAGATGACTATTCAACACTAAATGATTTTTAGAATTCGAACCAGTAGTTACTGAGATTTGCGTGTTCACCGAAACAAACTCTTCAGCTTTATAAAGAAGAGCAAGTTCCCTTTGACTTGTAATGCGGAAAATAAAGAATAACGGCAGATAATGGATAAAAATGTCAAACAATGATGTCTAAAAGTTAATATGCAAGATAATGTAAAAGATAGGAATGTACGAGTCATAGAAAATCGATTCTAGATCACCAATTCAATTCAAATGTTCTTGAACACCTATCCATAACACGAACACCGAGTAAAAAGCATAATAATAGTAATTTCCAAAGGACAAAACTCCCATAACACTTACTTCGCATCAACTTCCTAAGTTTGCATTATTACCCATTATAACTAAGGCTATACAATAATGCAAGATCAGATTATAAGGAACTATGCAACGAAGGCAAACAAGACTTGCATGGCTCGCAAAGTAACAACGAATAAAAAACTAAGGTCGCTTTACTACCTACCTATCTTGGGCGGAGCACCGAACGGTGTCCTCAGGCGGCGGCGATAGGCGGGAGGACCTCTCGCGCCCAGCACTGGTCGCGGCCATGCTGCGGGGCGAGACGGAGTGGGAAGCGGTTCGCCTCCTTCTGCGAAGCAGTCATGCTCGCGAAGGAGGAGGCGGGCCGCGTGAGAGAGAGGACAAGGTTCCTCCTCCGCCCCACCCGCGGGTGGTGGACGCCCACGCGTCGGACGTCGCAAGACGATCTCCGGCCACCGTAGGCGCGGGCATGCGGGCGGCGAGTAAAGGGCAACTCGCCGCCCGACCATGGACCATGCCCGGGTCGACGGGCGCGTCGTGTTCCACGCGCGCCTCAAAGAGCTGTCAGCAAATGACGAGGCCCCCTCTCAGAGGGCCAAAGCCTGCCGGGGTTGCGGGACTCATACCATCACCGTGACCCCGGAACATAAAGGGCTACTGAAGAACACCGTGGATTTTAGTCAGTACAAGTCTGACAGTACCTCTCGCCCTGCCCGGGGTGAGAGGTCTCATTTGATGATTTTACCACGTAAAAAAAAAAAAAAAAAAAACCTACCTATATCGATCATTATGTAGCTACACGTAAGATAACGCGTCAATGGATAATTTTACGCTTCGGTAAAGCTTTTATTCACTGTTGAAAGGTTTCGCTTTAAAAGCGTGCGTGATTTATTGTTCAGTATTTTTTCGGATAAAATCTGGAGTCTTTTATTGTTTTTTTCTCCCGATTTTTTGTTTTGGTAACACTGTCCTATTTTTTAGACGTATCTCATAATAGTTCACTTTTTCATTTGATTTCCTGTCTTAATTAAATCTTGATTTAATAATCGACGTTTAAAGTGCCTCCTTGATGGCCTAATTGAAATAAATGATTTGACTTTGACTTTGTCAGCATTTTGTTGGTCATTTTCTTCGGAGTCTTGGTCACATTTTGAAACAACTCGATATCTACTTTAATATGAAAAATAAAAAAAAATCCTATTTATAAACAATTTTTATATCGTTACACCTGAAAATTGTTGATTACTTAATAAGTACGTTTATTACAATTTCAGAAGCCATAAAATCTCATAATATATGTTACAGTTTTCAACTTTATTCTGATCGACATTTTATTATTATATATGTGTGCTAAATCGATTTTTATCTTACTTTACAAAACATAATAAACTCACGTAATACATATTATATGATAGATTGAACTTTAGCAACAAGTTTTCCTGATATTTGTACACAATTATGCAATAATTTTAATAATCTTAACAGGTTTAAATGAGTCATCTCTCAGAGCTTCAACTCATGAATAGAAAATAAATAAATACGGTTTTAATAATAAAAGAAACATTCGTTTTATTACTTCATTAATTATGTAACAAAATTTTGCAACATGCAACACCGATTGTTGTAACGTCAAATCCAAAGACAACGTAGCCGAATTTTTTTTTAAACTCCCGGAGCTCGGCAACTGCATTTCCCTAATCCACGATTATGTCACATAAGATCCAAGTTCTAAATATAACTAAACGGGGATCGACGTACGCTCAGTCACAACGAAAATATTTATATAATTCAGTACAATCATGTCGTATACTTTTCTGCGCGTAATTCTAGTTACAAATACATAATTATATAAAGATGTTGAGTACATAGGATGAGTCTTGAAACAGCTGTTTAGTATTTTAGGTTTTAACCTCATTTCTGTATTATTGAAACGACATAGGCTTTTGCCAAGATTGATTTTGGGCCACTTGAAAGCTTCATCTATAGTGTTGCCAGATTAGATATATCTTCAAGTATGATTAACAAATGTTACAGGTTTAATATTTGATGATACTGGTAGGGTCATAGGCCCTCCTGTCTGTGTGAAGGAATGGATAATATCTGCGGCCTAGTGTGACTAAAAAAGTTGTGAAAATATGCTCAAACAACGCTTTTTATTTCCGAAAAATTGCAGTTTCTGAACTAATTGCAAAATGCAGTATACAAGAAAAGTTTTATATTCAACCAAGTCATAATTAATTTATGCTAAACAAGTCTAGATTCTATAGAAAGATAACTAAATCAGTTTCCTCTCTAATTTAAAATATTCACAAAGGTGTCAGGCAAGTTGCATTTAAAAGTAAAATGTAAGCTTGAAGAAAATCTTTACCCTTCACAAAGTCTAAAGAAATCTTATAATAGCGTTGCAAGGAGAAAAGTTTTAAAATGAGATACAATTACTTTGTCATTTGAAAATATCAGATGTAAAAAGGAAACTAGATTGTCTAGATTTCAGTATTTAATTAAAAAGAAGTGCGTACTTAAAAATTTGCGTACAAAATTGCTGAACGCGACCGCTAGGTCGCGGCGAAAATGGTTTGTTTGAAGTTTGAACCCTCTAAAGTTAATGAAAGGTTACTTTCAATAGGCTATAGAAATGTTTTAAATAGACCTTTCGGTTTGTTTAAATTATAATTACGGAATAATTTTACCATAACACAAGAGCCGTGAAGGAAAATTTGAGTAACGTCGGAGATTCTGTTATAAAATAAAATCTCTCCAGTTGACAAAAGTTTTATATAGTTTTAGGCATTATTCTCAGTAGTAGACTTAAGTATCGATAAAATTTTGTGAGCTGATAAGCACCTGTAATGAATATAATAGAAAAAAATGTACATGTACACTAGGCTTCATCAATTGGTAACCCCAGACACGAACGTATTTTTTTCCGTAATAACTTCAACTGTACGTTACACTCCCTTCGTATTTTGTAATATAGTTTTGATCACAATCTTAAAGAGGATAGTCAAGGAAGGATCCGTAAAAAATTCCCCCCACGTACATTTAAAACTAGTCTAAATGATAATCCGGCAAGTGGATTCCTCACACGACTCTGATTTACATGCTACCTTGTCGGTCCAATCCGTGACTTCGTCTAGACAAACTAATGGATTTTACATTGCTGAAACAAGACTTAGATGTTTGCCTAGACTCCTTGTTCGTAGGCAAAGGGGTTATAGCCTTCTTCCATGCTATTGTGCGGTTAAGAAAGGTGGGCTGTATTGATTGGCTGCGGGTTTTTAAGTACCCAAGGATTTGGTTAATGCGGTTTTGAGGAAAGGGTGAAATAGTATTTAGTTTCTATCTAGTTGTTAATCCTCTGCTCGACTCCTATTTGTCGTAGCGCAATGTTAACTTAAAGCCTTCTTTGATAGATTGACTATTCAACACTAAATGATTTTTAGAATTCGAACCAGTAGTTACTGAGATTTGCGTGTTCACCGAAACAAACTCTTCAGCTTTATAAAGAAGAGCAAGTTCCCTTTGAACTTGTAATGCGGAGAAATAAAGAATAACGGCAGATAATGGATAAAAATGTCAAATCAATGATGTCTAAAAGTTAATATGCAAGGATAATGTAAAAGATAGGAAGTGTACGAGGTCATAGAAAATCGATTCTAGATCACCAATTCAATTCAAATGTTCTTGAACACCTATCCATAACACGAACACCGAGTAAAAGCATAATAATAGTAATTTCCAAAGGACAAAACTCCCATAAACACTTCGCATCAACTGCCTAAGGTTTGCATTATTACCCATTATAACTAAGGCTATACAATAATGCAAGATCAGATTATAAGGGAACTATGCAACGAAGGCAAACAAGACTTGCATGGCTCGCAAAGTAACAACGAATAAAAAAACTAAGGTCGCTTTACTACCTACCTATCTTGGGCGGAGCACCGACGTGTCCTCACGGCGGCGATAGGCGGAGACCTCTCGCGCCCAGCACTGGTCGCGGCCATGCTGCGGGGCGAGACGGAGTGGGAAGCGGTCGCCTCCTTCTGCGAAGCAGTCATGCTCGCGAAGGAGGAGGCGGGCCGCGTGAGAGAGAGGACAAGGTCCTCCCTCCGCCCCACCCGCGGTGGTGGACGCCCACGGCGTCGGACGTCGCAAGACGATCTCCGGCCACCGTAGGCGCGGGCATGCGGGCGGCGAGTAAAGGGCAACTCGCCGCCCGACCATGGACCATGCCCGGGTCGACGGCGCGTCGTGTTCCACGCGCGCCTCAAAGAGCTGTCAGCAAATGACGAGGCCCCCTCTCAGAGGGCCAAAGCCTGCCGGGGTTGCGGGACTCATACCATCACCGTGACCCCGGAACATAAAGGGCTACTGAAGAACACCGTGGATTTTAGTCAGTACAAGTCTGACAGTACCTCTCGCCCTGCCCGGGGTGAGAGGTCTCATTTGATGATTTTACCACGTAAAAAAAAAAAAAAAAAAAAACCTACCTATATCGATCATTATGTAGCTACACGTAAGATAACGCGTCAATGGATAATTTTACGCTTCGGTAAAGCTTTTATTCACTGTTGAAAGGTTTCGCTTTAAAAGCGTGCGTGATTTAATTGTTCAGTATTTTTCGGATAAAATCTGGAGTCTTTTATTGTTTTTTCTCCCGATTTTTTGTTTTGGTAACACTGTCCTATTTTTTAGACGTATCTCATAATAGTTCACTTTTTCATTTTGATTTCCTGTCTTAATTAAATCTTGATTTAATAATCGACGTTTAAAAGTGCCTCCTTGATGGCCTAATTGAAATAAATGATTTGACTTTGACTTTGTCAGCATTTTGTTGGTCATTTTCTTCGGAGTCTTGTCACATTTTGAAACACTCGATATCTTACTTTAATATGAAAAATAAAAAAAAATCCTATTTATAAACAATTTTTATATCGTTTACACCTGAAAATTGTTGATTACTTAATAAGTACGTTTATTACAATTTCAGAAGCCATAAAATCTCATAATATATGTTACAGTTTTCAACTTTATTCTGATCGACATTTTATTATTATAATATGTGTGCTAAATCGATTTTTATCTTACTTTACAAAACATAATAAACTCACGTAATACATATTATATGATAGATTGAACTTTAGCAACAAGTTTTCCTGATATTTGTACACAATTATGCAATAATTTTAATAATCTTAACAGGTTTAAATGAGTCATCTCTCAGAGCTTCAACTCATGAATAGAAAATAAATAAATACGGTTTTAATAATAAAAGAAACATTCGTTTTATTACTTCATTAATTTATGTAACAAAATTTTGCAACATGCAACACCGATTGTTGTAACGTCAAAATCCAAAGACAACGTAGCCGAATTTTTTTTTAAACTCCCGGAGCTCGGCAACTGCATTTCCCTAATCCACGATTATGTCACATAAGATCCAAGTTCTAAATATAACTAAAGGGTCATTCCATGACAAACGCTACCAAGGCCTCAAAAAAAAACTTCGTCGTAATAAGTCAATTATAACCTTATTTCATAGAGAACATTCCTATCCTTCATGTCTAGATTTTTTTTTTGCATTATTCACAATAGTTTTCATATTATACCCACGTAAAAGTAATGTTAGAAAGACCAGGGCTGAAAGGCAATTTATAGGCCAATATTGGCAAAGCTAAAAGAAAAGAATGAAGCTATCAACCATCACTTGGTTTCCGTAATAAGTTAGCTTTACTTATTGTAGTTATTTGTATCATGCGAAAAAAAAATTAATAGTTTATATTTACTGTTTTGAGAAGGGTTTTGCAAACTGTGGTATCAGTGTAACGCCCGAAACGAAAAAGACGTAATTGTTTGTTTAATTTTGCGCCTAATTATATTTAAACTAACATATTTTGCCAAAGTAAGGTCAAGTGGTTAATCTAGTCGAATATCTAACAATGATTGTGAAATCATGTGTTTTATTGTATTTACAACGGTTTTAAATGTGTAACACCCGAAACGTTTCGGGTGTTACATTATTTATAAAACAATCTTATACTGCTATTATGTACTTATTTATCGTCGTAGCATATAATATTTTGTTGCATGGGTGTGTTAATATGATGTATGTGACAAGAATAAAGAAATCTCTCTGATGAGTGAATGCACAAGTTGTATTTTAACAAATTGCGTTACGAGGACTAAAGATGATCGAATTCCCAGTACAAATACATGTTTATGAAAAATATATCTTATTGTTAGAAAATAAAAGTGCCACTCCACCCGTGACATCGTCTGTACTAATCTCGAACTTTTTCTTTGTGAATGTCTGCTTGGGGTCACCCTCTATATGGAACATTTTTAGAACATCAAATAAATACCTAACAAAATTTTAGATTCCTAGCACTTGGTCACGAAGTTTCAATATAAAGTATCAACCGAAAAAAAAACCCCTTAGCGGTCGAATTTCGCAAAATCCCGTGTTAGTGATCACCTACGCCCTAAAAAAAACACTCTATCTAAATTTGAAACTCTACTAATACTGGCACTTGTAGTTTTTGAGTTTTCGTGATGAGTAACTTTTCGCCTTTATATTCATAGTTTTCTTCTATTATATAAATTCTAAATTCTGTAATAGTTATTTGTTATAAACAGTTTTAATAGAAAGTCCGAAATTTCATTAATATAGCTCATAATTTCGGATATATGTGACTCTATTTCGTACTCGTAACGCCCGAAACGAAACAGTGGTAACACCCGAAACAGGTAATTTTATTTATTAAAATTCATGGAAAACAGATAAATGATTTTTTGACACGTGTTTAGGTGGGCTACTGGATCTAGTTTGGCTTGTTATAAATTCAACTAGAGGTTACTTGGAAAATTCGCTGAATTATGCATGTTAAGACAGATGGTCTGAAGGTAGAGGCAATTTCGTGTAACGCCCGAAACGGCTACTTATTTGGCATTTTCTCTTTATTGGCGAAATATTTAAAGATTGTGATTTTAGGAAAAGAAAATATAGCCCAATATGTTGGTGATCCGATCGTTATAATTGTCTAGTTAAGAATACTACTACTAATAAAACGTAGTTTATTGAGTTCAATTGTAACACCCGAAACGATGGAATGACCCTAAACGGGGATCGACGTACGCTCAGTCACAACGAAAATATTTATATAATTCAGTACAATCATGTCGTATACTTTTCTGCGCGTAATTCTAGTTACAAATACATAATTATATAAATAGATGTTGAGTACATAAGATGAGTCTTGAAACAGCTGTTTAGTATTTTAGATTTTAACCTCATTTCTGTATTATTGATAACGACATAGGCTTTTGCCAAGATTGATTTTGGGCCACTTGAAAGCTTCATCTATAGTGTTGCCAGATTAGATATATCTTCAAGTATGGTTAACAAATATTACAGGTTTAATATTTGATGATACTGGTAGGGTCATAAGCCTCCTGTCTGTGAGAAGGAATAGATAATATCTGCGGCCCTAGTGTGACTAAAAAAGTTGTGAAAATATGCTCAAACAACGCTTTTTATTTCCGAAAAATTGCTTTCTGGACTAATGCAAAATGCAGTATACAAGAAATGTTTTATATTCAACCAAGTCATAATTATTTATGCTAAACAAGTCTAGATTCTATAGAAAGATAACTAAATCAGTTTCCTCTCTAATTTAAAATATTCACAAAGGTGTCAGGCAAGTTGCATTTAAAAGTAAAATGTAAGCTTGAAGAAAATCTTTACCCTTCACAAAGTCTAAAGAAATCTTATAATAGCGTTGCAAGGAGAAAAGTTTTAAAATGAGATACAATTACTTTGTCATTTGAAAATATCAGATGTAAAAAGGAAACTAGATTGTCTAGATTTCAGTATTTAATTAAAAAGAAGTGCGTACTTAAAAATTTGCGTACAAAATTGCTGAATAGCGGTCGCGGCGAAAATGGTTTGTTTGAAGTTTGAACCCTCTAAAGTTAATGAAAGGTTACTTTCAATAGGCTATAGAAATGTTTTAAATAGACGTTTCGGTTTATTTTATAATTACGGAATAATTTTACCATAACACAGGAGCCGTGAAGGAAAATTTGCGTAACATCGGAGATTCTGATATAAAATAAAATTTATCCAGTTGACTAAAGTTTTATTCAGTTTGAGCATTAGGATATTGTCAGTAGTAGACTTAGATATCGATAAAATTTTGTGACCAGGCATAAGCACCTGTATATTAAAAAAAAAATGTACGTGTCCATTAGGTTTCATCAATTGGTAACCCCAGAAACGAACGTATTTTTTTCCGTAATAACATCAACTGTACCCTTCGTATTTTGTAATACAGTTTTAATCACAATCTTAAAGAGGATAGTCAAGGAAGGATCCGTAAAAAATTCCCCCCACGTACATTTAAAACTAGTCTAAATGATAATCCCGCAAGTGGACTCACACGACTCTGATTTACATGCTACCTTGTCGGTCCAATCCGTGACTTCGTCTAGACAAACTAATGGATTTTACATTGCTGAAACAAGACTTAGATGTTTGCCTAGACTCCTTGTCGGTAGGCAAAGGGGTTATCGTCTTTTTCCATGCTATTGTGCGGTTAAGAAAGGTGGGCTGTATTGATTGGCTGCGGGTTTTTAAGTACCCAAGGATTTGGTTAATGCGGTTTTGAGGAAAGGGTGAAATAGTATTTAGTTTCTATCTAGTTGTTAATCCTCTGCTAGACTCATATTTGCCTTAGCGCGATGCTTAAAGCCTTCTCTAAGAAAAGGACTATTCAACACAATTCGATTTTTTTGAATTCGAGCCAACAGTTACTGAGATTAGCGCGTACAACGAAACAAACTCTTCGGATTTATAAAGAAGAGCAAGTTCGCTTTGAACTTGTAATGCGGAGAAATAAAGAATAACGGCCAATAATGAATAAAAATGCCAATATAAAAGGATAATGTAAAAGGTAGGAAGTGTACGGGCTCATAGAAAATCGATTCTAGATGACCAATTCAATTCAAATGTTCTTGAACACCTATCCATAACCCGAACACCGAGTAAAAGCATAATAATAGTAATTTCAAAAGGACAAAACTCCCATAACACTTCGCATCAACTGCCTAAGGTTTGCATTATTACCCATTATAACTAAGGCTATACAATAATGCAAGATCAGATTATAAGGGAACTATGCAACGAAGGCAAACAAGACTTGCATGGCTCGCAAAGTAACAACGAATAAAAAACTAAGGTCACGCAACGCTTAATATTAATAAATATGGTGGAAACTGACGTTTAATACCGTATCGTATTACGCTTGCGTAGTAAAGTAGGTATATTGGGCAATATGTAGTTGCGTTTGTAACCTCAAGTTCAATCGCATTGAAATTGCAACGATAGTTGTTTTAATATTTAAATTACATAATAAGATCCTGACCGATTTCGGCCACAGTGACTTGGATCTGCTTATTAGAACATCATTGGTGTGTCCTCAGTTGACTGATAAAGCTAAATTTTTGAATAAATGACATATGACAGCACTGATAGGACAGGTCCAGTAAAATCTGTTACTGTCTTCAAAAGTCTAGCTCATAGTGACTGTACTTTCATACACACGAAGAACTATTATGTCTTCGCCATTTTATACTTTGAATTGTTTACTATGAGCTTTACCTAGTTTCCTATAGTGGTGGCTTATATGCACTCCGCTGCCACCCACCATAGACAAAAATTTCGGACGCGAGTCTTTCTTATCAGCTTACCGTAAGAACGTAAAGGGCTATTGAAGAACACCGTTGATTTTACTCAGTAAGAGTCTGATAGTCCCTACTGTCCGGCTCTGGGTGGGAGGACTTATTTGATGACTGATGACTTAACCACATAAAAAAAGATAAGAGTTGACGTGTAAAGCAGATTGGGCCAACATGGTTACAAAAATTACTATAAATTATCACAATTTTCTATGACACACGAACGGGAAATACAAGTAACTTATCTAGGACTCCTAATGGTTAATATTGAGTAACCGGTAATGCGAGGAGTTTTACGCAAAAGAAGGATGTTAGCACCTTCGCACTATGATGTAAAGGAAATGATTTTGTTGGTATCGCAGGTACGATCTTGGTAGCATGTTTTGACCTCTCGAAGTAATTTCTGAACGATCATTAAAATAAATAATACAAAGCTAGAAAATACAAGAATTAAGTAAAGTGTGTCAAACTGCTTTGATTTTTTTTTAAATTCTTAAAATCATTAAATAAGGCCTCACTCAGGGCAAAACAGGAGAGGCTCAGACTCGTACTGACTAAAATCCACGGTGTCCTTCAATAGTCCCTAACTTTCCAGGGTCATGGTTACCCGATAAGACAGTCCCGTGACCAAGTTCTTGGATAACGTAGAAATTGCTACGTCCGTCTTCATTTCGGACGTTGGTCGCACAGTGTTTAATATACAAAAGCGAGTTGGAAAAAAAGATCTGTTATTTGTTTTGGTTAAAAATGATTTGACGGAAACACACGGTATCCTGTTTTCAAAGAACATTTCTCAGTATTTTTATAAGAGCGTTATAATTTAGAATTTATCAATGTAGCAAGCTAACGGTCCGTCATCACTTAGTTGTCTAGAACTAGTACTCCTTATATGGAGCGATTCAGGACTTTCACTTGTCTCTCATATTTTTTGCTACATTTTATTTCCCGTAGAAAGCTCAGCTGTTTTCGATATTTTTTTTTTGAATTGACGATGTTATGATGAAATAAAAAAAGAAGCCATAGTTCCTATAATGAAAAAAACTTTATTTATTTTTTGTAAGAAAAATGAAATACACATATACAGAAAAACCTATCTAGTATACACGGCGTGTGTAAGTACTAACTACTACTACTTGAAAAATAAAGAATAAACAAACTTGAAACCAACAAAAAAACTAAAAGTACGTACCTCCAGAATTATTTCACTGCACAGAAATTTATCACAAAATAACGAACCATAACAATTAGATGTTGCCGAAAGTGTCGCAAAAATTAAACTGATCTGAACGTTAAAGAACGAGTTAAAGAGCATTCGCTTATTAATTAACTAAAATCATTTAACTTTAATCTTTTGAGTCATTACTATGAAATAGGGAATCGGAGAATTAGGCCCTATTGTTAGGTGATTAACTATTTTCGAGAATCTGATAATGACGACTTTTGTCCAGCTATATTGTTGTGTGAAACACTGTGCATCAAAAGGCATTCAAATTAGGCTGATAACAGTCGAGTCTTTTAGCGTCAATTACAAAAGACAGTCCCCGGAAACGCCCACCCTTCGCCACTTCCTAGTGTTTTGGCTGGGAAGAAGTGGGAACAAACTCCCCAGCAACACATCTGTCTGTTCGCATCGTTTACCATCTGTTTGTAACATTCTTGAGTGAGCATGTTAACATTGTTTCTTTGGTCAATGATGATTGTATTTACTTTTTTTTGTAGACGATTTTATAGATCAATGACTTATTCAAGACAAACGTAATAAAATTAATCGCTGGTTTGATTTTTTAAATCGTATTCCGGAGTTTGAAAATGCGCCATGCTTCTTTATTATATCTATGGCGCCATGATTTATCGTTATGTGGGTATTATAGGTCTCTCTGCCCAAACCTTTAGGGAAACAAGCGTGATGTTACTATTTTGAATATCGACTCACAAACACAGTGCAACATGATTGGATTTCAACGGGAATGGTTAATTCCGCAATGCACGGGCAAACTTTAGTTGAATCCGTTTTATAGGCTATTTCGAAATGGTCTTTGCGAGAAACTACGACTCAAACATTGTTTGTTACATGGCAAATGTGTTTATACCAATTATTCTAACCTAAATAATGTAAACATAAACGTGGACTTTGATGTTTTGGTGTGGGCCAGAAGTGCACTGTATTTTGTTCATCTGACACTTTGAAATGTAATAGGTGATCTTTAGCCCAACTTTGGGTAAGAAATTTCTATCCAATGCAATTTCAGTATCCGCTCCTTTGATACTAGTGTTATAAAGTGGACTTTTCTCAACTACAGGTTCAAAAATATTATATTCAAAGCTAAATAGGTGTCACGCAAGACACGACACATTGCCACCTAATAATAAGTCATACAACTCTTGTATAATACTTATGTATGAGATGTAATAGACAGCAAAATAAACAAATAAGGCCAACCTAATTAAAAATGCAATGATTCATGAATTCTCCCCTTTATCATATCATTTTGTTGGCTAAATGCCAGCGTCAGTTTTGTTAGCATCTTAGTGGTGCTGATGTTGGCAAGCGTCTTCCTAAGATCCTGCCTCTATGATGCTGAGTTCCAGTTTGTGAATTTCTGAACGGATTTTCCTGTTACGTCTTTGAATTGATTGTGTAATTTAAATGTACATAATATTATGGTGTAATGACTGAAAAGGCGGGAGTAATGTAACTATTATTGTATTAATGTTATTAAGTAATTATATTTTTATGATTACAGTATTATGGACTTATGAGGGAAGAAAGACATGCCACGCTGACTCCAAATGAATCCTTCTAAGAGTAGGCGAATATTAGTACGATTGAAAATACAGCGATAATTTAAATCCTTTTAAAAGTTACAAGCTTAAATCCCCCTTTACAATTTTTTCCAATGCTCGCAACAAGAAATCCAGAACAAACTTCTATCGTATGTCGTTATAATTCCTTTCAACTTGTTAAAAGTACGGAGACTTAAGAAATTGTAACGATGTCTTCTTTAGAATTTGTCCTGTATACATTTTGTTTTAAAATGGATTTACTTTCATGCTTCCCCGGAGACGGTAAAGCTTTTAGTGCTATAGAATCTAAAATGAAAAGATACTGCTTAGCGATATAATGAAAATACTTAGGAAAATGTCAGCAGTATAATTAAATTTTATTTTCAACGTGTTCAAAACCATATTGGTATGTCATCAGTCTATAATGTTTCCCACTACTGGGAGACAGACCTCTCTGTAAGAGGGTCTAATGGGCTGTAAATAGCCAGTGCGTGTTGGTAGGTGTCACATGTCTTCGAATTTTTGGTTCTAAAACATGTCGGTTTCCTGAAGAAGTTTTCCATCAATTTAATAAAGAAATAATTCTATTCCCTTATCAAAAGCTCAAGGTTTTAAAAATTATAACGAGAACCGAAATTAATATTATTTTTAGCAAATATACGCTTCTGTAGTTCCTTCCTCAGCGAATTTCGTCCAAAATTTATGAAATACTTTTAGCTGAAATTCAAAAAGGTTAGGTTGAAAATACTCGATCATCAACATCATTTGCGTAAGTTGTATACTACCATGTTGGGATCGGCTTCCAGTCTTACCGGATGCAATTGAACTACCAACATTTTATGTAGTTTACTAGCTGCCTATCCAACCACCACTTTTTGTTGTCAGACTTTCAAGATCACGTGCGTTATAATAGTCAAAAATGTATTGGGGACTACAGACTCACGTCGAGAAAACGCGAGAAACGTGAACGTGACAGGTTTGCTGTTGTCAGAGAGGCACCTATTGTCGACGTTTTATAAGTGCCCTCGTGGGCTTATGTGAAATAAAAATATTTGATTTTGAGATGTCTCAGGGAGACTTCTCGCCGTGAGTCTAAAGCCCAAAACAGACTCACGACCAGAAATCCCTAGAACACGCGAGAAACGTGGATTCGATAGGTTTCTCTAAGCATCTTTTACGTTGTTAGATGTCTCGGGAAGACTTCTCGCCGTGAGTGTAAAGCCCAAAACAGACGCACTGCGAGACATCCCTAGAACATCCGAGAAAAGTGAATGCGAAAGGTTTTTCTACGTC
Organism: Agrotis ipsilon; assembly: GCA_028554685.1. Taxonomy (NCBI): domain Eukaryota; kingdom Metazoa; phylum Arthropoda; class Insecta; order Lepidoptera; family Noctuidae; genus Agrotis; species Agrotis ipsilon. Next base: position 9,017,640 of record CM052979.1, read on the forward strand.
GTATCTTTTACGTTGTTAGACGTCTCGGGGAGATATCTCGCCGTGATTCTGTAGGACACAAGATGAAAGTTTGAATCATTGACTAAACGTGCTTTTCAAGACACGGAGATGTTTCTGTATTTAGCGCTTGATCGCTCATCTATAGACTGACCTCAACAAGCGTAGCTTTAACTACACCAGCGAGCTGACGTATGAAATCAATTACTTGGAATTGATCCGGGATAGTTCCTTAAATACTGGCGGGATTTGAATGAATTTGGTATCAATTTCAAGTTATCTGTTAAACATTTAAAATTAAACCATTTTTATTATTCTTAATTAGTTACTAAGTAATCAAATTCGCGCGGAATCGAGTATGTGAAGTCCATACTTTTAGTTTCCGTACTATATTCTAGCATAGTAGTTTGCTGGTATAGTAGTGTTATTAGCTTTGAGCTCCTTGAATCACGAGTTTGAGCTACACGATAACTGACAAATGCTTGCCCTGACTGGGCAGGTCCACTCAAATCTGTATGTGGTTCTTTATTAAAAAGACCATCTCAGACGTTAACCTACATAACCCTCTTATGACTACCAATTTAATGTCTGGACTTTAAAAGAGACAGTGACCTCTGAGTTTGTTTTGGCTGTTTCTTCTCAGAGTAGTCAGGTACGAAACACCGGTTTCGTCTAGTTTATAAAAAGACGACGTGTAAAAGTGTTGATATTAACCTACTTGCAAAAATAATATCATTTCATTTCATTATTATATAAATAGGAGCCTTCCCTGGCAAACCCTCTAAATTATTTTTCATAAGGGCATCTATTCCGAAGCAATATTATCGATTCTCCGTTGACATAACGTTAAACATACTCGGTTGTTCAACCTCACGGAAATAATCTTAATATAGAGACAGATATTTTTAGCTATAGCCTTTCTTTTTTCGTTTTTCGATGCGTATCCTCTTACGCCGACGGTTTTTGGTCGTATTTCATTGAATACGATGTTTTTAGTTTACGAAAATAAGCTTTATAACTTGATTTCGTAAATATATGGATTGGGCGGCAAGTATTTTAGAAGTGGAAGATAGTTAAATGGATGCGTTATAAAATAAAGAAAATTAACAAAATACCCTTGCTGCTTGCTGTCACACAAAAAAAATTATTTGGTTTGGCCAGGCAAAACATTTTGGGAACGTCTTCATATTTTTGTACTAAAGGCGCGCTTCCATTTAGCCAGTCTTTCATACAAGTATGACGTCACATTTGCATACAAGTAACTTGAATTGAAAACATGTTTTCTAGAGTGTGCAAATTGCATGCAGGTTTTACTTATTTAGTTTTCAATAGAATATGTTGACAGTTACTTGAAACAAAATGTACAAGTTCAAACTACCTACTTGTATACAAGTAACTACAACAGAAACGCGTCTTACAGTGGTATTCATGAACATTACTATGAGGTCTCACAGGGCGCGCGGACGCACAGGGTCACAAAAACCTATTCATAAACGACACTTGAGGGACGAACGACACTATGCGCTTACTATGATGAACGCACAGCTAAAGTAGCTCGCTAGCTACTTTACGCAACGCATAGTGCGACAGTTAACACAAATGTCAAACTGGCATCGGGTATTATGTTATATTTTTAGTGATTTGTGAATTGTGATACGCTTGTTTTGTTCAATTGCGATGGATTACAGCAGCGAAGATGATTTTGATAATTATATTCTTGACAGGATAAATACATAAAGAACAATCAGCACAAGAAAAGTGATACGTGACTTTCAAAATCCTTTCGATTATTACAGTGCTGATGAATTTAAAAGGCTAGTATTCATATTGAAACGTTTCATAAAAATTACAAAACTTGTAAATATACCAGTGGTCTTGATTGACGTATATCTGTCAGCCAGTCAACCCGAGTGAAGTCGCATCACAACGTTCGGTTTAAAGACATTTATTTCTCAAAAAAAAAGAACATTACAGTTCACTTACATATTGAGAAAAGTATAAATTACAAGTAAGATCGAGTCTCTGTGATCACATAAAATAGCAAAAAAATAAGAAATTAATTAGTTAGAATATCTTGCTCGGACGCGCTCCTCAAGAGCCCTTTTAAATGTATTTAAATTTTGAATGTTGGTTACACTATCAGGTATTTCATTGTAAAGTTTTACTCCCTCATATAATATGTTTTTCTTACCATAGTTAGTTCTAGGTGGTCTTAGTTCTAGTTTGTCTCGATGTCTTGCATTGTATGAATAAGTTTTTTTTTTAAAGTTTAATTGTGAATTTGTGCTTTGTGTAATAATTTTATGTATTAGAGTGCATGTTTTAAGTATGTATAGTTGGTTAATATTAAGTATTTTTGTATCATTGTAGACTTTAGTGGTTGGTGTTAGGTAGTCATAGTTGTAGAGTGTTTTAATAGCTTTGTTTTGTAGAACTTGTACTTCTTGGATATTTGATTTTGCCGCTGTTCCCCAAATCTCAATAAGGTATTCTATATGTGGTCTAACGAGAGCGTTGTAAATCATTACGCGGACTCCTTTTGTAATACAAGCAGCACATCGCCGAAGTGCTCCTATTAATGGTGATATTTTGGACTTAATATGTTCAATGTGGGGTCTCCAAGTTAATTTTGTATCCAAAATTTAACGTTAACCAATCACAGCGCCCCATTCAATGCTAAGTGTCCGCATAGCAAAGAGTTCGTTAAGTATTGTTTATGAAATGAATGGCCTGCCATGACGAACGCAGTGAGATATGCCTTACTTAGCAAAGTGTTGCTGCCATACTTATCTAAGTAGCGTTCTTGAATACCACTGTTAGGCCTTCTATTCACATGCCAGTAACTGGCACAAAAGTATGCTAGTAGCTTGCATGCCATTACGCTTTACGATTTCTGATTGGTGAATGATACACAGGGATGCCAGCTACTCGCATACTTTTATGCAAGTTACTGGCATGTGTATCGTAGGCCTTAAGGAAGTCTGCTTGTAATATATGTTTTGATGTCAACGGTCTACATGGTGACATCCGGTAGTAAACACGAGTATCAAAGTATTATCAAAAAGATCTTTTCTTTTTCCTTATATTATTACTATAAGAGAAAATAAGATCAAAGACTTTTCTTCTCGTTTCTACTTGCGCCCTTGCTACGCTCAGGATTTATGAGTTGAAGAAATATCGAGATATCTCGATTATTTTATTAGAAATGTATGAAAATCGAAAGTGTTTCGACACGACTTTATTTAATTTACCATAATATTAATGAAAATAATATATCAATCTATAACATAAAAATGGATCGCAAAATGTGTTGCTAAGCTCATAACTCGAAAACGGCTGGACCGATTCGTATAATTCTTTTTTTGTTGTGTTGTAACCATCGGGACCGGGTTTTAGAGGGCTTCCACCCGTGCGAAGCCGGGACGGACCGCTAGTATTTAATAGTAATGGTTAATCAATAATCATACATAATTATTGTTACAAACTAAACACTTCCCCATTATCTCCAGCCATATGAGACTTTGTAATTAACGTCATAATCACGAAATCAAAGGTATGTAATTTACTCAAAGACTTCAATTACAAGTTAATGACCTGATTGTTACGAATTGTTCTCCGAAAGAGTTAATGATTTAAAACGGAACACAATTAAGAATTTCGCTAATTATTATTAACCTAGTATTCAATGAAAAACACCTAGAAGACAAACGCCAGAACAGCTGTGAAACCTCAAACTGTAACATCGATAAATATTACTTTCTGAACCAAATAAATGTTAGTATCGAGTCAGCAAAACGTGATTCTTTGCTCCGTAGTAAATTCCCGTGGAACAGCCAAAGCAAAAACCACTGGAAATGTGTCCAATACTTATCCAGTTACCATTTATGGGCTGCCGAGAGAGTTCTGAAGCCTTATTAGCCCGAGGACCCGTCACCGTACGAGTTTTTACTCCAATGTGCGTAAGACTTTCTAAAGCATTAAAATTGTAGCACCCATCTGTAACTAAACTAAGATTTTTTAAATTTTGACACAAAAAACTGAAGCTTTCATAATGTCTAGCGTGGCTACTTCTGTGTCGTGAATTTTAAACAATCTTATTTAATCAACGAGCTAAAATTGAATTTGGTGTTTAAGAGAGCGAACGATGCTTTTTGAATAACAAAAATTTAAGAAATTCTTACTTAAAATTTTACTGTCGATAGTTTCCAACTAAAAGAAGCGAAGAATCCCTCCCGTAAAGATATTAAAAGAGGAATTTTATCAATATTGCAGGTATTCCGACATCATAGATCAAATTGACACGTCTATTATCGGCCAGCACCTGCGACCGACTAAGAGCGCCAACCCGTACCTTCAGTATTGCCAACCTAATAAAATTATGCAAATTTTAATACTACCCACCGAAGACAAATTGACAAAGGCTTACTGAGTTGACAGCTTATAAATCCGGCATCGTTTTGGTAACGCAGGCATTTGGAAAATTGTTTTAAATATTCCCTTAGATTTGCATTAATAAAATATTTGAATGAAATAATTGATTTAACTCCGAATGGCAACAGTCTGGCTGTAATGAAGTGAATAATTAATTAGTGTTTGAGATTTTGGAAGCTTAGGTGTAATTTATTTAGCTACCACCTAGCTTACCGGAGTTAAATTTCTCGAAATTGTAGCAGTTGTAATGTATTTAAGCAGACTTCATGTAGCTAGATATTCATAGAATCAAAAATAATTAATATTTGCTTAGAAATACAAGTGTTACCAGTTGCTAAAATTTATGGTTTAAGACAAACAATATTAAGCCTGTGAAATAATTTAACAAAGAGTCTTGTTTTTAACTTCCGTTATAAATGCCGGAATTTAAAATACAATTCACTAATTGTAAATAGGTCCTAACTTAGACAAAACCTCCTAAACCCTAGATTATTTGAATATCCTATACTTAGCTGCATTTTCGACTTGCAATTTCTTCAATTTTCTCTACAATAACTGACTCTCCGTGTGCACCCAATCTAAACTACAAAATACCTTCAACAAAGTTCCCATACACTTTTTTGAATTGAAATCATACAGAGTTTTAATTGCAATGGTGCTTGCAGATTCCGAACGAATTACTTTCGTAGTGAATGAGATTATATTTAGACAAGGAAATGAGGAAAAGTTTTTAGACGTGTAAACGCTGTTGTTGAAAAATATTAGAAACGCTTTTTTCATTAAAAATCTCTCACTACCCATCTTTTATGAAAAATATTTTTGTTATCAGGATGAAAATATCTTACAAAAAGATTGCTCCTTAAGATTTTTTCGTGGAGTTTCTATCTTTTTAACAGTAAGCGTCTTGTTTAACAATATTTTCATAAGATAAAGTGAAACGATTTTAATGCAGTGATTTTACAAGACACGTGCCTTTTTTGAGCTGCACGCGTAGCATGGCGATTCTATGTCTATTCTACCGAGAAAAGACATAGTTATTTCATCGTTATTTGTGCACAAGTCGACTGTTTTATTTGCACAAATATGACACTATTTGTACACTTGAAGAAAAGAACGTTTATTTTCCATATTTTTTACATTACCATGCTTAAAACAATAACAATATTTCTACGTTCTGTCATTTTGTCTATTCTTCCGTCGACAAAACCCCTTTCTACGGTGCCATGCTACGCCTGCTGGTTTGCACAATCAAATGAGTTTTCACGCTCTGGGTGGAGCGAAAGGACTGTCAATTCTTACTGACTTGAAATCCTTGTTCTTTGACTCTCGTTTCAGAGACACTATGCACTTTTATGACCGTTCCGCTACCTCGGCAACTGTGGCGTTATTACTATTTTAGACACAGGGCGAACGCGCAAACGTTGTGGACACTTTTGTGTCTTATGTCAGATATAAGCTATCGATGAATATTTTGATATCTATATGAAATTATCCACTCTCTGTGTACATGTTTATGTCCAGTTGCTTTAGGGTCAAAATTAGGGCAAGGCCATAAGGCACCATTGACAGAATATTGTAATGTCAAAATATAGATAACTAATTGCCAAAATTAGATTAATTATGCCAATATTTTTTGTATACTTTATTTTCATAATAATATCTTATCTTATAGTCGATATTACACTTTATTCATAGTCCCCGAGATGACAAATTCCTTTCATAATTATGAAGTAATTGGTCCGCCCTACTGCCTTTAATAACTTCTTATTAACAGTCCACAACTATGGGCACGAAACTACAGTTAACGCACGATTATGTTGACATTGACAGTGTCTTTATGACGTAGCAGTAAGGTCGGTTTTTGTAGTTGAAGTGACGTGTTGATATTATGTGCTGTTAGAACATTTGTATTGTTCAATCGTTATAATTAACGTTTGTATACTTGCTGACGGTCACCGATTGTTGGCATTCCGATGAAGTAAAGCTTAGGACATGACAGTCATATTCAATTACTTAATTGTCTTTTTTTTTAAATTGCAATAGACTTTAAACCGTAGTCTCGCCATTATAAAACCGAGCTCGAGATATTTTTAACCTTAAATACACTACATTTTATTACAATAGCCATTCAGTTTTCAATTCAATTGATTAAACATTGTTTCGATTTTAGAACAGTGACGTCTTTCAACCCTACAGTTAAGCGTAGTACACACAGAATCCATTCAATTAATTTCGATTTTCAATTACGTTCTCTAAATATTTTACAGGGGTATTTCTGGCGTGCTATTTGACTGTTAAATTAAAAGCAATTGGTTTACATACTTTTGCTGTTAATTTATTTCACGGAATATCAAATGTTATTAAAATGTAAGCTATGTCGTTGAAATCCTGGAGGTTAATAACACTGCGTGGTGGTTTAATTACGTCATTCAATATTGTCTCAGAGAATTATGAACTTTGAAGATTTGTGTTAAAAGGTCCTTATTCACTTTAGCTTTTATCTCGTACTCGAAAGTTACCAAGAAAAACAGCATACAAGATCATTTTGAAAAGTTGAAGTATGAAAGTTGTAACTTAGCACTTGAACGACCTGTGGCTTCAGTGCAAACTTGAGTGTCTTGCAACACGGGTGATGTGAATATTAAAGTTACGGTAGTTTATCGTTACACCTGTACCTCTACCATGAGTTGTCATCGAAAACTTACTCGCTAGCGTCGAAATCGCTAGCGTGCTAACTCGGATCAAATAGATTTCGATATTGCTGGTACCATGAGTTTATTTGCATCTACGGCAGGCGATAATTAAGCTCGATAGGTGTATCGTGTTGCTAACTTCACTCCCTTATTTTTTTGTTTCTTTCTTTCCACAAATAAGAAGAGAGAACGACTTTAATTACGTCACTGTCGCCATTGTCCGTTGACTTGCCTTGTATCACAGTATCACTGACACTGCGTTGTGGTTGAAAGTTATAAAAATAGATTATTTAGCTTTTTTACTACAAAGTGCCTCAGTGTTATAATTATTGGTGGTTTTCATGAAAAGAAATGTTTCTACTATTGGTGTTTTCATGAAAAGAAAATGTGCTACTTGGTATTCATTTTATTTCAAAGTAGATAAAGTTTATAAAATAGTTCCACTAAACGAAATTAAATGTGTACATAAAAAATTGTGAAAATTGGTAGTGTAAGTGTGTAAGTTCAAGTGTTGAAAGACGTGAGGAGCGCAAGAAATAAAAACCATAAGGTTTCAAATCGTCAACGCTGCGTTTTATGGTCCTTAAATGTTAAGATTTTTTTTTCACTAAATTGATAACTTGAAATTCACGTTGTAGTTCCCAAATTAAGCGGCCCTAACAGATTCCAATGCTAAAAAGCCTCTGCAAGCAATTAATGGTGACTTTTTATACTCAAAAAGTTTATAACGTTAATGTAAATACTGTTTCATCACACGCAAAAAGCGAGTGACTACGTAATTACTATAGCAAGCGAATTGTGTCGCTAGCGCCTGTATTTAGAAACTCATGGTACCACGTGTTTTTGTAGGGTGACAGCTGACAACGGTTAGTGACCATCGTATAGATTACGTTGTTTTTTATAACCAATCGTATCTACAGTGCTTCTGGTATGAAATTTAATCTCACTGTGACCGGCTAGGGGCGCTGTACATATTTCATTACAAATAATTTACGGAGACGCTAGCGAGTTTTAGCTGTGCAAACTCATGGTAGATGTACTGCTGTTTTTTATGAGGTTGGTAAAGATCTTAGGGTCGAATTTCCAGTTTCCTTAATACTTCAATCGGCCTAAAGATCGTGGAACACTTAATTAATTGATTGATAGACCTTTTCCCATTGAGTTTAGTTAAGCAGAATTACGGACTGGATTTTTTCCTACGAAAACCCATACTTTCTACGAAAGAAAATAGGCTCTACCTTGAAGCTAGGCAGATGTCACTTGTATTCGAAGATTTTTAATTTATAGTGAGTTTAGTTAAAAATAACGGACTTTTCCTATTGCGGAAACACATACTTTCTACGAAAACGCTGTAAACCTTTTGAAGATGGGCAGATGTCACTTGTATTCGAAGACTTTGTCATTATACGTGAATTTACCTGTATTGTTTAATTAAATGAAATAGACCTAGAGTTTTCAACCATTTTGTAAGCGTGTAAGCTAACTATAAGCACTTTAATCAAAAACCGGATGCCCTCAGGTACTCGTTTATATCTTGCAACGAGATATTACTACCTAGTATCGGGATAAAGTGCGTTATAATTCCATTAGCGTACTTTTACTAAGGACAGGTCGGCCATTAGCGGTGGTAAGTAAATGTATCGCCTTTCTGCAGTACTATGTCACTTGATATAAGTGATCGCAGTGATACACTGGCTTTTCAAATACAGATAGTGCAGGCTACCCCAGAAACACAACTGTGTGTTATTTGTGTATTTTTTTTAAATACAAATTTAACTAAAGGTTTATGTCCGTCATGACCAATGATGTTTATAAGGCCATATAAATAACTCCAATGACTAGTTTTGCAAATATGTATATGTGTTTTGCTATTTATTGCAGCAACCTGCGACAGGAACAATACTGTCCCTATCAAGAATAATAGTTCAATATGCAATTTAAGTCACTGTGTATAAATGATATTTTGCCTTGACCACTCTTTTTTATAAATACACGTTGAAAAAAATGGTATCTATCACAAGAAACGATTGCTTTGAGATATAATTTTATAAACATAACATTCTGTAATAAATAGTTTTTCCTTCATTTGTATGTAAAAAAATCTATTTTTATTTTTCAATGCTATATCCGCGGAATAATTTTGAGGAAAAAGGAGTTCAATTAAATTGAATTGTCGGTTGTCGCGCATGTGTGTTCTAGGCTCAACTGCTTTTGTTGTACCTCTTTAGCATATCAATTAGATTGAGTGATCATTGTTACTGGATTTAGATCTGTTGTATGGACAGGAGGTACAAAATGTAGTTATTTCAAGAAAAAATAAACCAGGACTTTGTAAAAAAGTGACCTTGCGAAAGCGTAACTAAATACGTCGGTCCTTATAAAATCACATACTTACAAGGTTTTTCTGTCAAAGAAACAGTTATTATCACGAAACCATGACACCGGCAAGTAATGGGCTATTGAGGGATCAAAGGGGATGATTTTTACCACGTAAAAGAAGTATGGTCATTCCCTATTAAAGTTTCCACATGATCAGCATAATATCCTAATCAAAATCATAGAGCCCACATCTCGGAACATCAACATAATAATTAAAACAAACATAGTATATTAAACACACACAAATCGCGATCTACTACAAACATGACGTCACTAATTAATGATGGAATGAATAACTCCAATTATATTACCGCTTTAATATGCCAATTAGTGTTTTGAACTGTATGTTTATTTGGGTAAGGGCTATGTTTGCTTGAAGGGTTATCTTTGAACTTAATTTCAAGTTTTGCCTTGCCTATTGCATGACGTACTTCTGCCTTCTGCCTAAGATGCTAAGTAGTGACTGTTCTTGTCAAAACCACCTCCTAGTGGTGCTCCCAGGACAAGTGATGACAAACCAATTATATTATAAATGAATACATACGTTACCTACACGACATTCTATCTTCAAAAACGGCACACTAACGCACACATGAATAACTAAATATTGCAAAAGCACACTACATCACGATTAGTCGCTAAAGTATGGTGGCGTCGTAAGTGAAAAAGAGAAAAATATTGTCAAGGTTTGTCAATTGACCACATTTGAGCGTATTCATCACTTCCTGAGCATGTATAACGTCTCTACACCTTTTTACTTATAATATCATTGTGACAAACCCACCACACTATTCCCAAATCACTGCAACTCCTGACAGCCAGAATCAACAGTGGCAACCACCAGAAAAGCGCCGAGACAATGAAGCTCGACGGTCTCTCGTAAAACGAACCTGTCTTGGATCCTACAACAAAATTAATCAGAAAATAATAGTGGAGGAGTAGGAAAAGTATGTTTCCACATCTTCTTTGCCTTGTATACTATCTTGTGATTGTGACGTAAGTCATGTTTCTATACATGCGTGACGCTTCCCAGTTAAGAGAACTACGCATTTGACCTTCCTCTTGAGTTCATCAATAAGATCGTTTCAGACGACCCTTACCGCTGCTTCCATGTGACGTTATCGTTTATACGGGAGTGGAATATATTGGCTTTGAATTTCCTAAAGCTGGCCTTCAACGACGATCTATTACTAGACTCCGCATGCACGATCTAAGGAACAAAAAGTATTCTGTCAACTCGCTGAGGTACTGCGTAAGCGAGGGGGACGGGGTACTGCGTTGTGATAGGCTAACTTAAGGTCTGTTCTGTCTCAAGGTATGTTTACGGCTCACAGGAGTGGTCGAAATAAGGGGATATAAGACTTTTTTGCCTAATGTGTTGTCAGACATCGGTAGCCTATTATTAGGAGTTTAGTAATATATTGTCGTTGGTACTAGTCATATTTTAGTTTGATAGTTAGGCCAAAAAGGACTCGGTAATATTAGTTGGCCCTTATATTTATATTCTACCTTTTCACCCGTGGTTTCGTTTTGCCCAATATAATACCTCCCTTCTCAATTTTAATGCGCAAAGGAGAAATAGTTCGAAGTTTTTCTAAAATATGATCTACTTCAGGTTTTAAGATATTTCAAGTATAGACTAACTTCATTATTATTCCAAATTATTGCTAACTTGGAAAACCAATTCTCAAACAATGAAAATTGAACAATTCCTTCTTTTTGTTCCAGGAATTTATTAAGATATTTTCTTTTTGTTTACGTAAACAACCACAACATTCAATATTCCTAAGTAAACCTTGAAAAAGGAGCCTTATTTACCAACAAAACAATCGAGACGGTTCTATTCCACTATGTATAATACATTATTCTATTCCATCATCATATAAATAGATTGATCAATTGGCATTGTGCGGCCGACACGGGCCCCTAAACTACTCTATTAGTTGGTATACTATTCAATTGAGTGAATTCCGTACGTAATTGCACGCTTCTGATACTGTTAGAGGTATGCTGGACCCCAATTAGTCGTACTGGATACCTTGAGAGCTGATTTGGTATAAATGTGAAGCGTTTTCTAACTCTAAGGCCGTCGTACACTAGGCGACGCAAGTCTCCGATAGCTTACGACTTTGGTATCCATTGATGCGTGCTTGTGTACGAACCTCTATGGATTTGTATTGCGATAGTCGCCGGGATAACAAAGTCGTAAGATATCGGAGACTTGGGTCGCGTTGTGTACGAAGGGGCTAATTGTGATTTTTAGATATATACATATAATTTGTAGATTTTATAAATTACTAACGACCCACTATGACTTCTCACGTGCACGTGCATGTATTTTACATAAACCATCATCTTTAATTACTCTTGTCTATTGATGAAAACCGCTTTAAAATCCGTTGCATTGTTTGAAAGACCTAAGATATTGTAATATCTATGAACGTCTGGAACAACTGTGTTCCAGACGTAATTATTTAAACTAACCTACTAAGGATTGATTTTTTAATAGGCTTATATATTATTATAGTTTTTTTAGTTCTACTTTTATCTGAAGAATAAAAATGGCGGTTTGACAACTTATCTATAGAAAATATGTCAAATCGCTATTTTTATTCCTTGGATATAAATTATCTGACTATTGAACAATTAACCCTTAGAAGAACTAATCTAAACGTTGGTGATTTCCGGGCTTTAAATCTAGGTTTCCACTATCCACAAGACAGTTTCCCTCATAAAGTGTGTCTCAGAAAGATATTCTACCCTAAGACATATAAATAAACCTTGCTAAAATATCAATAAGTAAAATCCCTTGTAAAATTAAATTAATCGTCACAAAACTAATTAATTTATCAATTGTAGCGAAAACTTGGCACGTGCGCATGCGCTGGTGTCATAATGTCTGCACACGAGACATAGATAAATATAGAACTGTTTGTATTTATGGACTATTTATCTTACTGTTCGGAGACTATTAGGAAAACATAGGAACAGCTGTTTACTGAATCGTGCCAGGTGAATAGGCAAGAGGGTACAGTCATTACAATGATTGTTTCACCAGGTTCATGATTCATCAATTTTCTTCCAGTTGGTGTTTTCTTCGCTTATACCCTGGTTTCACCCCTGCTGCACGGCTCCTGTTAGTCGCACGGTGATTTTTTATAGCCTATAGCCTTCCTTGATAAATGGGTTATGCGACACAAAAACAATTTTCAATTAGAACCAGTAGATCCTGAGATTAGCGCGTTCTACCAAACTCTACAGCTTTATATTTTTTTTAGCCGTTTATGTCCAACTGCTGGGCAAAGGCCTCCCCCATATCCTTCCAAGTGCTCTTTTCCAATGCCACTTCGGACCAGCCATCAAGGTACGCATCGAGATCGTCTTGCCACCTTTTTTGGGGCGGCCTCGGCGGCGTCGTCCATTCCCAGGCACCCATTCTGTGCATATTTTAGTAAAGATAATATAGTCTTAAAAGCTTCTATGATTTAGCATTGAAATTCAATTGAAAGATGTCCAGAAAAGTCCATGGGCTAAAATTAATGACAGACGTGCCGAATTCGGCGGAATCCCATAATTTGTTGACTAAAATCTCAACAAGCCAACAAAATGATGTTGACTTTTTGGACTTCAAATTAATTTGAATAAGCTTTGAGTAACCAAGTGTTGACTGATAGGTTTATTGAATATTAATTGCTTATTACTTGAGATATCGATGTCAATCTTTAATGGTGTGGAGCTTAGATAGAGCTTAATTTATTTGGTTCACTAAATTTTTATCGAAACGAAATCAGGGGCCTTAGTCAAACAGCATTCGACAGTAAACGACAATCGTTATCGTTCATCAGTCACCAATACATTTTCAACTTTATACCCTATCGCGTAAAGTTGAAAATCTATTGAAGTTCACAGATCGTTTTCGTTTGTTTCGTTCGTTATCGATTAGCAGTTTTTAATAGATTTTCAACTTTACGCGCTAGGGTATAAAGTTGAAAATGTATTGGTGACTGATGAACGATAACGATTGTCGTTTACTGTCGAATGCTGTTTGACTAAGGCCCCAGATCTGTACTTCTCTTAGAGCTAGATTATTGGGGGCTATCTAAGCACAGTACCATGGCCTTGCAACGCAAAGGGCATGTGAAACAGGGTTTTTTTTTGTTAGTAAAAGTTATGGTGGGTAGGGAGGAGATAGACCTCTGCCGTTACTCTTGGATCGGTCAAAATACACCGTTACATTATAGTATACTCGTCAAAACAAAATAGGGGCCACTTATTAAATTGCACTTTAATCACGTATTACTCTTATTCTGTGTACATAATAGATGGTAAATACCTTGTTATAGTTTCTTTCAAGTATTAATATTGTTTCTACTGCTTAATTGAAAATTCATAACTTTTTTAAAATTAGATATTTGAGATTTCTTAGAATTTACGGTTTGGTGTTTTTTATTTTTCAAACTTCTAACGGAGTTTTCTTCAACTTATACAGCAAGTAGGCTATAACGATTGTTTAATCTCATAAAGCCATTTATTCGGAGACATATGGATGCACAAACAGTCACTTGGGGTGTTTCCTTAATCCAGGGGGGGCATAGCCAGAATAGGTAGGTCTTATGGTGGAATATTCGTAACCAGTGGTTCAAAAAGTTTGAAACTGGTCTCAAAAGACGGTAATATCTCCAGACGCCGTGATCCAGGAAGAAAGTAAGTAAGTAAAGCCTAAGAAGACCATTAAGTTGGATTAACCGTGCAAATAGAGCGAAAATCTAGCGCGCGGACCGTACAAACTCCATTGCGTTCAGCTACAGGCACCCCTATAATTGACTAGACTATTCCGAATCGACTCCATGAAGACTAACAATACTCAAGAAGATGCTTGGTTCTCCTCCAGTTAACTGGAGCGTATGGTGCAAATCGTGAAACATTTGCAAAGAGAAAAATTATTTAACTGTTTTGAATGGGCTTCATTGCTTTTTATTTATGACTGCAGGCTTATTTTTTTTATAAATACTGATTCATTAGAGTGTAGAAAAGATCTAAACAACAGGTTTCAGATCTTTGCACTCTTGAAACAGACTGTTCCGATGAGATCTGAATTGTGCTCTGGGGCGGTTGTCTCTATCACGCAAAACTGAGCTCGCACTTCGTAATAACGTTGCTGTAACTGCTCAAAATTGCGTAGCGAATGTGGTGCAACTCCACATTATCCCATTCGCACAGCAACGAGTACCTGAGTTCATCTTCAAGCAGGATAATGGTCGAGCGAACACGTCGCGACTAACAGTGCACACATTCGTTGACGTTCAAATTACGATGTTACAGTGGCTACTCAGGATTTTTACCTAAGTTTTATTCAGCAGTTAAAAGATGAGTTAAAGAGGAGTGCAAAAGAAAGTAAAATTCCCATCAACACCCAGCTGGATCTCATTAATTGTCTGAAAACTTGCTGGTAGAGAATCCCAAAGAAAATGTTTGGTATTTAATACTGAACATTCCACATCCATTTAAATGAGCAGCACAGAGAGAACAGAGTTAAAAGAGAAGCTTTAAAGAACACTTTGGAACATTAAAGACGTTATTTTTTCGTGTTTTTTGATGTTTTGTGTGAGTTGATATATCCCTGCAATTCCCCACTTTTCATTCAATTTCATTTAATTTAACGATTGATTGGAATACAAACTTATTTTTTGTGTATTTCCAAGTAAAATCGTTAATATTAATCAGATTCAGTCACTATAACAAGTAATATTTAAATATTATTTAATAAATCGACAAAAATCAGATGGCCCTTATTTTCTTTTGAGTAGTATATATCCACTTTTAATATGACTAAACATATAAAAACCTTTTTTACCGACTTCAATAAGCAGGAGGTTCTCAATTCTTTCAATACAAAAACGAATTCGACCTCGTTCAACGAAAAATCAGCAACAATTCTTCTACATCTCCGAGCAGAACAAAAACCGGTATAGCGTATTGTATATTTTAGTAAAATACATACCTTCATTACCTCGTTTAATAAAGCCCAGGTAAACGAAGCCAAAACACCGTGAAATTAAATTCGGTAGCTGGTTTAATATCATTACCTTACTGTGTAAGTATTACAGTATGGCTGCGATTTAGTCTGAGTATGAATGAGGCAAGCTATCTGTGGATATAAGGGTCGGGGTCAACGTTCTAGAAGAGACAGGAATAATATTTGGTCTTACATATAATTATGATAATCGCGAGAAGAAATGGGACAGTTGAAAGTCATCTTAAGATGTTCCCAAAGGCTTCCCGCGCGCTTTATTCAAAAAATATGTCACTAATGAAGGGTCCTATACGTTCGGGCACGCCGCATTCTTGACGGTAAGACCCCGTGACCGTTTAAGGAGTGGCGGAACAGGCGCCTCGGCGTCCTCGCCTTCCGCTTGACGCAGGTCCTCACCGGACACGGAAGTTTTGGGAGGTTCCTGTGTCTGATTGGGAAGGAAGAAACGCCAGGGTATCACCGCTGAGGATACGGTGAAGCATACGGTGCAGGATTGCCCCGCTTGGGCAGAGCACCACCGTGTCCAAAAGTTAGTTATTAATCAAGTTCTGACGTAATTCAAGGGTGATGGTTAGTTACGTCACATTGCACCAAGAACCAACGTCACTGTTAATGCAATGTTTGAAAAAAAAACATTGTCACAATGGTACTATTTTCATACAAACTTACCGTAGTGCTAATTTTATCGTCTCCTTGACATTTCAGCAAGTACACCAGAAATAACGTTGCATAAATATTTTTCGCCATTATTTTAGGTGGTTACCTGAAATTGTTACCGTGACTTTTAGGGTAAAGCAAGAAATACTACACACATTTGTCCACATTTAAGCTGACAGTTGATGCCTTTTGCTCATTTTATAGCCTCTCCTCATTTATACTCTGAACTGCCACGCTTTTGATATTCATAATTCAGAGACTTCTTTGAAAGCTTAAGTAGGACAGACTCTTATACGGACTCTTTTAGATTGTGAAGCGTCTTGCCCTTTTTTGTACCGTCTCAATATACCTAAACGGTTTTAAAATGGAGGTTTTCGTGATAGCTTTTAAAGAGATACTTTATGTGCTACTTCATGGCTAATTGTCACTGTTATCCTGTGTTATTCCACTGCTGGGCCAAGGCATGTCTCTGTATCTTCTACTTCTTCCGCTCCTGGGCCAATGTGGACCACAAACTATTTTTTTTTTGTAGAAATACGGTTAATTATTAATTTTCTTAAGTAGCGAGTTATCTTAAGTAAAAGCTCGGGTAGTAGTTAGAAAATAATTTACAGAACATGCTAGTCGCTGGTTATATAGCATTTTATAAGTGAAACAATTTAAAATCTAAGTGACAGACTAATTAGATCGTTCTCAGTCAAATACCTTGCAGAAGGAATCGCTAGCGCGGTGGCTAAATATGTAAAACCTAACAAAATCTCTGTTATACCAAAAATGATTATAAGAGACAATCTCAGTAACATAACAAACAGCCAAACAAAAATTAAACTAAAACGCTTCACAAACACGCTTCACAAACAAAAATGTTATCAATGAAGCTTATTACCTTTTAGCGTAATACTTTTAGCGTCACTACGTCATGTCAGTTACAAAGGCGTACGCCCACGATGACACGATCACACGCGTCTCCGGGACGCGAGCGACGCGAACGACGCGAACTTGACCGACCGTATGAGTCACCGCGCCGGTTTTGTTAAATCGATTCGCGATATTCTTAATGATATGAGTACGTGATTCTGTTGAGAGCTGAGGCGCTAAAATGTTACCGCACGAATCGTTTTAAACAACGTTTGGCGAGGTTGATCATAGGAGAGGTCGCATTTTCGACTAATATTGAATACCAAGCTTGCTATTTTCGTGTGTCAGCTGTATTTTCTAGATCTTTGACAGTTTGTTATTAATAGTCAGTGTCCCGAAATCTGTCTTACCTACGGCCATGGCATTATGCACTGTCCCATGATTTTTAAATTTTGAGGTTCTGAAGATGAAATATGTGAGGAGCTCGTGGCTAAATAATTACAGCAGCACAGGCCGATCTTTCGGGTTAAGCCGCCCTTGCTAATGTTGATCTGTGGATGAGTGATCATCTGTCATAGCGAGTTTTCTCCGTGCCTCGGAAAGCACGTAAAGCCGTTGGTCTCGGCTATGGTTTTGTAGATCTTTGACAGTCGTTAGTCAAAAGCTCTAAATTCTGACAACCAGTCCTACCATGGGGTATCGTATTAACCGGTTACTGGGTTGTGGATGTCCGACAGGCAGTCGCTCCATGTAAAGTACTGATATCCAATTGCATCTGGTTTGACTGGAAGCCGACTCCAATATAGTTGGGAAAAGGCTAGGCAGATGATGATGATTAAGATGAAATATGCCATATTTGAATGAAGTTAATTTAGACTGGAATCCGATCCCCACATTTTGGAAAAATGTGGCCACTTGCAAATCGCGTCACCGTATGCCTAGATACTATGTCGCCTCTAGCGTAACCGGGTGTCATATAAAGCCGCACCTATGTTGCAATAGTCTTACAAATGCCTGTTTCACGACTTGCACATCGTTGCGTGAAGATTGGAGATAGTAGACTAAGGTAGCGATGACGAGTTTGCATTAATTTCTGTGCGTAGATAAGTGTTGTTTTCAATGGTTCTGCAATTCTGCATAATGGAAAGGAGAGGTGAAGATAACGGAATAAAGTAGATTTGTTACCTGTTGATATGTTTGTTTGTAATGGATAAATTCAAAAACGACTTAACAAACTAAAAATTGGATGACACGTATTTTATGTTTTGTTACGAAAACAAACGAATTTCTCGAAAATACGATACTTTTAAAATTTTCAATACGTTACAAGAATTACAGTCTTTACTTGCTTCTGACTTCATGACTCGGATTTTGATGCGTTGTATCTTTGTAATTTTTTTTTTTTACGTGGTAAAATCATCAGATGAGGCCTCCCACCCCGAGCAGGGCGGGAGGGACAGTCAGACTTGTAGTGACTAAAATCCACGGTGTCCTTCAATAGCCCTTTATGTTCCGGGGTCACGGTGATGGAAATAAGTCCCGCGACCCCGACAGGCTTTGGCATTTTTGTAGATTTGCAGATAAAGATTTGCAATACATAATAATATGACTCCTTTAAAAAGAAGAAAAATCACGCAACGGTTTTAATTAAAAAAAGTTACATAATTGACTATTTCATATGTAACTACATACTATCATTCGTAACAAAAACTATAAAAATACTGCCAAGCAAAACTGCGTTTTATGAAAATCTGTTCAGAAATTAACGAGCCCCGTTCAATACGTCAAAAGTCTGGACAGAGACTTGGCAAGACCAATGAGGATCGATACACCATAGACTAAGGAGCTACTGTCATTACGTGGCAGTCTGGGCGTATTTCCAGAGACACAGCATTTGTAATGGCTAGACAGAAAGGGATTAATGATACAAAAATCTATTTAAGATATTTTACTCTGCATTGATTTGCAAATATCATTTTCATTCATGACTCGTGCAAAGTAAACGTTACGGCTATAGCTAGTCGCGGGACTGTCTCACCAGGAAACCGTGACACTGGAACGTAAAGGAGTATTTAAGGATCACCGTGGATTTTAGTCAGTACGCGTCTGATAGTCCCTCCCTGCCTGCTCTGGGCGGGAGGATTAAATTAATGATTTTACCACGATAAAAAAATCTGCTTTAGCTAGTCCATAAGGTGTACAGATTGTTTAGATACTTAATTAATTTTCAATTATGAAGAGTAGACGGTTATGAGGAAAAGCCAAGCTCTTAAGGCTTTTATGATAGTATCGCCAATAGAATCTTTAATTAATAGATAGACATAAACTTATGAATTCAGTAGTGGTAGCTTGCAATAAAACGTTTGTCTTTCTAACATGTTCTGTGTCATACTGTCTTCTATGACGGCACGGCGCAGTGGATAAGCGATTGGACTGATGCACTGCGTGTTCGATTCCCACACGGAGCAAATATTTGTATGATCTATAAGTACTTGCTTCGGGTCTGGGCGTTTGTGTATGTGAGTTTCTATGTTTGTAAACGCACCCACGATACAGGAGAAATTCTTAGTGTGGGGCAATGTTTTTTTAAAAGAAATAAAAATATTAAACATTCCACCCTTATTTCTGTGGCCTTTCTCTAGACTTGCTATGTACATTCCTGAACAAAATTTTTCTCAGATCAAAACTAATACCATTTTCACTAACATAATATTGTTATTTGTAGCCTTTTTACAAATATTTAACTAAAATATAACAGGAAATTAATAGAGCTTCGACGGAATTTTCATTTTAATTGGACGCCAACGTGCTAACAATTTTTCAATATCCATTTTTCAATTTCAATATTACAAAATGTTGTTTTCCCACTATAAATATCAGGTGCGTGTTTTCCCTCGCAAATTTATGATTTTTTAATGAAACTGTGCCGGGCTATATTTACAAAATGCACTTTATGTTTGATAGTTTGTCGAAAGCATACCTACTGTACTTATGTGATTTATAAGGTTTGACTTTTTAGCATGTTTTACTTTGTCTTTTTAGCATGTAGATTTGAATAAAATGGATGCCTAGTGCACATTCCTGTTACGTTATTAACACTAGAGACGAAATTATCACCATCATTGCCAGTTTCATTCCACAAATTACTAAGTATAGAGCTTCTACCTCCTGTGCCATGCTCTCTTGCCTTGCACGAGTTTCAATCAGGCTTGCGACCTGATCTTATGAACTAATCTGAATATCTCTCATCTGTCAAGATGGCAGTTGGTCTACTGTAGTTTCCCGATAATTATTCAGGGGCACTTGTTAACCTTCTGTCAGTACAAGTAGGCAAGTGTCCTGCCTACTTCAATTTCAGCATTTTCAAGCCCAATATCTGAAGTTGAAGTTAGGTAGGCTCAAAAGCAAAAACTGAACATTTTCCCTTAGAAGTAACTGCTATAAAATACAAAGCTTCAAGAGCAATCCCAAATACGTATTGACTTAATGAAAGAATGACGTAATCGGATCTTGGATAGCCATTGAATATCTCGTGGGTACCATAAAAGTTATTGTTCCGCGGATCTCGTAAAAATCAATAGAGGGCAACGGATTACTATGAAATGACTAGAAGTGATGAGCCACAGCCTTCCGGTCCTCCCTGAGTAGGAGGACGCATTTGATTTTAGGAGGTGCAATGGAGAATGCCCAAAAAACTTTGAAGTAACCAGTACAAGGTGTTTTGCAATAAAGACAAATTAGTAAAGCAGCGAGGATCTTTTGAGTCAGAACTGATTTCCAAAATCCATAAACATTTTCTTCAAATCTTACTCTGCAAGCAATCACCATCATAACGATATTTGAATAGGATGCCAAAATTCAAATTCAGCATATCCGAACCCTCCATATCTAACGGACATCTAATAGGGTGCTTCCCCTAAGATATGCAAAACACCCCACGGGTACCCATACAGCTCCCCATTAACCAGAGGGCCTGATAGACAATGACAAGGAATATAATTATGAATAGCACATATCCTTTTGACATACAAACTCCATCGCAGTTCATACAAACAGGAAACAACGGAAGGTGACTGTTATAAGTGGCATATACTTGTGTAAATGTATATTATTATTAATGTATGTTATTGTTTCGTCTTCACAATGCCGACCAGACTATACATATATTGATTATATGAAATAACGTTAATAGAAGTCATACTAGGAGTTTTTATACGTAAAGGTGAGAAGCAAGCATACGGCCCGTCTGCAGAAAAACGGCCATATTGGCCTATTTTGAGAGTAGAAAAGAGGGGTTTTCCGACAGTTCAAGAGACACTAGTTTTAGTGAAATCTGTATAAAACTTGGGTCCTCCTGCTATCGGCATAATGAACCTTCAAGAACTGGTCACATTTCTTATATATTGACGCTGGATTTATGCAAGTTTGGCCAGCCAGTCAAACCCTGAAGGAGTATCTACTACCAAGTGTTTTTTTTATAAAACCTTGGAAAGTGTATATAGGTCAGAATAAGGGGTGTGGAAAGGACAGGGCATACGTTACAACCCTGGAACGGAGCCAAGACATGGGCGATATGAATAGCGTAATTACATAACATGGGTACTTTGGCACATGGATTAAATAGAGCCTGTTAAAAAATAGGGTGTGGTCATGACATCTTTAATCGATATCTTTGTAGCACTCCCCCGGGGTCGCGGGGCTGTCTCATCAAGTAACCGCGACCCTGTTACGTAAAGGCCTACTGAAGGATTACCGCGGATTTTAGTCAGTACAAGTCTGACAGTGCCTGTCGTTCCGTCCTGCCTGAGAGGACTTATTTGATGATTTTAACACGATAAATAGTAGCACTTCTACAAAACCTAAATAACACCATGAAAAGAGGTCACTACCCGGTCAGAAATCGTAAAAATTACATACATTATCTACCGAAACAAGCCACGGGCGCATATTAGTATGGTACGCACCATGCGACCGCAAAACTCAATAGGCGCACCGTATTACATAAAACATTGGTGTCTTTCCGACGCGTTTGTAATGGTAACGCTGTTATAATTACTGTTGTGGACTAGTTAGAAACTAATTACTGGAGAAACAGACAGTACAGAATTATGATAAATTGAATGTGTACCAAAAAACTAGAAGTTGTGTAATCTAAGACATACAATGTGGTCTGTCTTCTTTTTGTCTCAGTATGGATGTGGACACCTCTGGTGTCAATAAAGCCTCCATTTGAAACCTTACAGACCTCAAATAACGATGTGGTAACGGGATTTGTTGTCCAGGTTTATCTGTCTTTTGCCAGCAAGGTCTTAGTAGACCCAGAACTTTGGCAAAAGGATCTATGGTGTATTTATAAAATTTTGATAATACATATACACTAAAGGCGTTAAATTGATACATCTCAAAAGAGAGGCTGATTTGTCACAAACTTGGGTTACAAACAAGAACTACGTAAATCCAATAATGCTGAAACAACAGGTGTAACAACACTTAAATGCTAAAGAAGAACAATTATAAAGTAAGAAATTGCCTGAATTTCTTTTTAATGGCTCCAGTCTCAAAGTTTTCAGGAGAATTTCACGATCGACTAGAGGTATCCCGATCGGGAAAACTTTAATAATATTTTTTGTGGACTTTGGAAAAAAAGACGGCCATGTTAAGTCCCCGAAGTAAAATGTATCAAAAAAAGTATGAAAAGAAAAACAATCAGTTTTAGATTATATTTTTTGGAGTTTAGTTTTCCCGAGGGTCCATGGCAAGACAGTTTTCTAAGAGCATTAAGAACATGATAAGCCGGT
The DNA here is from genome assembly GCA_028554685.1 of Agrotis ipsilon. Classification (NCBI taxonomy): domain Eukaryota; kingdom Metazoa; phylum Arthropoda; class Insecta; order Lepidoptera; family Noctuidae; genus Agrotis; species Agrotis ipsilon. Next base: position 9,040,487 of record CM052979.1, read on the forward strand.
ATCTTTATTGGGAAATATTTATTTAATACGATCAAAATATTGAAACTAGATCGTCTAATATTAATATTTTGAGGTTACGCTATAATTACTCGACAAAGTTATGTCTCAATTCATTACAAAATGATCTATAAATAACTATATATACGTATCGTACGAGAGTATTGTGTGCTTTCCCCTACTACGAGACATTGTCAACCAGTCAAAACAATTATATTTACATGCTGAATAAGCATATACATTTTCTAGTTAGTCACTATAGTCACAAACTTATGTTTTTTGATACCAATAGTTTCATAGATAAGCTTTGGTCAACACGGCATACAGTGTATCTGCCATATATGTACAGACACAAAATAGCTAGGCTATTAGGTTTTTATATTCACACGGACATAACTAGTATGTCTAAGTTTAGTAGTATAGGTATCACTGATAGTATTAGTAATAGTAGTAATATTAGGGTGGTGACCACTGACATTAGCATTTCTGCTAATAGTGGAGTTTCTTTAAACGAGTAAGCAAGACAACAGAAGATTTATTTACTAAAACCAAGATATCTTCTTGCTCACAAGCAGTTAAATGCAAAAATAGGTCAGAGCAGAATTCCTTGACAATATTTCACCAAAACATTCAAGGTTTCTCTTCTAAACAGCTAGAAATTGAATTATTTTTAGAAAAAACTAAGTTTGAAATCGTTTGCTTCACAGAACATTGGTTAAAAGACTGTGAAATGCTAATAAATTATGAAAATTACAATGTCGGCAGTTGTTTTAACAGAAAATCTAGGATACGTGGAGGTTCTTTAATCCTAGTTAAAAATAATATTAAATATAAGTCTCGCAATGATATAGTTGATCTTTCAGTCGAGCATAGCATAGAATTGTCTTGTGTAGAGCTGGATAAGCATATTATAGTGTGCGTTTACAGACCCCCAAATTGCTTAAACTACTCTATATTTGAGTCAGTAATGGAAGACGCTTTGGCAAAACTTGAAACCGGTACTAAATCGATTATTGTCTGCGGTGACTTTAACGTTAATATTTTAGATAATAATGTAAATAGCAGTAGATTGTTAAGCCTATTCAAATCATTCAATTTGTCGAATGTGTTTTCAGAACCAACCCGTATTACCACAAATTCTGCTACATGTATTGATAATATTTTTTGTGGCTGCGATTACATAAATAAATCTATTGTCAATTGCCTACCTTCAGATCATAGCGGACAGACCGTTGCTTTCGCGTCAAATAAACCAGTACAAAAAATTATAATACAAGCTAGAACTATAACACCCAGCAGTTTAGATAGATTTAATAATAATTTAATAAGTAAATTAAGTATTCCTGACAATTTTACTCAAATAAAGGATGTCAATAAATTTTATGAAGAGCTTTTTAAGGTAGTGCATGCAGAGTTCAATAATAGTTTAAAAAAGAAAACCAAAACTGTTAACCCAAAGTTTATTTTCAGCGACTGGGCAACACAGGGTATTAGGAAAAGTAGGGAACGATTATTTGAGCTTTACGGCCTTAAGCCGTATATCAATACAGACAGTTTTAATAAATATGTTAGTACGTACTCAAAAATTTTTAAAAACGCTTGTCAGGCAGCTAAGTCATTATACATTAGCGAAAAGATTAAGTCAGCTGACAATAAGATAAAAACGGTGTGGAAAATTATCAATAATGAAACCAATCGAAATAAAAAGCATATTGATTTCACACTGGAGACCTCGCATGGTGTCGTAAAGTCTAACAAAGCTATTGCTCAGGAATTTGTAAATTTCTTTACTAGTATCCCAATAAGAACAACGGAAGCGATAAATTCCTCACCCTTGCTTTCTTTTAATTTACTAAGAGAAAACGTTCCAGCCTGTCCTATTGAATTTAAATTTAAGCATATAAACCCCGAGACAGTTGTGAAAGCTTTTAAGCAAATCAAGGTAAAATTAACCGAAGATCTGTGGGGTATTTCTGTCAAAGTTTGTTCCTCTATTATTGAAACTATTGCACCTTATTTAGCCACAATATTTAATTTGTGCGTAGATCAAGGAGTCTTCCCAGATCTGATGAAATACAGTAAGGTAATTCCGCTTTTTAAATCCGGGGATAGTAAAGACTGCAATAACTATAGGCCCGTTTCCGTTCTGCCGGTCTTCAGCAAAGTGTTCGAAAAAGTTATGCTTAATCAAATGCTCACTCATTTTAACACCAATAAAATCTTGCACGAGAAACAGTATGGTTTCACCAAAGGGCGTTGTACGACTGATGCCGGTGTGACCTTATTAAAACACATATTTACTGCGTGGGAAGAAGCTCAAGATGCCATTGGGATCTTTTGTGACCTCTCGAAAGCATTTGATTGCGTAAATCACGAATCTTTGCTGATGAAACTTCAGCATTACGGTCTAGGTAAACTTGCGCTAAGATTAGTAAAATCGTATTTAAGTGATAGACAACAGCAAGTTCAAATAAATGGTGTCAATTCTACGGGTTTAAAAGTTGAAATGGGGGTACCACAAGGTTCGATATTGGGCCCTTTTCTCTTTTTAGTATATATAAATGATCTGCCCTATTTATTTAAAAACCAACCGGAAATGGTATTGTTTGCGGACGATACTTCCTTAATATTTAAGATGAATAGACGTGCCTCAAATGTTGACGACGTAAATGTTGCCCTACAGCAGGTCCATTCTTGGTTCACTGCCAATAATTTAGTATTGAATGAAAAAAAAACTAAATGTGTAAGATTTGCTCTACCGAATGTCAAAAGCAATGACTGTGACATAGTATTGAATCAAGAGAAATTAGAATTCGTCGACAAAACTGTTTTCCTAGGAATTATGCTCGACTCGAGGCTACAATGGGGTCCGCATTTAACATCTCTTGCAGGACGCCTGAGTTCAGCAGCATATGCTGTTAGAAAAATCCGTCAATATACTGATATAGATACCGCGAGACTGGTCTATTTTAGTTACTTTCATAGTATTATGTCTTACGGTATTTTGTTATGGGGACGTGCTGCAGACATCGAATCAATATTCATTCTGCAGAAAAGAGCTATTAGAGCCATATACAATCTTCGCAGGCGCGATTCTTTAAGGGAACGGTTTAAGGATATTAACATCATGACTGTACCTTGTCAATACATCTACGAAAATATCATGTACGTTAGAAAGAATCTGCATCTATTTAGTAAAAGAGGTGAAAGGCACAATTATAGTACTAGATCTAGGGACGAATTAGTTCAACCAGGTTTCAGGTTAGCCAAAGTAGACTCATCCTTCATGGGGTACTGTTTAAAATGTTACAATAAAATACCTCCCCACATACTTCAACTGAATGAGACGAAATTTAAAACTTGCATTAAACGCACACTATGTAGTAAAGCGTATTATAAGTTGGGGGATTACATTGCTGATAAAGATGCTTGGCTTAATGCTGGTCCTGCTCCACAACCATAGGGGGAAACCAGTGGATTAGCTTGTGAAAATATTGTAAAAGCTGTAACTATTTTTGCATTGTATAGATTCGATTCATTAGTTTTATCTTCCAGACTAGTTATATGCGTTCATATAATTGTTTATTTATTTTTATTTGACTTTATTAAGTCATTTAGTTTTTATTTTTATGTGTTTGTATTTGTTTTATTTTAAATTGATCAACGGACGTTATTGTCCTACTCACTTTAGTTTTTAATTCCTCTTCTTTTTTTTTTTGGACTTTTCTAGATAGACATTTGTAGGTTATCCCTTAATTATTTTTTTGAAGCGGATGAAGACTTTGCATTGTATAGAGTCAATGTGTCTAGTATTATATAGCGTCATAGCCAGCATTGTGTGAGTACCATGTACTTCAGAGCTATCTTTAACTAGAAACCTACGTCTTTCATTGACTTGAATGACTCTGGCGGTTGAGAGTATGTCATGCTCACTCAAAAGTCTCGCTGATGGTGGCATGTCTGTCGGATCATTTAGTTCCCTTCAAAATGGTTGAGCTGAATGGTGCTGATATATGTGTCATGTTCGTGAACGGGCGCTGTCAGTTGGGACTGGTCATCTCTTAGCTGCCATGGTCTATTTTAATATTTATAACTTTATTTTTGAATTGTCGTTTTTATATTTACTATGGACACTAATAACTTGCCACATCGTTCTCACATAATGTACCTACCATCTGATGATGAATGATGTAACCTAAGATCTGTAATAATTTTGGCGATTGAAAAAGAGTGTCCATGGAGTTTCTTGCTCATTCTTCTCCATAGAGATCTACGCTTTGGAATGAGCACCTACGGTACTTTCACAGTTTTTATGTCTTGTGACTGGGACTGTAGCACCATAACTATTTTTGTACTAGTTTTATTTTGTCTTTTGACAGTTCAAAAGTGCCGGTTATGGCCTAATTGAAATAAACGTTTTGATTTGATTTGATTTGATTTGAGTACAGCAATGGCTTCCATCTGTATTTCATTTGAAAGTTATGTTTAGTAAAAAAATGCTTTTTGCAAGTATTTTCTATTAGGACGAAATTCTCACCATGCTATAACCTTTAACGACAATCATTTCCATTTTATTAACAGCTATAATAAGTGTGAAACGCTATTTCAATCTAAAGAAGGCGTTTCAAAACGTAATTTAAAGGGAAATGAATGATGCTTATAAAACTTTCTTTGACTACCCGCAGCTGTCAGTTAACTTGCAAATGCGATAGAAAGAAAGTTCTCGTCAACTCGCTGTGTAATTGAGTAACTTTTCAAAGGACAACGTCTGATTCATCAGCGTAGTTGGTACTTGAGCAGTCTCCTTAAACTAACTAGTTGGCACTTTTGAAGTAATGGAACTTTGTGTAACAAGGTTTGGTAATCTCTCTTGCTTGATAGAGGCTATTTTAGTGGTATTAATTGGTACTTCTATTTTCTAGTGGTTTTGATGCAGGATTTTTAAATCTAATAAGCCTAGTGTTACAGAGCAAATTGCATCATTACATCGCATGTTTTGCTTTTCGTTCTTAACATGATATGCTTTATCCTTTAGTTCTGTGCCTTTTTCTTTGTCACGTATCTCGCCATAAGTTTTTGAAGGAAATAATTTAAAGTTTCAAGCATGCTTGTTCTTGTATCCTTTAATAATATAAGTTCTCTTCTAATATTTATGACGTAAATTCACAGTAAGTACTAAAGTTTCCAAGGAAGTGGTCTTGAATTTTTAACCCTTCTCTACAAGGTATGCTCTCAAATATGTACTACCACAAGCTTTATAAATTCATAGTTCACATCTCAACTAATGTCAAGCTTTTGAAACATCCATTCTAATCATAAATGTTGAACATTTAATACCTTAATTCAGGTTTTAAGTTCACACGTTGTGACCATGTGTCTTGCAAAACTCCCCGTTTGATTAATACCAGTTTTAACCTGATGTAATATGCCAAAATTACGAGGTAGTAAATAAATCTCTTGTCTCATTGTGTCTGCTTTAAATCGGTTTATAACACACAAACCTAATTATAACTGGAATTGATTGGAGTTAACAAATTAATTGATTTGTTGCGCATTGTGTTTTTGACAGGATATCGTTCTGGGTTATTAACTTACACGCTTCAAACTTATGTCCATAAACACTAATGTTTACATTTATGTTTCTGTTAACTTCTATTGTGTCTGAATGCTGGGCAAATGCCTCCTTTTCTTACTCCCGAATCTCCTAATCTTTTTCAATTAAACTATCATTAGCATTGTCTTTTGTCTTAGTGCAGACGACAGCCTTATCTTTTCTTTAACGACTTACTTATCTTCAATGACAGAAACACGATCCTAACAAATGAATAAGACTTACTTCAAACCCACCAAATAGCTCATCCATATACCCATATTTACGTCCGCATCAAATCGTAGTATGTCGTGTTTGTACCGCGACGAACGATGAAAATCTCTTAACGATTGAGCTGGGCGTGTGTGGCAACTTGCCAATTTCAATGCTGGTGTCTTGCAAATACCGAGGGAGCCAATGTCATGATCTTCCGGACGTTCGGTAAGCCTGTTGCCAGAATTGATCGATTCTTGACGGCCATTATACATATTTATAGCTCAATGTTTGCCAACTACTGGTTTTCGGCCTTTTAATTGCCTGTCGTGTTGTTTTTCAATTGTAGTTTTATTGACAGGTTTTTGATTTAGTGAAAGTTAATCAAGTTTTTAATTTGTTTTGGTTGTTTCATTTCTACTTTGTAATTGACAGCTGATATAGATTTGATTTATTTCTTATTCATTCCGATTCCCACATGGTGAGTCTCCTCGTGTGGTCGTTCTTCGCTTACTTCGACCTTGCCAACCGTGTCGTCGTCATCATTGTTATTCAAATATTATCCTCACACCTTATCCTGCGAACAATTTATTGCTTAGTTAAACATACGTAATTGAATGTTATTAATTCAACATTAGGTCCTAAACTAACAGAGCTCTGCTTCAGTTTGCGGTTTGGTTCTAGTTTGGCACTGTTTGAAACTTCTGCGGTTTCTTCTTAGTTCAGTTTGCGAACTGTAGCGGGTTTGTGTAAATTTCGTTTGATATAATTTAGCTTAAATACTGTTCTGTGGAACTATTGGAACTTTAGTTTGCCGTTGACTCAATTGCTAGTTTTTTTTATATTGTGCCTATGATCAGATCATCGATATATTTAAATGGGTGTGTTAACCGTACTCTTTAGAAACACAGAATTTTAATGATGACATCTTTTGATCACATGTAGAGTTGATCTTATATAGATATGGATGAGACTTGATCAGGTATGACGAAAAGCTTCATAATAAATGAAAATAGAAAACAATGCTGTGATTGTGACAAGACAGATAACAGACATAAAAAGCTTTGAAAAATGTCTCTATCTTGTTTATAAGGTTTAAGCGAAGCAAAAATCTGTTAACAGTATAATATCGGAAGACAATAATCACCTTAGATGATAAGATTATAATACAACGTCCTTTCATTATATCTGTTGTAAGTTACGAAGGTGCATACGTCACGCCCGTAGAATGCTTGACATTGGTCAACTATTTATAGGTGATTCGTAATTATTATGTCAATGATGAGTAATCTTTGGCTACGTTTGTATCGGTGTATTTAAATATTTACCTTTTGAATGGAAAATAAAGGTTTTTTTGGAATTCGCGATGTTGGAGTATGTTATTCCTAGTTGCATTCACAATGCAATGGAAACGGTTAAAGGATAGTTCTAGCCCGTATGATGGTCATTCGGGCAATTTTAGTAATCTACTGACAAATAATTACTGTAGGCCGAAAAGCAAGAGCGATTGATACTGTGAGATGTGAAATAGTATGGTTTAGAGGAAATTGAACTCTCAGACTAATACAGCTGAAGAAAGATAAAGACCTGCTGCATTGATTCCTAAAACATTGGGGTAATCTCAAAAGGATAATGATAATAAATGTATTTCCTCTATTGAAGACTTTATTCATTATCTTGTCATAATCTAGCCTTTATCACTTTATTCAAATTCGTTTGTGGCTGTCGCGGCATGTATTCTTCTTTAATACTTCTCTATTACTCGAGCAGACACCTCTTTTCTAGCCATATCATCCTTCATACAATCCATCTAACGTTTCTTTGGACTTCCTCTACTCTTCTAGCGATCTCCATCCTTCATATTCAAGAATGAAACAATATTTCAAACTTAGCTAGCACGTTAGCCAATACCGGTAAACGTTCAAATATAGCAGCTTGTAACACGCAGCAACTCCTGCCCACATGACAATAGTAAGGTTAGTCACCTGCGCGCGCACACGTCCTTAGCTTCCGTGGTGACGTCACCGCGCCGGAGCGGGAACGACGCGGACGCATCTTTTGAATGTTCTCTGACTGTGACTGATGTTTTATTGTCAATCGCCTTGTTGCATTCCTTTTTTTTTCTAAAGCTTTTTAGTTTTTATTTTGTGGCAGTTTTGTCAACGAATGATTTGAGCTGTTCTTTTGTCTGGTCTGAAAGACCGATAAGTTATTTTGTAAACGTTCGATGTCTTTCTTATGCATCTTTTGATGCTTATCATCTTATAGCTTTTAAGATTCGTTTTGACAATTGATGTAATCGGCGGCCCCGAACCGACATGTCGTAGACCCAGCAATTTGGGAGACCATGTTGTGTCATTTACAAATCCGTACTGGGCCCATGTGGTGGATTAAAGCCAAATCCCTTTCACAGAAAACTTGAAACTGATATCCCATCAAATTTATAAACATCGTCTTTATGGGTAAAATATAGTTTTTTAATTATAAACTATTATACTAAGCCTTTTTACACTTTACGTTTGTAATAAAAGGTGTTAGGTAGACCAGATCGATCAGTAGATATAATTTTATAAACGTTTCATTAAATCATTACGCAAAGCGGATATCACTGATTAGTTTTAATAAATTGTATTGGATAGGGATCTGAAATATCGAATTACGAGGAAATTGCACTTTGCTTGGTAGTAATTGATAAATAGGTGCAATTATTAGCTGATTGGTTGTCTTTTGTAAGCTATGTGGGGTTCGGCTTCCAGTTTAATCAATGCAGAATACCAGTATTTTACTTGGCGTGACAGCCTATCTGACCTCCATTACCCAGTTACTGGGTTCTATAGTTTGTAAAAACTAAAAAGAGTAAAATAAAAAACTTTTTTCAAAAAAAAATTAACCGCCTTCAAAAACAACCACAAAAAAGGGTAAAATAACCTACAAAATAACTTTTCTTTCGGAAGTCGGTGGCAAAAAGACATCGAAATAATAAAACAAAGCCACCGACTTCCGAAAGAAAAGTTATTTTGTAGGTTATTTTACCCTTTTTTGTGGTTGTTTTTGAAGGCGGTTAAATTTTTTTATTTTACTCTTTTTAGTTTTAATATTCAACCCAAATTCTTGGCAAATACATCATTTTCTTACATGTGCACTAGAATTTCGTAATCCGTAGCACCGGTATTAACATCGCCCATGTTGTGTACATAAAAGAAACTTCCAATAAAATTCCCTATCTCAAAAAATGCTGAACAGAGTTCGATGAAACTTGCAGTATTGCCTAAGGTGAACGATCCCTAGTACAACAAAAAAACAATTTTGAAAATCGGTCCACAATTGGCGAAGTAATCGCGTAACAAACACAAAAAGTAAAGATCATCATGTCATCCAAGTAGGCGAAATTAATAAAAATGCTCACAAAATAAAAAGTACTGAACCAAATTTGATGAAATTTTTATGGGACCACACTGCAAGTATCCTGCATCGAACAAATAAAGAATCACACTAATCGGACTAGAAACCTCGGAGTAATCGATGTACATAAATAAAAAAAAAAAAAAAAAAAACATACCGACCGAATTGAGAACCTCCTCCTTTTTTTGAAGTCGGTTAACAATGCAATGAATCAGGTCTTAGGATAACCACAAACTATGCAGGTTAGATCATGTGTTAATTCTAAAACATGCTGGTTAGGGTTGTGGAAATGTATTAAGAGGTTATGCGGCTCTGGAACGCTAAGGGCAATTGAAGGAACAGGATGGGTTTTAATCATAACGTGTCTATAACACCCTTTTGCTCCAGAAGGAGTAATTTGATGATTTACAACAAAAATAGAAGATATTCTGGTTCCGTAACCATGTTTTACTTCATAAATCCCCTTTTACCTGTAAACCTTTTCTGTAATATTATTGTAATCCCGTCGACAATAACAACTTTCAGTGATTTCATCAACCTTTTAAGCTTTTGACCCTCTGACATCGAAATGTTGGTCAGTCAATCACCTTTTTTGAAGGAGGGTTATTACCTAACAAGATTACTTAAACTCTAGCCCCTCGCATTATATTGCTTACCGTACAGTCAGCAGAATCAGAACAATACGATCCCTGCGTATCGTCTTGTGTTGTGTAATGGAATACGCGCGTATCAAGTAGCCTAGCCATCTGTGGCGTTAATTGGAGATATTTAACCGAGCTTCTATTTAGAGAGAAGGATTAGGGCACACGGTTTTGTTATAGCACATAAGATCAGTTTTCTTTCAGTTTTTTTCTTCTACTTCTATGAGTGGGCTTCTAGCTCACCGTCCGATCAAGGACCATGCCTGAGTCGTCGGCGCCTCAAAGAAATGTCACCAAACTGACGAGATCCAGTTGAGCCAAATGCCTGCCGAGGTATATTGAATATTTTAACAGGTTGCCGCGGCTCTGATGCGCAAAGGGTAGAGGAAGGAGCAGTGTGTTAAGTTAAAATTGGGCAATATGTGCTTTCCTCGTTAGCCTGCACTTGTTACTAGGTGGTGACTTGCAAGCACAACTTAATATAATTGAGAAACTAATAATATCTCATAATATTTCATTATTAAATAAACACGAATAACGGTTACAGGCTGTAAGCATACAAAGGCTACCTATATGGTTTTATTTTAAGCGTAGGAAGGGGGACTCGTTTGGTCTAAATATGAAAATGCTACACTACAGTGCCCCCGAGAGGTCTACCTTGTGTACCTACAGGTATGTCCTCATTTTCATATGAATTACAGTGAACCAAAAACAGGTTTTTATTTTTGTAAGGCCCAAGGCTTTAACGAAAAAACGGTAGAAAAAGGACTTATTTAACATCCTTTTTGTAATGTTATGTCTCTTGATTCAAATAACATGGATGACTTAAACATAACGATGGCACGGTTGACTATGGCACCGTGGCTGAGCAGTTGATTGGTGCGCTGCGTATTGCGGTTTTGATTCTGTTTTGACCTACTGGTAGTTTTCCCGGGTCTGACTGTTTGTGCATGTGAGTGAATTGTTGTTCACCGTCCACGTCCACGATATTGGAAAAAGGCTTAGCGCAGAGAAGAATGAAACTAAAAAAACTGTTATTTTATTAACACTTCTTTCAGGAATGTTCATTTTCATGTGTCGAAACTCGACTAGATCTAGGTTAAGTCTGGTTTCTTTACTTAGTACTAGTAATATTAGTTCTAGTTTAGTATAATCATAAGCGTACAGTTCCACACACATTTCACAGTACAGTTCCTAAAATTACCATTCGACAGGATACACAGGAAAGTCGTATTATGAAGTTTCCCAGTCTTGGGAATCATCATACTGTTAAGTAGAATTACCAAAGTATGTTGTTGTACTACTACGCACAAAAGCGTAAACGATAAAGGTGAATGATCCTAGTTGCTCCATTGTGAATTGCGAACGTTGTCGCCTGTTTATAGCATAGAGGTTTTATCACTACCACGATCAGGTAACGTTGAGTTTAGGTCACACCGCGAGATAAGCTGAGCTATGCTGAAGCTAAGCCGATAAAGCTTTAGGGACTACAGAGCTAAGCTTTATTAACGGGCGAGTGTTGGCTTGGAGATCTGACTAAGCTTAATGTGTGTGCACTGTGTGCCTTGTTGCCTTTGCATGACTGCGTGCGTGCATTTCATAGCCGGCCACACTGAAGACATTACCCGTTGATTTTCGCGATAAACGTCCATTGACGTGTAAATCAACGGCATTTTCCATCTGTGTGGCCCTAGTCTCACAAACTCACAATTACATGGCCGGAAATTCAAAAAGAAACAAATGCGGAAGAATGGTATTGGTAACTTATTATACGTGCTTGTCGAGCTGAGAAACTGAATCATTAGTTAGTTTTTAAACTAACGTGGTCACTAAAATTATCATTAGAGCTTAAAACGGGATATTAACCATGCTTGTTTTGAGTTTCCGATATTCCAACAGTTTCAAATGCCACGTCTAAGTAATTTTATCGTTAAAATTATTATTATGCATCCGATATTTCGGCACTGTTGCAAGTGCCATGATCACGGATAAACTAAAAGTGTTGTGTGGATCTTGCTTAGCTGGTCACTCTATCCGCAATGTTAGCTCAGCTAGCTATTTGGCCAAACTTTTATACTCCTTTAACGCGTCTACGTAATTTGAAATAAACTACTACTCTGCAATTGTAGTATGCATGTGCAACTTATATTTCGGCGCTGTTTCAAGAGCCATGATCGGACAAACTAAGTGTTGTGTGGATCTTGCATAGCTGGTCGCACTATACGCTATGTTAGCTCAGTTAGCTTAGCTTTCTGTGTAACCAAAGTTTGATACTCCTTCCACACGTCTACGTAATTTGATCGTTTGAAATGACTACTGTGCGAGTGTAACATGCATGTGCGTGGCGTTGTCAATTGGCAAGCTTCAAATTAATTGTTTTATTAATGTAAAGGAATGTTTGTAGGTGTGTCTGCCAATTCCGGGAGGGTGTGGCTTAAAGATCGTTTTAATGAAACGTCACTTTGAGATGTGACGTTGGAAATGTGTAGGACAAAATGTAGAATCATAAAAACATGTTTTGGTTTTTCCATCAGGCGTTTCCTAAAAGATCTTGAGCCTAGGTTTGTTTTGATAACAGTCCAAGCCCCTGGTTACCGATTTTTTCGTCATTTCTGAAGCTATACCGAAAGGAAAACATTTGTCATGATTTTTGAGTAATGAAATTGATCCAATTTCTACTGATTTGATATTTTTGGACTGGCTGACAACTAAATCTGTTACATGCTTTTCAAACCACATATTTTGGTCTGCATGATTCGTGACCACCATCCTTTGGGAGTACTGTAGTCACAACTTTCCCTAAATTCGGTGATAACAGGCTTAACATTATGTTGTGTTAAATCAGCCCTTCTGTTACTTCTGTAGCTCCAAAAATAGCTCCGGTCAGTCCCCGAAAAGCCTTTCCAATCAATTTATAGTATTTGTAAACATCAATGAGTGGGCGGTTCTTCCGATAAAGATGACGTGGTACGGTTTCCATTATGGCGATTAAGTTTCCGCAGTCGCTAGGGAAACCGGGCTTTTTATACACATCCAATAAGGTTTTTCTCGCCATGCTAAAGAAAATGTTAGAAAAAGAAATCTCGATGAAACTGGTTTTTGTGCCTTTCTAGGGTTCAAACTGCGTGTTCGGAATTGCCACTTTAAAAAAAAGCGTTTTCGTTATGACATTCTCTGAGTGGGAAAAGTACCCAAAAAATAGGCAGTCTAAGAGTGTCAGTGGCAATTTAAATACTTTTTGGCCCTAAGTTCAACGCGAATATCACTCATTTATGCAGTCAAGATCAAGAGTGCAGTGGTGACAGGGCATTCGGTAAGGTAGGCTATGGTCTGTTGACGTGTACAAAGTCCTCAAAAATGTCTGCATTAGTATGACAGTTAAATCAGCAAAGTACCGAAGAAGGTCATGTTTTCCCTGAAAATGTATGCAGTAATAATATAATGCAGTAATGGAGCCAATATTTCTTTACTTTCCCTGACCCGTACATTTACATTTCAAACCGTACATGTAAACAAGTGTTCAAGCTACCAAACATGTCTCGGTTGCCTGGCAAGTAGTACTAGTCATATCAGTTACCTGCATGAGCTAGATAGTACGGTACTACGGTAATTACCTTACAGTGAAGGAGCAGGAATGTGATGAGATATTTTCTGGGGTTTTAACTGGATAGGATAAGGTTTTTTGTAGCGGTAAGGGATTATTACTCTAATCTTGTGAAAGTATGATAAAGATTCTATCTTTCGCTAAAAGAGAGAAACAAATACAGGAGCGTAATGTAAATGGTGTTTTGCGGATATTAGGAGAGCCGAGTTGATAATAATGCCTGTAATATCAAAGGGATCGAGTATTACAGGCATACGTAATAATAAAGATTTAGGCAGTCTTGGGAAGCGACAGCATCAATCGGGTTATAGATCCAGGTGGGTGCTACTGAGTCAATTAATGAAAACTATCGGTAACGTTACTGTAGTGACGTAACAGTATTAGAATTGTAGAAATAGAATTTTAACTTTCTTGTCCTAGAACTTAGATCTCGAGACTCCCTTTGAATGACAAAAATTTGAATCAAGATCAGCAATTGCTGAGAAAAATAAAAAATCAGCACCTTTTCCATTTCAAAATGGCGTAAGTCCAGTCACGCAAAATGTCCTCCATTCGCGCCATTTATAACCCTAAAGTTGTACCTCAGCAATCTATACATTTAATAAAACTGTAGAAAATTTATTTTTATACATTAAATAATCATAAATAAAGTTGCGAGTTACTCTAGCAGTATTCACATGTTGTTTTGGTCTATTTATTGACTTCCAAGCTTTATCTCCTTACAAAAATGGTCCATAAAGTTTTCCTAATAAAATTATTTTTCACTACAAAATATTGTGTTATTATTTTTGGAAACCGGCAAACTCGACATCATACTTATAAGATGCCTAAATAATATAGCCCTTATTAACATGTGGGTTTTCAGTTAACTTTCGACTCTCAGTTATAAAATAATAGAAGCTAGAATTATTTTTCCACCAGGAACATTATGTAGGTACGGAATAAATATTACAAAGTATCAGTAAGTGGTTGGTTTAAAAGCTTTTCCGTGTTATCTAGTATTAAAAAGGACATAACAGGATTGTCTCATAGTTTATTTAGAACTAGCCGACACCGTGGCGTCCATCTAGTGGGGAATAGCGGAACTATTGCTATTATTTTATGTATGTTGTTTTTTTTTTGTTCTGAATGTTTTGGTAATATTACAAACTGTTCATATTAAACTTTGTATTATTATTTTTTCGTTGATTAAGTAATACGGTTTTGGACTTCTATGATAACGAATAAGGAAAAATATATTTTCTGAACAGGAAGACTGTACTAAAATAAAATATTAATTTATAATACTTAAGGAATATGCTTGCGTGCACGGCAAACTCCTAGCTCAGTTTACTTTAAAACATTTATGAACAAAGTTGAGCGAACCACAATTTAATATCGCTTCAAACTATAACACGTCAGCGTTCCCAAGTCCTAGGTCTTAAAACCGGTCTAGAATATCGCCAATAAACCCATTCATTTCGCGTGGGATGAAACTGGTTTCCAATTTACTAATGCAACGGAGAACTTCTGAATTTTTAAGCCACCAACACGACCCCTAACGGCTTGCGGCGCGAACTAGCATTAAAGCTACATAGTTCCGCTACTGCATAAGAGATGGCGCTAGCAGTCGCGTTCGCACTCAAAACGTCTCGCGTTATTGATTCACCCGTATCTGGCCGCGTTCAAATAAAATATTGATTGTTTTGCGATACTAATGTTTACTGAAAACCTTTATCTTGTAAGTTTAAGTTTATCTGATATGCTCTGTGTAGTGTTTTCGTTTTGTTTGTTAAAATGTACTAGGTTTTGTAGTTTTTGTTATGATTGCGTTCTCGTAACGGGAGTCTCGGTTTTATTGTTTACGTAAGATGCTTTAATAATGCTTACAATAACAATAATTGGGCGAAACTCTTCATGAATCGTTGCCTACAAATTGGAAAGTTTTCTTTTTATTAGTAACGGAGAGTTGATTACCCACTGAAGACGATCAGTTTAGAGAATCTTTCTTTATTTTTTCAGAAAAATTATTGGTCATGTTTAAAATCTCAGAGCGATCACATCTTGCAACTCAAACATCCTCTTTGCTAAGTTTTAAAGGTATCAGTTCTAACAATAACCAATTTCTTCCTTCATTGATACCCAATAGAAATCTTCCAGCAAGTCGTCATTGCATCTTCCATGCAACAAAACAGAACGCAACGACATTCGTTTGACGTACGAGCGGCCATCTTGTCCGGTTTCCCGCCAAGTGGATGATTGCGCGGGAGTGGCGAGCTGCGGCCGTGTCAAGGTGACTGCTTGACAGTATCGACGGTTATTGTTTTGTAATAAACGATAAAAAATGACGTTTACATTGTTGTAGATTTTAATTTAGGTTTGTACTTGTTAAAACATTTTTTTAACTAATTTTTTTTTTAGCGACATTTATGTATCGTGGAAATCATCAAATGCGTCCTCCCAGCCAGGGCAGATCGGGAGGGACTGTCAGACTCTTTCTGGCTAAAATCCACGGTGTCCTTCAATAGCCCTTTACGTTCCGGGGTCACGGTAATTCGATAGTCCTGTAACCCCGTCATAATGCTGACACTCTTTAAGGCGCGCGTGGAACGCAACGCGCCGTCAACCCGGGTATGTTCCATGATCGACACTTTTTGACACACGTCAAAATTAATGTAAGCTCGGTACTAAGAAACTCTACTAAGAAAGTGTCATATCCTGGAATCAAAAATCAAAAACATGACCGCACTGGACGGTCTGTCTGGTAGGACCATGGTTACAGCCTACGCCTTCTCTTTTAGGTTGAGACCTGGTGTCCCACCTGTGGAATGTTTTGTAAACTGTAACGTAACATGATGTTTTGTTTTTTCCACAATAATTAACAGTACAGTCATCATCAACTTCGTTTCTTACTAATGAAGTAAAACATTCGTTTTCAACACTAGCACTAAGCGATAAATCGTCTCTTTCAGCACTAAATCGTACACGTTTATAAAATCTGAAAACGTGTAAGGAATTCTTGAAAATTTGATTCGTAATTTAGTCACGCTACACTAGCGCTTTCCTCTTTTTGCGTTCCCCGAATTCTTTTTCAATTGGGTCGTAAATTGCGAATGGTTTTTGTTTAGCTGTAAGGAAGTTAGTAATTTCGAAGGTAGTTGCTAAATATAGGGAATAAAGGCAAAACGTATTTACACTATACATTCTGTCCAATAAACTTAAAATGTTACATACAGGATATCTTCCGTTATTAAATATTTGTTTGAGATCCTGATATTTCGACGCTGTTGCAAATGCCATGATCGCGGGTTGATTCTGTCCAATCTTTCCTAACTACATTGTTTTCCCAGTCTAAATTGATGTACCTGAATATAACTTACATGGAGCGACTGACGATCTGATGTCCACAACCCAGTTACGGATTAAAAGTATTAAAAGGTCCAACAAGAAAGATGCCAATAAAAATTAATTGCTAAGAGACTTGAACAAAATATGAGAAAGCTCTTGTTAGTTGAAATGGGGCCGAATTCAGAAAAGAGTAATTCTTGACAAGATGCCCATTTTTAGGAAGGTTTTCTCTAGAGTAATGACTGATTGTAGCTTGGACCCTATTCCAGATATCATTGGGAGATCATCTTAAATGTGAGGAATCGTTTTAAACAAATATTACTTTTAAATAATATATAACATACTTTTTTAAACAACTGTTTTTCATTCTGTAGATAATTCTACGTTTTCTTCTTTATTTCAAAAATCATTTGAGCGGCTTGATTCGCCTAGTGCTTACAAAAACTATTTAAGGTTTGTTCGCACAGTAAAATCTCAATCCCACTAAACAATCTGTAAAAGAAATAAAGACCCTTTTTGTCATCAAATTAACACTTTTCACCACCAGTGTCCAAATTTCAATGAAACATTCGCAAGAGTAAACTGATGTAAGTACTAAATACACATTGTTCAAAGACTAAACTGGGTCCTAACATATTGTTTGTGAACCTAAATACATATTTCACTTGCCTAAACACATAAAACCACTCCTAATATGTTTGTTTCGATTTAAAGTTTATTTATTGAAGCGTCCCTATGTTATTTAACCCCTTATGAAGTAATTATAATGTTTGTGGTCATCCATTTTGGATTGGTTGGCGTTAGTTTTGATTAAAATGTTGAGGGGTTCGGTGTAGTGGTCACGGCAACCTTTGTCGGAGATCAAGGTTAGGGTAAGGTCTATTGGC
Source organism: Agrotis ipsilon (assembly GCA_028554685.1). NCBI lineage: Eukaryota > Metazoa > Arthropoda > Insecta > Lepidoptera > Noctuidae > Agrotis > Agrotis ipsilon. The sequence goes on from CM052979.1 coordinate 9,058,148, forward strand.
ATTTTCCGACAGGATTTTTACAATAGATACCAGAAGATTATGGCTAAACGCTATGTGCAAAATCGTGGTGTGGTGGGGACTTTAGAAGCGATCGCAGCGAGATGTGAATTTTATATTAATTTTATACACGACGTTTGTAATGTATTGTTTATATCAGGGTTTTTTAACCTGTGATTCGCGACCCCCTGTAAATCCGATCAGTGAAGTACGTTTCAAGTTTAAAATGCATCACAATCTTTTACATTTTTGGATTTTATTCAATTTTGATTGAAAAACAAGTACAACATTTTAATCAAAATATCAAGTATTGGTACATTTTTTTCAATCGCAAGAATTGGTAGATTTTTATGGCTTTCAATAATTTGGTTACCGTCGTTAATGACGACTCTCTTCGCGTATGATTAACAAATATGTAGTAGTTTCGCGTCTGGGTGGGTGTTGTGTGTTTGTAAACGCAACCAAGACAAGAGAAATTCCTTTTGCTCTTGCTATTTTTCGAAAGGCACGAAAGTTTGTATCTCATTTATTTTCAGGACATTTTATGCTCGAGTCCTCCCCAACCACACCTAAGAAGCAAATACATAAAATATATACGCTACAGGGTATATCTTTTAACGTTCATCTAATTGAATCGGCATTACGCAAATCCAAAAAAGAAATTGATAATGTATAAGAAGTAAAACATGCAAAAGAGAATTTGAAAACGCCAGCTAAGTAAAAGTTTGCAGACGAAGTTAGCAATGAATTTTCTTTTGAGATCGACGGAGCTTAAAAAATTAAGTTGCTACATTATTGAAACGATGTCAGACATTTTGAGAAACGGTGCAAATCTTTCATAAATGTTCCACTGATTCTTCGGGCTGAGATTTGCTGAGAATTTTCGTATTTTACGATTTAGGTTTCACAGATCACTGATTCGGAAGCGAGATTTTTTACATTTGGGCCGTAAACGTTGTTGTGGTATCATTGATTTGAATTTCTTATCCGGAAAACAAAGAACCGGGTGTATTGATTGAAGACTTTGTCAAATCAGACTGTTGGTTTAATTTATTATCACCTATATCCACGTGAAACGAACTTCTGTTATATAATAAAGGATCAGACGCAGTTGATACATGTTCAATTTTATGGCTTTCAATAATTTGGTTACCGTCGTTAATGACGACTCTCTTCGCGTATGATTAACAAATATGTAGTAGTTTCGCGTCTGGGTGGGTGTTGTGTGTTTGTAAATGCAACCAAGACAAGAGAAATTCCTTTTGCTCTTGCTATTTTTCGAAAGGCACGAAAGTTTGTATCTCATTTATTTTCAGGACATTTTATGCTCGAGTCCTCCCCAACCACACCTAAGAAGCAAATACATAAATAAAATATATACGCTACAGGGTATATCTTTTAAATGTAAAGGACTTAAATGTCAAATGCCAAGTTCTTGTTTAAATTACAGAAAAATATGGCGTGTTCGATCATTTGACTCGCTTGTTTTTTTTTAACCGACTTCAAAAAAAAAAGTAGGTTCTCAGTTCGACCTGTATGTATGTATGTATGTATGTATGTATGTTTGTCCGCGATTATCTCGCGTTTGACTGGACGGATTTAGATGCGGTTTTCAGGAAAGTGTTCATTATATTCCGGAGAAGGTTTTAGTATTTAACACTAATAGATATCCCGTGACTTTGCCCACGTGGGTCCGTTTTTTGCTTACTTGGATTGTACATTTTCAGAGACGATTGCATGTTTGTCCGCGATTATCTCGCGTTTGGCTGAACCGATTTTGATGCGGTTTTGAGAAATATGTTCGTTACATTCTGGAGAAGGTTTGAGTATATAACAATAATAGATACCTCGTTAAGTAGCACACATATATTCGTTTTTGTTGCTTACTAGGATTGTAGATTTTCAAAGGCTCCTATTATATCATGAAGATTTTTGTTGAATATTTAAACTAAAAAGGGAAAAATAAAAAACTTTTTAAAAAAAAGGGAACCGACTTCAAAACCAACCACAAAAAACTAAAAAATAACTTTTCTTTCGGAAGTCGGTGGCCATAGTCAATGTAATAAAAAACAAAGCCACCGACTTCCGAAAGAAAAGTTATTTTTTAGTTTTTTGTGGTTGGTTTTGAAGTCGGTTCCCTTTTTTTTAAAAAGTTTTTTATCATGTTACGAAGTACGGTAACGTACCTAATTGGATTAGAAGACGCGCTAGCTTGGTTTTACAAAGGGTTTGTTACGACGAAAATATAGAAAAAAATATTGCTTAATCTTGTTTTTTAACATAATACAAGAGAATTGATATTGTTTACAGTAAAATATGGTAACTTTAGAGGACGTTTTCTTCCCTCCATTTCGATATTTTTTCTTGTTGTTTTTGAACCAAGAGACAAATAACTTGGTCTATTTTTGATGATAGAATAGAGATAGAATTGTTATGCTGAGAGTGCTGGAAATCTTACGTGTCTCTACAATAATTAGATACAGAGATGAGATAAGCAAAAAAAAAACGTTTTTCGCACGGTTATTAAGTTTGATGTATCGGAAAACTCTTGGTTGAAGGCTTCCTGAAAATATTATTATATATCACGAACAACAGTAGGCGTTTCGAACATAATAATCAGTCTCTAGGGTTTTTTGCACAAACGTTACATCGCATCGATAGAACAAAACATTGTACAGGTACAACTGTATTATAGACACACCGCGTTCGATCTAATAAAAAACATACCTAATCATCAATGTTCCAACGCAAATACGGAGCCCTTTTTCACACCTTGCCCTTGAAGATAAATAATTAACTACATCTCTAGTCTAGCTGTCGCAAGCACAGCTAGAGCTTGCAAAAACAACCCTTCAGGGATTACAGGCATGATGTTACGTAAAATGAGATAATCTGTCCCCAGAGACGCATGGTATAAAATTCTAATTTCGTCCCACGGAAATTGAAACGCAACTTTATCATGAACCAACCCTACTGATATCGTAAAATCTTGTTTCCAATTTAAAAGTTGAATCGAGACGGAAATCGAACGAGCAGGCCCATCCCTTATCGATTTACGAGTTAAAAAGTCTAGCTACATCGATTATGGCGGCCGAATACGATGGATAATCTAATTAAATGTCGGATTATTGAAGAGGAGTTGAAGTTTCTTATTGGATTTTACTGTAAGAACCGTACCGTCTTTGACGTCATAGAAATTAGTATATTGTAAGGACACAACTGTCAATAATTTCAAAATTTGACGGCATGGTTGTCGCAGTAGTTGACCGATCAACTGCTGCACAGCGTATTGTGGCTTCAATCCACGCACGGAGCATCAGCAAGTAGTTGTTCCGAGTCTTGGTATTTGTGTACCCTGAAAATTAAGTATCCCATGTATTTTGGCCAATAAACCATTTACCTCCCCATACATAATTCTGTGGTTACACAGTTCCAGGAAATAGTAGTCTAGCTAGGATATTTATTATCCCATAAACTGTTACAGTTCAATGAGCAACGTTGAGATTGAAAACAATGCAAGTATCACTAAACAATTTTATGATCCAAGAAATTGAATCCACGTCTTGAAATTTGGTGGAAGAGATAGGACTGAGACAAAGAAGCTTCTTCAAAGAAACAAAGAATAAGCAGGATCCCAAAATAAGGTTTTATTTACTAGTTTTTTAATATTATAAAGCTGAAGAGTTCGTTTGTTTGGTTGAACGCTTTACATCTCAGGAAAATCGAACCAGTAGGGTTCGATTTGAAAAAAAAAAATACTCTAGAAGATTCTAGTAATTTCATTGACATTTCGTATTGCTATTATATTATATAATTACGCTAATTCTATGTCAGAGATTAGACAGATAATTTGGCCCCGTTTTTGAGAGGAACAGTCGGAGTGCAGTTTCTGTTTTGTCTTGGCACTGTGTCTACTCGATCCCTTTAAAAAATGTTTTATAAAAGTGTTTGGCCCCTTTTTGGGCGGTACGATCGATTGAGTGTAGTCTGTTTTGTCACTTTACTTCATTCTAGAAAAATGCTTTAAAGTAAATTAGCTGTTCCCCGCGGTTGCAAACGCTGGTCAGCTCCTATTGGTCGTGGCGTGATTTGATATAGCCTATAGCCTTCCTCGATAAATGGACTATCCAACACAAAAATAATTTTCCAATTCGAACTAGAAGATCCTGAGATTGACGCCTTCAACCAAAAGCAAAAAACACTTCAGCTTTACAATATTAGTATAGATTGAAAATAATAACATAAACGAAATACAAAATTGAAACGTACCAACAGGAGGTATCCGTCATATTACTTCCGAATACAGTCAATATAATATCAGATATGATGATAAATCGTTTGATGAAAGTGTCGACGCGAACGCCGGTCATCGAGTAGTTAGTATTGAAAATATTAATATTACATTTATTAACGTCACTAACATACACTTTTGTTGGAATAATAATAAAGACCTTATTCTTAAATTAAAAAATACATTTTTTTAACTGATAAATATACAATTTTTACCGTAAGATATCTCTTACTTCCAAATCCATCCAAAGGTTGTCTTGACATGATCGCTTTTTTGTCACTCTATGTAACTATAAGATATATCAGTAAATAACCGTAATTTGGAAGTATTCCACGAAGGGCACCCGCTGGCAATGGCACCTGACCTACTTGCACCTTATCTATTCGGCGATAGGCTCCTGTCAAAATTTTTCGCAGATGCCAGGTGCCCTTCGTGGAATACCTCCTTTGGTATGGTGTGCATAATGTATTCTATCCATCTATCTATTTATCTAGATTCCCCGGTGGATAGAATTCGGAACAATAGAATAATGAATATAAATAACGAAGTTATTCACCAGAGAACCAAATTAACCATCATTGCGCGTAGAATCAGCATGCTGAAGTGCAAGTGTGAAAAGTAATGTACCCTACATTACTTTCTTGGAAGGTAGACGTAGACAGTTCGTCATATTTACTAACGCTTTTGGATAAATTCTAGACGCTGAAAGAAAACTGTTCATATTGAAATCGCTTAACAATTAAATTCTAAAGGAATACCTAAGCATAATCCTTTTTACAGAATCCTTTTGCGACCCAGTGATGTAAAACTAATTGACTGATACATCCATCACTCGTAACCAAGTGTCTGGAATACGTACCCTGTTGATACACATCACAAACGTATTAATGGAGTCCGCAGATTTCTTTTTAACTGGCATTTATCCTGATACGGGTCAAAACGGGACATGGAAGTATTTTTGGGCCCTCAAAAGGCCTCTTGAGATTACGACAAAGTTAATGTCGTGCCTGATTTTGTGAAGCCTAATCGTTTGATTGATGATAATGATTTATGGGAGGTTTTTATGGCCTTCAATTGAAGTTTTTTTTTTATTGGTTTTGGAGGATAGTGACGTTTGTGATATTGTCTTAGTGAATATGCATAAAATTCGACCAAGGCAAACAGCTGGCAAATTCTAAATAAATACTAAGATTAACATTTTGGAAAAACCACAGACTTAAATACTTGTGTACTGAACACCTTGCATAGGGATACCATCAAATCTAAATATACAGGGAAATTTCCATACGAATGGAGTTGTAAATACGGTTATCTATTGTAAACATAGAACGCATAAGTCGACGACTGTCAACTGCAGATAGAAACAGATAGTGGCCGAGATAGGATAACGTTACCTGACGTCGAATAAGGCAAAGAGAGAAATGAAAACGATGGTCAGAAATCAATCGGTCATGATGACGAAGACAAAAATATTTTTAACGAAACGGAAAAGTAAGACAAAGATGTATTGCGGTTAAAATATTGTATCGAAAACGTTCATCTAATTGAATCGGCATTACGCAAATCCAAAAAAGAAATTGATAATGTATAAGAAGTAAAACATGCAAAAGAGAATTTGAAAACGCCAGCTAAGTAAAAGTTTGCAGACGAAGTTAGCAATGAATTTTCTTTTGAGATCGACGGAGCTTAAAAAATTAAGTTGCTACATTATTGAAACGATGTCAGACATTTTGAGGAACGGTGCAAATCTTTCTGAAATGTTCCACTGATTCTTGGGCTGAGAATTTTCGTATTTTACGATTTAGGTTTCACAGATCACTGATTTGGAAGCGAGATTTTTTTTATATTTGGGCCGTAAACATTTTTGTGGTAACATTGATTTGAATTTCTTATCTGGAAAATCAAAGAACCGGGTGTATTAATTGAAGACTTTGTTAAATTAGACTTCTTTTAATTTATTATCAGCAATATCCACGTGAAACAAACTTCTGTTATATAATAAAGGATCAGACGCAGTTGATACATGTTCCCTGTCGTGTTACGTCGCCCTAATGTCACTCTCAACTAACATATCAAGGTTAGGAGGGTCCCTCGCCAAGAATAGACACACCGACGTATATCGGCAAAGTGCGAACTGTAGTTAGTTCACGATCAAATGAAATTGTTCGGACGAAATCTCGATCGAGAAGATTAATTTTTAATTTGATGAGGATTGGAGTCGAGGTGAAATTGAAAGAATTCTTCATTGGATTAAATGTTCTGTCTTTGAAGACTATTTACAACGTAATGAATATAGACAGGTTGATTTTTTTGAAGATAATTCAACTATCTTTTGTGGCATTGTCAAGTAATTCTGCGACACCAGTTAACCATGACTTACTCCCAAACCCAACCTTACTCCGAATTAATGCGAACCGCAAAATTTTGCTGTGACGTCATCAACGTCTCCCATCTTGGATTGTGGACGTTAAACTAGCTGCTGTCAAGGCCAGTAGCACCGGACAGGCCCAATTATTCACTGAAGAGGACTCACGAGGCAGGTCCGTGATGAGCGCGCAATGCTCAGGATATACGCAGACGATAGACGTACGTAGATATATACCTACAAATAGATTTAGTTTGGAAAATTACTAAAGTATTTTAAGGATCTTTATTATATTTTTAAAATTGCGAGAATTTTTGTTCTGAGATAAAGAGTCTTTCCGCCCTAGGTGGAACAGGAGCAGGGCCTGTCAGACTCTTACTGACTAAATTTCACCCTGTTCCTTTGGTCCAGGAATATGGTAGCTTTCTCCTGCGTAAAAAGTCCCGCTATCCCTGCACGAGGGGCTCATTAGTTTGCTGACAGCTTCTTGAGGCACGTGTGAATCATGACGTTTCGTCGACTCGGGGCCTGATCATTGATCTAGACGGCGAGCTATCCAAAGACCTGGTGAAGGTTAAAGGCTACTTCTCCTTGCTCTTTTGGCCGGTAATTAAACAGTATTAAAACCTAGTGGTGCACCTCCAGCTTTTAACTAAAACCTTTCCCAAACAACGTTCTACGCAATACTGAAAACCATTCAGAAGCCACAGAGTAATTAGCGGTATTAAGTCTGAAACAGGCTTGCGCAAAATGGAAGGCAACTGCTATAGTGGTTGCCATTAGTTTGATGACAAGGCGACATATTGCAATACTAATTTTGTACTCTAATATAGTATTATGAGGGATTGGCATTAGAAATTTGCGCAGCGGAAATAATGGAAGGGTATTTCATTTCATTCAACGATATCTCAAATGAGTCCTTTCACCCATGGCAGGACGAGAGGGACTACCATACTTGTACTAACTAAAATCCACGGTGTCCTGCCATTGTTCTTAACGTTCTGGGGCGCCGTTACTTGATAAGACAGTCCCGCGACCCCGACACTTGGCCAGCAATGGGACAATGTAGGCTAAAGAATTTTGAGAATAATCTGTAAATATTCTTGAAATATTTACACGTTTAGACGCTTCTTTAGTGATTTACTTTAATGTAAGTATTCAAACTAATTTCAACTTCAACTCAAATATGATGGGATTCGCCAAATAAATCAAATTAAGGTTATACGTGAATCCTTGAAGAAATATTTTGGTCTTCGCAAAATGACGTCACGTTCTCCTAAATTGAACGTACGTTCATATTATTTTTCATACAAGTGTTTGTTATTCACGGACTGAAACGTTAGATAAAAAGATTGTTCATAAGTATTGTTTTTATTTTCAGTGGTATCATTATCATTTTACTTTCTTTTTATTTACAATGGGTTTGTTCTTGGCCTTAATGTAAGCCTTAAGGAGTAGAACTCCTTGCCAGCTTCTGTATTTCCCGACAGCTATAACCTTGGTGTCTTCAAGTCAAGAGTGAACAGGTTACTTCTAGGCAAGCGTGCTTCACCGTCGACCACATCTTCGCTTACCATAAGGCGAGATAGTGGACGCGAAACTATCTTTAAATAAAAAAAGAGCTCACAAACAAATTTGAGACCAGAGATCGAGCTATTCCACATTAAACACCTGGCACCTGCGAAAAGTTTAGCTGGACCCGTTTGTGGAACACTTAAGGTGCCATTAGCTAAGGTAGTTTACAAACAAAGAAACTAACACACACAGGCTCCTGAAGAACTACTTGCATCTGCAAGTAGTTCAAACACGACGTACAAATATTAGTTCCGTGCGGGAATCTAACCTGCGACACACATTTCAGCAGTAATTGGACTGCTCAGCCACTGAGCCAAAGTTATCAAATGTTTTCGGTATGCTATCTATCTACAAGCGATCTAAATGGTTCTTATCATAACAAAGATGAATATTCTTACATTCTGATAGCGTATCTGATAAGATTCTGCATTTTATAAGATGCAGTGTATCAGATTACTTATATTTTTTATTGAGAATTATGAGTGTTGATATAAGCAGGACAATGTTCAAAGTCTTTTATCTCGTTCCTTAGAACATCTATGTTTACGAATTCTCGGGTTACATATTGTTAAGGGATTTGACATATTTTCTATAGTTATGCTGTCAAACCGACATTTTTATTCCTCAGATAAAAGTTATCTGACCATTGAAACAATCAGCCCTAAAGCTAAATATTACAAAAACAAACTTAGTAGTTTTTTTAAATCTTTGATCATCTCGAGTATTTCATGGAATCAATGAATCAGTCAATTGCGAGGTGATGTAACAAAGTTCCAAGAATTTTCCTTTATACCTATGCCTCTTAACACCTTACTACAAAAAGATAAAAATGTGTTAAACGCTTGTCTTAAAAAAAGTGTTACTGCAAAACGACCCTTATATCAAGGAGTAATGTCGTTTTGACGTTGTCAGTTTTTGAAAATAAGTGTTCAACGAGTGTTTATTAAAGTCTTACCACGGGGTATGGTATTTATTTATTTGTATTACCCAGTAACTGGGTTGTGGAGGTCCGACAGGCAGTCGTTCCATGTAAAATACTGATATCCAGCTGTATTTGGTTTGACTGGAAGCAGACCCCAATATAATTAGGAAAAGGCAGGCAGATGATGTTCAACGGGTGTTTATTTTTTTTTGAGGTAAGACATATAAGTATTATTTCGACAAATAACTAAAAACTATTGCCACAGATTTTCAGCCAGTCAAATCAAAAACACATCCATAGCCATTTTCTAATCAAACCATCTCCTGTTTAAACAAAACGGTCGCTCAATTAGTAAACCCTCGTTTGTACCCAACGGTGCCGGTTCGATGCTCTGATCAAATTGAATCCCGCCATTTTTGCTGGTCAATGCCTTCGGGAATATGGGGCGTAAATCTCCGTTACCTACCAAGATTGCTTTGTAAGGTAAACGTGGGGGAAAACTTAGATTAACGTGTACCTGGAAATTGTGGAAAAGAATATCGGTTCTAATTAAGAAAAATCTGGAAAGAAAATGTTATCTAATATATAAAGTTCTCGTGTCACAGTTTTCGTTGCCATACTCCTCCGAAACGGCTTGACCGATTTTGATGAAATTTTTTGTGCTTATCCGGTATCTATGAGAATCGGCCAACATCTATTTTTCATTCCCCTAAATGTAATTATTTATATGGTAAAACAACGTTTGCCGGGTCAGCTAGTTTTCTATAAAGGTGCGTGACGTCTGATTATTCGGGGTTACGGGACTTGCCAAAGTCGATAAGCTGTCAAACCGACATTTTTGAAAAATTGAAAAATCAGCCCTAAGAAAGATAGGAAGAAAACTGAGACTGTAGCCGGGGTCGCGGGCACTGTCTCATCAGGTAATCGTGACCCTGAAACGTAAAGGGCTATTGTAGGAACATCATGGATTTTAGTCAGTACGATTCTAAGTTCTCTCTCGGGTTTCACTGGACTGGACTGGATTGATGATATTACCACGATAAACACAAAAATGGCTGATTAGCTTTCTTTGTAAAAACACTTTACGCAAATCGGTTTTGATGTCAAGGTACAATTTCGACATTCAATACTCAATTTTCACGTCTTTGATCTTTAAACTTAGGTACTAATAACATTGAATTAGTTATTGTTTAACACTTTCGGCATAACAAACTATAATGTCCATTATCGAATCGTTGTTTTACACAATATTACTTACCAAACCGTGATAATTTTAGTACGAGTTAAGGCTCTGCGCAAACGAAGACACTTTGTTGCCACACAATCACAGGGAACCGCAGTTTTTGAGTATGTGTTAAGTGGGGGCAACTGGACACAAAAAATATTTACGTATACGCATGAAATAAAGTTAGCGATCATTAAAATCGAACTGTACTGTATTACTGATTATTTTATGATGTTTTCCTATTTTTTAGATTCTTTATTTAATAATATAGATTTAGAATACAAAACAATAAAACAGTTCAATTATTTTTCCAAAACTTAAAAAAAAAAACTACTTATGCTAGTGATCACAAAGCTTTGCGCCAGGAGCGTATGATTTCATACTGGTTCTATAGAATCAAATATTCATCGGTAACTTGTATCTGACACAAGACACAACAGTGTCCACGTTTGTGCCCAGCCTTACACTCAATTAGAAAAACATTTCGGAAGCGTTCTAAATACACGAGGGAATCGATTAGAATCAACTCGGTCAGTTTTATCGAACATTTCGATTAAATTCTTCCGCTTTTTGCTTCGTACACGGAAATCTGTTCAAGATTTTAATATGGATCGGTTTGGTGTTCTATCGAGCGATAATCGAGACGTAATATATTTGTTGGGAAAAATTAGGCATATCACGCCATCGAGATACTGTTACGCTCGTTATTTGTAATTTTTAAAACTGTAATATTACCTATAATATCCTCATTAATTTCCCAGTAATAAGAATATTATAGTTTATATTATCTCTCAGTTAAAGGGGAGTAAGTTGCTTAAAGATTCTGGTCCAATGCAGGTTCACAACAAAAATTTTGTTAGGTTTACAGTATTAGTAGTAAAATGCGATCTTAGCAAGTAATCAAATATTCAGACGAGTTAATACAAATAAATGTAATCTGTGACAATCCCAGAATAGGATCAAGGTCAGAAGAATTATGTTTATCATGACAAACATACCCATATACACTTATTAATAATCGTTAAAAGTTACAACCAAGATAATCTTCAGACTAACCATACATAGACCAGCGTAGGACGTCCACCAACAAGGTGGACAGACGACCTTATGAAGGTCGCCGGAAGACGCTGGATGCAGGTCGCTTCCAAGCGGTACATGTGGAGATCAAAAGGGGAGGCCTATGTTCAGCAGTGGACGTCCTATGGCTGAGATGATGATGATGATGAACCATACATTTTAAGGATTAACTTTGGCGTAACATTACTTCTTGATTTCTTAATAAGGCTTTTTGCAATTAAGCTTATATACATCTCTTCAACATCCATAGAAATACGAGCAACATTAAACCAGTTCAGACTGCCAAACATAAACTACTATATTGAACCAAAACTTTGCATGTCAGTGCTAAATATGGCACATTATTACAATGCACATAGAACCAAATCAGGTCGCGGACTCGCGGCACAGGTGCTAATGTGTATACGTTAGTGTGCACCACAGTGAACTGTGCATCAAAGTGTACTTAACTGTGCTTTTATTACAAATTGGCGGCCATTTAACGTCATTTGTTGGTATTGGGGGACGGTAACGTGTGGATGGAATTAGGTTTGGACACTGTTTAGTTTGATATCACAGTGTTGCAGATGTGGTATCAATGCTTGTGGGAATTGTAGGTTTGGCGAATTATATGACTTTTTTATGAGTTATATCAAGGAGACAAATTATACGTTGGAATACGTACACGGAGTAAGCCTGTTCACTTAAACTTTGAAGAAATTCTATTTGTATGCGTTCGGGAACATAGAGGCAGGAATTAAGTTCTCACTCTCTTTCTCTCAGATATTTAAGAAGCGCTTTGTGGGAATTGGTGGAATAGTACCTATGTATGGATGGTAAAAACCAGTTTTCTACTTCGTTTTGGATTGTATTCTAAAGAGAAGATATAGGAATACACCAAAATGCATTAGGCACAGCTTTGTGATGGATTATGGCCAACTCACTCTGACATAGAGGAGTCTTATACTCTGGTTACTTTATAATCTGGTTTATGCCTCTGAGGATCCATTTTATATGCTCTTGTTAGTTATTGCAGAGCATCTGCTTATTTGCGCCCAAGTTTTTAATTATACGTGAAAACAGTAACCGTTATAATATTACTCGGCTTAAAACTAAAAGGCATACAGTACACCACAACCATCGATTCTCAGTCTTACGACCCCAAACCCGCAAGGAATACCCTTTTCATTCACGAACCGAACTCACGTAATTGCTGTTTTACACCACGAATATAATCCTGGGCCCTCCACATACAAAACTCCTCTTTATAGTATCCAGATACCCTCGGGACATTAAATATTAACCGTAGCAAAGTTTCAGAACCATTCTGCTCGAGGTTATTGTGAAAGAACGGGAGATAACTTTCTTTGCAACTGTTTTCGGATACAATGGATGTTGGACTTCAGAATTGTCACTTGAATTTCGTCGTCCAGTATTGTTGAAGAAGTTGTTTATATGTTACTAGCTGTTGGCAGCAGCTTCGCCCGATACATTTCGAAAATTTTCGGGATAAAAATGTGTCTCATCTGTTTTATTATATGTGTAATTATGGCACGGACACATAAAATTGGGAAAAAAAACCTTATCCCTATCTTCTTCTGCCTATCACATGGGTTAATCAAGGTTATAAACTATCTGTGTACCGAATTTCATCCAAGTCTGTTCAGTGGTTTTTGCGTGAAAGAGTAACAAACATCTATCCATCTTAATAAACTTTCACGTTTATAATATTAGTAATATTTATAGACAAAACTTCTAACAGGAAATATGAGAAATACCTTTCATTTTAGCAAACTACATAATTATGATGATCCCAAGCGGTAAGTGGGTTGTGACAGTCAGATAGGCAGTCGCTCCATGTTAAATACTAGTTTTAAGCCGCATCCGGTTAAAACGGAAGCCGACAAACATCGTTGGGAATAGGTAAATGGTGATACGTCGATCCCAAACCGATAATTAGATTTCTATCATTAACTTGTCATTTTCTTAAATATTTTTTAGAAAATTTGTTGAATTTTAAATAATGAAATAGGTTACGTTCAAGGATTGCTACATTCTACAAATTTAATTTACATAAAAGACAAATTTTCTCATAAGGTGACGCTAAAATGACTTTATTTTATACAAAATAGCCCAATAAAATATCCTGAATTTTATTTATGTGTGCGTAATTTAATATAATATAGGCTTCAGACTTTCAGGGCTTATTGTAAAAGTAACAAATAATGATTATTTGACGTCATTCTCTCGTTTCGTGGTATAAATTGATTCAGGTGTGTTACATTTAAGGGCGAACAAAATAATTGGGTGAAGCTTACAAATACATTTAGGGAACTTATTTTGGTCTTTGTTCCATATAAGGCACATTTTCGTTTTGCGTGCTATTATTAAGACTACCCTAAGTGATGCGTGGGTGTGTTGTGTGTTAAAATATTGCTCTAAAGTTACGTAAAATGTGACGATGTTAAACTTAAGTATGCGCCAGAAATAGCAGTAGAACACACCTTTGGGAAATATTTAGAATTCTTCAGTTGACGAATTTACGAAAAGGGTTTTTTAGGTAGGATGAGATATTGTGATGAAACTTGAAATTAAGCTAAGCAATTATGGGTTCATCATCATCATCAGCCTATAACGTTCCCACTGCTGGGACACAGGCCTCCTCTCTTGTGAGAGGGAGTGGGCCATAATCCACCACGCGGGCCCAGTGCGGGTTGGCAGATGTCACATGTCTTCGAATTTGATTGTTCTAGGACATGGCGGTTTCCTCACGATGTTTTCCTTCACCGTTTTGAGAGCAGTGGTGATGAAATAAATTACACCAATTAATGCGCCAGGCTGGGTTCGAACCCGCGACCTACAACTCGTAAGTCGGGGCCGATACCACTGGGCCACCACTGCTCTCATTCATCATCAATTATGGGTTACTTTGAAGTAAACCTTAACAATACAATGTGATGCAAGAAGATACTTTTATTCCTTCTGAAATATATCTGTTCTGCATTCATGAGCCTTGTTTCAGGAGTTTTAAAATCGTCAAATGAGTCCTTCCTGGGTGCGGCCACCTTGTATGTTGCGGAAGGGACTGTCAGACTTTTACTAACTAAAAATCCACCGTGTAACTTCATCATTTCATCATCCAAGCCTAGATCTTGTATTTGTAGAAAAAATTAACTTGCATAACATTGTAACTTATAACGTAGGACCATTGTATGATTCAGTTCAAACAACAAAATTCAAAGAAATAACTTAAATAGCTTTACAAAAGCCACCCATAGACACTGCCAACAATTTCCGTTATAAACACAGAATTAATTCAAATCACCCGTTCATTATTCCGTGTCATTACTCTTACTATCGCACCTGCTCACACGGTTTACATAAGTACCTTGTAAATATATACCTGCCTATGTACACACATGGTCATTGGACGATATGTGACGATTATGTGTCCATAAGTTGTTGACATGTGTTTCACTGGATTACATTATGGTTCTTATCTTGGAGGGATTATGTTACTGGGTAATGGTATTTTTAAGATTCTAGTTGTTTATGTTTTTTTTTTTCTTGGGGAAAATTTGGAGTCTATGTCGACGCAATTGCCCTGTATACTTCGTGTACCACGTGCGTATCAGAATATGGTCGGTAATCTGACGGGGTGCTTATAGACGGGCCAAATGCCAGCCGGGATCTTGGGACTGTCTAAAAAGGTAACTGTGACCCTGGAGCGTAAAGAGATATTGAAGGAACACCGTGGATTTAGTCAGTACGAGTCTGAAAGTCCCAGGGTCGGAGGACTCATTAAATTATTTTACCACGCTAAAAAAAAGTCTTCGCATTTTTTTTCTCTTTTTCTTAAAACTTCAATCATCTTCGTCTTGTAGATGATTCCTTTCAAGTTAAATAAGTTTAATCCAAAACTGTAAATTATTGTAATTTCCGAAGTAAAAAAGGTCAAAGGAAATTACGAAGACAACCTTTAAAAAAAGGTTTACGAGCAATAACAAAATACTTTCGTAAAACGACCCGTCCTGCTGCGGAAAAAACATAAACGTCGTCGCCTTCGTCTTGTACGTCATTATTAGTCAGGCCTCCTTACACCTGCAGATTACAAGCGTGCTTGTTTACAAATACTTTACTGCATAACGTTTGATATCAGGCAATGCAGCATCAAAACATTTGGGCGTGGCTTTACAAGATACATCGCGTGAATTAGTCGTAAGCCTGCCCGCTCGCCAGTCGCGATTCGGCTTCCCGTCGCGTCGAACGTCTGTAGTCTGTACCCGCGTTTTCTGATTACAAAATTCACGTGGTTGCGAATTTCTGAGCTTATTGTGCCAAATAAGGAACGTAACGAATTTTCGAAGAAGAAAATTGTGCAGTTTTCTGTGTTTTTTTTTTGTGTGTGCAGTGAAAATATCTCGGTCGATCTTTTTGAGAAGATTTGTACCTGAGGGTAGTTAGTGTTGAGTGTCGCACGGATCACCGGTATTCTTGTTTGTATGTTTTTTTTTTCTGTTTTTAAAATATTCTTCTACCGTCACGTCTTTGGCAAGGTCGGGCCGGTGTCGTGTGATTTTATTTTTATTAATATTACCTGCACATTTGCGTACAAGTGTTATTTTTAAGTATACAATGAATTGATTCGTGAATTCATAAATGAATGGCTTCATGCTGCATTTGCATTCACCAAATTTAAAATATTTGTTACTTGTTGTGAACGTAGTTTGTTTTTATTAAGACTAGGTTTAATATTAACTGTGATACCAGTTCTTGAACACATTATTATCTGAAAACCAGTTACGTTAACAGTATGAAAGTCATTCATGTCAACATTAACGGGATAAATAATTTCTAAAACTCCATTTGTTTTAACAATACCTTCTATTTCATAGAAACGGCCGTAATCCAACGGTTTGACAGCAATTTTGCGAAATTAACTTAGTAGAAGCTGTGTTTTAATTTTAAGATGGTAATACACTTAATTATTTATCGTCGAGATTTCTTCCGAAGTTAGAACGTGCTGCGCATTGGAGCCAGTTCCAGAAGTCCCGCATTTTTCATTTCATTTCCCCTTTTCGAAGTTTTCTCGAAGTCTCGGCTCTAAATTCCAACTGTTTGTTTTCTCTTAGGATTAGGAATGCCCGGATTGCCAGTAATTCGTTTGTTTATAGCCAGTAGCATTTCTGTGTATTTACGGTTCCCGAACAAAGATATCGTTTGATGATAAAAAAATGTGTAGTTATCGCAGGAAATTGACAAAAAATTTGATGGATGCATATGATTAACTATTGATAAGGTAAACAAAGAAATACTTAACTATCAGAGAAAAAACATTGAGACTTGTTTTAAGCATGTTTTCTTTCATTATATTGAAAAGAAACACCCACTGTTTTCTTATTACCTCTTAAGCCTCTGGCTAAATTCTTATATTTTTTTCGTTTGTTAAAATTATTCCTAGCGTAGTTGTTTTATTTTAGTCTGAACAACTCTCCATAGGGTTACCAATCTGAAATATGATTAGTCCTTACAAAAAAATGGCCATTTAGAAAAAGAAAATGAACATTTTTATGCCTGATGCGATGAGATGGTCGACGCTGAAGTAACCTAAATAAGTCTTGTACAAAACTCTCGAACTTTTTCAGTTTTCATATATCTGAAAGTTTAGAAAAAATGCCGGTCATGTCCGTAAAGATCCTACCTACTTCCATCACCTCAAGCGCGAAAAAATAAATTTAGACCAACACGTAAGACTATATTCATAAACTTAAGACACCGGCTAAGTTCGAGTCGGACTCGCATACTAAGATGTACGTTCAGTTTCTATAAAAAAGGTTTTAACCTTTTTTATAGAAACTGAACGTACATCACATACAAAAACACGTCTGTTGTATGTGAGCCCCCTATATTTTTTTTTAGTAGTTTTTGTTATAGGGACAACAGAAATATATCATCTGTGAAAATGTCAACAGTATAACTATCTCGGTTCATAGACAACAAAGCCTGGCCACAGACAACCATCGACGATATATTACTAGACTCCGCATGCACGATCTAAGGAACAAAAACTATTCTGTCAACTCGCTGAGGTACTACGTAAGCGAGGGGGACGGGGTACTGCGTTGTGATTGGCTAACTCAAGGTCTGTTCTGTCTCAAGGTATGTTTACGGCTCACAGGAGTGCTCGAAATAAGACGGATATACGACTTTTTTGCCTAATGTGTTGACAGACATCGATCGCCTGTTATTAGGAGTCTAGTAATATATCGTCGTTGTAGACAACGGACGGACGGACAGCGGTATCTTAGTCATAGGACGTAACCCTAAAAAAAAGGGTTGTGAATTCCGTACCCTGGTCACGTCAGGATTCGCCTGGTTCGCATGTAAGCCAAATATTCGCCTTTTGTATGAAATATTTATATTTCCACCGATTTATGGTCATACTCTATGTTTTAGATGTTTTAAGTTGAGCCGTACGTGGGCTGAGTTTATTTGGTATTAAGGGTAGGTACTTCGGTATGGTGTTTATGATATTAATCCAGTTTTATGGATTGCTTTCAAATGGAAAGATACCTTGTTCGTTCGAATTCACATTTCGAGTTCAAAAGAGCATATCGTCCCCGTAGATGGAAAATTAAATAAGTCGGATTTTGGCGATATTGACTTTTTCCTATTTTCAAAAGAGTTATTCCACTCTGATCCCCAAAACGATCCCCTGTCATATATTTTTTCTTCTTAGGGGATCAGTTTTTGGGGATCAGAGTGGAGTAACCCTTTCAAAACACCTAAAACATGCCACACATTTGAGCCTTACAGGCGTTTTCGTATCTTATTCCGTTCGAAAAATAAATAGCCATTTTTGTCAGATAGATGAAATCTATACATATAATAAAACTGTAGAAATTATAAATATCTTCAGACAAACAATATTTTTTTAAAGGAAAAATAAATAACTCAGTAAATAAATCAATAACTTTGGTCAATGATAAGTTGAATGTCAAATAAATTAAATAACATGAGTTGTTGAATTTTTAACAAATTTACATTAACTGAAGAAAAAACACTAAATCGCGTTTATCTCAGAACTACAAAATCAGAGTTATTTAATTTTCCCACTACGGGGACGATATAAAACATAGTAGTCCACCAGCTTTGGGATCAGGGTCCCATCTGCCAGTGGTCAGGGCTCTTAAGAGAGGAACCTAACAATGCACCGTGTCCATAAGTACTGCTTACTGAATCAAACGCTTGATCCAGCTGCCAAGATAAAATCTCCTCAGAAATTGGTCGAGAAAATATTTAATATCATTTATTATTTCTCGAGTTTCGTAGTATTTTTCAATCGTACTTTTTTTTTACAATCCTGGGATATCTGACTTAGTATTTATACTTTATAATCTAATCTAAATATCTTTCAAAGTAATCCATTAAAATTTAACTAAAAATCAATGTCTACACTCAAAACAAACATAATAATAGAAGCCTAATCTAGATTTTAATTTAATTTCGCAACCAAACTTAAATAATTTGTAATTTTAAAATTAAGATTCAATTTACATTGTCCATGGAATTGAAGTTTAGGTTCTTTTTACAAAGCGTTTTAAAATTCGAGACTGGTAAATGAAATTTTATTTATTTTTAAGAAGGTTTTTATTAGAAACACTTTTACATGACATGCAAGTTCTCTTCTGCGGTTGTCTTTTGTAAAAAGAAAGTTTTCAGAAGACTAGTCAGGCCAAACATGTTGCTATTGCGGAAATTCCCGAAATTGTCCGTGGATTCTCCGGAAGAACGACTTGGTTTTTGATTCTCTGAAATCTATACTTCACACAATCATCATAAAGTTCATAATGCTTTATCGATCCCATTCAATTTTATAACAATGTAAATTGAACCTTAGATCACACAACAAAAACTTTCTAGTACAATTAGCACTTAACACCAAAGCATTTTAGACCGCCATTGTTCATAGTAACGGCTTCGAACGTTAAACTAACGTGCGCGGGCGCAGAATATAAATATGTACGGATGACCGAACAGTCGTCCGATTATGGTGTCTATGGGTATATGACATTGACGTGACTAAGTAACTATAGACAATATGTTGTGATTGTATGTGTGTATGATTGTGATTTAAATTAGTTTTGTCTAAGAACACCTAGGTCTTTAAATAGAATAAAGACTTAGAAAGGAGTTTCTCGAAAGGTAGATCAGAATTTGATTTTCCGATTATTTTTAAAATTAAGTTTTACCTAGTGTGTCGTTGCTGGGCCAAAGCAGCCCCAATTCTTTCTAAACGCCTACCGGGGTCTGGAAACTGTTTAAGCAGGTTACCTAGAAAAGTAAATGTAAGGGAAAAGTAAAGGGCAATTGAAGGAACATGGTGGATTTTAGTCAGTACGATTCTGATACTCCCTTCCGCTTCACATAGGGTGGGAAGACTCATTTGATGTTTGTATCACCTAAACAAAAGTGGATAATGAGATTAAATATGAAGTCATTAAAGTTCAATTTAGATTGATAAAAATAAACCTGAATGAACTCAAATAACAAACTAGTCTTGAGCTTCGAAAACAACAAAATATCATAATGTACAATTCATCAGCGGCGTATCCTATGCGGTACCGTCTCGGACATACAAGGAATTCACTTCCAACTTTATACGCCAACAGAATTCATATTAGGTTCTTTGTACTCTAAGCCCCTTCGTACACAACGCGACACAAGTCTCCGATACCTTACGACTTTGGTATCTTGACGACTACAGCAATACAAGTCCATAGAGGTTCGTATACAGGCACACATCAGTGGATACAAAAGTCGTTAAGGATCAGAGACTTGCGTCGCGTTGTGTACGAAGGGCCTAACTTGTGGGTGTGTGGGTAATGCTAGATACACGAAAGCTTGAAAGGTGAGTAGGAATATGGCACTGACTCTGTTGGCTTGCACTATTCCACTGCAGTGGGCATCACGGCACTAGAACGCAAAGAGCTGGTTGTCTCGTTCACTCCAACCAGAGAGAGAGAGTTTATTTTGTATAGGAATATGTTATGATGGCTATAAATAGATTGAAAATCGTTGCTACTGGATAGTGAATTTCGTGATGTGGTAAAAATAAGCTGAAATAACTATTGAAGATTTGATTTGATTTAGATTAATAAAAGACTGTCAGATTTAATTTGGTAATTTAAGATTAGAATTTATATTAAAATTTTATAAAGCCAATGAAGCATAAATCATAGTATCTTGCCAAAAATACGTGTTCAATTACAAAATATTTCAAAGAAAATCTAAAATTTTCAAGCGACCTCTAAAATCTCTTCAAATATTAAATGAAGTAACTAATTAACACCGTTATACAAATAAAACGTTTTAAAAAAAGAACTGCTTTTTATAAAAAGTAAAACGAACTCCTAATTAATCCCATGCGAATTGGTTCTCAGATCAAAGTTTTTGAATTTTCGCGTTTGGAGGGTATTTTAAATAAACGATGTTTATTCATGAGGGTAGTCAGTGAATAAGGCCTCTTTTGCATACGGTAACTAAGCTGACAAATATGTATCAAAGAGGAATATTCATTATGCTTTTTATTAGTTTTTGTGACAGTATGTTAATATTTACACGAATTTACACGGCATTACTTTCTTCTGAAGGTCTAAATATAGTTGAAGGCTGAATTTATATGGAAAATGATATAATTTATTTTTGAAAGCTCTGTTAGCGTAACAACGCGTCATGTATGACATAAATATGGGCGCGCGTATAAAACGCGCGTTTTGAAAATCAAGAGGTGACGTGTTTACGATGGCAACGCGCGGTCTAATATGCCCTTAATTTTTTAAAATATGTTAGCTAATTTCAAGTTTTATCAAGATGTTATGCAATCTCTTAAACATTGCTGACTGTTATTTTTACCACGACTATAACTGATCGTCAATTATCACTGTCATTAAAAGTAAAAAAGTATTGACAAATTATTTCCCGATATTTCGTAGCAATAATAATATTCCGTAATAACACCCAAAAGAAAAACTTAGATAATTTGTTCAAATTACTTAGAAATAATTGTTGTACACAAGTACCTAGTTACTTGTATTATACCTTTATAAGAAAAAACTTTATAATTGTCGTAATTATTGTATTGTGTTGGGTCTTTGGCCCCATCAATTGACTTTTTGTGGATTTGGACAATGTTTTGTTGTAAGCTATTGTTAGTATGAAATAAATTGTTGTTAAAACGGAGTATTGTATCCTGAATTTTTAGACTTTATTTAGTTTTTATGGTATTTTTTTCCAACTCTGTAATGTACACTGATTGCTTAGTTGGTCTAGTGGTTGCAAACCTCATAGCTTTAGCATAAGGTTTCGAGTTCGTAAAACAGTTCTGATAATATCAATAAAAAATTTCTCGGTTGCAGCTACGAAGTATAATGGCACGTTTCCGTTATACAAGTTAATTGTATACAACTTGAACAAACCTACATACAAACATTTTTTTTTTCGTGGTAAAATGATCATATGAGTCGTCCCAAACCGGGCAGGGCGGGAGGGACTGTCAGACTTGTACAGACTAAAATTCACGGTGTCCTTCAGTTGCCCTTTGAGTACCGGAGCCGCGGTATACGTATGTCCCGCAACCCCAACCTAATACATACAAGCTAGAAGTAGCAGGTAGGTAGTTTGAACTTGTACATTTTATTTCAAGTAACTGTCAACCTACTCAATTGTGAACTAAGCAAGTAAAACCTGCATACAATTTGCACTCTCTCAAAAACATATTTCCAATTCAAGCAACTTGTATGCAAGACTTGCTTAATGGCAATGCGCCTCGAATATAAGTCTTGTTCACGGCAATAAGGTCGATTTTCTATTACGTAGAACTTCATGTAACATATAAAATGTAGATGTCTGTCTTTATTAGGTCTTCTGGGATTACAGGTGTGATGTATTAGGACTCCAAAGAAACAGTAACCTTTTGCCGTCCGTAGAAAAGTCTAGAAAACCAGTCGTAGTTTTTCTTACAAAACTATGTACTTTCTTTTATTAACTTTTGAAACTGGTCTCGACGTGAGGTTCTCAAAGACTTGCCGTGACTCCAAAAGTATTTTACGATTCAGAGTTTTGAACTCCGTTTAAGCTTGGTTTAACCCCGTAGTCTTTAGATCGAGTTTTATTCATTATGAGTATTATGACAGATCACGTCTGTCTAAATAGTTATTGCATTGATCAATATACAGGGACGTTTTTGTCCTATTGCAAGCCCGGGGCGCTTAAGAACTAACAGGCGCATGTAGGATGCTAAAACGAGCCAAGTGACTCGCATTCAATAGCATATTAACTAGCACGGATACGTTAGATTATCTTTTGATCTTTCATATGGTAATATACGTTGTCTTTATTGAAAATTAAGAGAATCTAGAACAAAAAATCGGAAAAAAGGTAGCTTGATCGTTTGTCATCATAAGTAAGCTCTCATTTAGCAGTCCCACACGTTACAACTTGAAAATTACCCCACGGAAAGATAAAATAGAGATAAAAACTACATATGTGTTAAACCAAGCTATAAACTATCTGTGTATCAAATTTTATCCAAATCAGTTCAGTAGGTTTTGCGTGAAACACTAACAAACATCCATACAAACTTTAACGGTTTACCAAAACTCGCCCCTAAGAATTACGAAGCCCTAGGCTCATAACAAAAAAAAAAAACTATTGAAAAACGTCCCTGTCAGTATATCTGTGTTGTTTAGGACCCCTTGTACCACAGATATGACAGAGCGATTTTAAATTAAGCCATCTTCAGCCGGCAAACAGATATCTGACAGTTTTCAAGTGGCGAAGCTTTGTAGGATTAGGATATCGGACTTGACCAGTACTCAAATTCGGATGGCTTTTCATTTGTGTTTAAAACTGATAAGACTGGAGTCTTCTTCATGTTTTGGTTGGTAAACAATTCAAAATCATCGATTTTGACATTGGTATCAAGTTGCATGATAATTTTTCTCTTTGCCCTAACTTTTTTTTTTTAAACGGTGAAATCAACAAAAAAATTTGCCCGAGCAGGGCGGGTGGTACTGTCAAGCTTGTACTGACTAAAATCCACGGTGTCCTTCAATAGGTCTCTACGTTCCGGGGCCACGGTTACCCGATAGTCCCGCGATCCCAGCAGGCTTTGGTCCTCTAAGTCTTTATAGTGGGTGCGTCTACAATCTTGTTAAGTACACAAACAGCCAATATATATATATATTTTTTATTTGAGATGGGTTTGCTTTTGACTCTAGTCTTGGTCAGAATTGACAGAAACTAAGTTTACGATGGACTGAGCTTACCCAGAAGAAGCCTGTTCGCTGTAACTTTGAAGAGATTCTGGTTGTATGCGTTCGGGAAAAAAGATATAATCCTTCTAGGTAATTTTGACTTAATATCGATGGCATTTTCGAGATGAAATGACCAAAGGCATCCATGTTTCTACGCAAGTTCTTTATTTATTTCAATTTATATTCCACATAATTAGGCTAATAAGCAATAACAATAAATACCAATAAATATGAATTAGCGTGCATAATTAAACAACTATAATTACAGTTTGTCCCACACAACTGGTTTATTATTGTAATTGACCGCAGATTATAATATATTTCGTAGATTTGACGGAAGCACGCGACGTAACATGTGACGCGACTATGTGATTAATATTTTATCTATCAATCATACTTAACATTAAAACATAGCAAAGAAAACATATATTTGTTTAGAGTTTCCAATATTTATTAACTGTTGCAAGCGCCATGATCAGTATCATGGATGAACTCTTTGGATAATAAACATGGCAAATATCCCGTTTTACCTTTCAATCTTAAGTAATTTTCATTGGAAAAATAAAGTTATCTCGGTAATCTATCTTCTCTGTATCCTTTGAGCTAAAGATTTTTTAATATTTATACTGCTGTTTCACAATTTTCCGGACATCATTTATGAAGGAACGATGGATTTGCGTTTCAATAATTCAAACACCACTTACCTTTGTGAGCTAAGTTCTCTATAGCTTTATATTTCCTTTCCCACTTTGCATTTCACTGCCCTAGTTTCAAGAGCATACATCAACGTCTAGTCTAATCCTATTTGGAAAACGTTTTAACAGTGAAATGTGGGGAAACGCTTCTTCTCCAACTTACAATGCAAAGGTAGACGGATATTATTCTTTGTCTTCTCCAAAAACTGCAACCATTGTATCGTTTTAACCAGCGGGACTTGACCTATTTTAACATTATTCCGCCGTATAAAATGGTTTATATGCCATTTTTAGGTCGGCCAAGATCGGGTAGTAAACAAGTTTCTATACTAGTAAACATTTTTATGATACTCAATAGGTGGTAAGAGTACTCTAGTCACGAAATACTACTGTACTCGTCGACTCCTTTCAGTACTATGTTTATGACGTCATAAACATAGTACAGTGTCTGTCTGGTGTAAATGTCGCATATTGCATTTTGGATGTGTCTGACATAAGTCTGAGATCTATAAAGAGACTTTTAGCTTAGCTCAAATTCGTTTCAACTGACTATAGAACTTATTGGTAAATAGTTAATCTGCAAATTCCTATAAGTGGGTAATAAAATAAGAACGTTCTTTTAGTTGAAATAAAGTTTGTTTTCTCTTTGGATCTATCATAAACAGACTTTGTTCCTATCTGCATTTTAGTTTAGCTTTAGATAATCCGAATTAGAAGATTATTAATAGATAGGAGCAGTTCATATCTCGCTACTAATTCCCTGTTAATAGCCTTAGGCACAATACGATCGAGTTCTAATCACTTAATCACTATGTCGTGTCTGTTAACCTATCATAATCCATGGCCGAGCCACGTGCACTACGAAGCCATTCAATTAATACCTACGTATTATGTAGTTGTCTGTGACTCTATATAATGTACTCGTTATGTACTTATTTGTAAACATTCGCGTTTCAATGGGGAAGTTCCATCTTTTATGTTTGTTTTTGTGTGTGCGCGTCTGTAAAGTAATTATTGTTAACGTTTAAGATTGGCAACAATTATCTTGCTGCTTATTAAATCTAACTAATATTATAAACGTGAAAGTTTATTCAGATGGATGTCCCTTTCACATTAAAACTGCTAAACGGACTTGAATAAAATTTGGTACACAGATAGTTTAGAACCTTGATTAACACATAAAATAGTTTTTGCCTCTATTTTATCTTCTCGTGAAACAATTTTTGACTAGTAGCGGGCGAACTCGCTGGCAACAGGTACTATTGATAGAAAGCTATTGTTTTTGTTTTTTCCCATAAATATTTATTTAGCGAGCCCTGCTTTGTCCCTGGGCAAAGGCCTCTGGCCATTCCTCCTAATTTGCCTTATTCGTAAAACAAAAATAACATACAACATCAAACAAACATAACTTTTTCAATTTCCGTGTAAACATGGACTTTGTCAATATGAATTTTCTTTTATACGGCAAATTATTGTTAACTGGAATATTAGTTTTATCAGAAAATAAATAAACATACATGTATGTTTTATATTTTATCATATAATCTAACCAACTGGAATTTATCGTAAAAGGAAAGTCAATTTTAAACTTAAAATTGAAAAAAGATGTCTCAGTTTTGACTGATTTTCAACGCTTGACTTAGCTCCCAGAGATGAAAATTCTACTGTGAGTTTTAGTCACTTTTCAGTTTCGTAGAATTATATTCAAAAGGGCAAAAGGAACCGGGGTCGCGGGACTTATTCCCATCACCGTGATCCCGGAACATAAAGGGCTATTGAAGAACACCATGGATTTTAGTCAGTACAAGTCTGACAGTCCCTCCCGCCCTGCCCGGGGTGGGAGGACTCATTTGATGATTTACCACGCTAAAAAAAAGGGCAAAAGGAACAGTGTGGTTTCTAGTCGGTAAGTCTGACAGTCCCTTCCGGGTGCGGAAGGACTTATTTGATGATATTATAACTCTTAAAACAATAGGTTTTATGAACTTGTCCTCGGCTTTAACCATACGATGTTCGGTAATGGTCCCATGGGATCTTAAAACCAGGGTAAAAACTATCCTACGTAATAAACTATCTGCGTACCAAACATACAAATCCTTTCAGTATTTCTCTAAAAGAATAACAAACATTTTTGCCAAACTTTAGCATTTTATAAGCAAAGTAAGATTATTTTTAGTATCGCATAGTGTTCGTAGAAACGAGCTAAAGGAAGATAGATGCTTTCAAAGCTTCTGCATTATGTTAGTCAGATGTCATCGTTACGGAAGCCATCTTCCCTGTTGAGACTTGGGAGCGACATCGATAAGTTTTTATGTGTCGTCGAAATGCGATACGGTATCGTGTGATATCAGGGAACACAAATGTTATGTTTTTGACACTTTCTGTAATGTTGAGGGTCTGGCTGGCTAAGATCTTTTATTTGGTAGCTTATGTATGTTCTCTTAAAGAAAGAAGTGATGTGTCCCAACAGTGGGATCATAATAGCTTTCGTATGTTCTCATTAAGAGAGAAGTGATGCGTTATTTCAGTGGGGACGTAATAGGGTACTGACCCAATCTATTTATCTACTGAGATGCAAAACAGAACACTATCGACGGGGCTCTGCTATGCCAAAGTCAAAGTCAAATCATTTATTTCAATTAGGCCATCAAAGAGGCACTTTTAAACGTCGAATGCGGGGCTCCTATTTCTGAATGTTTTAGAAAAAGTAATCAATTTCAATTCCAACGTAACCTGTCTGAGTTGGGGTGTCCCAAGTCGCTTTTTACGACAAACGGCAAGTTGTAAATATAATTTACATCTGTTTTCCTTAGTAACGTGCACTCCAACCAGGTACTGTAGCTATTGAAAGAGTAATACCAAAGAAAAAGAAGCCCAAAGAAATTGAAATTCTGTTATATATATTTTAAAATAAAACATGTATTGGTTAGACATAGCTACCGTAAAACTGTATTAATCTTTAGCTATTTGTAAGCCCCGAGTCATGTGGAGAGAGGAAAATGCTACCAGATTTTAAAACAACAATAAAATCTGCCCATACAATGAGGCTCTTCATCATCCCTAGTGTAGTAACCCAAAAAACGCATAATTTTAAACTTTTCCTCAGTTAGACCTTTTAACTTTCCGTTCCCCCCCAGGGTAAATAACAGGGGAATCGGTCTCTTGTCGTGAGCCCATGTAATGGGATTGTAAAAAAAAGTTTGTTTTAAGGCCCAAAGGTAAGGTGCCTTTTAATTTTATGCTTGGAACATTTGTGCCTTTTGAATATTGTACGGTTCAAATGTTTTATGGAAACATTTTTTGGGTTAATGTTGGTAGCTCGTGTTATTATAATTTTGGGTTGTATTTATTAATATACAAATACAACACTCAAGTCTTTTAAGGCTTGCTATATTGATTAATGATTTAAGAAATTATTGACAACGCTATTTAAAAATCTGTCCATCATTATAATTACTTCACATTTTAATTTAAATGTTATTGCATGTCTGATTAGATCTCTATTTGCAAGTGTGCCCGACGGCAAGTCAATATACTTTTGTTAGAAACCTTCAATACAAAGTATGTTGGTTTAAAATCTTCAATACGCTTTTGTAGCTGTTCTTAAAATTGCCTCGGGGTTTGAAGCACTAACATTATATACGTGGGAAAACTCATTCATACTTTGTTCTTTTTTTTAGAAAAAACATTAAGTAGTTATGATATGCCTTAGGCGTGGTAAGAAGCAAAATCTTTGGTTTGTTAAGGCTGAAAATGATGATGTGTTTCAATCTTTGTAGCTCGCAGCTTCGCAGATTTTATTCTTAAAGGGCTGATTTTTCAATAGTCATATTATAACTTTTATTTGAGGAATAAAAATAGCGATTTGACATATTTTCTATAGATGAGCTGTCAAACCGCCATTTTTATTCCTCAGATAAAAGTTATCTGACCATTGAAAATCAGCCGTAAATAAAACACCATTAACTTCACATTTCTTCAGATAGTAATTAAGAAAAAAATATTTAATGTAGAAAACGTGTTACGGACCTCAAATAATAATGAGATAAGGGTAGGAAGATGATGATGATGACATATAATGCCATGTCGTAAAACTTCTATCCACGGAAAAGAGACTAGTTAAGGGGAAGTAACCCTCATTTCGTCATGAGTATGTTTTAAGTCTCATAAGATGCTGAACATTGTGCATTTCGTAATTTAAAGTTGGGTTAAGGCTTCAGGGACTCTGCAACTGTGCCCGATTACTGAACATTATGTCGAGATTTCGGACTTATTCGTCAACTCGCCTGCAATTAACTCGCTCGCTCGGGCGAGTTGGCACCTTCTGATTTTACCTATTTTTGCTGTCGTCAACTCGCCGACTAAGCGAAAAAACTGACGTATTAACAGTCGTATACAAAAGTGTTTCTATTTTAACATTTAATTTAATTAAACCTTCTTCACACTTTTATGACACTAAACGTGTAAAGTAGGTTGAATTGAGGGCCAGTGGGTCGTCTTAGGGGAGAAGTTGTTTTGAGATCATTCATAAAATGTAACATAAGTAATTAAGTTTTTTTTCATAAATTAGAATTCAATGTGAAATCTTAGCAAAAAGTACCAGGAGAACAGGATCATGAAGAAGGTTTTTGGTGCCGAAATTGAATGAGGAATTGGAACAAAAAGTACTAGGAGAACAGAATCATGCCGAAGGTTTTCATGCCGCCCAACGAACGGTCTTCAAAACTAAATATTTCTTTCGGCGAATACTCAATACCCAAAAATGTACTAGGACTGCATAAAATCAAGGTGATATATTTCATTCAGTTTTGTCTCAACATACAAGTTTTGAGCAAAATCTATTTATCACAAAATTACTAGGCTTACATGAAAAGGTGGTATTTAAATAATTAAATAAAGGTACTTCATAGTATACAGGTACTTTACACTGTTTTCACAAAATACAATTAATATAAAATATGAGATATATAACAAGGTGTTTGCCCTGTGTCTTTGCCCCACGCTTGGGATTTCTCCTATATCGTGGGTACGTTTTCAAATATTGAAACTCAAATCTTATAGCGCCTCATACTATAAAAGGTTTATATATTAATTTATAATAACACTTTTATAGATGACTGTACCATTTTTTCGGACAGTCGCGAGTTGACGACAACAAAAATAGGTAAAATCGGAAGGTGCCAACTCGCCCGAGCGGGCGAGATAATTGCGGGCGAGTTGACGAACAAGTCAGATTTCGAGTCACAGTTCGGGCAACGTGTTATTGTTTTTGTCTCAAAATTCTGAATGATCTCTAAAGTATTTGTATCCGAATGATGTTAACAGGCTTGTCCTGCTATGCGTTATTTAAATCTAATTGGCATATTTTGGATACTACTCTGCCGGAATTGCCTAAACCTTCGGGGATCCGGGAACCATAGTGTAGGCTTTCAATTCTTAAAAATCAGTCATATCATTGGATAACGTCATCATCCGACGACTACAACTAGTTTTTGTCGGCAATCCAAAGTTTTTTATTCACATACGTGACTTTGACGTAGATAAAACAAGCATTGTATATTATATCATTATAGTTGCCTTAAAGGTTATTATCTACATATTAAAATTGATGAGAAGATCAAGTTTAAATATGTAGCTATCAAAATCAATATCCACGTTTATTTAAATTAATTTGTAAGATAGCATTTCTTATTTTATTTGAATTAATGAAACGTTTTGTTATGTAAATTATTGTAATTTGGGAAATAACATTTCATTCAATATAACAAATTCATTTATAATTTTTTTTTTATTGGCAATACCCGGTCTTAATTTGTCGCCTTAAATGAAATGAGTATTGCCTTATATGATTGAGATTTATTTAATTTTAAGGCTCGTTTTCACGATATATTGTTACCTAAGGCGTTATTATTACTAAAAGAAGTTTAAACGTTTTTGTGGTACGCGACGGTATACGTTTATTTTGGACAGAAATATGTGCTAAATTATACAATGACTTTCATTCATGGCAATTTATGCCAATATTCTCTTCTCTCTAAGAAAATCTTACCAAAGGCCACTGGTAAGAGTTTCTTTTAATTTATTCCAAGAATATGATAATGTGATGTGATGATTAAATGATCACGGAATATTGACATTTTATAATCTAAAGCTCTAAACTACAAGGGCGAAGACCGAAAGTTCTCTCAAATTCTTTCGTTCGGAAATAATTGTTGGCAGCATATTTAGTGCTGAAAGCTTTCGTTTTAATCCTAAAAGCCTGTTGAAAGCCCCCAACTGGTGTCAAGTTGAGGCCGCTTGATCCATTTACCGAGTTTCTGTGCATATACTGAGGGATAGAATATGGGTCGTTTATGTGTGGTCTTTGTTCTAAGCTATATTTTTCACATATATTTTGATGCGTTTTTCTTGATAATTATGTCTTGTATACGGTTGAGAGATCTACTGCTACGCTATGTGTTGCAGGTTCGACTAGCATTGATCTAATATTTCCGTGGTAATTTTTATGAGTCTGGCCGTTTGAGTATTTGAGTTAAAATGTTTGTAAACGCACCCAAAAGTTGGTTAAAGTATTTAAAAAGTACAAAAAAATAACATAAGTAAAAACGATATCACTAAGACTAAAGATTTGAAATGATGTAGTTTAGTGACTTAATTTAAGGACAGAACATCATTTATTATAAGGACTGTCTAGTACAGTCTTTAATATTAATATAAATCGTCAGCCTGGACTAGCACTGTAGACGAAGACATCTTAGAAACTTAGCTTAAACTTCACGAGACAACTCCAGTTATTGCTCGTTTTAGAACGAATTTTACCAAAGAAACAGAAACGGGCGTCACTGATATGAAATGTTGACTCTGATAGTTTTTTGAACGTAGATAGATTCAAATGAAGTGATCGCGTTTAGTTGCTTCGGTAAAACCAGCTCTTAGTTTTTGACACTGTAAACACTGATGAGATAATAACAATGCTCTCATGTTGGCAATGTGATTCATTACTTGACGCCCACGAGTTTGTGTCAAAAGTGACGGTAAACCGCTGAGAATGAGACAAAAATATGTTCATGAATGAAATGTAAAATGAGCGTGGATTTTCAATCAAATAAACATGCTTGCAAATCATGCGATAATTTATTATCACATTTAACACCTAATTTCGTAAATGAAATGGTACGATCTTAAAATAAATTCATTTTATTTTTGATTCTGATGACGTATCGCCTTTGAATGAAAAGTAAAATGTGTGTGGTTATTATCACCTCTTTTTATACCAAGAAATTACGTGATCTAAAAATAAAATAATTTTATTTTTAATTCTGGCAAGTATCGCCGTCTAAATCGGAGCTGTCATTAGTGTCAGTCTATTTTTTACAATATCAATAACAACTGCATGTATTTGGAGTTGTTATTCACCTCCAAAACCGTTTTCAAATATAAATACGTCTGTTTTTTATCAAACGCACGTTACGTTTTTACTTAATGATTCACCTAACTAAATAATAGGGCAAAAAGAAATAATGGTCCGGATAATCCTTCGACTGTAATGGCAAGTTTACACAGTGCGAGTTAGCGTGCGAGTCGCTTATTTAGGCATTGCAGTAACTTGCACTATTTGGACGTAACGTGCAAGTTGGACATTACTTACATCTGAGTTACTTTTAACATTTTTTAAATTTCACTCGCCTAGCAGTTACTCGCACATATCAGTAGCTCGGTTATCACTCGCATCGTTTGGACGCGTTCGTCAGTAGCTCGACGGTACTATCCGGACAGCTGTGAGCGAAACCTGTTTTCTTTGTACACTCAAAACCGCGACAAGTTACCAAACTTAGCAGCAGCTACCATGCATTGTGTAGACACGTAAGGTGAGCTACTGGCTTACGAATACACAGTACGATCTACTGGCTAGACAGCAGCTCGCAATGTGAAAACTAGCTCAATTTAAAACTTTCTCAGTAAAGAGTAAAGCATTCGCAATATATCATACAACTCCAGAAAGGCCGGCAACAATAACGGGCATTGGGAAACAATTCGTTCCGAAACGCGCAAATTAGTTTCCAACAAAGCTCGCAACTGGAAAATTTTAAGCGAGATATTAATTTTCGAAGGACTTTTAAGCCTGCAATGGTGAACGTGATTAATGTTTTGTTCTGGCATTGAATATAGCTGCTGTCTGCCTGTCTGCCTGTCAGAGCGATTCTCGAATCTTCGAAAGCTAAGAGCGTACTACACATATCAGCTGTCACTTAGATCGTAGATCGAAGAAGGCTTTTGTGTGGGTATTGATTCCACTTAGTTGATTGAATATACTGACAGGTCTGGAAGCTAAAATAGAAGCTTAATTGTATATATGACACTTGATAAGGTCTAATATTAAAGGTCATGTTAATTTTAGATGCTCGTATTTAGTGGTTGTTCAAAGTTATGAGAGAAAATCTAAACTTTTATGTTATAAATGCGAAAGTAAGTTTGTTTGTTACCTTTTCACACCTGTCGCTGTTTGCTAAGCTACTAATATTATCTACTATTTTAAGAACTTTTGTAACCATATTAATCTGCAAAAAAATCTTTGACTTTGACAACCGATTATCCTACAATTTTGCGTATACAGTTGAATCCGTTTATTATGACATCGAAGGGAAACATTAATCACGTCATACTAAGCGGACGTCATACAAAGCATTTTGTACAAAATAAACAACCTCCTGTTTTTTGCCAGTACGTAAGTATTTATTTTAATAGAGAGAGAAAAAATAGAACTAATTCAATATTATCTGATAATTCGACTATCTATTACCCACCGAAACTAAAAAAACCATGCATGCACCTAACATCGTCGGGTACGACGGTCCCGTAAAATGTCGAAGTTGTTATGAATCACATCAGTAACTGCATCAACTGGACACAATTGATTAAAAATAGGTCATAATAAGCGGCATGTCTCTAATTGCGAAGTCATTATATCCGACTTTGTTTAAAGAATTTTGTATGAAAACCAAACTTCTCTGTGTAATTCGTCATAATAAGCGGTTGGTCATTACAAGCGGGGTCATAATAAACGGATTCTACTGTAAGTTGTCAGGTGTGTACGGAAAAGGACTTAGGGCGCTTCCCATACCGAAAAAAGTACAGTTCCCGAAAAAAAAGGTACAATAACGTCTAAAAGAAACATGACGTCTCATTGACTTTCGAAGCATTAATGAATTATTATGATTACAGCCCGAATTTATTATCAAATTATAAATTGGTTTGGTAGAATTAGTTGACTGGTAGAGTCTTGGTTGACTGGTAGAGAATGCCTCAGGCATTAAGTCCGCCTATGTACATTTACTGTTGCATGAAGTTTTAAATAAATAAATTAACGCAAGCGAAGCTGTGGTCGAAAACTAGTCAGTTATACATTTTGAAAAATTAAATGAAAAGGTACAGAGGTCGACAACGGTGCTGACAGTATCTTGCCTTTCACGTTCACCTTAAAATAGGTCTCCCAACATTTATAATATCATCTGTCACCGCATTTTGAAGGTAGGATTCATTTTAAAAGCTTTTCGACGTAACTTCGGAGTAAAAGGTATTTATTCTACGTGATAAGTCATGACAGGTGACTTTGAAATTTTGACCACGTTTTGTAATTTAATTTTGGAACTCGTTTTGTGGTTACAAATGTGGGTATTATGAGATTAGTTAAGTTTGGACATTACGTGACATTACTCTTATTGAAGAAATGAAACAAAGTTCTTCAAAACAAACAAACAAAGACTTCTATAAAAGGAGGTTTTCAATTCTCTTGTAATTTGTCATGACTGGAATTCATTCTTGGCTCTATACAAAATGTTTTAAATAGTTAATAATTATGATAGTAACTATTTTATGTGGCGGGAGGTGGAATTGGGGAGAAGTTTGCCCAGCATCGGGTCAGAAACATGAAAAAACGTCCAAATTGGGAAAATTATCTGGAACATTATCCCAAACAGCTCAAACCTTCTATCCCCCGAAATTAAAATTAAATCTTAATCCAAATAGTCTTAATCAATTAGACAAACGACACGGATAAGCAATTTCGGTCGTTAATTTGTTAAAGACAAAGATCCAACGGAAGATAGCATCAGAGATAGATGATCAATTTGCAGGGTTAGCCAACGTATTTGCGACGTTTGAGGTTTTCAGCACCACCAGCACAACACGCTGTGCCAGGAAGACGAGATAACACATGTTGTCTCCCACGGACAAAACCAGGTTAACAAAACGAAGCTAACTTGAAATAGAACATTCCAACCAAGCTTGAAACAATTACGTATCAAAATTATTTTCATATGTAGCTCAGTGAAATGTCAGGAGTAAAAATACCTGTTTGGTGGCTCGCTCGCTCTGTTGATGTTCAAACGAATAGATCGTCGTCATATCTCGAGAGCGAAACTGAATACTTTGGAAGCTATGTGCGAACCCAGCCTTTTGTACACGCTGGATTTTTGGAATAGTTCAGAATTTGAGCCCTGAAAAGCCTTTTGAATTTTGAACGGTATATTTTAGCCGAACGAAGACAAAAGACCTAATGATGTTGTGAAAAAATATTGTGTTACTGACGACAAAATAGTCGGAGTTAATGAAGAGACGAAAGTAAATCTTATTACTGTCATAAAAGCGAAAGTATGTGAAGATACTTGTTTGTTATTCTTTTAAATATAACTTTGTACGCAGATATTATGTAATCTCTCTGTAGTCGGTCCCTCATGTCTGAGGATTATGGTCAGCTTCAGAGTTGCACCTGGAGCGGATGATCCGCTTCCACCGGGTTGTGTCCAGCGCATCCTTTACCACCGAGTAGATTTTAGAGGATGATGATTCTTTAACCTGGGTTATTATGTAATAACCCAGGCTAAATACTCGTAAGTAGGATATTTTTTGACCTGGTAGAAAACTAGTAGGATACCGTGGGGCTGTTACCGAACTCCACGTGTTTGAAGCCAAGTTAAAAATTTATAATATTCTACGTTGAATTGATAATGATATCACACAAAATTCCATTACAAATGGAGAAGACAGAACTTATTTAGATATTAATTAATTAATAAAGCACGCTAATTCTAACTGACATATGAACAATTTAGCTGTCCAGCGAAGCGTGGAAATGGCATCGGATTCATTAATTTCCATTCTGAACTAAATCAACATATAGATGATTGTGTGAGGAATTTCGACGCCATATCATCCGAAATCCAATTTCGATGGATCATTAGTATCAGCTGGGCAAATGTAGAACTAAAGGCCATCGGCCTCACTTGAATTGTCATCGCCATTATTAAAGTTGGCAATGTGTAGTGTATGAGAAATGTTTCTTTGGATAGAAATGTCGACTTTCTTTTTCGAAATATCATTACTGTCTACGGCTTTTGTTATTTTGACCACCTGTTATCATGTTTCCTTTCTTTTCTGTCCCTTGCCTTAATAGACGACGAAAATTGAAGAAAGGACCTACAATTTTCTTTCCGTCGTCAACCCATCTTTGTCTTTAGTCATACTACCCCCATATTTCTTATAAGTAACCCTCTATTATCCTTATAAATTAGGGTTCCTCTGATGAATTTGAACTCGTTACGTCAGCAGATTCGAGTTTCACGCGAGGAGTCGCAAGGCCGTTCGTCCGCCGTCGCCCTTGTGGGAAACCTGTTCTGTGTCTTGATATTATTGCCTTGCTCTGCTAAGTATGTGGACTATTTTCGGATGTAACGTGTATTGTGTTAATAGAATGCTGTGGTTGACGTGGAATGTTGATAATTTTAGCTTTGTTATCATAACAATACGGACTAATTTCCCGTTCAATCTCCGGATTGATTGATGGTGTAACGGCTGTACTGTAATTCTAAATGGCAATGCTGATAAACTTAGCTAGATATAAATAGACGTTTGGGTCTCGGGGATTTGGTTATTTCAACGTCTGTTACCAATCTCGTATAAATGGAAAACTGTTTTAATTAATAAAGTGCTCTCAAAATGGAATTTATTAAAATGTCTGTAATGCCTTTTGGAAAGGAGTCCTCCTTCTGCTTAAGTTGCTTTTCCTGTACAATTATCTTTGTCATTTAAGTCATAATCATTGGAGTTCATGGCCATGCTCGTTTGTTAACACTCACCGAAAGAAATCCTTATAATTCTGCTGTATTCGCCAGAAAATGTTTTGATGATATAGCGAAATATACAGCTTAGTAACTAATTCCGTTGCGAGTGTTACTCTTTTTCCCATTTTTCCTGCTAGCATTAGTTTCTTTGTCTAATAGTGATTTATGCTGTTTACGGAGTACAGCTTTAACCTAAATATCATGAGATTAATGTTAGAGAATTTGATGACACTGATTTACGATATCAAAGGCTTAAGACGATTCAAGATACTAACAGGTACTCTAAAATTGATCATTGAATGTTACACAACAAAATATAAACGTGTTCGATCTTTAGACATGTTTTAAAGCAACGAGTGCATGTATGTACAAAGATAATATTGCCGGATAAGACTTCGTAAGTGTTCTCTGAGGCAATATAGCTCAGGTGCGCGTAAATAATACGGTCGCAAGCATTTATTACTTCACTGTGTACTTATTGCGTGTATGAGACCATTGGATTTAATAGCCTGAGGTGCAATTCGTTAAGGAAATTTTCCTCAAAGGTAAGATCTACATAATTTTTAAGAAAAACGGAGTAAATTATAGCTTGGGTACTGACTTGAGAGATTTGAAGACTGAAACCGAAACCTAGTGACATGGGCTAAAGTTACAAGATTAGCTTACAAAGATCTTAGATAACAAGACGAGAATTCTAAAAATAAAGCACACGACAAAAAAGTGACAACGCTGTAAACAATTTCTGCTAATTTTAATAAAGAAATAAAATTTAATAACATGGCTGACGTTAAGAACGCTCGTAAAACAAAATGTCTACCGTAGTCAAAACAGGTTGTGGGTAAAAACATACCCTATATAACAAAGACTACTAATGTACAAAGTAATTATTAAGCAATTAGTACGCTTTTTCGTAACATACCCTGAATTATTCAGAAAGTTGCGGCGTGGTATGTAAAAGTAAAGGAGCATGGTAGTGTAAGTTTTAACATATCATGCTTCACGCATTCATGCCCCTGATCCTAATGCGATGGGAAGGCGTAAAATTAGCGCTGTTATACTTGATAGTTTAAACTAAGTTTGACGTTAACACTTAAGTGACAGCTTGTCAGAACTTACCCTGTTAGTCTTAGTAATATATAGAAATATATGGTGTTTAATTATGGTCATAATTCTGGTTCTTACATAAACCAGTTTTTGGTGGGTTCTAAGAAGAAATTATATCATGCGATTTGATACGATTCTTAATATGTCTTCACATATTTTTTTCTAGTTATGCACCCAGACTGTTGGATTGACTAATTAAGTGTCTAGTAAAAAATATCACCAATAAAAATGGCTGACAGGATACGCAGTAACTTTTAAATAAACTGTGACAGGATATAGTTAGGGTAATCAGTGCAACCTTAAACGATGTTAATTTGAAAACCGCACATTTTCTATGCTTGCGTTTAGTCAGAAACGAATGAATCGGTACTGTTAAACTGTTGATTCATGCTCTAACAATTATCTTGAGTCTAAACACGATTACGATATCCTTAGTTCTTCAATCCTTAACGATTGCCCTCTCAAGCCTTTTATAGATTCAACTACGACCTTTTCCCTCTTACCAACCTCTTTAAGGTATTTTAGATTTATCAGTCGCCTACCTTTTTGGTTCTACCTTTTGTTGTTCAGAAACTAATTTCTTTTAGAATTGTTAAGTGAGGTCTCAGAATTTTCTTCGTCACACAAATCTCGAATTGATTTTTTGTTTGTTTTTTATTGGACCACTTTCGAAAGTAAACAAGAAATAGAAGTGGGCTTTTTTACTTTTTTGGATGACATTGGTCTACTTTGACTGTTAGTAAATTGGACGTAGTTGGAAGTGTTTGAAATGTCAACAGTTTTGATTCGCGTAGGTTGGTTTTAGTTTGCTGAAGATTTTTCGAGTAAACAAATGTATTTCTTTTTGCTTGAACTTGGCTTGACACGCTGTTGAGTCTAGATTTGAGTGTGCAGACGAAAAACATCAGAAAATGTTTTATGAAGCATCGGTAGGAAAGAAAAAGAATATCGTTTTTCGACCTTTAATTACTCTCTATTTATATTTTCTTTGTGATTGCTTTCTTTCACAAAGTCAGACATAATCAGTTTTGTTTCGTCTTACTCATTGTAGATTTCAATTTAAGGAATAAAAATATTGTAAGACAATAAAAAACCTTGCCCAGAATGAATATGATCAAATCTATTGATCTTCGCAACAAAAGTACATATTATCTTCGTACAGGAAAATATACGAGGCGACCTAAAAACAGTGTATTTCTGAGTAACGTGTGGGGAGTACCAATTATAGTAATTTCTACCAGCATGGGTAGCCTAAATACCTGTACTCGGTCTGCCTAATGAATGGACGGTTTTGTCATTAAGTAAGTGCAGCTCGTTCATAGTTTCGTACTACATACGTGTATACTACTCTGACGAATTACAAATGTTTTACAATACTACTACCAGTTTGTAAGGATGTATAGATGGACTTTTTTGGTCATTCAGACAAAAACTACTGTACGGATTTCGATGTTTGGTAGATACATAGTTAATCTCCGGTGGTAAAAGCTAGTTTTCATAATAAAAGCGGTCAAAATCCATGAAAGGATAATCGTGTTCTGCTTAATTGTAACCAACACTGTCAACTGTATTGGTGTCTCAAGGAGAACGGCCGGAATTTTGGCCTGAAATTAATATTATATCCCGATCTAATTACTGATAACCGTGTTCTTCGACGGCTTCTAATTGGACATCTGACATGACTTGGATTGACAAATTCGGTCGTGGATTGGTTATCTGTATATATAAAAATGAAACCCGTTTTCCGTTGTCACGACATAACATGAAAACGGCTTGACCGATTCGGATAATTATTTTTTTGTTGTGTTTGTAACCATCGGGACCGGGTTTTAGACCGGGTCCTCCACCCGTGCGAAGCCGGGACGGGCCGCTAGTAGATAATACATTATTAATTTTAGATATGCCATTATTCTCAACAATTTAAATCCTAAGCGACGCGAGTGATTCAGGCCCTCGATTTAAATCAGTTTTATTCAAGAGTTGCAAACGATACTTTATACCATGACTACGAGAAAAAGAAAGATTTGAGCGATGAAAGATATTCAACGAAACAAAATAAAGTTTTTTTTAATACCTAAGTCTGCTCCACACACACGTGGGTGCGAAGTAGTAAAATCGCTCGGTCGCTGCGCCAACAAACTGACGTTAAAATCGGAGCAATGGTTTGAATTAAAAGGGTAATTTTCATATTAGCAAGGGGGTTGTCCAGCATCGCGGTCGATGTCGAATGTACTAAAGTGTTCTAAATTCAAACACCAAAACAGTGCGTAAAAGACTACTTTTACGCACTGTTTTCCGTGAGTAAAAGTAGCTTTTTCGAGGGGGAATGGTATAAAATTATTTAAATAAGCACCTCAATAAATTCTTTTGCAAATTCATCATTTTTACGTATAGCAATCTACCCACATGCAACTCACAAAGTTAAAAATTATTATCATTGCTCGTACACGCTTTGATGTGCATTTTTAGCATTCTAAAAGAAGACTGCGGAGTTGCTGTTGGTTTTATGATTAAATTTTTATTACATTGTTTTTGTTTGTTAAAAGATGAAAGGTCAAGGATAATTTAAAATTTTGATGTAGAAAACTTGTTTAATCGTAAAGATTTTAGCGATGGTAAGACCAGATGGGTCTGCCCTAACTTTTGAATTAACGCTTTAGTTATTTTAGATATTCAAATTTGAATATAAGTGTTGCTAGCCTACAAACTTAAGCAATAACTTGTCCTGTAAAATCTGAAATAAAAATTGATGAAACTAACAACTTAACAACGACCGCTACTCATAACGCCTCACTTGCCCAATCGATTAACAACTCATTTGTGAAAATCAGTCCGGTGTTTTGAACAGTAGAAGGGTTGAAAATATTATAGGAGACTGCCATAGTTCTTTTGAATAGATTTTGTTGTTAGTAATCAGAAGAGAAATAATATAATTTAATTAAAAACATCATGAGTAACTTAATTTTCACTTCTAATTATGTATGAACATGAAACGATGGGCTAGGCAGAGGTATACCTTATAATACACCAACATTTCGCAAGTATTGCTTCAGTACCAAATAAAGAAAGCGAGCCTGTTACCAGCAAAACTAGGCAAAAATTCTACGGCAGCTATTAAGAAATTTTAGAAAAACCAAAAACACTAGCTAAACTGCAATCGCACTTGAACTAATAAAGCAGACGAGCAGTCATATTCATGAAAACACTATACTTAGCTACGCAATATCCATGTCGCATTTCTGGTAGAAAATAGAGCCCCTTAAAAACCTTCTGACACTGCACTATGCTAATCTCCCTCACCCCTCCGCTGACAACCCTTTGCAAAAAACCTGCATTCTTCTCCATGTATATTCATGTCCCACGAATTTACACCGTCACCCTACGTCGTTAGCGAAACTAAAGCGTGCTTGAAGTGCCCAGACTATTTGCATAGACTACCATAGCAGGATGAAAATCCAACCTTATCTGAAAGACGCACGCTTGTGTAGGCGGGTTTATAGTTATACCTAGCAAAAAGGTATAGTTGTACTAAGCTCTTTGATATCGTGAAGCCCTAATACGGAATGTTCCTAATGATGAAGGACAATTCGAAGTATTGAGACGGAGTAACGATCAGAATGTTGCCTCGTAACATGAATTTTCGCAAAGGATTTGTAAGGACTTACGCAACCCAATTAGTGAGGGATTAGTCTGGTTGCTAATTTGAGGACTTTGGTTCGGTCTGTAGGTTGAAATCTATTAGTAGGTATTTTGCCAAGCTTCTTTATTGATTAAATGTTTTTCTTTCGATCAAAGTCTTCGAAAGTCGTAGCTTCGCGTAGGACTGTTGTATTCGGTAATTAATCATTGGTTTTCGAGAAACAAGATTCAGAAAAAAGTTATACTCATAACTTATAAGTAAAACGCTCATAATATTTTCAGTTATTCTTTTAGAGTCTTAGCAATATTTGATCATTGCTTGTATCTAACTTCGGTACTATTTCTTTTAGGATTCCGATTAATGAAATTATTTTATTCATTAGCAAAAGAATGCTTTTCAAAACATGCAAAACAGCGATAATCAAGGCTAGAATTTGCGCTCTACAAATTAATACTTCCAGTTTTTTTCCAACGGTGCTGGCACATTTTCCTGATTACAAATGGCGTCGCATCTTAAGCTAAAACACAATTCCGCACCGCTAGTCTTTTTATAAATATCTGGCCGCTTTGTCGTAGGATCTTAAGAATTTTCCTACATTTTTTCTTGGTCTTTGCAAGTGACGGCTTAAAGACCAGCTTTGTGAACTCTCTTTGAAATTGATGAAAATGAAATTAGTTTACGGTTAAAGTGTAAATTGTGTTTTATGTCAAGTTAATCTGGGTTATTTTAAAATGCCTGAAGCTCTTTTGAATAACTTATTCGTTAATTTTTACAACATGAAAATGTTTGAGCTCAAAGAAAGATTAGATTTTAACATGAAGGATTTCTTTGAATGAAACAATGAGCTAACAAAGTCGAGGGTATAACTAACCCGAAAACACATTCACATTTTCATAAACAGCCGCTTTTGTTCTTATAATTGAAATCCCTAACACAAAAGATGCTAAAGGGACCAGACAGCGGTTTCCGTATTTTTCGTCCTTCGAGCTGGATTGTGTTTGGCGTTGGTACCTCAGCTATAAACAGACCATATTTATGAGCTCCCACACCCTAGAGTATACCGATACTTTATTTACAGCTCTACCTACATCCCTCGTTGCATAAGATATGAAGCCTGATATGCTCTTTCTGTGAAAATATTTATTTCATTGTTTTGTCTCAAGTTTTTGAAGATAGACCAGACTAGTATCTATGTTAGAACTTAAAAACAAAGTGAGCATTGTCATCCCGTCACTGTTTTCTCAAGCCACATTTAATATCCAAGTATTAACGGACAGGACCGCAGTCGGGAATCTTTTAGAGATATTGAAAATGGCGACACTCTTGTGTATTGCTTTAATACATTTGATGGGTACGTCTGACTTTAAGAATTGGTTGTAAATGAAATAGACGGAAATGCATGATTTATTTCTTCAAGAACATCGGTTCTTACACGTGCATCTAAAAGGTGGAGAACTTACTTGAAATTGAATGCTAAGCAATAAAAATATGTTAAAACTTAAAGCTAGTACTGTTCCTCCTAGATTTAATCTAAAGGAAGCGAAGGTGACTGCTGAAATTACGAGTAATAGAGATATGGAAGAAGAGAACTTTGTATGGGATAAGTAAGCAGTATAAATATGATGATGATGATATTTTGTACTAATCTTAAAATAGCTTTAAATCATGACTCGTAATTCATAATTTATATAGAATTCGGTTCTACAATCAACAAACTAGAAAACAACAATAAGTAAAAATTCCAAATAGAAAATGAAATTCGGAGTAATAACTATGAAACTGATATTCTCCTTAATTATTTGTTCTGTAATATGTACACATACTCGTTCGTAATGAAATTTCCCGGGAGACATACAAGTGTTTGTTATTTATAATTAAATACATGTTGAATAAACTACGTTATAAAACAAAAATATTTGACAATGTGCTGTCGTGTGGAAATGCTCGTATCAAATGAAAATTGTAGAGAGAACAATCGTAACTCAGTGTTGTGACGAAAGTGAGTTTACTTGTTACACTTTCAGTTTGACTGCTTGATTCATTTCGGTGAGATCAATTCCCAGATATAATCTAAAACTAGCCTCAATGACACTGTTTGAAACAAAAGCGTCATACTTACAATCTAGCATATTAACCCTTGTAAACTAACCTTCATCTAGTATAATTACCTTGTGTAGTTTACCTTCTCTTCGCTTTTAAACATGTAGAATTAATGGTACATGATAAAAATCATCATCACCGTATTATTCTATACTTACCTAAGTGTATTTTACTTTGCATTTGCTACATTCTATCTTTACATCATCTTTAGGTGGACTGATAGAAAAGGAACTCAGCGTTTGTACAGTAACTTCTTTTTGGTACCCTTTTCTGTCGTTGTGGCAAAGTCCTTCCCCAGTTGTTTACCAAAATGCTTAAAACATTAACTCAGTACAGTCATTTTGTTTTGGTAGCCTATACTGTCCTACAGGCAAAAGTCTATCAAATTCATTCCATAAAGTTTTCATACACAACATAGCTCCATGAAGTAACATTTGGCCTGTTCATTATTATTTATCACTAAAAGATCTTACATTGCTAAGTCTTCAGACGATGATGTCACTCGATTAGCCTATTAACGGTAGTACTCAATTAACGCAGTGTATACGCACGCGCCATACTGATCTATTCTTTCCTTGACAAAACGCAAACGTAATTTATGAGCTCCTAGTTCTATTGTAAGACAATGCAAGCTATTTATAAGGTTCTGTCGTAGAGACGAGTATGTTTGTTGGAATTGAATGTTGGATTGGAAGACAGTCTTTGGCAGCGTCAAAAGTTTTGTTGGCTCGAATGAAAATGTTGGATGGGTGCACTGAACTAAGTAAAATGTACAAGGCAGCGTTTGGTTTTCTTTTGAAACTACAGACGGTGATGTAAGTGATGGTGAAGTTGCTAAGAAACAAGTTTGACCGAGCAACGGTTTGAGAACTTAAAATTACGCGATAA
This sequence comes from Agrotis ipsilon, assembly GCA_028554685.1. Lineage (NCBI taxonomy): Eukaryota > Metazoa > Arthropoda > Insecta > Lepidoptera > Noctuidae > Agrotis > Agrotis ipsilon. The sequence goes on from CM052979.1 coordinate 9,102,442, forward strand.
AAATTGCAAAAGATTGCATGAAAAGTGCCAAACCGCATCAACACATCAAAATGCTTCTAGAATCTAGATAATAAAAATCTAATGAACAATATAGCGGTCATGAGAATCGTCCCGGCCGGACGCATAAATATGAATTTAGCAAGTTGACCAACGCATCCTGCTGCGGTCCCCTACGGGGTAATTCGCGTGACGTTACTGCCGAAAATTGTTCTTTTATCCCGTGCCTTGATAACAGAGACCTCTATAAAGGAAAAAAGCAAATGGACCGGAATTAGGGGATTTACAGGCCGTTTCATTGTCATCAGCTGTAGCGGTAGGATTACTTAGACTCTTTTGTTATGAAGGAAATGGTAAATGAAGTTATGATGGCTTCCATCTATTAAAGGGTCTTGCTTAGTCTTTGTAACTTACTACATTCATTTCGTCATAATCTTCTTATAAAGTTGCCTCGTCCTTGCAAAATCTTTCTTCATTTTATCACCGCTGAATGGCATTTTATTTGAGCCCTGCAAATATTCCGCATTTACATTACAGCATTTCCCATTCGAAATTCCTAACCCCGAATCGTATTTTGCAGATCTAAACACGCCCACTACATATTTTTCGGATTTCATTTCGTTCACTTCCACTTTGTCCTATTTACGTTCCTTTAAACATTTTGTTTTATTATCAAAGATAAAATCTTCAATTCCAATTACTTCCTTATTTTATTGTCTAAGTGAAAGGTGTAATCGAGTGTTAAATACGTTTTACGATTTCGTAATTTTCAAAACTGTGAATGGACAATTTGAGACTTGAATTAAAATTCTTTGTTACTCTCGCGAGCGTTATATGTTTAATTTTATGGCTTACTTAACATGATTTGTTACTTCTCGTAATGATTTAGTAGCTTTTCAAAAATTCTTTTCACGCAAATTTTAAAAACCAAGAAACTGGACTATCGGTACTTTCATTAGAATAGTGTCATAAATCTTTTTAATAAATTTTCAATGTCAACTCTCAAGTTGCGATACAAGGGCATAATGATATACATTCTATTCCTCGCCAGACCTCTGTCATGACAATGGTACAGCCGGCAATGGACGACTAACAATAACCAATGTTAGAGATATTAAACTAGATAATAATGGCGATGTTCAGATAGCTTATAGAACAAGATTGCTACTTTATAAGATAGCATTGTAGAACTAAGTAGAAGAGTTGGCCATTGTGAAGTTATTGAAGATTTTAAAGATAATTGAGAGGTTGGTTTGAATATTAATGCGAATGAACGTGATTGAATTGATTTAGTTACCTAATCAAAAAGGTTTAGAGATAAGTAAACGACAGTCGATAAAAATAATGAGAAGCATACAGATAATTATTCCATGAGAGTAGTTGAGACAGATCATGTTAAGAACAAAGAAGTCATCACTTAAACCATCACAATCTTCCTCAAGATGAACATAATTATTCCAACATACGTAAAGCTCCACATACAAACACAATTAGTGAATTCGCGTCTGATCGTATAAAATCTACTAAATGAATTTCCTACGAGGAATGGTGAGGGAGATCCCCTAATAGCGTTCAGGATCGTTCGTAGGTTCGTACCAAGTTAATTCAATGAAATTTCCTAGTTACCGGCGCCGGCAATTTCCACCAACACGACTAAATAACTAAGGGGTTACAGGGAAACGTATGCGTATTTTATCACTTTGGAAATTTATGTTTGTGGGTAGTAGAGTATGGAGAAGTTGTGTTGCTAACCCTCAAAACTTCGGTAAGCCTGGAAAGTTACTTTGAAGGTCTTTTAAGGGTTCTGTGTTGTAAAATACTTGATATTTGTAGACGTATGATGGACCAAGAAAATTTCAGATTCTATAATGAAGCTTCTTTGATCAAAGTCAAATCTACAAAGTTTCTAATTAAATAATAACAGCGGTTTAAAATTTAAAACCAGGTGTACTCTAATATCGGTATAATTACCACGCTTGAGCGGCTTTAGTAATTGAATACCATAGTCTGTAATCATAAGCCTCCGTTAACGATCACCTTTATATTTATGTCGCAGCCGACCTTAGCAAAAGTCACGTCTGTGTAGTTTGTTTCTAGATGTAATTAAATACTTGACTAATTTCATTGTGACTTTAGTTCTGTGCATGCGTTGAAGGAAAAGTAATGTTTGTTGTTTTGGCAGAACAGTTAATCGGCTGAAAGATTGGAGACGAATTTAAGTCTTAATCATCTAGATACAGCTGTAGTTTGTAACAGGACTAATCATAATGTAACGATAGATTTAGTTGGTTATGAGAGTCATGGTGACTAACAATTTAGAGTAGAAAAGATTATCGAAATGATAAATGGTTACAGATGATAAGATAACTGAGATACCAAGATATCAATGAAGATGTCAATAAAATAAGACCAGAAACCTCCTTTGTAAATGAATAAGGATACTTTCAACACGACTATGATGATAATGATTGTAATTATTGAGAAGATACCTGCCTTGATGCTTGAAAATGGATCGCTAAGAATTTTTACAACGCATTTGTTGAATACCAGCCTGCTAACATAAACAACGCAGTTTAACTCAAGTATCTCCTTACAGCAGTATGCCGTAGAATGTTTGCTCATAAAAACTATCTCCATGCAATTTAAGCTGAAAGACAAAGGCTTACCCCGCATATGTGTAGTGTTGTTGTCTCGAAAGCGTCCTTTATCTTACTAGCAAGAGGCTGCACATAGGTACTGGTGACAGTACCGTCCCCTCTCGTACTCTCACCGTAAAAGTTTAAATTAACTCAGCTTTTAACTTTCATTTTGCATTCAGAATTCTTCTTCTATGAAACTCATTACCTTTTTATGGTTATTTGAATAAACTTATTTTGTTGTTTACTGCACTAATAAAAATTGTGTTTTAGTGTTGTTTTATACTTTGTACATTAAATTACGCATTCTAATGTTTTGTATTAGAATTTCGTGCTTATCGTTAAATTCAATAATGAACTACTCGTTATGTGAATGTTTAAGTATAATTTTATTTTTACCTTTAATTTAATAAGCCTTGTATATTCAGACACTATTAACCAAATCTGCACGGTTAATAATGCAAGCATTGTCGCAATTAACATTATAAACTGCAAACCACATTCACACAGTGAGTTCTGCATAAATACAGCTATTGGCAATAACGCACTTGCCCACTACGACCAAAGCTTGAATGTAAACGTTTTCTGTATGCGTATTGACATTTCCTCCCACACCTTTCTCAACCGTGCCATGGTTAGGGTTATCAGAAGACAGTTTTCCGATATGCCAAAAATTGTCGCGTCAGAAATTTAGACGGAACTTCAAAAAGCTAGGAAATTGAAGATGAAGATTGCAAAGTAGATGCTATGATGTCTAACTCCCCCATTTGTGAAGTATTTGTTGCATTGATTTTAGTTACCTATAACTTGTATTAAATTCTCCTTGTTGGGCCTAATATATGCCTTCACAATTCATTTCTCCAGCGTAGATATTATATTGTGTCTCGTCTCGAGGTGTTTGTACACATGTACACTTTTGCAAAATCAAGGAAAACATCCGTGATGTTATGTAAAGGTATCTTACGATTTTTACCTGCACATTGACCTTCCAGTGACCTCAGTAGCTATAGGGCAACATGAGAGAAATCTCCCATTTATATGAATTGTTTACCGCAACATATGGGGCTTGTTTTATTACTTTTGCGAATGTCAGCTGGGTTCTATTAAACATGTTTGGAGGTTTTGTCCTCGTATGGGATCTGCCTCTCTGATGTTTTAGTTTTGTAGATTTGGGACCATCTGCAAGCTGAATTTTATTCCTCTTGTCTTTGATAATGTTAGTCTGTGATTCTGACTCAGATGTAATGTGTATAATTTTCAAATTCATAAAGCTTTTCATATTTCTAAACAAATTTTGAAAACAACTAATAATATTGTATACTTTACTACAGTTCCCAGGGAAATGAATGTTGATTCACATCCCGAACATCAACAAACTATTGATGGTTTGTTAATCAACTGTTACGTTAGTTTCAGTCTATCCAGATTGACGTCTTATTTAGCTAGTCAGAATTTTGATGAGGTTTCTATAAACTTTAGAATTATTATGAAGGCAGTAGATTAACGAGTAAAAGTAAGAGATGTTGAGTCATTTAAGTACTGTTTTGAAATCGTGTAACAATTTTCCAATTTTAAAATGATGTAAAACAAAAATAACGATAAATATGGAGAAGAAAACATGCAAAACAAATAGAGACAGTCAAACCTAGTTATAAATAAACTAATTAAAAAAGGAAAATCTAAAGCAAATCATAGCGAACGTCATATTAGTCACAACACACTCGTAGGTGACGAGTGCGAAATTAAAAATAGAGCAAAATGCCACGAGATTACCCAATGACCTTGCTTCATAATTCTGGTGCAAAAACATACTCATATTTACAAACACCCACATCCTTCCCCAGCAGAGGAAAGGATTATATTTAGATTTTATTACTTTGCTCTAAGAACGAATGTCCTGAGAACGGTAGACTCAATGGTCGGTTTGGATTGGCTTAATGAGACCATTCACCAAGATGACTAAGACATTTGCGCAATTTGCGGCAAAGAGTCATTGTTAAAGGCAAGTACCTCGTCTTAACTATACAATCAGAAGTTCCCTAGTTGTTAACTCCAATTTGAAGAAGAAGATAAAACTTTCCAGAGAATTGTCTTAAATTCTACAGACCCATTATTAACAAATCGATGGTCTCTAAGCCCACTCCCAATAATGCAAAGGAAGTGAGTAAAGTGACAAGCGGCCACGTCATCAAGGAAACGGCCGCAGATTGGCCTCGCCGGGTCTTAGAGGACGCCAGTCAAGCGTGTACGTTGAAAAAGTGTCACCACAAAGTGTAAATTTTATGTGAGCTGTTAGGAGACTTTCAGTTTCTTTTCGAGTCTCTTTTCCCCGTTGTATATGGCAGTAAATGGATTTCAAAGTATCTTGGAGTTCAAGTTTTGTACTGTACGACAGACTATTAACTATGCGTCTGTTATTCTGGGTAAGTTTTTGCAGATAATACTAAAGAATACAAGCCAAATAATGACTGTACATTTGTACAGAGTATTATGTAAACTACCTGAAAAGACAGGATAATTAAGAAGTAGGAAATTGACGAAACAAGTAAGATGTGATATAGGTCTTATGTTTTAGTACTGTCACCAAAATTACAGCTTTATTGGACAAAATGGCGTACCTAACTGTGAAACAGCTGTCGATATCGAGTGATTAGGGTCTTGTTTCTGGCTCTCGTCGCCTTTACGAAGGCCAGGCTTAATTCGTGTTCATTGCGTACGATGGTACCACAAAGTAATTTAATGGTTAGGAATATTCTACGGATGCTCAAGATTTAGAAGGAATTCATTGAAGGGACCAAAGTCTTGAATTATTTCCGAATCAATTTGCGTACAATAAAGGTTCGTCTGTTTTCGACGCGCCCTTTAAAAGATTTTAAAGAGATACTACTCGTATTTATGAATTCTAAAAAAATCGATTGATGATTAAGTTTACAAAGTTTTTGAAAGAACATTTGGTATTTTACTTCCCAAATGAATACATAAACAAAAATTCGCTCGTGCACATCAATTAGACACAAGAACAACTGGGTACCAAAGAGCAAAGACAAAACCACTGACGGAACAAATGTACGATAGTTTGTCTGCGACCGCAAAACAGACGGTGCTGCACCAAATCAACTTGGAAATACAAAATGGAGTAATTGGTTTTGCAGCTCGCTCGTATTTTTATACGACTGACGATTCCTAGCACTAAGAACTAGTGAAAAAGTGGTTCTGTTACAATTTTTCAACCCGGTTTGCTGAATTTAACGAGATTAATGCCAACGTAGATGGATGTTTTGATATGAAAACAGTAAATTTGCGAAATAAAGAACGGGTAAGACAAGAATATTGTGCCATAAAATATGAAAATATTACCTATTCTCAGTCTTGTAAAAGTATACATGGATGATCTTTTTGCGCATTTAAGTAGTGGAACCGTTTATTCGTATCCATCTTGTGAAGAGCACATTATAGTAAATACATTTCGAATATTCGTTGCAAGTTGTTCAAGCGAAAATGTCTGGCGATATACGAAGCGGATAAATTCATATTAAGTTTTGGGTTATTGTCATCGAAGAAACGTCTGCTTCAAATATTCCTAATACAAGATGAGAATGTTTAACCGTGTAATGTGTTTTAAAGTACTTTATATGTATTCAATTACTCCTAAAGATTTATCCGAATTTGTTAAACGAAACAATGTATAAGGGATCTTATTTTTATAAATTAGTTCTTGGCATTTCATGATACTCGCTGATTTACAAAACATTTCAAACATAATCTGGGGTTTCCTTGAGGAGAAATTGAGCTAATTTATCATTGTTTTGAACGAGTTCCGACACCGATTTGAATTTCAAATGTTGGTCTTCTCTTGGGTTTAATAGTACTTGAGGAACGAAGCTTTGATCGTGAATTGAATTAGTCCTTTCCTACAATTGTGTCTCTTCACTTAATTTATCACTATTCGTGGCAGTTTTCATTAGATCTTTAACAATACAATCTTCTTTTTCTAAAATTAGATTATCTTTATATTATCAAAAATTCGACATCTTTATTTGCCTTCGATTTTATATAAAACCTACATCGTTACAAAGCTTGCAGAACCCAGAACGCGGCAAGTACCAAAAGTATCTGATGACAATACGCGATCGGACGTGCGGCCGTTAACGCTCTGTTTGGTAACCATGTCGTACCGAACGTGGATATCGAAGCTATACCGACTGTTCAACGGGCAAAAACTATACTACGTTTTGAGAATAAACTGAAATTGGAAGCATTTGTTCCAAATTTACTGGTTACAGAAGAATATGGTAGAAATAGGATAGAACTGTCTTCCTTGAGAATTGCAAAGAATAAGCATAGACCTGACCGTTGGATCGTAGGCGATATATCAATATAACTGGTTTCAAGTAGTTATAATGACGATAAAATCTTTAAAATCGTCGATGTTAACGTTATTGTTAAGACTGATGCCTTAGTCTTTTTTTTTTAGTTGTTAAAAACAAAATGGAACTTTGGTCAATGCCTAAAAAATAACATGCCTGAGAGAAAATTTGTGATCCAGTGTTTAGAGATGACCTAAAGCTTCGCATATAAAAAAGATTACAACAGACGAATATTTGAAAAATGAAAGCGGTGGAACTACGTTATAAAAATATTCAAACTACAGAGGTTCGGTTGGAACACAAGAAACTATTATTAGATTCTTTTAACTTTTGTAAGATATAAAACAACTGTTACGTTTATTTTATTCTTTCTTTTAAAGGCAGCTAAAGAAAAGATATTTTCGACAAAGTAAACGCTAACAGACAATCTCAGACAATTAGGAAAGTGAAAAATCTTGGCAAAGTGATTCACAAAAATTGGAACAGCTTTCATAACAGTTACATCTTTTCAATTAAAAATCCGTAGTTGGATGAAAACGATTTCTTTTTGAAGTTTTTTTCTTTAATACGGTAACTGGAATTGAGTTCTTACATGCCTTTTTTGTGTATAGTATGACCTAGTAATAAGAAAAACAAGTATATCGGCTACTTCATCATTTGTGTTGGGAGTTGTTAAGGGGACTGGTTTTGGTCGTGTATTGTCGCCATTTCTGGCTCACAGCGGTTATGTTCGCAGAATCTGATTTCTTGTTTATTTCAACAGCACGTCTGCAATCATCCTATGAATTCATTAATTTCAGTATGATGGTCAATTTGTTACGCTTTTTTATGCACTCAAAAGTTTTTTCTGCACACATCAAATTGGATCTCTTTGCATTGCTTTGGAGATTATCAGTGTTTATTTATCATTTGACAAACCCACATTAATTTATTACTACAATGAACTTTTATTCTCAACATACTACGTATTTTTGGTACAAATGAAAGGTTAAATTCGAATGGACAAGCAAGCTTTGTTGCTCGTACGTATGCATTCATTCGAAACGACGCGATGTCACTGCGCAAAAACGTGTGTATTTTATTGACAGCCAGTGTCATTGCTTTTGGAGAACGAATGGAATTGAATTTGAGGGTTCATTCACGTTAATTTTCGGGATTCGAATTGTGTTGGAATTCATTGTTGGTTATATTGGATTTACTGTCAACTATCTCATTACTATCTACTTCATGTTTGCACTCATTAATTCACGCCTGAGGGTAAAGATAAAAATTGCAGAATCAACTTTCACGATCCCCGAATAGTTTTATCGCCTCGTCCACCTTTATACTTTTAATAAAAACTCTTTTATTCTTTATTCTTGTTACACTGTCATTTGATACTTATTTAGGTATTAAATGACATGAATCATCATCAAGTCTAGACATTCTGAATTGCAAAACTGCATTTTTATCTGACTCATATTACAATCCCCCAGTGTTATCAGCTCGCCTTCCAAATTGTTTTCATACAATAAACAGTCTTGCATTCCAAGAATTGTTTCTAAGACTTCCATATTAGGTTTCAAGTCATTATCGCCCTCAGAAATGTCCGGAACATGATGTCATGGTCATATCCACGTGGATCGTCATTATCAACCACTTTGTCCCATGGTGGAAGTGAATTTGTGAGTAGAGTACTAGGAATCCAGTAAAGTACAGGATGTAGGGTCTTGTTTTACGTCAAACAGTCTTCCGTCTTCTTTAAAGTAACCAGGAACCAAAAACTGGCGAATTTATTTATAGGCAGATGTCACTGGATACGCCCTTGCGTCCTTAAACAAGGTCAGGTATCCAATATGACGAGCATAAACAAGGACAAGGTAACTGGGGCTTTATGTAGAACCACGCTTATGAGAAAAGACGCCAGTTTATGAGTTCTTCTGAAAGTAGATGAAGGAAAATAAGTATGCTTAGATCGCAGCAGGACTGGCAAACCGTATCTAAAGGTAACCATGACCCGAAAATGAAAAGGGCATTTGAAGGACCTGGATGATTTTAGTAAGTGCAAATCGCTTCTGCTCCAAAAAAAAACGGAAAACTTGATTTAAAAATTGTATTTGATGTGTATTTGGTAGTTTCTGCCTTATCCCCTTTAAAAAAAAGGCGTAAGTGTCTATGCATGACGTGTGAGTTCCTAAACCATTCAGAGCCAACGGTCAACCGTGTTACCGTCACATGATCGCTCGTATTATTCAATTAGACTCGCAAATTGTCCAAAATCGCAACTGACGGATCGCCTTTGTAGTGGATAAAAGACTCGGTCGCTATTATTATGATCACGGATGTTTTTATTCATGTTCTCCTCGTATGTGAGTGGACTATTGATGATTCTTTAAAAGAAACGTTCTTTGAAACAAAAGTGTTCATTGTAGATACAAAAGATATATGTTTTTCTGAAGAATTTGTACAGATAGAACAACAAAATGATACGGTCTGCGTAAAAAATGTGGACAAAGACAATGTCTTTACGATGAAAAACCTTTTTCTTTCTGCTACATTGCAAAGATATCACTTGAAAAACCGCTGATAAGTTCAAATGACAAACACATTACAGAATTACTGTTACTACAGACTCATATTCAATTACAACTCTTAATCCGTAACGCCAACATTCGATAACATAGTGAATGGACGTCTCGTACACAAGTCCCAGTTGTAGTAGTACATCGATACCACGCCCATTGGCGTTCAGCCAAGACACGTTTGACGCTTTATACTTCCCTGGTACTTTATATTTTATTGCTGTACCACTTTCTACTACAAGGACTTTTGTGTTTATAATGTTTGTGGCTTATATGGCTTCGTTTGCACTGAAAACGGTTTTTCTTTAAGTTGAGAAAAGATCCCTTTAGGCCAGTAGTACACGGACTGCTTCAAGCAGTTGAGACCGACTGCTTAAAGCAGCGACCGCGCAGTGAACTATAGTCATTCATTCGCTGCCGTACACACGACTGCTCGAGCAGTCGCGACGGCTTTAAGCCGTCAACTGCATGATGAAATTCCATCGTGCCGTCGACCGCTCGCGAGCGGTTGCGAGGCATACACCGACTGCTCGAGCCGTTGACTGCGCTAGAGCAGTCGACAGCTCTCCGACTTCCCTCCCCCCGCCCTTTGCGGCCTCGCGGCGTCTAAGAGCGGCCGTACACGGACTGCTCGAGCAGTTAGCGGCTGAGCGAAATACACGGACCGCTCGAGCGGTCGGCGTCAACTGCTTGAGCTGTCGGTTGTTGACTGCTCGAGCAGTTGGGTAGCGTACTACCCAACTGCTCGAGCAGTTGATTGTCTACGCGAGGCCGCAAAGGGCGGGGGGAGGGAAGTCGGAGAGCTGTCGACTGCTCTAGCGCAGTCAACGGCTCGAGCAGTCGGTGTATGCCTCGCAACCGCTCGCGAGCGGTCGACGGCACGATGGAATTTCATCATGCAGTTGACGGCTTGAAGCGGTTGCGACTGCTCGAGCAGTCGTGTGTACGGCAGCGAATGAATGACTATAGTTCACCGTGCGGTCGCGGCTTTAAGCAGTTGGTCTCAACTGCTTGAAGCAGTCCGTGTACGGCCGCCCTAAGGTAGACAATCAACTGCTCGAGCAGTTGGGTAGTACGCTACCCAACTGCTCGAGCAGTCAACAACCGACAGCTCAAGCAGTTGACGCCGACTGCTCGAGCGGTCCGTGTATTTCGCTCAGCCGCTAACTGCTCGAGCAGTCCGTGTACGGCCGCCCTTAAACTTTCTGCATAGGCTTAACTCTCACTTGGCTAATCACTTTCTGGGTTTTTCTCTATTTCTCTACACTTTTTGTTTTTCCCTCTTCTACCCGCTCTGTCAAACCATTTTCATTCTTACTTTAGATATTAGTTACCACCTGGTTTATTCACTTTGTTCTCTGAATCTATCATTACTTCACCACGTAGAAGAGATCCTTTATGTTTTATAGTAAATAAAATTACGTGCCCTATCTACAAATAAACCGATTGTTATCCAATAGGTATCTCTATTGGTTTTATTAAACCGTGGAGTAAAAATTAATAGGACCTCATGACATTTTATTAACTTCGATATCAATACTTTTTGTCCTCCCAAAGTTCAACGACTCATTTATAACATTTCACCCCTTATAAGCATATTCTTCTATGTATCCAGACAGCTTTTTTCATTAAACTCTTAAAGGCGACAGTCCATTGACGACGTCCATTGTCCGACAATAATCCCTCGGTTTAGCCACTTCAATAACATCAACTACAATGCAATCACAATAGAAAACAAACTTTATGCCACCGTGTTCAACGTTGAATATGGCTTATGAAGTTATATCATAAAAGCAAGGTGATAGGAAGTCAGTTTGTAATAATGGCTCATACACGTAATGTAATTATGTTTGTAATACTGGCTGTATGCCAACCTCTGCTCGATTATGTTGCCTTGGTAGTTGCGAACACGTGGTTGCGTTTTATATGGCCATTGGATGTTTATGGAAAAATTTAATTGGTTGTTAATTATTGTGTGTCAATAGGGTTTAATGTTGGCTGTTGAAGATGAGTTCATTAGGTCGAGTGTTTTATTGCAACACGAACGTATAATGATAAGCCAACAAGGACTAATTGTATCATAGTTTCAAATTATACACTAAAGTTGTAATTTATGTTTATGAAATGAACAATATCAAGAACAACATCGACTGCTTCCAAATTGTGTTTCTCTGTGTCATAACAAACAATTGAATTCATCAATTGCGTAGTTTCTTTAATTGATCTATCTACTGATATATCGCCCACAACCAATTTAGATTTCTCCAAGACCTCAGAAAAAAAAAACTAAGTCTAATGGAATTTTCTTCCGTTTCATTCTAGTTCAATTATCTTTGCCCACGTGTTTTGCTGCTAACTGCATTATTTTGTACTGAATCACTGTGATTCTCTTCCACAAAGAGTTTTAACAGTCATGAACTCATGATGCATCCGTTATTAATACCAGTAGTTAGAAACCAACCGTTGTTTGATACAAAGGCTTTTTCGAGATTTCTTGGAATAACTGCTCGTTTTATGAATGTTGTGCTGTTAATTGAAACCGTTGGGAGGCTTGTCATGGTGATACTTAACATGGAGTAACAGTTTTTTGCATGTGACTGTTCCTAAGTCATCTTAGGATGATAAAATGATAAGTTTTTCCTAAATTATGTTAACTAACTAGTACCATGAACGTTTTTTCCCGAAGGGAAAATGTGCGCGGTTCACTAATTGCATGGTAGATTTTAAGATTCGTCATCAGGCTGATCGGCTTATCACCAATCCTCTTAATTGCTGGTCGCAAATAGTATAATATGATCAAAATTCAACAATGGGTTCATGAATGTCGTTAAAAATAACATACAACAAGATACCAAGAGAGAATGGTACATAACTATCTTGTCTTTGCGTATATGTAAATTTAAAGAAATAAAAAGTAGATTTCCAAGTAAAAAATCACTGCTCAAAGGATTTTCAGTTCTATTTCAGCTCATTTGTTCCTTAGTAACCACTCGACATAATAACAAGGAAATCCTGTTTCCACGCAACATTTGGTTCACATTTGTTTCAAGTCAGCTCCATGACAAACCAATGTGGCGGAAAAACACTGACCTTTAGAAAAACAAAAGTCGTCTAAATATGGCCGAGCATTCACCGTGACACGGCTTTGATCACTCCATTCGATTGGAAATCAGGCTTAGAAGGGTCTCACAGAACCTATACCCGAGGGTAGTCGGATTTTTTCGATAAAGCGAATAGCAAAATCGGATTGTGTTTAGTCTCATTTCTGACACTTGCAAACACGGTTTTGACGAAAAAATAAATAATAATATAATATTCCACAACAATCACACAACGCCATCTAATCCCAAGCTAAGCAGAGCTTGTGTTATGGGTACTAGACGACTGATACTACTGATATTACTTGTAATTACTAAATACATAAATATTATAGATAAATTACACCCAGACACAGAACAAATGGTCATGCTCATCACACAAACATTTGTCCTGGGTGGAAATCGAACCCACGACCTCCGGCATAGCAGTCAGGGTCAGTAAACACTAGACCAACAGGCCAGTCAAAAAAAAAGTGGAAAATATAATTCTATATTTAATCAAGATAAAAAGCTTTTATTTAAATTCACAGTTCGATTCAAAGGTCACACGAAAATCCTCTCGGAAAGAACCTTTTAGATATATTTACAATTTACCGAGCGAGGAAAATCGCCTGTTTCAAGGAGAATCGAAACGTGATTTCGCATTGTCGAAATGTGAATGGAATCTGCCTATCGAACGGTTATTGCAAGGTCTTCGATTTGCTAGTTTGTATATCTTAGCGGCTCGCCTCTGCTTCGAACAGTCCTGCTTTAGTTTTGACCTGTGTTGTGCATTTTCCGAAAAAATTCTTACACAAGAGACATATTAACCCTATACTTGGCAGGCAATTTTTTTTCAGCTTTTTTGAAAAAAAATGTTTCGTTTGTATTCCTAGGTGTTCACTGGAAGGGGAAAAAATATTTAAAAAAATTGAAATTGTTTGGTTTAAGTTTTATTATAAATGTATCACATTAGGCACATTGCCAGGTTCATAATAATCAAAAGAATAAAAACTACGTATCATATTTGACACATTGCTTAGAATGGGAAAATTAAAAATAATATAAATTCTGTTCTTATACAACAAGTATAAAAAAAACCTTCTCAAAATCAACACAATTATCAGTTTTAATCAGCCTTTAGGTCTTACCTAATTATTGAGTATTATTTATGAATAAAATGAGATCAATTTTATACATAACTACTTAATACGTATGTAGTACGTATGCAGACTAGTCTAAAGAGATTCTTTTTATTATTAATAACTAATTTTCAATTCATAAGGTGCATTCACACTCACCAGTCACCGTCACGTCACGTCAGCGGTCTGTTTTAAAAAATATAATCTTTGTACACTCCTATATTGATATTTGTTCCAACTCGTCAGTCACCGGCCAGTCACCGGTCAGGCATATTTTCATACAAGTTTCATTCGGTGACGTGACGGTGACACCACGGTGACGTGACGTTGACGTGACGTGACTGATGTGCGTGAATTCACCTTTGAAATGGTTGTCAAAAAACAATTATGTTCGGACAAGTCGTATTTCACATGTATGACAAAGAAAAAATCGTCTGTCCTTTTGTGCAGTACTTACACCTTCCCCTGGTAATTATTATTTTAGGGTTATGACCAACCTGGTCATATCACAGCATCTGGAGGTCTTTCAGCTACTGGTTTCTGTATCGTAACTGTTGAGCTGGAAGGGCGCCCTTACCGATATCGTTCTTCTCACTTCGTTCAAATTTACGTAGGCTTTCGAATATTTCTATTCTAAATGTTTTGAGTGTTAGTGACTTCTGTTTTTGGAATAATTAGTCTACCTTTTTCATCACTCCTGTATAAAAGCCAGGCGTTGTTTAAGCAGGTACCTCACATTTACCTCTGGCAATCTAACATATTAGATACATAGGCAACAATATCTATGATATTCGTTATCTGGCAATGTATCAGATTTGATGCACCCAAAAAAACCAGTGAATAAAATATAGTTACAATCAATTTTGAAAGATCAAAACAGAATACCGACTAGTCTAATATTCTAAGTAAGCTATTCAAATAATATCACTTACGTTTCAAATAACCGATCACTACAATTTAAAATGAATTTTTTTACCTTGCGATGAGTAGACTCGTTGGTACAATTTGCCATCTTGGATTCTATTGCTTTCTCAGTGTTAATAATGGTGAAACAGCATTTTTAGTAGAAATTTAATTATATTTAGTGTCTTCTAAACTAAGAAAACTTTTCAAAATATATCTCAGTTTGTGTCAAAAATTTTGAAAAAGACAACGTATCAGATTGTATACAGCACCAATAATAGGGTTAACAGAAAATTAATTTGATTATCACGTTAATACGCACATTTAAAGACTATTATCGTGTAAATCAACGGGATGTGTCGAATCGTGGCCAGGCTATTACATATAACTGTTGTATTGACAATAATGAACAAAATGAAAACATAATTATCGAATTTGGTGGAGGGGTTCGGAAGTTATGTGTATACAGACATACTGACTTTGTTCAATAAAACTACCTAAAAAAGCAGTGTGTGTATGTATTTAGTAAACCATGTAAAGATAAGTAATTGTAAAAGTAGAATTTCTAAAACAAGTACAGTAAGTTCTCAACGGTGTACCGCTCGGGTGCCTTATCCAAAACTGTCATAGTATATTTGGCTTAGTTGGCTCCCGTTCCTGCCAAGAAATCTGGTCTTTGTTTTCTCATCCATGAAAATACTGTAGACTTAGTTTACTGAAAGCAAAGATGCGCTGAATTTTACGGCTTGGTGAACCGTAAAGAGGTGTTAAGTGTAAAAGGATTTTTATTTGAGGGTCAATAGACTGTTTATAAGAATCTTTAGGAACAAAATGTACGTAAATTGAACTTTATGTCTCCAAGGATACGGGCTTGTTTCAGCGCCGCCCTGGAGTTGAAACTAGTTTTTCTTTAAAAGATTTTTTCTGTAATAGCATAAACTTAAAATCTATTTAAGAACGAATGTAATGTATAGTTTACGTCGACGACTACTCGGTCTTAAAATGCGACAGTGTGCGGCATACATTTTCGCGCACATCTGAATACATTTGTGTGCGCACTCAGTTCAGTGAAAATTTTGAGTTATTCCGTTCTGATCCCCAAAAACTGATCCCCTAGAAAGTAAAAATATTTTACAGGGGATCGGTTTGGGGATCAGAGTGGAATAGTTTTCACTGTTCGCTTACAAAAATTACACACACTATTTTTATAGATTCGTATATACCAATGAGAATAGCATAGTATAAAGTACCAAATAACTTAGCTAGCGATTAACCACGCCTTCCAGCATTATATTATCTACTATCACACACAGCCAAGCCATAACTTCTGTCAGTTTTAATCTCCACCCGCCCTAGAAAAAGTCTGAACTTTAGACCGAAATCTAGGACGGTCCAGAGGGAAATTTATGCCCTCTTAACAACCGTTTTGGCAACGCTCCGGACTCTTGTATATGAGACTGTGTTTCATATTTTATCAACCAAGTACCTGGTAGTAAAAATCGGTAAGTTTAAAAGTCGCGTTTGGACGGTTTCCATGGCAACTGAATCAGTGAATTGTCTCAGAAAGTTAACTAAGCGAAAGAGGTTGAAGTATTCGAATCAACGTTTTCTCAATTTTGAGAATTTGTTTTCTTAAGGTTTAAATTCGCTTGTTTGTTTCGACGTAATATTAACGGTAATTGGTTAATTAAGATATCATAACCTTGTAAATTTTGATCCTTAGATGATGATACTTAAATTCTTTACCACCTACAGACATTCTTCTCTAGTTAGTTTTTCAAAATTAATCTTTATCTCTTCGTCTCAAGGAAGAATCTGAAGTGCGAAGTGCGACCTTAATTACATGCCACCTACGAACGCTAGCTTGACGATAAATTATTTGTTATACGGGTGTGTAATGTTAATACAATAGTTTCTAAGCATTTTCCGCTGATTTTATCTTCCAATGGCAAATGTGATGTAGGCAAAACATTGGCATGTTAGAGAAGAAAATTCTAAACGGTGTTTTTACTTCAGCTCCATGCTGCCGTTTGAAACTTTCATCATAATCATAAGCCTCTATCTTTCTTTCCACTTTTCGCGATATATGTATGTGTGATTTTTAGCTAGATCTTCCTAAAGACGATTGCCTAAGTATTAGTTTTAGTAATAGCACTGTAGATTCGCAAAAACATTCAGTTTTGACATACATAAACAGTATTTTCAGAAAATAATGCCACATCTTCCAAGACCCATGGTTTGATAGTCACTGATATTTTACTCCTCGATGTTATACTTGTTCATATCCAATCATGCACTTGTCATTTCCCATTTTTCATCTCATGTTTGCCCTCTAAAATTATTCTGCAATACCGTCTCAGAAATAAGCACTAAATAAACTAGTATCTACATAGGTTACCGACAAATGCTCCAACACGCGCGTGAATACTGAATAAGATGTGAATATGTTCACCTACCGTCGACATTGCTGTGTATGTATTAGGACTTAGATCTACTATTTTGCGGGGAAGGGAAAATGGATGCGGTAAAGGAAAATGACCCTTTTGTCGCTCAGGTTGTTGAACTCTGTAGGATTAGACTAGGAAGAGGAACAACGGATGCGGTAAAGGAAAATGCTCCTTCTGACATACAGTTCATTGAACTGTTGCCCAACAGGATTAAAGGGGCTTGTTTTATTTCATTACATACCTTGAACTACGTTTTAATAAAGGTCATTTTTCCTCACGCAGTTACGTACCCCTGCCAAAGGCAATAAGTTAGTTCTGTTAAACACTTTATGTGGCTTAGAACACCTCAATTTGGCGCAAAGGCTTCCATTATTCCTTAATAAGTGGCAAATGGAATTACAAGGCGCAAATTCCACTAACTCCAATGTGGAACAATTTTGTTGTTAGTTCGTATTCTCGTGCCGAAGTGATACGTGTGGAATAATAATTTGGACCTTATTTCTAATGGACTTAAGTAGGTTTGTGTTGAGCAGATTTGTTCGCTATGAAGTTCGTTGTTTCATTTGTTATTTTCTTTGTAAATCATAATAATATCTGTGAAGGCTGTTGTATCATGTCTAGGTCCGAAATCGAAGCCATAAGCCATATAAGCTTTTGAGCCATATAACCATGACTTTTCTAAAATATTTTGGGGTCGACTTCCAAACTGACTAGATACAAGCGAATACCAGTATTTTACATAGAGCGATCGCCTTATGAACTCCATAGCCCAGCATTCTCTTATCTCCTTGCTCTACTCTCACCCTCTCTCTCTCTCTGCACTTTTAACTTTAGTACTAGATTTCAAACTAACTGCCACCTCCATACTCCATCCATTCATGCATCAAAACAAACAGCACATTGCAACACTAATCAGATGCAAATACCTTAAAAGTATGTACCGCAGGTGCGCGTGCGCTCCTCGTGAATGACAAGCTTATAGCGAATGATTTAGCTCTCCCTCCTTTTCTAACTCGATACTTTAGAATGAGAAGGATGTCTTT
Source organism: Agrotis ipsilon (assembly GCA_028554685.1). Classification (NCBI taxonomy): domain Eukaryota; kingdom Metazoa; phylum Arthropoda; class Insecta; order Lepidoptera; family Noctuidae; genus Agrotis; species Agrotis ipsilon. Next base: position 9,120,615 of record CM052979.1, read on the forward strand.
TTGTACCATCGTTTATCGACTGCAGTACTTTTATAGTAATGTGTCCTTCAGATTTTTTTGTTGTAATTAACGTGTGGCTTGATTTGTCTTCAGTTGATGTAGCATAATATTACGTCTTTTCATAAGACTGATGTGTTTTTACAATAATCTCATATTTTCATCTGCCATTGCATGAGAATTGCGCCAGCGCTTGCAGGTGACGTCATCGCCATCACGCTTTTCCACAAAGAGCTGTCAGCAATATGACGGGGCCTCCGTATAGAGCCAAACTCCTGCTAGGGTTGCAGGAACTGTTCAAACGGGTAAATGTGACCCTGGATCAGAAAGGGCACTTGAAAGAACGAAAAGAACGAGTACAAGTCTGACAGTCCTTCCTTTTCCACCCAGGACGAAAGGATTCGTTTTGATGATTTTACCACTGCAAAAAAAAACGGATCCGTCTCTGCGACTACTAGAAAACACAGATATTATTTTGATAATATTTTTGTTTTTCTTTTCTCGGTAACTAGACTATCAAACACAAAAATAAATTTTCCATTCGAACCGGTAGATCCTGAGATTAGCCTGTTCAACCAAACAAACAAACTCTTCAGTTTAATTTTATAGTATTGGTGGAGATAAACATTGTTTCTTACAAACATTTCAACAGCATCGTGTTCTTGAAAATCGTTTTTCGGACATTTCAATGAAATGCATTTTCTATTTGCGAACTGAAGCATCGTTTTCATTACGGCGCGTCGTATTCCAAGCGCGTCTCAAAGAGCGTCAGCAAAATGACGGGGCTAACTCACAGACGGCCAAAGCCTGCCGGGGTCGCAGGACTTATACCATCACCGTGACCCTGGAACTAAAGGGCTATTGAAGGACACCGTGGATTTTAGTCAGTACAAGTCTGACAGTGAGGGGTGGGAGAACTCATTTGATGATTTTACCACGCAAAAAAAAGGATCGTTTTCATAATAATTCAGTTCCATTGTTTCTCGGAATTGAGTCGTTTTTGGGACCTTTTGGTTGAGTTCAAAAGTATCCCTGTTTTCTTTTATTTTACTCTCATTAAACCAGAGGAAAGAGTCGACGGTACTTTTCTTTTATTCCTTGTATTTTCCTCTTTTTAGCCATTGAATCGAGCTGCCCAAGGCATGTAAACAACAATTGCGTATCTATTATCTCAACAAAAAGGGAAATAAAACGCCGTAATTATCCTAGCTGTTCTCTGGTATTGTGATGGTACATCCTAGCCACAACTACCATTACCCCCCTACCATTATTCTTTTCATTTTTCTCTCCCCTATACTTATTTTCACAACTACACGTGAAGTCTGTCTGTGATATCTTTTTTAATCTCCTCGCATTCTGAATTACAGAGGGTTTGGGAAAGGTATGAACGGCTCTTTTTGAAGTACTTTCCCTGCTTGTTGTTTGTTTTTTGTTATCTAAATTGCGAGCCATTCTACCCAGATTAGACACTGAACGAAAAGTTGGTCCGTCTACCCCGACTTTGGTCTTTTAACCCTATGTTTGCGTTTAAACGCTCCGCTCTGTTAATTACTTGGTTTAAAATTTTATTTGTACCTCTTTTTTCCGTTAAAAAGCGCTTTTCCAAGCTGTTTCTCGAATTTCTGTACAGTTTTATTTTACGGCTACTGTTACACAGAGGAAATTTCGATGCTTATCTTTTGATTCGTATTATTCACGGGGAAATTTCGCCTTTTGTTATTAAACTGTTATCTATTAATACATAATACACTGTATTACAGGATATCAACTCTGTTCAGTATTGATGTTTTGATCACAATATCGTATTCATCGACCATTGTGTCCAATTTTAGTGTCCTCACGGTTGAATGGCGACGTGTTTTGACAAACACCTTTCTTGAAAGACATCTGAGACCCTTTGGGTCCGGAAAGTGTCAGACAACAGACCACAGTCCGACATTATCAGTTTACCAGACTGTATCTCTCCTGTGGGACCTTGGAATGTGTCGGGCGACGCACAATGGAGTGAAATGTTACGCTCATGCCTCGTTTGCTTTGATACATTTTCTTGAATAGGCGTCTTGTGTGTTTAGGGAGCTTAGGTCTAGTTGAAACTTATAAGGCGATGAGATTTTATGCGCGACTTCGTTTTTAAGGCGTGGTTTTGGAAAAGTTGGGTTTTTTATGCCTTGTTTGTATCATAAAAGAGTTAGGTTTTAGTGGATAGTAAAATATGTAAACATAATTATATTCTTGGACATGTTTTGGATTTTTTTTTAGTATAATTGTATAAAGCCAGAAAAATACCTTATCATATCCTGTATGATATTAATACAGTTTTCAGAATTGTATTTGAAGAAACCCGGAATGTAATATCGTAAATAAAGACATCACAAGCAATAGTAAATCCTTTGATTTGTTTACTTTTCTGTAACTCTTTTAGCTGCGAAGTTTCCTGGGGAAAGTTTACACTATTGCAGCCAGTAAAGTTTACATTAATGCAGGCAGTACTGGCGGGGGAGTGATTGAAAACAGATGGTTTTTTTTAAGAAATTATAGGATAAAAATGTATCGTTGGTGTTGAATTAGAACACAAATATTGTGCGAGTTTTAATGGTTAATTTACTGAAGGATTATTGCTTACAATAAGTACTTTGGGGCCGTTCAAGTATTACGTAAGCACTATAGGGGGGGCGGGGGGTCTTTGCTTTGCTTATTTTGGATGACATGGGGGGTAGAGGAGTCTAGATGATGATTACGTCATCGGTAGTTATTTACTTTTTTACACGAATGGCAATCCTCACATTGTCTTTGCTTGTAAACGAAACGCATTTTCAGGGATTCCCGCGAAAAATGTTTACGTAAGTATGGGGGGAGGGGTTAAGAGTTTTGCTTACTTTTGCTGACAAGGGGGACGGGGGGGGGTAAATAATTGTAATATATCTGCTTACGTAATACTTGAACGGCCCCTTTTTACATGGAATCACCCAGTTTACTAGCACTGTGTTCATGCTAAATAGAATCAAAACCACGTACAAAACTAATCGCTTCACGCCAATCATTTCTAAACGAACCATTTTGCACAGATTATATCACTATTTCAAAACTACCGCATAACACTTACACAATTAAACATGAAACTAATATTTATTGCGAAATTTGAAATAAAAATTGGGTTTGCACAGTGACGTGTGAACGCAGCATGAAAATGGCGTGGCGTGAAGTTTGATAGACGAACAAAAGGCATCCTATGGAGTCGGATGCTTCGGGACTCTGACGTCTGTCGATGTTTTGTTCGTAAAATGAGAAGGGAGAGAGCTCGTGTGAGGAAATGAAGCTGGATTGATTTCTGGTGAAGCTTGGAACTTGTATTTTACGTATTTCAAGGGGTTATGTTTGGTTTTCAATGTTAAAAGGGGAAATGTTGTTTTTCGTAGTAGATGGTGTTGAGAAATGAGGAAAATGTCTTGAGGAAAAATTTTGAGTGTTGAGTGATAATCTGATGAGTTATTTAGGCTTGAAAAGGTGAGCTACAAAGTTATTTTCGCATCTTTACTGATGTTACGAATGTGACGTAGGTTTGTTTGTGACCTTTTCAAGTTCAAACCACTGAACCGATCGTTCTGATTTTTTTCATTGATATTGTCAGGTGTACAGAGGCGGACATAGGGCACCTATTATCTCGTAAATAAATACTGTTTCCGAAAATACATAGTGATTAGGGCAAGGGTTTTTGCGTTTTCCTCCAAAAGCGTAAAATTTTAAGGAGCAACGAACCTAAACCTACCTGTTTACATGGCATTACAGCAGCTCTTAGCAGATAATCCTATATTAACTGTTCGCTTGTCAGTCCAGTTAATCATGGTAAAACCATTTCCCGTTCTCACTGATAAGCTACTGATAAAAAATGTGTACACTCTTTCATGAACGCCAACAAATATTTTGTTATTAGTTTAGATGAGTCCTGAGCCCAGACACTCTGAAATCCAGGGTATTCCTTCAGTAACCCTTTACGTTCCAGGGTCACGGTTTAGAGAGTCCCGCGACGCCGGGGTTTATTTTAGCACGAGAACAATTTCGTACCTATCGGAACTTTTTATTAATACCAATACGGGATAGCGAGTAATGAAAATAAAAGTTTATTTCGGTTACCCGCAATGAGTTTTTATGAATATTGGGTTTGTAATTAAATTTCTGACTCATCAGAAACGTGTTTTTCAGTTTTAAGGTAAATATAATCCTATAATGAAAAAAAAATATCTAAATAATGTATGACATCCCTTTTTTGTAAAAACTAGTTGTTTTCCGTGGTTTTACCTCCTCTACTCTACACCAATTGGTCGTAGCGTGGTGTTATATAGCCTATAGCTTTACCCGATAAATCGACTATCCAACAAAACATATACCTAATAATTCGAATCAGTAGTAAGTATCTGAGATTAACGCGTTCAATCAAACTCTTCAGCCTTATAATATTAGCATAGATTTACTAATATAACATCACCGGCATATGATATTCCCATTGCTGGGACACATGTCTCTTCTATCTTCACGCGTAGCATGGCGATTCTATGTCTATTCTACCAAGAAAAGACAAAGTTATTTCATCGTTATTTCTACACAAGTCGACTATTGTTTTGCACAAATATGACACCATTCGTACACTATTGAAGAAAAGAACGTTTATTTTGCATATTTTTTACATTATCATGCTTATAACAATAAAAATATTTCTACGTTCTGTCATTTTGTCTATTCTTCCGTCGACATAACTCCTTTCTACGGCGCCATGCTACGCCTGCAGAAAGAGCTTTAATTCACAGTGCAGGTTGTTAGAAGTCACATGTTTTCGCAATTTTTAGCTCTAAAGATTGTCTCAATGTTTTTCTTCGCACAAAGCAATGCGCTCAACTGAGTTCGAACCTACAATTCGTAAGTGGGGGCCAACACTGCTCTCACATATTTATTTTGATAGATTTTCGACCTAGTAAACAAACATTAGTCAACATAACGTGTTTTGATCCAAAACACAAGCGAACCGTAACGAAAATACTCGAAATAAGGTCGATATTCCTCTGAAAACAAAATATGTTTACGGAACCATTTTTTGTCCAAACATTGGGCTGAAAGAAAAACAGCATTCGTTTGTATACACACTGCACTCGTGTTAATTTTAGTTAATGAGTTTGGTGCATTAATTGGATAAATAAACTCGGGTTTAAGATAGAAACGTTGATGCGTAAGGGAAGTGTTGAAAATGTTGATCAAACTGTAAGTTCGTCTTGGTTTGTCAGTACTTATTTTAATAAATGAGGCACTGATAGTGATAAGGCTCTAACAGCCGCAGTGCCTACTAGTATTTTTCATACCAAGCCTTGCCATCATTTGCTTATCAGTTATCACTAACGTATAATGTAGAATCTAGCAGTTTTTAAGGCGGTTCATGACAGAAGTTTTGCGTTCAACTCATTTGTGACGTCACAAATATTCTTAAACCACTAGTCTTATTAAGTGTTCTGTGCTTAAACGCATACTGGACGATTCCTTAGCTTCATTTGGTTTGACTGGAAGCATACCCCAATATAGTTGGGAAAAGGTTAGGTAGATGATGACGATGCTCGATGATTCCTTGGCGTTTGGTTGATTGAAACAAGTTTCACAGAATATTATTGTGTCCCAAATTTATATTTTCTTAATACTAATATTGTAAAGTTTTTTTTTAGGAAGTACTCTGGAACTATTGAACGGATTTTACCATTTTTTCACCGAAATAAGACTAAATCATTCTTGGAAAAACCTTATTAATTGCACCTATGCAAAGCCAACGCGTCACCAATACGGAATATACATTTACCTGTTCACGTGTAATTATACGACTATTATAAAATTTAACTATTTCCTAAAGAAAGTTATTATCTAATAATCTAACACAAATAGAACCGGTGTACCAGGTAAACATAAAATAAAAACCAGAAGCAGGTACAACATGATAACTAATCGTTAAAGTTGGAAATGACATTGACGAATGGCCTAAGTCAGTCAAACCGGTAGATTTACTTTGCCTATCAGTACTATCCTGTAGTCCGTATAAATAAGGATTTCTTACTGAAACTATTTAATTCATCGTGGGTCGATGGTAAATTTTCAAGTATATTGGCCAATGTATTGGGAGATGATAAAGATGAAGCCAATGTACTGGGTCATGATAAAGATGAATGAAATAAGTTTAAATGTAGAGAAGATGATAATGGTGGGAATTACAATAATAATGATCATTTTACAGTGAATGATATTGATAAAGAAGCGACTGATAACAGACAGAAAGAAATGAACGTGTTGCAATGATGAAAACAAATAACATCAGCACCAAATAGTATAATCAATTTTGCGTCTATTCTACCAAGAATAGAGAAACAGTTGGAAATCATTTTGTCGGAGTTTGGCTCGCCGTATGACCCAAAAACGGCTGCAGAATGCAACTTTTCTACATTTATTCCATTTCTGTTGATCATGAATCCGTTCTTACAAGGTGATGACATCTTTTCAATGGAGACATGATAGTTTCTTCATTTTATTATTATTATTCTTTAGTTTATTAACATCAAACGCATACATTTCATTTTCAACATCAAAACAATCTTCTGCGTTTTCTTTTACATCTGTTTCCTTTGACTTTATTACAAAATTATCTAGAGCAATACGGTACTTACTTTTCTCATAGGCCATATTACAAAATCTTATCGTAACAGCGTTTAACCACGTGTATTGCGTTTGTGCAGGCACTGCCTGATGATTAACATTACTCACTAACCGTGTTGCAATTGTAAACATGGTTGAAATGAGGGCTTAGATCTGTAGTTGTTTCTTTTTTTTAAATTCTTTATTGATGGTTTTGGTAGTTGATGTGTTCTGTTGCAATGCAGGAATATCATCGTCATGTATGTTTCTTTATACGTTGATGTTATCGGTGTCTTGTTTAGCAAAATGATCAATGTGTTCCAGTACAAGCATTCTGGGAATTTCGTTTTCCTGCAGTTTGGGTTTTTATGATCTTCTATGAAGTTAGATTGTTTTGATATTGAATGACTCATGTATAAATTCAATTCATGCATCATCAAAATGTACTTAGTTATTTGATACATCAATAATTTTGGTATTATTTGATTGTCTGCTCTCTGTGTCCTCATTTGAAACAGATTCTAATTTCGGTTTTGGCATAATAAATACATCATAGATCTATGTATTTCCCTGTAGACTTTGCTTAGTACATTGCGGTTTAGTTTCTGTTCTTTTATTTCTAGCCACTTAGTTTTTTCCTAACTTTGGCGTATCTACGTTCACTTGTACGTCGTAAGTTTTTGGAATTTCAACCTTATCCCAGTGTTTGGAGAATTGTCAAGATTTTTCTAAAAATAGATTTCCTTTTTAAAGTAGGAATTCTACTTTATCGTAACCTTCTTACTTCTCACACTTGGGTAGGGTCTAAGTATCAATCAATAAAGGTGCGTCATGGACTTTCACTCGCTCTCACAATATTGGCTGTTGTTAACTTGAGTTAGTGACTCATGTATGCCACAGAAATAGTGTAGAAGGCCGACTGCATACACTATGTGCACTACGACAGCGCCTCCAAGTGACTACATTATTTGGGGCCATAATATCTGCCAATTCTTTCTTCTGTGTCTATGTGTGCGTTGAGATATCAAACAAATGCCAGTCGCAAGTTCACTTGCACTTGTTTCACGTGAAGCGTGTGTATGTATGCACGGAGATTTCAAAAGAATGCCGGTTGTGAGCGCGCTTGCACTCGCTAAGCTTGTCTATGTGCGTGGAGATAACAAACAAGTGACGTTCGCGAGTACGCTTGCACTTGCTGTACGTGGAACGTCTCTATGGGTACGTGGAGATCGCAAACAAATGACAGTCGTGAGAGCGCTAGCACTCGATTGCATTCAATTTTCGTTAATTGCGTGGAGTTGGCATACTGTATCCAATCTATTTAGTGTTTAGCTGCTTAGTAGCCCCTGTTTTATGCCTAGTAATAAAGATAGGATTACTTGCCACTGCTTGTAACATACTCGTTTTATAGGTGGTATTACTGGCAATAAGCAGTTTGCATAACTGTTCAGGTATAATAGTTTTATAATAGTCCACTGTTGGAGTCTTAAGTTGGACTTTTCCAGACTACGGTGGGATGTTGTAATTCCTTAAGGAAAGTTGTACCATATCGATAAGTTGTTCTAAAACGTACTTTCATTGAACGTTATTAATTACTTCAAAAATACCAAGTATGTATGGAACTATGCCCAAGAGCGTCCTCGGAAGACACTTGTTGGGGACGAAAGAACAGACTTGTTTTATAATTTTAGCAAAATATTTTTAAAAATTTGAAAATGAAGCATATCACACAAACGTAGCATTATTAAGGCTTACCTTCACAATCACCACGTATTCTGTTATTGTACTTATAACAAATAACTATTCAGTATTGAGGTCATTACAGATTACCGAAAAAACTTGACAGTTACTACCGCTACTGATGATGAATTATCCTTGGTTAGCCTAGGTCAGGTATTGTGTCTGTTAGGGTGATTGTGGGGAAGGTCGCCTTACTCCAGTCAGAAATGATGTTGAGGAACACCATGTGGTTTTAGTCAGTAGGGCTCTAACACAACACTCTGACGCTAGATTGAATTTCCAAATTTCTGGTTAAGCGGTTATGGCAATTTTCTCCATGGCAGTCTGCTAAAATACGCGGGAAATCTGTTTTTTTCTACTTTGTATTTTTTTTTAATTAAACGAAACAACCGCGAATTAGACTATACGGCTTCAATAAGAAGTATCACGTTTCTGGTTGAACCTATGAAGGTTAATATTAAGATCTACGTTCACAATAATACTTATTGAGCATATTTCTATAACAAATAACAATTCAGCTGTGAGGTCATTGTAGTACAATTACTCAACAGTTATGACTATTGACTGTTTCGCAAGACATTGATCGAGATCAGATTCAGGGTTAGACTAGAAAATTAAGAAATACTCCTTGGTTTAACATTGCACAAAGCTCATAATCTGAGCAAAGATTTGTAAAAGTTACATAGGACTTGCTTCGGCAGCTGAAATGGGTACTCGCCGTCCGTCACGAATGAGGTGCGTAGAGTTCTACACGCGAGTTGTCAGCAAAGTGATGGGGTCCACATAGGGCCTTGCTGGGTTCGTTGGATTGTTTAAGCAGGATACCGTAGCCTTATAAAGCAAAGGGTAACCGAATGAACAGGGTTGACTATTAGTCAGTAAGAGTCGAACAGTCCCTTGTACTCTACCCAGAAGATTTGATGATTTCCATGACCCCTGACCCCTAAAAAAAGTGCCTCGTAAAGTTGGTCCTCCGAGGTCCTGAGTTTGAGGCAGAGATTTGTAATAGTATAGACATGTTCCTGTCTCACATTATTAATTTGTTATTCTACAATTATTTTTTTTATGGATCGTCTGAGACACACTATACAAAAACCATTGCCATAAAAACCTAGCAGTCAATATCTAATCTCTCAGTTAATTAAGAACTCAAAACACTAACTACCATAAAATTAAACCAAAGTAATTGTTAACTTAAGACAACGTCAACGTCGTTCAGAAATACATTTCAAAGCGGGGTTCTAATCTCACAAAGGAAATTCCATAGCTTAACTATCTAAAATGAGGTATTCGTTTAGCACCAAAGGACGGACTCAGAACCTTTGGCAGTCCAACAAGCAATTACGTTGTTTCAAGTTTACAAATGGATATTGCGTAAAATGAAAATGGATCCTAGAAAATCCTTTTTTGAAATACTCAGTTGTATAAATCTCGAAATTATTTTACGAAAATTAGTTTCGTCTATCAATATATTCTAGAGTAAATATTGTTTAGATTTTCAATAAATTGTTTTGTGTCTAAAATTGGTTTCCAAAATGGCGATATTTCGAAACATAACTGTCGAACTATCATAGATAATGACACTTTTTTAGCGACGATCGTTCCATTTTCAAACAAAAGCCAATGTCTATGCTACCCACGTCTACGTTTCCGGTCTCATATACGTGTTGCAGATATTCAGGCCAGTCCAACTTGAAGCGGAAGAGTTTTGAATTTAATAAAACTGGCAACATTGTCCGTTGCAGTTTTAAAGTGTGGCAACACGTTGGAAGTTTGTTAACCTAAATATTTTAAGTGCATTAGGCTGGAACTTTTGTTTTGAATGTTACCAGTGTTACAACAGAATACAAATAACATAAATGGCAGTGTTATTGTTTGTAACTTTAATAAAAACTCAACCTTCAGAACAGTGTCCTAAAGTTTTCTGCTAAAGCTAATTTCAACTTTGTTTGGCGAATGAATATTTTACATTTATGCGCAGAAGTACAATACAAAATGAACACAGAGGGCGTTGTATCCCACTGTGTTTCGTCAAGCACACACATTATCCAATTCACGTTACATTATCCGCCAATTACAGCAATTGCTGCTGACTTCATCGAAACATTGACCTTTTCGCGGATTATAGGGACCTCGACGGCTCGACGCATCATTCGTTATCACTATCATACGGCCTCTGCCGCGCTCCCCGTGCTTGCCCGCTCTCAGTTGGTCGCCGACTCGCGCGCGGGCAACACGTTACTGCGTCGCTCCGCCCAATTAATAAAGTCACGCGAAAATTCTTCACAACCGGTCCGACCTGTTGAAGTTATTTTCCTTCGAACACGTGCGACACTCATAACGAACAATCTGTCAAATGTAAGCAACGAACACATCGAAGTTACCAAGTTCCGTGTAAAGTGCGTGTTATACGATGCTTTGTCGGAAAGCGTGAACTGTATAGTACAAAAAGGATTGCAGTGTCACAGGATAAGTTGATAAAACATGAGTTTGTAAGTGGAAGTTTAAGGGAGAGCCGCCGGGAACGGTAGTGTCGGAATGTACGAGGTATCGTGCGTTGCCGGGAACAAAGTTGATGCTGCGTACGCAGTCAAGAGCCTGTCGAACGTGATACCACCAGGCATGGGGCACACGGTGTCCGTGCAGCGCCATCATGCGCACTCACAATCCTACAAACACAAGCAACCAGAACTACCACCTCCTGTCAGCAAGCCTGACGCTCTCAAATCTCATGTCATGAGACTCCTCAAACGCTCCAAAAGTCACACACCCGCTACCAGGGCAGCAGAAAACCAAAGCGATCCGCGAAACTTTGATCGTAGAACGGTGTTCGCTAGGCCCGTGGTTGATGAACAGCGTCGCAGGAGGAACTCAGCGGAACGACGACGCAGTGGTGATAAGAGGGTGATGGTGACCATTGTGGACGGTCTCCCGGTTGTCGTAACCGGACAGAACCAGGTGCCACAGCCGCCTTCACATCCACCGCCGGTGACACCACACCATCGGCATTCACACAAGGTGAGTTTTAGAATCGAATACCGCTGTTTTTAATCATTTTCCTGGCGTTTTCTTAATTAGTTTTACGGCAAAATGATATTGATCTTTGAGATCCTTGCAATGATATGCGCAATTGCGTTTTATATCATTAATTTATTTAATTTATCTGAACCTTAACTATAAACACAGGAAATTATGTCTTATTTTAATCGAGAAACTACGTATGCTTTTAACAGTTTTATCTATAACGATTTTAATGCTAATTTACTCCTAAATATGCGTTAATGGCGAAGATAGTGTGAAACAATTGAACTACAAGACGTTTGCATATTTGTTGAACACACGAGGCTTACGTCACATGTGCGTTATCTTAATTACCACTACGCTTATAGGAGTGAACAGATCTAGTTACAGAAAAACAAAGAAACGACTATATTTATGTTATTATGGACCAAATATTTATTTATGAATGTTATACGAGATGCCTAAGCATAAAAAAATGTAGGAGTCGAACTCGAGCACAAAAATATATATAAAAACTGCTAAAAATCACGCATGTTGCATGGGAGCTATGTTATTTTTTTGAGTATTTGTAATATTTGTATAAAATAAGTCATTCATAAAATGTCAACTGTCGATCTTAGGGTACAAATTTCCCAGTAGATTATAATGAAATATTAAATTTTAAATCTACCGTTACTTAATAAATCTACCCGATTCATGATTCCCTCATAAAACAGCAGGACCACACATAACCAGTAACTTTAATTCCAGGAATTACTGGGTAAATATTGCGGTTTGTTATGTCCAGTCATTCGCTACACGAAATAAGGAAAACTGTAATTAAAATTCATATTATATGATCACAAGTTCAATAATATAAATATTACGCACGAATATGGAAAATAACAGGTTTTATTAGAGCACATTTTTTTGTTGTTATGCTGTGTTTAGACTTGAGTAAAAAATAATAGATAGACTATAGTTTACTCGCAACGAAAGCCTTATCATGAATTTTCAGTTATTTTGTCGTAAACTGGAACTTCGACATTAATTTCATGGAAAAAAAAATAGTTCCTTCTTCGTACACCAGAGGCGTTAATCCATTTTTCCATATGAGAAACGCTGTAAATACTAAAGAGACGCTGTAAATTAAAATACTGAAAACCTGATCTTTATTTATCTTTGTATTAATTCTCGTGTAATTTATGAATATTTTTTATTTTCTAACAGCATTCCCTGGCTACGTAACTGCAATTTGTCAACAAAAAATAAAAATAAAGCCATATTATGTTTTTTTTCTGATATTTTAGCTTTATGATTAAAATTATGTAAAGTGGCATTATAAAAGATTTTTTTCTCTTTTTATTTTAATTTTTAAGATCGACTTTCCAAAAAATAAATTCCGGGATTAAAAAGTATATCGTCGGCCTTAATGTAAGACTGGTAGTACACTATCGTGTGGCATTTAGACACGCATCGTTAGCTAACAAAAAATAGCCTTTTTAATTGCCACGCTTTTTCACCAGTGTCCATTTTAGAATTCGATAAAGATATTAATTGATATCACTGTTACATTTACTGAGAAAACAGTTATTTCGAAATAAAATAAAAAAGGGAAGTGTACTGACGGCTGAGGTCATGTTTCCCGCTACAGATCACCGAGAGACGTCTTTAAGTAGTTTCTTGTGGTATTTTCTTCGTCTTTTTCTTAAAGTGAACAAAAACATACTTCCTTTACTTTAGAATTGACCTTAAAGACAAAAAAAAACAATGGTGTTGCCGTGTTGAATCCGCAAAACGTTATCTAACAGAAACTATAACGTATCAATAACACCAATGATATTATAAATGAATAGATACGTTACCTACACGACATTCTATCTTCAAAAACGGCACACTAACAGACACATGAATAACTAAATATTGCAATAGCACACTACATCACGATTAGTCAGTTAAAGTAGGATGGCATCGCAAGTGAAAAAGGGACAAATATAGTCAAGGTTTGTCAATTGACCACATTTGAGCGCGTCACCTTTTTACTTATAATATCATTGAATAACACCCAAATTTTAAACTTAAAGTTCTCTAATACCTTTTCACTTCTCGACTCGATAGTACGTCGAACGTGTGAGTCGGTCGTTAGCACACTTCGAAAAAGGCTATCGGGAGTTTTTGCGTCGACATACATACCTACATTGTGGCTGCATGCTAGATGCATTACGAAATCTGACTGGTGCATTTAAAAGTGATAGTTTGTGACTAATCCGATTAGTTTCGGTATGGACTACAATGTTTTTTTTAACTTTTGCCCTGAAATGGAAATTTGCAAGGATATGTGGATGATTGCCTTGTTGGTCAGTTGTAGGATACTTTCTCAGGTCGTGTAAAGTATAGGTAATCTTTAAAAAAGGGGGGTCACGGTGATGAAAATAAGTCCCGCGACCCCGGCAGGCTTTGGCCCTCTGTGAGGCCCCGTCATTTTGCTGACGCTCTTTGAGGCGCGCGTGCAACACGACGCGCCCTCGACCTGGGCATGGTCCATGGCCGGACAGCGAATTGCCCTTTACTCGCTGTCCGCATACCCGCTGAACCAAAGGGGAATTAAAGACGTGATTTTATGACCTGTAATGGATTTAATTAAATACCTTGAATGACAATTCGCTGGGATATACCGACCTATGAAAGAAAGAGTGATTAAATTTCCATATCTGACTCATATGCAAAAGAGCCTGTTTAATATGCAGTTATTAATGATCTTCGTTCCGTACCGCGGCGGATGAGCGAAAGTAATTAAATACTGATTTTAAACCGGTTCATTTCCGATGTAGTTTAATATGCTAATTAGAAATTGAATGAGATGGCTTTTCGATTGATACAGAAAACTTTAGGGCTTGCGTTTACATTTTAGAAATTCAAATCACTCTCTAATGAACTGATTTCAATACATAGATTGATTTTATTTGTATTGTCTTTAAAAGAACTTTAATATACTTCAGGGTTAGCTCACTTCATTGTGGATATCTCTGACTTAGACTAGAGTTAAGAACGAACCCATGTCAAAGAAAGAAAATAACATAGCTTAGGTATTTCTACTGTAGTAAACTGTAAACTGTGTGTGTAAACTGAGATGGCCTCGAGCCCTGTGCATTTGCGGCATTTGTAGATCATGTCATGTCTTCAAATATTTCTAGAACGGTTTTTTCTTTTCCATCACCTTTATTGGTTTCTTGGTAATGAAATTAATCACTCTTAAGGTATACTCCTGTTAGCTTTACCACGCGTTAATCGAGAATGGTTCTAAGGATTCCACTTATCGCACTTAAATCCTCAACAATATAGTTTTTTGTACTAAAATCCAAGTACATACCTCATACCCTCCTTGACACGCAGTCATTACGAATCGGTTACACAATCAGCCGGTTCGTAAACAAATATCGTGGGTTCCTTGAACGCGATCGAACGACTATATTTAGTCGCACGTGTGTTCCGCCCATTATTTTTAGCTTTATACGGAGTATAGACGATTCAGTTTGTTGCCGTAGCGGTTTTTGTAATTCGATTTGTTGTGGGAGAAATTTTGGCCGTTGTTCTTTTTTTTTGCAATTGATTCATAAGGTTTCAACAAGGAAAGTTATATTTAATTTAATTATTACTTCATTGGACACAAATATTTGATAAAAATTTTGTTTCTGTTTTTTATATATTTTAGACAATTATTAGATTATTTTCACTGTATGATAAATCTATTATTAAATTCGAGCAAAATCAGTATTTTTATGGTTACGATTAGTCAAAGAAGTGTTGATCTAACTTAACATTTTGTAGGTAAAGGTTAGTGGGCTTCACCAAAAAAGGAAAAAGAAAGAAACAACTTTCCGATAACCACAAAAATGTAGATAAGAAAATTGGAAATTCAGTTTTCACTTTGCAAACGTTAACACTTTCGAAATTGACTATGTCAGTGTGTTACACGTAAAAGGGGTTCTCGTATATAGGTAAATGGACCTTAAAAAGGGTTTTTCGTTAAGCGCAGACCTGATTTAAAATGCCAGGTTTTTGGGGCCAAACCGCAGCATAGGTAATAGCTTTTCAAAAGGTGAAAGGGCTTTCAAAATTGGGTAAATTGTTGGTTAGGGTGGTGGTCAGATAATGGAGTTATCGTGTACCATTTTATTTATATTTGAATAGGAAATGACCGTTCTCCTTTTTGTGAAAATGATCTGAAGTGATTTGTGAATTCAAAAGTGAAAGTGACGGACATTGTTTTAGGACTCCGGGAATGTTTTGAGAAAAAGTTATGTTGGTGTTGGAACGCAAATAGCAATGGACGGAAGAGGTTGGGTTTTATGTAGTAGGTGCGAGTCTGAGAGTCGCTTTCAATTCACCCAGAACGAGAGGAGTCATTTATATAAATAGATAAACAATTAATTTGGTGTACATTATTCATTATTTCAGTATTTTGCCAAGGACAAAGCTATACCAGTTTTGAGCAAAGTTAGACTTTTTTTTATGTGGTAATATCATCAAATGAGTCCTCCCACCCCGGTCAGGGCGGGAGGTACTGTCAGACTTGTACTGACTAAAATCCACGGTGGCCTTCAATAGCCCTTTATGTTCCGGGGTCACAGTGATGGAATAAGTTCCAGCAGGCTTTGGACCTATGAGAGGGGGCCCCGTCAAAGTAAAATTATACTTGAAAAATATTATTGTTATTAATAGAACCAAGAAGCAGTGTGTATAATTTAAAACACTTAGTTGTCAGAGAAACTTGTTTTGTTACTACATTACTCAAGTAATTGTGGGAAGTCGTTGATTACGAGTACGTTCATAGTATTCATAAGATAACTATGTATTTGTCACAAAGAATACTTTGACATAGCATAATATGAGGCAGAAACTACAATGACATAAAGAAGTATGGCGAAATTTAGATGTAATGTGGGTTCAGAAGGTGCTTCTAGTGAAAATTGGGCAGAATTTTCTGGTTTTACTTATACCGTCCTTAATTTAAAACAACGCCTGATTTATCGGGCTGACAATACCCCTAGTTGATTTCTTTGAAGTTAAGCACTCGAAAATCTTAACACAAATCTGAAAACTTTAATACCTACCTAGATCGTAACAGGAGTGTTTTCACGATTATAAAACGTAAAGACTTTGCATGACTTATTCAAAAGCAATAATTTTTCTACTTATAAATAATCTTCAAATGATCCACGCTATAGTCGGCTCCAGATAAGAAAAAATTAAAAGTCGTTAACACCCGTGTACCAATGTTTTCCAATACTTCAAAACGATACAAAAAATGTAAAGGAAGTGTCGCTAACACGATCAAAACAAACGTATCGCGGTACGGGGCGTCCTTGACGTATTCACTGGGCATGAGTTACAAACCTTTTGGCCAAAACCATATTCAATCGTATTTATTTCGAAAGGTACCTAAAAATGTAGTACTTAATTAAACCCTTTAAACAGTTAGATAATAATAAAAAATGGTTGAAAACTTTCCGATAATGGAATACGCTCAGTCAATCCAATGCGCAAACCTTATTTGAAATGACACTCGAGACGAAGGACGCGTTAGGTACATAATTACAAAATGGCGAACAGGTAATGCGCCCCTGACTCGCTCTGACGTCACACTCAGCGCCGAGTATGAGGGCATAACCCAAAAAATCGATTTTTTTGGTATGAACTTTAAAATTCGGTTATTTAAGTTTATTGTATACTTGTAAGAATATGAGTTAAAGCTAGATAAATAAATCCAATTATTGCATGTTCTGTTATTGAAATATAAGTTGAAAACATAAGTAATTTTGAAAAATAAATATACACCAAGAAAATTATTTTTTGAAATCCATAAACAATAGCAATTACATATTTCATTGTTTGAATGTGTATTTTTGAAACTTAAAAAAAACCACAATTATTCTTCAAATTTACGTATTTCTTACTTATTTCCGTTGGGATAAGTGTTTGGTATTATGAAACTCGAACGATGCAGTATTAGCGACAGTTTTGTATGACGAGCGATCTCAAAATTAAGTTTTGTGGACTTTTTGGTACAAGTCGGGTCAATGACTTTTAATTCTTTCTTATTTGACTCAGACTATAATTAGAAGATAGTCTAGTGACTAAAACCATTCTGTTTTTTTTGTCATACTTGTGGTATTCTGCTTAAACAGTGCCTGGTGTAAAATTTACCAGTACTTACTAACACTGTTTTAATCTTTCAAGGTTTGTTTCTAAACTCGAACAAAAACGTAATCACGGAAGATATCCCGTAAGTGACAATTTAAATTTACTTACTAATTAGTCTACATCTAAAATAATTAATTAACCAATTATTTCACATCCCAAACTATCATCTTTTAAGCTTTCACGGTTTGTCTCTAAACTCGAACAAAAACGTAATCACGGAAGATTTAACGTAAGTGACAATTTAAATTTACTTACTAAGTAGTCTACATCTGAAATAATTAATTAACCAATTATTTCACATCCCAAACTGTCATCTTATAACCCTAACACATTGAAGTCAGTATCACAGTTTTGCATGTTTGCTAAACTTAAACGTTATTAGTTTGTTTCAACCACTGTTGTCTGGTTCCCACAGCCAATTTCAAATTATACAGTTATTTAGCATAATTTGTAAGCAAACTGCTAAATTATGCGTCCCACATTTATGTGACGGAAAAGGATAATTGTAAATAATATTATGTTGGTAACATAATTATTTTTCGGAGAAATTTCCAGAATGTTTATAACTAAAATACGGGGTTTTCGGTTATTAGGTTGTGGATGTCAGATAGGCAGTCGCTCCATGTATAATAGTGATATTATTCAGCAGCATTTGATTCGAATTGCAGAAGCCAATGTTGGTAAAAGGCTAGGCAGATGATGATGATGATGACGAGGTTTTCTGGTCTTTCTTCGACATCCATCAAGATGTCAATGAAAGCATGAAAAAATGTCTAAAAAATTATGGATGACATGGGTTGTAATATGAATGATGGTAATAGGACGTTATGAAGATGTTGAATTGGTCTATGGCTGAGAGAATAGTGATCGATATTCGGCTAAACAAAGAGTCAGCATGTTACTACTAAGCAAGCGAGCTTCACCGTCGACAACATCGTTAAAAAAGGAGCCAAAAGAATCCTTATCTAATTATTGTTGGGTTCTTTAATGTTAGATATTTAAACTTTCCAAAAACAAGACTAAAAATGTTTATCACAGACTCAAGTTTAATGTAAAACCTTTTCTCTTCCTGAATATTTCATTCAACATGATCAACTCTTGCGCCACCGGGAAGTATTTCGTACCCTAAACACGGCTCTTTGTTTCCATACAGAAACAGTAAAACAAATAACACTGGCGTCTAAATGTAAATATCTAAGTAAGTAAATAATGAAAATATAAAAATAGACGTAGTTTGTGAACGTGGACTTTTCAAGTTTATCATACGATTTGATAACGTTTTTATCTTTGACACTGACGAGTTTGAGAGTATGAGATTACGAGACTGTATTACTACTTCTTGGTACAAGTATTGGCGACTCGTCTTTTCTTGCGGCCACCTTTTCTTGTGTATTCTAAACTATCCTGTCCTTTAAGCTGGATCCATACATCATATATTTCAAAAGTCAGCCTCCTCCAAAGAGCGCCAACCTTTCCGGGCAGGTCACAAAAATACGTTGATATCGGTTGAGTAGTTTCGGAGATCAGCATGCACGAACATTTGCTAGTTAGTAAATTACTTTAATATAACTTTAATGGCTTCGCTAATACATAATTATATCTAGCTCCATATTTGCCGACAGTGAACCACTCTTGTCTCCAACATATTTCAATATAATATTAGGAATTTTAATTGTTAGTTCCAGTTCCAGCACCTTGTTGCTATTACACCAATTCGCACTGAGTGTTTTTATAAATCTTAACTACTGCGAACAGTAGAGTAGTGGAACTCTCTGCCTGCCTTTGAATTTCCGAACGCATACAAAAACTTAAGTGCTAAGCTTCTTCTGGGTAAGCTCGCTTCATCCTCGACCTTGTCTATGTCACCCTTGACCTAGACTAAGTTCAAGATCAAACCCATATTTTATATAAAAAAAATTAAGATATTTACGCTACGGGAAGCTGGATCGGGTTTCTATTACTGGCTTTAAGACTTGAAGATAGGCCTCCTTTATTGCTTTCGATGAAACATGCGGTTAAATAACTGATAGTTTTGACCTCTTGTATCATATAATTTGCGTTGTATTTAATAGTATATGACGTTTTATCTCAATTTGATGATGACGAAGACCAATTAATTTGTTACAATTCATGATGTAAGTTTTCGTATGATTTGATAGCGTTTGACATGTTATGTAAACGTTTGATAATTGCTAAAGATTTGTTCTTATTGGCTATATGTAAACACGATGTTTTCAAACGTTTAATTTCGCACATCGGTGGGCGAATTTCAAAAATTAAACTGACCATTCAAAGTCCAAGTTTTAATAGATACCATAATAAATTAACATTTCTGATCAAGGATTACATGTACTGGGGCGTTAGCCAAACAGCAGACTATAGCAGACGACAATCGTTATCGCTCAGCAATTTTTAATAGATTTTCAACTTTGTGCGCTAGCGACTAAAGTTGAAAATATATTAGGGACTGCTGAGCGATCACAATTGCCGGCTGCTGTTTGTCTATAGGGCCTGATTGAGTTCTTTTTTAGTAGTGGCAATCTCCTAAAAAGGAAAATATCGCCTAACAAAAAATTTCAAATTTCAGAGAAGAAAGATAAATAATAAACCAAAGCGACTGTCTTTCTCCCGAAGATATAAAACCTCGGTATTTGCGAATATCCCATAATTCTATGTGCTATTTGTCAAAATTTTACCTAAAAATCTAGCAACGTTCACAGGTGTTCTTAGAAAGGAAATTAATTTATCTACAAACGTAATATTTTCACAGAAGTGTTCCCGAAAATAATGATGATAAATGTGTAAAGTTTTTTGTCTTAGAGAGTCTTGTTAGTGTCTTGGTCGTTATAAAGAAAGGGGACGCTAATGGGTAATGTTCTTTATTTTTGTACCTTATTTATTTACATTCATTCACTCATGATTCGACATAATTTACAGGTAGTTTATTTTATGGAAAAGGTAGTTTTCTTTTAAACCAAAAGAAGGATTATATGCATATGAAATTTTGATTCCCCTGTCATCGTCCTTTATGTCAAGAAGCTAAGTATCAACTTAAGAATCAGATGAGGCTTCTACCTGGAAGCCTGGCATTCAAGGTCTCACAAGATTGTCCAGTTAAGTAGCACACTACTAAGCCCCGCCTTTTAAGTTAGTGTCTAATTTATTTAAAGTTACAGTGAACAGGCTTCTCCTTGGTAAGGATCCATCGTTGATTTGGTCTGTGTGACCCTAGTCAAGAGCAAATCCGTCTTTAATAAAAGAAGTAGATTCCTAAAAGGCATAATATGCTTGAGGATTAAGAAGCCTTTTCTCGAAACATTCTGCAGCATTCGATTATCTAATCCCAACATCCCGATACAATTTACGTTCGTTACCTACCCTCCTAACTCCAGTAATCTTCAATCTTAGTCTAACTTCGAACCTTAACTTACCAAAAGTTACGAACCGAAGATGCAGAGGTAATAAATAATACAAATGTATTCATATGCTAGTATGTGTGTCGGTTTTTCTTATCGAGGTTCTTCGAATTTATGCGTTAAACTTAGTAAAGCTTAAGGTTGTAAAGTTAGATCATCAGTTTAAAGATTCAGGCTAATGGTTAAATGCGATTTAGCACTGTCTAACTTTAATGGCGTGTCTTCACATTTTTCGTGGATTATTCACGGCGCGGCGTGGTTATGATGCAAATACGCCTCCAACGGTTTGCAAAAGTTGCATTAAGTACAAATGTATGTGATCAAAAAGCTGGCCATTTTTGGCGAAACATTTAGCATTACCATTCAATGTGTAGCAGTGGTTCCAGTTTCTGTCCTGCTATGTGAGTTTATATTTGATGATGGACTGACTTCTGCTTGCGAATTCGTCCACGTTGTAACCCGAACCTTCCGCGTTGCATTGCAAACCTTCGCTTGTTTGCACTTTTATTTTAGGGACTTGCTGAACTAATAAGAATATTATTATACAAGATGAATGTAGCTTCCACCAGTTTTTAGAATTGGATCAATTGTTCCGAAGATTAATCTTCTTCATACAAACGAATTTACCTCTTTATAATTTTGATATAGATTTTTTTTTAAATGCCTGGCTGGTTCTCAGCCTAACCTAGATCTAGGCTCAGACTGTGTCATTTGCCATACCTTCATGCGACCTGTTCAGTTATTAATGTTCTGCACGCGATGACACCCACTTTATTTTATAATTAGCTCGTTGTTGTCTAGATTAATTTTAGGTCATCGTCCTTTTCATTTAACTCATTGACGTCATTATTAAAACCTTGCTTTCAACGGAAATTAATATTGATTAAAATCTGGGTTATAATAATTTGTTAATAATTTCGTTTCTTACGTTCAGGTATAGGTGTAGAACGCCTAGTAATCTTCATTTATGTAAATCACTGTCGTCGTAGTATTTTCTCAACTTAGTGGATCTAGAGAAATTATGATTTACAAATTAAAAATCTAGGTACGCTCTAGGTATTAAAAATCTAGGGTTCTCTGGCAGATATCGCTATCAGATATACTACCGCAGTTATACCCATAGAATTAGCATTTTTTTAAACTTTTCTCGACCGAAATTCCTCCCATATCTTGGGTACGTTTAAACCCACATTCACCAACATCCTGACTCGGAATAAAAACTAGTATATCATACTAAAATTTGTTTCGTGCCGAATTCATTCACTCAATCTTTGCTCTAACCGTGCCGTCAAGAATTTAACGAAGAATAACTCAGCAGTTTTGGTCAACACTAAAGTAAATTCCATCTATCTACTTAGATCAGGAACATGGTTTAACAAATATAATCCTCACACAGTTCCTTCAGACACCAGACAGTTTTATCAGTCGTCAACAGACGCAGACTGTCATAGTTGCACGACAGCACTTTGTAATGAGCACGATGCACGCAAACACCCACGAGAATTATCCCGGAGATACGGAGCTATGAGGAGAGGATTTAGTATGGAGACCTAATTTGTATAGAAGCTTCGTGTGCATTTGGGGATACTCAGGACCTAATTTTCTAGAGAAGTTTTGAAAGTGCATTGGAGATACTCAATGTGTTGGGTCAGCAACGCGCAGATGATACCTCTGATGTTGCAGGCGTCCATAGGCTACGGTGATCACGCATCATTGGGTGGATCGTATGTATGTTTGTTTGTAAAAAATAATAAAAAATAATTAAAAATAATTAAGGTCAATATGAATTAAATAGTTAGAATTAAGTTCTAAATATTAAACATGGTAAACGGGATGTTTACCATGTTTTTTTTTTGAGATTTCGATATTTCGGCTCAATTGACCATGGATTAACTGAGAGTGTTAGTGCTGAAATATCGGAAAATCAAAGCAATTAATAAACACAGCAAAATATCCCGTTATGAAGGTACTAATGACAATTGTACCCTGTCGAGAGAGGAAGCGGTTAAGATGAACTGGATGATTTCAAGTTTTATCAAAGTAACTGAACAATACTTAAACCAATGGGGAATGATTATAAACGAGACGGAAGCCCTTGACCGTCAAACTTCAAACTCAGAGCATTAACATCAATTAAACCACTTAGAAGCAATTTTGAATTGTCAAAGATTCTGTTAATTTGTCAGAAAGTTTAACCAATGGTACGTTTCGAAACGAAGATTTTGAACGGTCTAAAAGTTCTTTAGGGTACAGAAATATAAATATCAATAAAAAAAAAGACTCAAGATGTTGTCTCTTCCAATATGTTAAGTCTAAGAAAGTTGTAATAAGTTGAAGGGTTACCACAGATACGCACACCTCAAAGAGCTGTCAATAGGATGCTATAGAGGGCAAAACGCCTGTCGCATTAACCGGGACCCTGTCGTAAGGAAAACATTGTATTTTAGCCAGTATGATTACGATAGTGCGCTTCTACTCCACCCTAGGTAGGACTTCCACAGATCTTATCACGTAAGATTTGGACATATATCTAGCTGCAATACGCCCGATCTCACATAGTGGTTTCGCAGCTGACTCCCGGGGCGTGAAATCAGGCAATCAATCAGGCTGTACTGACCTACAAACGCAGACCTGCAACAAATCACCCCTACAACTGGGGTGTGTAACAAGGGAGTGTTTACAAGAGCAATTAATAATGGCTTAATCGTATAAATATTAGATACACGTGTACTAAATCTCAATAGCTTATGTTCGTCTTGAAATTCTACGAAGATTTTGTTTCTCCCAGTCACATTTTTATTCAAAGTGGAATGAAGCCGTTTCGTCAAACTGCACGAAAATTACATAAAACGCTTGACTGATCATATTTTCACCTGGTTGTTCGCAATCTCAGACGAATTTTGTTCTTATTGCACATAGATCACAATTGATTAGAAAGTGACGGATGACGAAAAAACATTCAGAAACGTTCCGTGGTTCCTGAGAGTCGTCGGACCGGCTAACGACCACAGACGCTGAAAAAAGAAAGAAAAAATTTCGCTTCCAATTTTCACGGCTCGTCTGTCTCTTTCTTCTTTGTTCGATATTCTCAAATACTTTGTTTTTGTTTATATTTCAACTTAGATTTATAAGTAAAAACAAAATATGAGTGTAATAAAAGCAAAGCCTGTTCAATATACGAACACGTAGCGACACCTAGTGGTGAATAGCTGAACTAATTATTTTGTTTGTGGGGGAAAAAAAACCAAATTGATTGAATTCTTAGCTACAAAAATACACTTTTACTTACCAGACAATCAAATTAAAACTGCATTTTTTATCATGGGGTACATAATACACATGAAAAGTTTGGGAGGGCGCTATTTAATGTCGCTACTACATACTAGATGGCGCTACCAGTAGTTTCATTGCTAACTCGTCAACCGCAACTGGGGTATTGTAGCGTCGTTTCTCTGTGTATTGATTTTTATTGTTAGCTTAGGATTCAATGTCGATTTAAATAACAGCTGATTGGTTGATTCATGAATTAGAAATGATGATGAAAATTGAGTAATTACGAAATAGTAATTAAGGTTTAAAATAGAAATACGATATTCTCAATCCATTGGTTTTCAGCCGCATTATTTTGTCGAACTTGATTGGTTGAAACGTTTTGTCATTGACTGACGTTTTCGTGTCGATTCTGTAGGATAGACCGATTTAGAATATTGTTGTGTTTTACTAATGAAGATGAAGAAATACTGGGTTGTAGAGTGAAATAATATAGAGAGAATGCTTTTGATCAAAACTATAGATACCTAGATACTGATACTGTTAACTTACATCATCCCACTTCTGGGCAAAGGCCTCTGCCATGATCTCCAGTTTTCACGATCCAGGGCCAAAGTGTACCTAGTCATAATTATATTATTTGAAGTCTGAATTTGTGCAAAATTGATGGCAATGAGCTGGTCCCCTATCAGGCTATCATAGTACTGAACCTGAAATGTGGTTGGATTATAAGGTCCAAAAAAATATTAAAAATTAATTTACACAAAGATGCTTTTACTAAACGTAATCGTCGTTACAAAATGGCTCTACGAGCGTCCTATTCTTTTTTAAACGCTTAGTACCTAGATGTAGGAATATTGTAAATCACAAGCATTTATGCACAACAATAATCTTCTACGAAGTAGCTTACAAATAGATACATGTGCCTGCCTGCCTACTAGTGATTCACAAGCTAAACCTATTATTATTACAGTAATACAGCATGACGTCACAATAACTTGATTGGCCAATGACCTCGACACAGTCATTGTAAGTTACAATCAAGTAACAACTGACTTCAAAAAACATTTTTGTATTAAGTACAAGTTCGGGAACTTGAATTATGTCAATGTCAGTTTTTTTACAAATGGCGGACATGTCAACTGGTGGAGGTGACAGCTGGTCTGGCTGGTTAGGTTTTTATAAATATTTTCTGGTCTTCTGAAGGTTTAATAAGTTATTTATCTGCTTCAGTGGTTGTTGAAGTCTCCCCTCTGTGAAAGTTGTAGATGCTTCAGTTGTAGTAGTGGACGCCTCTGTGGTAGAAGTCTGTGGAAGTTGTAGATAATTCAGTGGAAGTAGTCGACGCTTCTATGGTTGTTGAAGTCTCCTTTGTGGAATTTGACATTCCTCATTGGCAGTTGTAGATGCCATTGTAATATTTATTAAATCTGCCTCAGTGGAATTAATTGGTGCATCTACAGTTATTGCAGTCTCTGTGGAATTTGACATGGCTCAATGGTAGTTGTAGATTCCTCTTTGATAGTTATATCTGCTTCTGTTGTTGAAGTCTCTTCAGGGGAAGTTATAAATGCTTCTGTGGAAGTGGTAGACGCCTCTGTGGTTGTTGAAGACTTCGCATCCTCTGCGGAGTTTGTAGATAGCTCAATAGTCGCTGATTTCAGTCTTATCGAGGATGTATTGGTTCAAACTCCTGTCTTCTCTGTTTTATTTATATTTACCGATAATTTTGTTTCTTCGTAATTTGTTCATCAAAGTAGAAGTAATTTATAAACAGGTCAAGCAGGTTCCTTGATTTTCCGATTGAACGCTCCTACTTATTTTTAATATTTTTCTTGCAAGAATGGGGCCATGACTCAAGTTGCGTCCACTAAAGCCCGGTTTCCATTGCAAGCGGAGCGGACACATTAATGACTCAGCGGGTGAAAAGAGTAAAAATAAGCTAGCTCTGTGAACGTAAAAACTATTTGTTGGTGGAAATGCAAGTATGCAGTTTGCGCTTGCGAGTTTAACGAAGGCATTAATGGGTTCGTTCCGCTCGCGGTGGAAACCGGACTTTAGATTCTTATTCAATTAAATCTTTTTGTTATTACACTCTATATTTAAAATGTAATGATCATTGTTAGTAGTAATCCAAATTACTGGTTCAGACGAATATGGATAATAAGTACATTTGTAGGCGAGCCTGTATATCTAGTTTTTGTACCAGTGGTCCTATTTATACGGCCCACGTGCCTATGAGTTCATCGACCTTCATTATGTATGGTCTAAATTGTGAAACATCTGTCTCTTATGTATATGAGTGTTATGTTCATATTTGATTAAACTTATTAACAATTTAAGTGAACTACGTTTAAGACTTGATATAATATTTAACTAGTAGTTGTCAGGAGCTTCGACCATATTTAATTAGAAAATTATCTTGCGGGAACGTAGTAAAGGTATAAAAAGTTAAAAGTTCAATGTGTTAAACCATCAATTTTCACACAAATCTGTTGCTCTGTATCTATCAATCCATCCATCCTCACAAACTTACGCATTTATTATTTTAATTTTCAACCTTTCAGGTATAAACGTCAGGTATAAAGCGTCAGAAAGTTGAAGTACATAGAATAATTTAGAGTTTTCATATAAACACACGCAGATTGCGAGTAATATAAACAAAACAAAATAAAACGTTTAACAAAAAACCAAAAAAATGGGCAATACATCAAAAGGGTGATAATTTCCAACATGGTTATCTAATGAATTAGGAAAACGTCAGATCACAGTTGATAGAATATTAATTATGAGGTCAACCGCTCTATATAGGAGGACCAATTAATTAAGATACCTTGTATGATAACTGGTACGCCTCTACGCCATATTAGCTTATGATTGGCATACGTTTTTGTAGATACAGTTCTGCCAATTAATATTGATTTAATCAAAATACGTGTTTGATTAAATCAAAACACGATTTTTGGAAATGAACGTGAAACAGTTTAACTCTTCAAAATAATCTATCTCGCTTGCTTTCTTGATCTTTACCCAATTAAAGACCGAATAAGTATTTCTGACTCCTACAGACTTCCAATGTTCCAATGAGAAGCAGCCGCCGTAAACTAACAAGCGGGATTTGGATTGAGATTGAATATTCATCATCATCATCAGCTGGAAGACGCCCACTGCTGAACATAGGCCTCCCCCTTTGACAGCGACAATTCGCCACTTGCATCCATCGGTTGCCCGCGACTCTTACGATGTCGTCGGTCCACCTAGTGGGAGGCCTGCATGCTGCCTGATTGATATTAATTTGCAACTTGCATCCATCGGTTGCCCGCGACCCTCACGATGTCTTCGGCCCACCTAGTGGGAGGCCTGCATGCTGCCTGATTGATATTACTTTCGGGCAATAAAAAAAGGCTAAGCAGATGGTGACTGGAGAAATCGTCGGTTAGTAAAAGATATTTGGTATTAAAAAGTGAAACTCCACAATATCGCGTTACTACTATTGCTAACTGTGGTGGTACATGCAACGTACAAACATGCAAGTGTTGTTGCCGCGCGGAAATGAACCGCTTTTCAATTATGGCTGACGTTCATCGGTCGTTTTTGTGTCATACGTCGACTGGGGCTTCGTTCCTATGGATGTGATTGTTGGACTCTGTAATTAGGCTTGCTAGTTATGAATGTCATCATAATTCTCAGCCGGAATACGTCCACTGCTGAACATAGGCCTCCCCCTTAGACCGCCACCGAACGACAACCATCGGTTGCCTGCGACTCTCTTTTAGGCCACTTGTATACGTCTGTTTTTTTCATCGGACAACGAACCAAAACTTTTTTATGAAAAACACGGACGTGCACAAGCGGCCTCACTCTCTCGTACTCGTTATTTATTGCTGAAGTTCACGATCATCAACATTTCAGCCTATTACAGTTCATTACTGGGCTTATGCCTCCCCCAAGGAGAGTCCCAGCGAACGATTTCCCCATTTTTATCCAACTACTGCAAGCTACCATTTTCAGGTCATAGGTGACTAGGTCTATCTTACCAAGAAGCGCAGAAATAGATTTTTTTTCAATACCAAACTTTCCACAATCGTTCGAGTATTTGTTTGCACTTTCCCAAATACAGTCGTTAAATTCTGATGTTCAACAGATCGGTAACAATAAACTCTACTAGTTTGTTGAACGCCGCTGCCGGTGACTCATAGCTACTAGAGCGTGGAACGATTGGCTTGGTTGTGGAAACTCGAGCTCAAAGTTATTGCGAGAAAGATACGGTTTTGTACACAAATCGGTTGATGTGGAGCTGATTGTACTATCTGGATATAGATTTTTTCATATCTAGCTGTAGGCTCGCGTTTGACCACTATCTCGCGTAATGGTAAACGAAGATATAGTCGACGGGAAGCCCGCTTGCCTAGAAGTAACCCATTCAGTCTAAAAGCTACAATGAAGGCTAGGCGTCTATCCGATCGCAACTAAATACCAGAATTTTATGTGTCCTAAAAATCTGATTAGTTAGTACTGGATAATACAGGATCCTTTGCTGGTTGACTACACGCACTGACTTGATAGCAATTGCCAAGATTCGTATGCACTTGGTACGTAGTGGTAGGTTAAAGTCTAAGGTAGATTCGTGCGTCTTATTTAGCCATAATTTCCTCAAGAAGCTGAAATATTCAACTTAAGTTACTTATAAGCGTAACCACTTGTAACAAGGTTTCCATCAAACAGAACTTTTTACAAAGTGGAGGGCCACAAGAATAGAGTACAGATTTCTCCAACACCACTGGAGCATACCGATAATAATTATACGCTCTGCCGGAGGTGAGTCACTGCTTACGAACTGTGTCTAACGCGATGGTTACTGCCAACTTGGTACTAGACTTGACTGGTGTAGTTAAGGAGTTGAAAATTGTCTGGTAACCGTCCTAGTGGATCATACTAAATGGTTAAAAAAACCCGAATTAATTTGGTGTGAAAGAGTATCATCTGAGAGGTATTCCACGAAGCGCACCCGCTGACAATGGCACCTGAGCAAGCACCTTATCTATTCGACATAAGGCTTCTGTCAAAATTTTTGGCAGGTGCCAGTTCCCTTTGTGAAATCCCCCTCCCCCTCATTGGAAAATTTGTATCAACTCTTGTGAAGTATAGGCGAGACAATGCGTCTAAAAAAACATTAATCTCTTAATAATGTGATTAAGATTAATACTTATCCAATAAACCGTTCATGCTATGATCACTTACGGCTCTAAAACCATTCTAATCTGACGTATATAGTTGGCGCTTAAAATGCAAATGAACGCATGCTCTTGCACACCGGTGAATCATTCGTTTGCGGTGTGCACGACTAGACTAGTTTAGTTACGATTTTCGAAGTGAATTTTGGTTAAATATTATATTTAACAAGACCGAGGAAAAAATGGTGTAAAAGAAAAAGGAATTAATGATAACGTCACCAATAATTTTCTATTTGACAAGGCTTGGGCAAGATTATGATAATTATGATGATGTTCTACATTTATTCCACGCAGAAGAATTAATGACTCCTTGGACATAGACTTTTTAAGATGATCAAATCATCTACCTAAAAATGTCTCCAATTGTATGCCTATAACAGACCAAGGGAATTACAAAGTCGAAACGCAGGACTTAAATGAAAGAAAAAGAAAGTTATAATTCGTTTCCTACAATACAACATTTTAGTTTCTATCAAGACTTTTGAGAAGCAAACCAAAAATCCACTATTGTAATTCTAATCTAGTCGAGTTCTAAAATGCAGAAATTAACACAAATAATAACACAAACCTGCAATGCTTCGGCAACTCTGTGTTTAGGTTTACATCTAAAGTATTTTCATCAATCCAGCACGTTGAATTTAACCTGTTGAAGCAGCTATAAATCCTACTCCTCAACTATTTACGAGTGCCTGAATACTGCAGTTTTTCAAACTAATTAATCTGTTGCAGAGAAAACGTTGGATGAAAACTCGCTGTAGAAATTCCTTTCAGTAAACATTAAATGGAATGGCTTGATTAGTTCAGCTTTGTGCTTGCGTTTTGTATTGATTCGAAGGTAAAAAGAGTTTTAGTAAAAGAGGCTCAAGTTTTTACAAAGCAAGTACCGAGAAAAACGGTTCTAATTAATTGGAAGTTTTGATTCAAATGTTGTTAAACAAACCTGTACCAATAGTGGCAGAGGTCAAACGTTGGACAATTTTGTGTCTTGTGTCAGATACGAGCTACCAATGAATATTTCATCTCTAAAGAACCAGTATGAAATCATCCACTCCCTGCACATACGTAGACATTTTTTGTGTCCAGTTGCCGCCACTTAATACAACATACTCATCATGGACTACGGTTCCCTGTGATGGTGTGAGTGTCGGCAACAAAGCGCCTAAAACTATGCATAAAGATGCTAGCTTTCTTCATAATAAATTTTCCGAAACCTGATTATATAATCTTACCGACAAATAATACTTATCCGCAAAATATGTCATATTCGCTATCGTTACCACATAAACTGCGTGAAACACACGTCTTAGAGAAACGTGATCGGCTTTAATGTCAAATGACTCATGGATGTGTTTACTCTTGCCACGAGGACGGTTATGTGCCTGTCTATATGTTTTCATTTCTTCTGATATATTGTGTTCATTCATTTGTAGAATCTGTTGTTTGAGATTTCCTGTAGTGAATTTATCTTATGTATCTTTCGTGTGTTTAAAGTTAGTCTTGGGCTTTCCCAAAGCTTACTTGATCTTTTAATGGATGATATTGCAAGTGAAACATACTCTAAGCAAATCTTTAGGAGGAAGATGCCTTCTTATCTCTATCAATTATCTATCTAGATGATTGCTTACACATCATCAAGCAAGAGATATGTTCTGGCTCTAGATGTTTATTCACTGATACAAACTTGCAATACTAAGTAAGAACAATATAACGTAAGACTTCAAGGTTAACATAAATAAACTCAAACTCAAATGCAGTTTTAAAAAGAATCTAAAAAAACAACGGAAACTATTCCCAAAAAACCGGTTCTGAAGCCTCCCCAGACACCATCTGCCGATACAATAAAAAATAAAAGTCTGCACAATTTTGTGAGTGCCTCCTTAACTAAGCCTTAAAAACGTACAACCTGTTAAAAAAGTTGAGTAAGAATTGTTTAAAAATTAGAGATTTCTTCAAATATTTAACCGCTGCCATGAAAGTGGTCGCGAGGTATTATATCTGAAACTAAAACAAACAGTGTCGAATGCACAATTTCAAACGTCTTATCTTCAGTATCACGTGCGGACTTTTCTTTCTTGCACCCCCTTTGCCCCACCGAAGGCTGATAACCAAGCGGAG
The DNA here is from genome assembly GCA_028554685.1 of Agrotis ipsilon. Lineage (NCBI taxonomy): Eukaryota > Metazoa > Arthropoda > Insecta > Lepidoptera > Noctuidae > Agrotis > Agrotis ipsilon. Next base: position 9,152,248 of record CM052979.1, read on the forward strand.
CGGCGCTTGCGCAGCACTGCCACCTCAGTCTCCTCCCGGCAGCCGCGCGGAACGGACGTATCGCACCTCATTGTTTTCGAAAAAAATTAAATCTCAGTGATGTGACATATGAACGTGGAATGTGTTTGTGATAGTGATTTATTATTTCAAACTGATAACTGTTTCAGTTTGGCTAATGTGATATAAGGTGGAGTTTTTATCTGTGCCCGGATCGAGCCGATACCGTTGCGTCGCGCTTCGGTGATTCGGTTAATAACTCGTGGATCTACAGTGCCTGTGTTATAGTGGCTTTGCTAAGATTTAACGCCGTGAAAAGGTCACTTACCTTGATCGGACATTGAAAAAAGTTCTCATATTCTAGGTCCAGCCATCAAACTTATCATTGGTCGTTTTACTTTGAATTTTGTTTCCAAACAGGTTGTCATCGTTCTAGTTCTTTTTCTGCCGTTTCTTTCGCATGTTTTTCGTTTTGTCACTAAAACTAGTTTTGGTCTGTCGTAGTGAGTCACTACGCTCAAAGTGAAGGTTCTTACAAGAATCTTATCTTCGGCAATTATTTCTACTATTTAATGCTTTTAAGCACGATTGACACAGATTAAAGCCTTTTGTTTCGACTAAAGCTTAGATGTGAAAGGATAGGACACGCGAGACTGTCCCAGTTTTTAAAATTAATAAACTTTCATTTGTGTGATAAAGACGATAGGTTCTTTCTCTCATTATTTTTACGCTTCATAGACGGCTGATCGGTCGGAGCGGGTTTTTGTTTCGTCGGAGTGAAACGGCGGCAATTGGACCTTGATATCCGGAGTTGCAACAGAACACAATTGGTTTGTACGGCTTTGGTGTACGGCGCAAGTTGGGGACTTGTGGGTTGTATACTTTAAGCAGATTATTGACACTTATTTCCTAAATTATTCAGGTTTTTGGATACTATTTTAATGATACAACATTGGAAACCTTACAGACGGTACTGTAGAGGATTTATAACCTCATATGATATGATACTTACGTGGATGGCAAGGCTTTTAGAGTTAAATTGAAGATAAACTGTAACCAAAGTCTAAGAATCTAGTTCAGTTAACACTACATTGACTATGACATCAAAATTTCAAGTCATGGACATGGTTTGAAAGTCGTTTACATTCTATTCCGGGGCTCGGTTTTAAGCGTCAAACCGTTTCAACAACGCCTTTACCAAACAAGCACTTTACTGACATATTTTGAACACAACCATTGTTTGAAATGCACATGCATTGTGTAGCATACAGTTATTAACATGAAACTTAGTATCCAAGAGGAAGACATATATAATTTAAGCCTTCGTGACATTCTAATCTGTTCACATGCAAACGTAAACTAATTACTAACAAACCAATCAGGAAAGAGCCTTTAACTAGAGCAGTAGTTGTTCAAAAACTAGACTATTTTGAAATGTCTTAAGACGCAAAGTCGGTAGTCACGCTCGCTACATTTGTGAAATTACAGCGACCTAGATTTTTGGCTAACCAGTCACTAATGACACTAAAATTGAATGATTTTTGAAGTCCTAATAGTTTGGGTCGATGTCCGCCTTTTGTGTTTTCAAGGCTAATTGTCATGGTTCGATTCCTTATGTGGTAAACGGCAGGTGAGTGAATAGATTTGTTTGCTACTGTGTGGTTGTAATGAAGGGGACTTTTAATGTGTTTACTGAATATTAGTAGGCCATTGGATAGTTGTTTACAAACTGCCTTTTTTCCAAATCACCTTAAAATTTTGATGATTTTAAAGCCTCGTTAGTAAACTTCTCTGCAATGTTAATTTGTGCTACAGCAATCGTCTTTAAAGTGAAGTAGAGAATCTTGGAGCATCTTTCCAAATTCTCCACCATCAACTGTATTATCTGATAATCCATTTTACTTCCTTCATTTTAGCTATTCTTCATTGTTTTATATAATACTCAGTTCCACTCTTGCAATTACTCTTAAATCTTGACTTTTGTGCTGTCAAGGTTGGAAACGGATTTTCTTAAATGTTCTACAGTTAAGTCGAGTATTATCTTTAGCTCTTTGCTTTGTTGAAACACAACATTCATTTATTTTATCACAACACTTCACACTGATGCAGTCATTTAGTTGTTTTTCTCACGTACTTGCAGTTTCTAATTATATTGTAAGTCATATCTAAAATGTTAATTGACTATGTTTTACATTCGTTTGTTCTTCAATAATTTATGTAGTGATGTTATTTATTGCATCTTGAGGTTCATTAATAAGGCGCGGCTTGTTTGCATTGTAATTAATGCGTTGATTAGTAGGTTTAATATCAGAAGTATTTTTAGTTTGTTAAGTGCTTTGATTATTAATAATATCAGTTGTAATAGAGTTATTATTTAGTGGAGGTATTGTACCAACACCTAAGCGATTTCGTGCAATCTTCGACACACCGATGATCTTAAAACAAGGGGCTGGGACAGACTGGATACACCGGGTGGATGGATGGACAGGAGGACAGGGTGATGTGGCTGAGAGGCGCAGCCTGGGAGAGGTCTATGTCCAGCAGTGGACTGCTATAGTCTGAGTTGATTGATTGATTTATGATACGTGCTAGCTTAGATGGGTCCCTTCTATATTTCTCTGTTCTTCGTCATTTCAGCAGTCACCTTTTAGCCATGCCATCCTTCACAATTTTCTGTCCAGCTATATCTAAGCCCAAAAAAAAATCATAATGATTCTGATTCATCGTATCGTACCTAGATACACTTAGTTCACTTATAGTCTGGCTATTTATCAGGCAAACCATTTCGCGCCCACTATCGTCGGGTGTGAAAACACCGCCGGTTATCACACAGTTGAGGAACACGTTATCAGATTAGTACTGATAACTGGAGATAATGACTTGGAAATGTGTTGCGATGATGTCATTGTGTTTTTGTCGTAGATAGTTTTATGAAAACGTGTGGAGTGATTGTAGAATGGGGAAGGTTTCTTTCCCTTTTCTAGATTCAAGTTATGCACATGTAATAAATTAGTACATAGTAGCTCTATATTATGAGACAGGGAATTTCAGCTGTAGAAGAAATATGTCTGATTTGATAGTTGATTGCAAAATTAGACACAGTGGTCCTTATAGTGACATAGGTCTCTAGCTTTTTAAATCAACATTGAATATAGAGCTTCTATCAATATTCTGAAAATAAATTTCAACATTTGTGGGTCAGTATAGGGATTTTAGAATGGAATTAAGTAGGTACTTAATTTTCGAAAGAAAATGAGACATTTTAAAGAGACGTGACTTGAAAACGTTAAGAAACATTGACCTTACCAGTAGAAAAATATTTTTACGGTTGCTTGGCAAAGGCATGAACTCTCTGATACTCAATTACATATGCAGGTTAAAATAATAGGTCATAAAATAAATGAATAAATACACGATGACAACTTTACCTCACAGATACAGTATTGGCAATAGTAGTGTTTTTTTGTAATAAAACAAATTCGCGAAGATTTACTTAAAAAAACAAATTCGATTGTGCTCGCACTTGAGTGAACTGGAGGCCAATCGCGCTAATTTGAAACGTCTGCAAACGTATACGATAACGTTATGGTTCGATTGCAACAGTGGTTACGTTTCCATTCAGTTTTTCTGATTTTGGTATTGCGTTATAAGTTCAAACGCTAACCAAAGTTGGAACGTTGCGTAACTAAGTCTATCTTTTAAGTTTTTCCTTTTGATTTCGGCTACATCTTATTTATGAGATTTCTCCAATAAACCTATGTAGGCGTACATAGTAATGTTGTTATTTTTTCAACATTTTCACTAAGAATCACTTCACAACAAAGACAAAACACTCCAACGATGCAGTAACGATCCTAAAAAAGTAGCGTCACATCAACTTTACGTTTGACAGCGGTTACGTTCCAGCTACGATCGCGGTGCGTCTCGACTTGCTGTCAAAAGCTGTCAAAATTTTAGCGCGATACGAAACGGTCAAAAAGTTGTGTTATGGTAGCGGTTCAATGGCGATTTCGTTGAAAAAAAATAGCGCGATTGGGCTCCTGAGCTCGTAACCGTTAGGGCGCTTCCCTCACCCCGAGCATACACCTGTAATGTAACGTTACAGATTCGAACATTTCATCAGTGACGGAAGAAAATAGAGCATCAAAACGTGCACTTTTATGATACATTACAGGTGAATGCTCGCAGTGATGGATCGCCTTTATAGAATAACACGACAGATCAAGCGTAATCAACTAGATTATAACTAGCGTAAACCATCACGTTGAAAATAATTCTAGCTCCGATTGCCGCCATTGTTTCTGAAGTAGATAACGCAAACGTGACCACACTGTACTGACGTATTGTATCTATATTAATAGATATAATTTGTGTTCGTGTGTTGTGGGTGGATTATAGTAGGCCCGTGGCTTAGGGCGATTAATTTGTTCGGAGAAATCTAGGAATGGTAAAGTCGTTATCGTTGATAAGTTACACTGTTTTATTTGAAATAGTTTTGAGTGGTATTCTAATCTATTGAATAGCAGATTAGAAGAAGACAATAGACATTTGTAGATCTTTAACAGACGTTACTATTAGTCTGAAGTTCCAAAAGTCTAACAACCAATCTTACCATGGGGTATCGTATTACCCAGGAGATCCGATAGGCAGTCGCTCTATATAAAATACTGATATTCAGCTGCATCTGGTTCGACTGGAAGCCGACCCCAATATACATAGTTGGGAAAAGACTAGGCAGATGATGATGAAAAGTAGACAAAGACATGTAAGATGGACTTTGTGGAGGATGAGATGGGTAGAAAGGATTTGAATAGTGAGATGATGAATAATTGAAAAGAATGGAAGATGACATGCTACGCCGACTCTTAATTGGGTTAGGGCTAGATGGGAGGATGATATTTATGACATAAGAAGGGAATTATTCCTCAACCTTAGTTATCTATAATTTCATATCACGATGATGCTTGTTTTTTGACTAAATCTAAGTATTCTTAATTTTGGGACTCCCAAAATCTCTACGTTGATTGCCAAATAATTTACAAACATATTCATAAAACTACAGATCCCTACCTCATACGATCGTTACCAGTATCAAAATTAATATTTTTAAAGCATCGTCATCGTATGACGAATAAGTAACACTACAATCAACTTATAACTCGCAGTAATTTGAAATACTGCAATGCAGTTGTGTCATTGACTGTTTTTTGCTCCGCGACCGTGTATCGATCGGTAATCTTACCTTCGTATTGCATATTATTATTATCTGTTGCTGTACTCTGTTGTTCATTACTGTATACTTTTGTTTTTGAAGTTGCCAGTTTTTGTTCATCGTATTATACGTATAGTATAATGAACGTTTAGAATTTTGCTTCTCTCAGTTGTCATACAGATGCCTGTAACACAACAGGGCTAGGCTGATGAAGATAAAGTACGCCCTTATCATCATCATGATAATGTTTTTCATGTCTGAAATGAAGCCTACCATTGAACAAAGGGCTTTTGTCGTCTACATACGCTGAACGTACTGACTGATTTCTAGATGTCCAAGTGTCTTAATCGCTGCCGGAGTCTTGGGACCGTCTTATCAGGTGACCGTGGCCCCGGAACGTAAAGGGCTATTGAAAGTCACCGTAGATTTTAGTCAGTACAAGTCTGACAGTCCCTCCCGCCCTGGCCTGGATGGGAGAACTCATTGGATGATTTTATCACGTTAAGAAAAGTGTCTCAATTAATCTAGAATTTTGTGCATATTTTTTTATCTGACATGCTTCATTCTGTGTGGTTTCATTGAGATGGCAGTGTTTGCACACACTAAGATATCCGGCATCACACGACAATCACGTTCATTCGACTCGTGAACAAGAATAATTTAAGTTAAATATAAATAAAAGTATATTGACAATCTCGCGACCTCAACGGTGGGCCGCGACGACCTTAGCACCGATAACTATGCTATTTGACCAGTAGACCAGTTAATGAGTTGGTGTTTAATTGTTCTTTAGCTTTTTCTTTGTCTGTATCTTTTTTGGGATTAGTTGTAGCACATCTTTTAAAGCCACCACCTTAATTTATGTGCTGTTTTCGCTGCATGGTTTGTTATTGCATGCATACTGTCGTTGTCATTCATGATTTGGACTCGTTCTAGGCATAAAATAGTTTGAACACTTCTTACAGCTTATGAAAAGCGTTCATTATGCTTTATTTAACACTTACGCGCAATACTACGTACCAAACTGAAAGATGTTTTTATGGAATTATACTGCAACAAACAAAAACAATCACACAAATTGGACTAGATCCCGGAGTAAGTACCTAATCGGTGTACATAATAAGAATGCACCCACCGAATTAAGAACCTCCTCCTTTGTGAAATCAGTTAAAAATAACAAACAATGATGATACATACTATTGAAAATGAACTGATATTTTTTTTGTGCTTATTTATAATTGTCGTCACAAATGCCACCAAAACGATCAACCAATCACATTATCCCATCCAAAACGAATTTCGTAACACCAAATATCCTCCTTCAACATCATTAGGGCCATAGCTTAACTAATGGGACGACTTTGGAGGGATTGACCCTTTATCTCTGCCACGTGTACCGTATCATACCGTTGAAATGTTTTGAACGTGACACGTTACGATCAGCTGGTGTTTTAGTTAAGGTGTGTAGTAATTGAAAGAGCTGTTAAACTTATACTGCCGTACTATAAGAAGATAAACATGTGTTAAACGCTTGTCTAAAAAAAGTGTTACTGCAAAACGACCCTTATATCGAGGAGAAATGTTGTTTTGACGTTGTCAATTTTTTTTTTGACAAGTGTTTAACGGGTGTTTAATTTTTTTGTGGTAAGACGGATACTGTCACTTACTGGACACCTTCCGTGGTTATGAATTATTTTGAGCTCCCGATATTTCAGTAACGTTTGCAACCCGTTGTGAAACCCGCGATCATGGTGCTTGCAACGCTTTCGAAATATTAGCAGATTCCGCCCACGATGGCTTTTATGAGTGCTTGTTGAGAGCTTTGATATGCTGCTCTTTCAAGTGACTCGCATGTCCAACTTTTGTTGCAAATCTTCGAGCACAAAGGGGATATGCAAGAACAAAATTGATGCCGTTATTTTCCCAACTTTGTTGGCGTCGGCTTCCATTTTAAATGGATGTAGCTGAAAACAGATATTTTACTTGGAACGACTGTCTATCTGACTGCTACAACTGAAAGACTTGTTGTCAGACTTGCAGGTCACTGAAAACCTGTAACGACTCTCAAAAAACAAATAAATGGTAACTGAAGCTCATTTATACTACGGTATTACTGTAAAAAAAGACATTACGAAACACAATAGGCACAGTAACGTAATACCGACATATGACTGAAAAAACGCGGAAACCAGACATTTTCCTTAATTAATATTACAACATTTACCACTAGCAAAAAGTGAGTAATAAGCCCGGCTACATTAGTATGCTTCGCGCGTCCGTACGATATTAATTAAACAATCGTACATACACACATACATACATATGTATACCAGTATGAACACCGGTCGTTCTTGTACCCGTTTGTCTTCGCGTATTAACATTTATGACTATTGTTGTATTTGCTAATTTAAATTATGTAGTTATTCGTGTGACTTTGAATCGGTAGTTCTCATTAGGGTTAATAGGCGCGGGACTTGCGGAAGCTCGCTGTCTGATCAAGACCTAGGTCCATGTCGACGGCGCCGGCGCCTTAAGAACCTGTCAGCAAAGTGACCAAACGCCTGCCAGGATAACGGGACTATCTAAACCTAAAGGCTTTTACCGATAGAGTGCTAGCCGTTCCGGCGATCCGATCTGGCAATGTGATCTACAGAACCTATGGATGTCCAATGTCCATCCATATGTGCTTTAAGCCAAGATACAGGCAATCTAAAGTACAGACAGGTTGAAATTTTAGTCAGTCAAAGTGTCTGACAGTCGCTTGTGCTTCTCATTAGGAGGACTCATTTAATGATTTGATCAACCAAAAAAAGGGTTAATTTGATTAACTTTTTAGTTTGTTCTTCTGTAACGACCTTGTTTGGATGCCAGAACATTATCACGGGCTGTTTGCTTTTATTGATTGATATATTTTGACGTCTAATTAAATAAAAGTTAATTAATGTTGATTATGTTTTGAAAATTCTTTGTCCTGAAGAGTATTTTTTTAATTTTTTGAACTTTATTATATGAAAATAGTCGAAGAGTTGTAGCAACAAGATTTGTAAGTCACGTTCATATAATCAGTTAGCATTTTAGGTATGTAAAGTAATTAAAAAGTAACCGTTGTAATCAAATAGAATAACTGCCATGATCCGAAGTAAAACAAACATTTGCATCATAAAATCTAGACACGGCAGCCAAAATCACTTAAGTCGTACGCAAAAAGATTTGACTTAAGTGTTTATGGCTTCCGAGTCTAGAAAAAATCAACACACTATTTTCGCACTACGTTTCAAAGTCTTACCACATAACGGTAATGCACGTTACGATCTCATTTGCGAAACGAACTAGTGTGCAGTAGGTAGGAATCTTAACCATCAGGTAATGCATCAAATTAATGCCGCTCGGCCAAGGCAACTAACTTTGTAAGCCGTGACGATGCACTTACTTATAATTATGTTAGTTTTGCAGATTTTTCGATTTGAGAAGGCCTTTGTTTTATGTAGACGGAGAAAAAGAAAAAAAAACATGTTTTTATGTTGAACTAAGTTTTTGTTTAAAAAAGTATTGAGAGTAATAATTTTGTTGTAGATTCTTTTTTGAAAGTGAACTGAACAAGACCTTGAATGCTATGACATGTTGTTTCTGAAATAAATTGAAAGGTAAATACTGTAAAAGATATATCATAAGAATTATTATTGGATAATCGTTCGTTCATTATGTTTCTTGTTTTCAAATGGTTGTGGATTTACTCGTTAAAAACTCTTGCCATTTCGAGGTACTCTTGATTTTTTTGATCTTCCATTTCCATTCCATAACAGCCAGAGTTAGTGGCCAATTAGTAAAGTACAAGATTTTTCTCAAACAAGATTTCCTTTAAAGAATGCTCGGAGCCAGACTTGCCATTAATTCAATTTTCACAAGTGTTTGACTGAAGTTCAGTTTCACTGCATTTATTCTTTTGTTCAGTTCTAGTTAAAGTATTATGAATAACAATGAATATTTAAAGTGTGGTGTTGTTTTTCTGTGAATTTGCATAACTGGCTTCTTTAAGTAAGTAAATGTTAAGTAAGTAAATAACGCTTAGTGTTAAGAAGGTGATTTTAACACCTAACAAGAGTTATTGGTTATGACTACAGATTAATATAACATTACGTCTATAATTCTAATGTTTGGTAAACAATTCCTTTAATATTTGTTGTTATAAACATTCTAGGAGCCTATGCACACTACGTTCATTAAACGCGCCGTTGACGCGCGTTTGTAGCGATACAGATGCGATGCAAACGCGCGTTTGACAGTTTGTATCGCGACAACAAACTGCTCTGTCGCACTGTCGCCGCGGCGTTTCCAAAACGCGAGTCGACGGCGCGTTTAAAAAACGTTGCGTGAATAGGCCCTAAAGTATCAGATGTTGCTTTACATATGCGGTCTAGGTCTCAACAGACAGATAGTCGTTCATTATAACCTTGATTCACATTACAATTGATCGTCCACACAATGCTGAGTACCAAGTGTATTGTTTATTGTTTGTCTGCTACTTGCTTAAGCGAGATTAAATTAACAATGATCGGTTAATATACTGCCTCTTTTTTCTTCAGTACATCTTAATTTTTTTATGTGTAATTAAAAGTACTACTACTCTTCAATGATGTAACTGCAATGTTTCTTCGCTTTGTTTCATGATTAGTAATTTGTAAATTGTACATTACAAATTACATAATTTCTCTGTTTTCTTTAAATTCATCCAAAGGTTGTCTTGGAAACATAAGAGCGCCCAAGGTGTCATCCTATTCATATAATCTATTTGTAAATAAATATCCGTAAGTCATATAGTATACATTATGTATTATATCGTTCTGTTCTTATAACCGTCAAAGAAAACATCTTTAGGAAAAATATTTTAAACAAAATTATCAAAGACAGCTAAAATGTGTGATTTCTGTGTCCTAGCAGTTGAAACAATACCTATAGGATCATTAAGCTTTTTTATGTGCTATTGTCATTTCACATAAGCTCATTATTCGATACTCTATATGGCGCTGAAATATTAACAATACATTTTTTCTCTGAATGGATATAATTTATTACAAACAGCAGAAGGTTAAATGTGAAAAATGTAATTGGAGTGCGACATTATCGTATATCTAAATTGTTTTGTCTTTATTATGGTTCGCGTGCCAAAATTTATAGTTTTCGGAGATTTAATATCTTTATAATGGATCATATTTCACTTGAATTAATTAGTTTGGTCGCAGGCTCTTGGACTAGTAACATAATATTTTTAAAACAATATAGGGTAATAAATTATTAAAGTTAGTATTGGAATTTTAATATTATTATAATAACTGTCAAATATAACAGATTGTTTGGCTGTTATAATTAGGTCCAGCCCACGAGGCAAACTCAAGACCCATATTAGGAACATTCGTTTTATTTATTATACTTCCCATATTTTTCAAATACTACCTATTATATATCGATTGGCACGTAATTATATTATTTCTATGAGAAATATGAAATTAAGATTGGAGTTCTATGCCGAATGTTTAATGTAGCCTAGATATAATGTTGCCACTGTCGGGACGCAACCATAGACACATGTATCTATGAGAAGAAATCCATTAAAATCAACTATATGTCCACTGCGCGTGAAGTTAAATTATTGTGCCATATCTGGCACTATTGCAAGAATTAATATTTAAGGTGATGTCATTCCTTTGCACTCATTACCATATTACTGATTAAAAAATTAAATTAGCAGTACATTATATTTATATAATACATAGGTAGTCGTGCCTCTATGTATATAAATTAGCTGATAAGGACTAAAGATAGTTTATAAGATAAACAGGCCCAGTGCTTATTGGTCTCTTATCTTGTGTGATAACCGCTCGGCTGATAGTGTGATAACAGGCAAATTGATTTCTCTATAATTATGTGAGGTTATTAAGCTGTACGTTTTAATAAGGTGTTAATTATCTTATAAATAGTGTCTATGCAGATTTTATTGTTTCTGTGACTTTTATGGCACATGCACATTGTTATAAACTATTCTCGTCACTTAGAGTAACATTGGTGCGACACTGGACATACGCATTTGCTGTCTGATTACCAATATTGTAATACCCCGGTAGAATAACTACCAAACTTATGGTAGAAATTGTGGCATTTATACGAAAGTCTATTTAAATAAAAGAAGTATCTTATAAAGCTGGTTGGTAGGAATAATCTGGCACTAAATAGGATTCATCTGCTATAAGCAGCAATATTGCAACATTCCCAATAAATCACATTGTAGACAAACTTTTCTCCAAGTTTTGCCACGGGTCGCCAGGTTAAAAATATTGCGAGTGCTGAAACAAACAGCCATTAATTTAAAACTTGTTCAACGGTAAAAACGTTACCAGAAAGAAAATAGCTATTTGTTTTAAAAACATTTAAGTAATACGAACACACCTCACTACAATTTCTTAGTTTAACCTGAGTCAAACCCGTTATCTCAGCTGACTGTTGACTCAAGAAATAGTGTCGCGAATTATCTCTACAAGGAAATTCTGCAAGTGTTATCTGATAAAACATACGTAGTTACATATACGGAATATGATAAAAATGGTTTAGAAATTCAATGGAAGGATTTACGAGCTTTTTGAAGAATTATGCATGTGATTGACTCATTCGAAAGCCTTTGACAGATCCATTAGTTTTGTAGGATTTGTTTCGTGTTCATGCATTTATGAATAGTATATTATTGACACACATACTATGAAACAATGCTTAAGTAATTAACTAGTAGAATTTTCCATTGATAATTCCAATGCTCAGTTTGCTAACATCATAGTTAAATCTCAAGATGAACCTACAGAATTTCGAAACCCTTTGCTTAGATTTATTTCTTTTTATAAGAGAATGCTTCTGCAATACCCACTTCAATATTGTTTACAAAACAGTAAAGGCCACAGAAATCCCATGAAACGTCAATCGTTATTCTCAATTCAATCGGCGCCCGGATGGTTGGCAAGCTCAGCGCCAGCATTCCTCATGAGGCCATGACTTTGACTGGGACCAAAGAGCGTTCATTGTCCTTTACGTGTGTTGCTGTTTGATCTTCCGTAACGATTGCAATGTGTGCGAAAGTTTTGCCATTGTTTGCGGGTCACTAACAAAACTGTGGATTTGAAAGCTAGGGAGATATGTGAATGCTCTCACTCAGTTGATAAATATTCTGTATTCAACTTGAAAAATAAACATAATTATTGTTCATACAATTTGGCAACAAGATACTTATTATCGACTAGATTTTACCAGCGGCTTTGCCCCTTGTCCTCTTCCTTATTGCCTATGTCACTCAGGACCAAAGTAGCTTTCAAGTAGTGAACGAATTTTTGAAATCGGTCCAGTAATTTCGGAGCCTAATCAATACAAACAAACAATCAAATCTTTTCTCTTTATAATATTGTGGCAGGTATTAAAAATTAACTTCTGCTATTGTGTCTGCTATTTTAGCATCAGCTAGCATTTTAGTATTCTCTATTAATATGCATGCTTTTACTTTTGCTGACCTTTATAGTCGTTAATGAACTTGATACAACGTAATTCATAGGCATATTTGTTCAAGTGTGTGAGCTGAATTCAATTAATATTGAAAACATTATAACACTGTTTTCATTATTAATTGAATTATTATCATTGTCAGATATTAATTTATCTCGATGATATGCTAAGAGTCCTTTAGTCTGAGTGCTATTCTTTAATGTTTCGATTGCTTTAAACAAAACCAAAGAGTAATTTAAAAAATTCTTTTTTTTATTCATAAGTGCTGACCCTAGCAATGACCCACTGTCTAACCGCGGTCTTGCAGCAACAGTGACTCATTGACAAAAGTGGTACGCGAAGATTATTATTAGTGTTTCTCTATTGTTATACGTGTTTATGATGGAAAGTGTCTGAGTGATTTATTGTGTCTGTTATAATCTTATAGATTGCTTTGGATCGTCAATTTTGCATGATGTAGGACAGTTAATTATACGTATATACGGATGTTCGTGTGGTTAGAAAGCAGGTGATACTGAAATGATGAGTAATAGAGAAGTATAGATGAAGTTACCCTAAATGAATTGGGGCAAGGGCAGGAGAATGTTAGTAGTGTAAACTGTGAGGGATCAACCAAAAATATAGTATCTCTTATTTTGTATTTACGATTCTTGATTACGAAAACATATGATGTACAGGCGCTACTTCGTCTTTTATTAAGACGAGTGCCCTGATTGACGAAATATTTTTACTACAATACATCTTCCCTGCCACAAATGTGTACGACAATGCCAATGATTTCTTTTTCATCGTCACCACACATTACAAGACTCCGATAAAACAAAAAATCCTCTCAAAAATGCGGAATACATTGAAAGCACGTTACCCTTTACTCACAGGATTTCTTAAACAGACCACATGCCATCAGCATACCTCGGCAAACCCTCTCGTGTCTCGTCAACCGCAGCATCCACTCAGTTAACGGTACAAGTAACGGTATGCGCTCGCCGGCACGGATTAATTGTGGCCGAAATAAGATGGATTGTATCACTTTGTCGTAAGATTTAAGAGTACATGTTGATACTTATGGTGTTTTAATCACAGCTTATGGTTACACACATAAACTGACGTCTCCTTTCTCGCAGGGATAGGTTAAAACTACAGTAAGCCCCGTTTATACTTACTCACTACTTTTGTGTCGTCCACGTTCAAACATATTATGGTCATACCAGGTTTGTCTTTATTTAAATTGTGTCCAACTGGTCTGGGTAAAGATTTCTCTTCCTTCCTTCCAAACCTGCTTTCTGCAATTTCGTGTTTTCCATACAGGCTTATGGTTATTTATTTCACCCTCATCATCGTCATCATCATTGCCCTTACTAGTCTTTGTCTAGCATTGTTCGTATTTATGATAGGCCTCCTCGCTTTTGTATCATTTCATGTTACTGCTATTAAATCATGGCAACAAATCTGCTTATTTTGGAAGCTAAAAATTTGTGATTTACGTTGAACTAGATCTACGTGGTGAACTACAGTTTATAAAGCCTTGCCTTGCAGATTCAAAAGAATATATGAACGGATGTGTAGCCATGAACGAAACAATATAATATACTATGTATTTACGAATCGTAACACGTGATCTCTTGGTATAGTGTATGCTTCGATACATATTTGGGTAATGGCATGTGTTTGTGAATGTGTTTAAGAAGTATTTAGTGAGGCTAGAGTAAGGTGGCTCAAATTCATAGATAAACCATTGGCTGAAGTTATCGATCATCCACGATTCGCATGTTTGATTATAAGGATTATTTCTAACTGATATTTGTGTGTTAGAATTTGTCTTTCTGCTACCGCTTTTCAAATTTGTTTCGAGTCTGTTAAAAATGTCTTCGTTTCCTATTCTTTCTTTATTAATCATCACCGTGTTGATGACACGGTAGTCAATCTCTTTCTTGTTTCATTTCATCTTTCATTTAGTCCATTCATCCTGTCTCTGGAAATACTCTACCCATATACCTATCCACATTCACAATTATTACTTTCTTTACGACATTTTCCTTATTCCTCCGCATCACATGCACCGACTGGCTCAATTCAATGGGTGATTACCATCATCAGCTATAAAGTATTATTTTTTATTCCAATGTCGTTCACACTATAATATTCTACATTTAAACACGTACAATGACAAACAGACATACAATTACCACATGGTCTAGTTGACGGATAAGGCAATTAAACTGGATATGATATACTATTCTATCTAGTATTGTATCGTATAGCTTCTGATAGAATATATTATGATATATCTATTGTATTAGTGTTGTCTACGAGGTCGCTGGCTTATTGCTTGATAAGCTTATTGACTTTCGCAAATATTCTTAATCTTCGTTAGCTTATAGATGTACACGTACAGTCCCTAATGCGATAAACGTGGCGTTTAATTCCCTTCAACTTTTTTTTTGAATGGCAGGTATTGACCATAAAGAATGTACATTATCTTTAGAAAGAGAAGCTATTTTCTGCTTCTTCGCCGTGATCTTAGACACTATGATAAAACTTATGAAACTTTTGTCATTTGTGATTGGTTATAACTTCGTGCGACAGAGATAACTCTATTCAAAGCTGGCATTAGCCTTAACCTGTAACTGCTTTAAATGCCTTATCGATTTCCGAACGAGAATTGCGTTGTGCTCAATTGGATGTAGTGGCTGGATGCCTTTTGTGGCTTGCCTGGATGCAGCATTAGTAGCTAGTTAGCTAGCTTTGAAACTGCAATCTTCTTCATTATGTCTTGTAACTACCTCATCGGCTTGGAATCCTAGCAGATGCGACCGAACTTGACCCGCCGTATCGTATATCTTTTAAGTCTGTGATTGATTTTCGACAAAGAATTTTGTCTATAATACCTACGTCATCATAATAACTCTTTTATATTAATTAAAATAACAGTAAACCGATTAACAAACTGCTCTTATTCAGTTATAAACTTTAATGATCTCAAGTTCTCAGTTAAGGCGTAATTGCTCCACGGAACCGTACAATTAAAGCGTTTTACGGTTCATTTTGCCGATAGTTGTAATAAAATACTTTCATCCTGGAAAGGTAGGAAGTCATTTGTATGTAAATTAGCTCCTTTTCTTTGCAGCACAGCATGAGAAATAATAGTAGTTTTAAAAGTGGTTAAAAACAATGATACTATAAGTAAAAAGGTGTAGATACGTTATACGCGCTCAGAAAGTGACACGCTCAAATGTGGTCAATTGACAAACCTTGACTATATTTGTCTCTTTTTCACTTGCTTTGCCATCCTACTTTAGCGACTAATCGTGACGTAGTATGCTATTGCAATATTTAGTTATTCATGTGTGCGTTAGTGTACCGTTTTTGAAGATAGAATGTCGTGTAGGTAACGTATCTATTCATTTATTATATCATTGATTAAAAAAGTGACTTATTGGCAACTTGTAAATTCTACTTTTGGATTTACAAACAGCTAAACAGAACCCTAAACAAGTCTAACGATGTTGCGCCCACAGGTGATCTAAAAGCATTAATGAGAGGTTCCGTAGGTGTCGGCCAAGTTGAATTGAGCATTTTGATTCAGTATTGAGCAATTGATTGCGGTAGAGGGTAGGAGTTATATTTGCTCTAAACTCGACGGTAGTACGAAGGCGGGGCAGTATGGAAGGTCAGATGTTGAGCAAGTAATAACACTGAGGTAAACATACTTTACTGGACAAATATTGTAGGGTGAACGGAGCATAGTAGAGTCATGGTCTATCTGCTTACAATACTGATGTTGAGAAAGATTTTGTTACCAATTTTATTGATTTTTTAAAACTCACCATAGTCAAATACTCTTAGCATTTTGACTGACCATCATCTTACCAGCCTTTTACAATATGATTGAGTCGTATTGCAGTCAATCTAGTGCAGTTGCAGTATTTGACATGAGACATCAGCTGTCAGTTAATAGATGATTTGGAGTTTCTAAACGCACAGAGCCATTCTACGATATCCCTAGTCTAAAAACATCGAAAAACTTAAAATACTTTGTATAAATTAACTCAGAAATTATCATACAATAAAGTATTAAAGAACAACAAAAGCGTACTAAAATACTAACCGTTGACTTACTTAGATTTTATCACAAAACTTTAAGTTACAGTTTTAAAACTATTTACATAATTTTACATAGATTCACAAAAACTTGTTTGGTGTAAAATTTTTTTTTTTGGACACACTATGAACCAGTTCCAAAGTTTGTTTATTTATAGCTTGCAGCTAGTGCCGTTTTGTTCTAACAATAAACTATTAAACTTTTATGTAAATGTTTATTAGTTTGAATTTGTTTAAACTTTCACTTCAACCGTTTTATTGCTACGGAATTATTTTTAATGATGTTTGTGTCATCGTAAATTTAATTTACGCTTGATGACAAATTGAGCGTTAGAAACTTAAGGCTGTTTCACATAGTCCCTATATTTGCTTATCATTATCACATCAGCCGTTGGACGTCCACTGCTAAACATAAGCGTAGAGATTTACAGAGTTGGAGGCAGCTTGCATCCATTACGATCCTGTGGTCTACATCAGATCGTCTTGTCCAGCTTGTAGGAGGACGATCATTTGCTCATTTCTTTATAATTACTGTTAGTTGTGTCCTCTATCGTCCCATCGCTGGACAAAAGGCTCTTCTCATTTCTGTTCAATATTCTACTGGCTATCCGCTGTGTTCAGCTATTTATATACCTAGTAGATTATAATAATTACACGCTTTCTTAATAAAACAATGCATAATGTAAAATCCAGGGTGCATATCTATGGCAATTATCATTAAAACTCGATTAGGCGGCCCAGCATGCAATACATTAGCCAGATTTACATGAACACTTAAAAATATATATGGACGGTTGGCGCAATGGATAAACTATTGACTACCGCCCTACATGTTGATGATTGATCATATGATTTGATTCCCATACGAAAAAATACCTGTGTGGTCTTTTTATTCTAGTAGAAAAAAAGTACAAAGTTACAGGATTTTCTTCTGTGTAGTGGGTGAGTTATCAAACGTATAGAGATTTGGGGCAAATTTGAGACACATAGTACCTACATTAAAATGTGCCTTTACCCTAGCATATAATAAAACCGGTACATAGTAATGTCAGGTGTAACCTAGCTTTCTAACTGACGACAAAACAGTCCCAGTTGCCAGTTTCCAGGAAATTGCTTTTTATAATTGCCTAGTTGAGTCTGAAGCGACTTTTTAATCCGGTGCCACTTTGAATGTGGCTGAGTGAATTTGTGTTTGTTTTTTTTTTTCATTTTGTGGCTATTTTTGTCTATGATTTTTAATATTTGGATGTAGTTCCAAAGCCACCAAATCATAGGCCAAAATTCCTCTTTGGTTCATAATTTAAGATGTAGAATATTATTGAGGTAATATCTAGACTTGATATGTATAAAAGATTCGACAGTTGCTTAATTGCCGCTAGTGAATTCGTGGTGTCTGATGATGATGATATCTGTCGGATGATACATATCATCATCATCTGCCTAGGATTCAATTGAATACCAGAAATAATTAGGCAGAACTTATAGTTGTCAGACTTCACCGTCGTACCGCAAAAACTTTTAAACATCTGTTGAACAGTAGTCTAAAAGATGATGACTTTGAAGAAGAAGGTCCGTTTTGCAGTCACACTTTTTTAGTCAAGTGTTCAACAGATTTTAAGTTTTTGTAGTAAGGATGTCGATGTTCTGCATCTACAGATTAAAATCTCCAAGATAAATAGAAATATCAGGTTTTTGTTAATTTAATCTCATCTTAACGTATTCTGATATTCTCTTTCAACAAGGTTTCGCTATTCATAGGCTCATTATTAAACTTCAGTACGTATTAGCATTTTGCAAGGATACTTACTATTAAATGTAAATAAAGAAACATTTAATTTACTATATATAAAATGTAAATACCCATATTTGTCAATAATGCCCCAATTAACTTAAAAATCCTTTGTAAGTGTATAAAGATTGGCAGAATTTTATGAGGTAACATTCTCTATTCCTTTTATGGTACCATGATTCACTTTATTTTTAAGCTTCTTATAGCCAAATTAGGTAACGGAATTTGACCATATGTGTCACCTTAAGCTTTGCTTAAGTATGATATTATTTCTGTTATCGATGGATAACATCTACAAAAGTTTATTGATGACTTTATTAATTTTCGAGGTTATTTAGTTGCGAAATTATTATTCAGCGTTTTTCTTCTGACGTGGATGTAGCAACCTATAGACTTAATTACAATCGATTTTAAGTCGCAACTTCTGGCATATAGGTTTTTTAAGGGCACACACTTTTTTGCCAACAATTAAAACTTAAACTATACATAAATAAAAATAAATCAGCCTTTTTCTACTTCAATTAAACATAAACTATACACAAATAATAATCTGCCCTTGGCCAGAAGTGGTACGATCGGACATGCCAAAGAAACCAGCCCTTAAAATACGGACACATCGGGAACGTGAACTGCGATACCAAAACTATTTTTTAATTCTTTAAGGTATTGTACCCAATTTAACATACCAGCGGTCAGAACACACTCTTGCAATAAGCTCCCAACGGACTATCCGCTATCCAGATTTTTTTTCTATTCCAAATGAGTTTCTGCCCATATCTGGTCAACCGTAACCACAGAGCCAGGCTTTACGGGTACACTGGGTCAGTGTGTTTTATATACTTAGGTATCTAGGTAAGAACGCGGTATCCTACATAAGTTAAGGAAACAAGTTATTACGGTACCTAGCAATGGGTAGTTTCACTATTTATGTCTGTTCTGTTAGTAATTCTTCAAGGAAAATAATTAGTACTTACCTATTGAGTTTTATTTACTTGGTAGTTGTTGCATTTTAGAGAACGTACTTCGTATAGGTCCAACAAAAGTATCCAGTGACATATATGGGAATATGTATTTGAAAAATTGCGTCCAACCACCATTCAGTCGTTTAGGAGTGATCTACAAACATACAAACTTATCAATGCGAACATGTTTTTATCCACTATCAATCAATCAACTCAGCCTATAGCAGTCCACTGCTGGACTTAGGCCTCTACCAGCCTGCAACACATTATAATGTCGTTCGCCTTTCGCATCCAGCCTTTTCTAGCCACTAGCCACCTTCTTAAAGTCTTTAGTATATTTTTATTTTACCAGATAGTTGCACCTGTCTCTTTGTCATAGAAAATACATTAAAAAACCGGAGGTGTCTAATAATGAATCGAATAAACGTTTTGTTCCATATATGGTTATCGTACATCTAAATACACATACGTTGACATTAAGAAAAATATGAATGAAGCTATTTCTTAGAAAAAATTGCTCATTCGGATTGTGGTTCAAAATAATGATTTAGCTAAACGTGTCAGTCGATTTTGAATTTTATTTCAAATGGCTTAAGGACTTGTGGTTCAAAATAATGATTTAGCTAAACGTGTCAGTCGATTTTGAACTTTATGTCATATAGCTTACGGACTCGTGGTTCAAAATAATCGTATTACTTAAACGTGCAGTCGATTTTGAACTTTATTCCATGTGATGTAAGTGTCGTTATGTAAATAGATTATGTGCCCACGCTTTTGGTACACCTACGATGTTCTCGTTAGACTTTAAAAGATGGAAGTTGTAGATATAAATGTATTTTTAAAATATATCTTTTAAAAATACATTAATATCTAACTTGACTAAATGTCATATATTTTTTTTCTATAGTGGAAATGATATAGATTCTGATTGGAAGTATCTTTTACTAAGAAATTAATATTGCAATTCTGCTTGCCAAGGAACTGTAATTTTCTATTTCTAGGTTTATACGGTATTTGTTAACGTACATTTCTCGAGAAAAACCCTCCTTTTCAAGTGGATTTAATCACAGCAATTAAAATAATAACAGCTGTCTCTGTAATGAGAGGAAATCACTTTAATAGTCGACGAAAATTCGACTTTGTACTCAACTGCAGTGCTTGCACAGTGTTTTATTTAGAGATAGAGTTGTACAAAAATGTTTTCTTACTTTAAAATTATAAATACGAAACATTGTATGTTTGTTTGCAATATTACAAAGAAAAAAAACTTAAACAGTTTGTAATCGCATATTTACATGTTCCATTTTATCACCAAAACGGCTGAAATGATTTTGATGACTTTCGGCACAGAGATGGTGGCTTAGAGACGACCATAGACTGAAAAGGTGGGAAGCAAAGACATGGGAAACAGCAATATATCTAAAAACAAACAGACAAATTAAATCAGTCTTGTGTAACAGCGATACAGCATCAACAATTAAGAAGATCAACATTTAAATGAAAAATAATAGTCTTTTGTAGTTACTGTGAATGCTTAAATCTCAAAAACAATGTCGTCGAACTTTCACTCGTTCGTCCCACGTTTAGTTACGTCACAATTCCATTCAAAATAAACCTTTTTTTCTTTATAAGAATCGTTTTCACCTGAGAGCTTTCTTTATGGAGGCAAGCAGTCTTACGAATCGTTACTTTTCATTTTTATGGGCGACAAAACGTTCATTTACACTCATATAAAGTACCTTTAATCTTACAATAAAACTTGTGTGAAGACCTCACAAGAAGTGTTGCAAATGCTTTTTAATATATTTATCTATTGCATCTAACCCTGAACAAATTATGCTAACTATTGTTGTTGTGGCATTATTGTGATATTTGATATGCCATACTGATCGTTATGGCTGTTTCCATTTTGTTATATCAATTAGGGATAAAGCATTAGCAATAGGAAGCTTGCCACATGAGGCTCAGGCTCGCAATGTAGAACAGCTCCTCAAGGAGCTGTCAGCAAAACTAACAAGTAAATGAGTTCCGCGAGCATTCGCCTGTAATGTAACGTAAAAGTGCGCAATTTGATGCTCTTATTCTCTTCGAATGTTTAAATCTGTAACGTGTAACGAAGAATACGTGACAAAATTTACACAAACATCATAAAATTGATGCATTTTTTTCCAGCGATGACGTTAAACTGTTCATGGAATACACTAGGGATGAGCGTTGAATCAACGAACTAGTTGAATCAACCGTTGATCTCCTGTCAACGTATTAACGTTAACTGTTTATGAATCAACTAGTTGAATTCGTCAACGACGTTTATGAGTTTAACTCGTTCGTCTCGTTGAATTAACGAGAACGCAATTTACAAAACTTCCGTTGTTTTCAACGTTGAGTTTTTTGGTTCGTTATCATAGATTGCGAGCGGTTGAAAGACTTGGTCTTCGAAATGTTTATTTTAAGAATAGTACCTACTTATATTTATGGAGTTTGTTTACTTATGTTTACCACAGATACTGATAGTCTGATACCTAATCCCAATGTATTATTTTAAATGTACTACTTTTTGAGACGCAAAGGTTAGGTACAATTTTAGATGTTTATTTGTAGGTACATAAAACTAAAATTTTCTTTCAAACGTTTTCCAATACATAAATTGAATTAAATTGTTTCTAAAATTCAACGCGCAATCGTTGGATAAAAACCGTGAATCAACGGTTTACGTTGCAAGTTGACAGGAAGAATACGTGACAAAATTTACACAAACATCATAAAATTGATGCATTTTTTTCCAGCGATGACGTTAAACTGTTCATGGAATACACAATGCGGTACGTGATATGAATTGCGAGAAACGCATCGTGTTGGGTCGGATTTAATCGTCGGCGTATTTCCAAAAATCGTATCATTTTGTACCGGAGCTCGTGTTTAGGGGAAATTATGCCCAGTCATGGAGGAAATTGAGTGCATAACAGAATAACAAGGCTATCGGCAAGGCACTGCCATGATGGGTACTTTTGCTGCTTTCTATTACATCTGTTATGGAATGAGTTGCGTTTTTCTTCGGAAACGGAAATGTGCGTCGTCTGTGTAACTACAGATATTTCGAATGGAGAGATTTCGTATTGACTAATCTTTGGGAACTTGCAAGTCATTTTGTTTTGGTTTATTAATATTACGTGAACACTCCAAATAAAATAATCTTCTTCGATGTGGGGTTGTTTCTCTAAATTATTTTAGTCGAATCCATCTTGTTACTAAAACTCTAGAAAGCAAGAATCAACAGTAGAAATCAAGAAGATTAAAAAGCTAAAAAATGAAGCTCAAAGAAGTCTCAGATAATGAATTCAACTTTCTTGAATCCCGTAACACAATTAATCAAAAAATAATAACGGAAGAGTAGCGTATAACCGTTTCCGGGATCCCAAATAAACACAACTCACTTTCGCATTTATAATAATAGCTGAAGTTTGGTAGCCAGATCTGTACCCTTAGCACGAGTTTTCTGTAAATGAGACGTAAAGCAAACTGGAACTTTGACAGGAAAAAATGGAACAGCGCCTCTGGTGTGCGAAGAAGGAACTATTTTTTTCCTTGAAAATTGTCAATTTGAAAGTGACAAAGTTCCAGTTTACTTTACGTCTCATTTACAGAAAACTCGTGCTAAGGGTACTGTAAAATTGGAAATGCTCGAAAGTGAAACCGAGCTAGGAGTAATGTCTGTTCCCGGCACAATCCAATTAGTCCGCAGTGGGGTCAAACGCATTGTCGACGATGTAGGCTAAATACGCTTAATTAGGGAGATGTACGCCGTATATAATTTCCTGTCATTATCGTACTTTTGGACTTGTTTCGCTCGCAATTGAGGTAAAATAGATATACATATAAGGCCGTCTGCTAGAAGTTAGTGTTACAAGAAATTTTGTGGTTGATAGCGCGTCTGCTGATCAGAAAAGTTTTTGGCCTTCCGTTATTTCTAACAATAATCATTTAATTAGTAGTCTGGACTGCTTGGGATGGCTTAAGGCTCTCTCTATTTTTAATCTAGTCGATTTTATTTAATAAAAAAAATCGAAGTGACGTTGTACTAAACTACTGTTTTCATGTCGTCATAAACACTTATGTAACGGTACATACGTATTCTGTCTAAAGTGCAGCTATTGCATTTCTCAACCAGCATAGTCTTATTCTAATCTACACCTTTAACCTTCTCAAGCAGTTTATCATGTTTACTAGAAACTGCGTTTCCTATCCGTTGTACTATCTACCAACAACCAACGATCACTTCCTTCTAAAATATTGCCTTATTTACCTTCAATATTACAATAGTAAAACCATTCAATTCCTTTTTAGTTAAAATCGTTGCAATTGCCATCGATAAACCTGCAAACTAGTTTTATCTAATCGACCAAATTCACGTATTACTCCGCAAGGCTTTTGTAGTGGATGAAAGAGATGGCGATAGCAAAATACAGGTTTAGAAAGAGAGGGAAAACGACTCTCGGTTCGACGGTCGTGAGTCATGCTCGGGCGCATACACCGACTGGTATTGTGGTCTACATTCACAGAATATAGCGGATTCGTGCATCTTAATAAGTGTTATAGATGATTAATTTTGACGCAAACCTTAAATTAGGGTTCCATTTAATTGGTTTGGTTGACGTCAATCAAAACACGAAAAATTTACTCAAAAGCTACCCTCTACCAGATTAACCAATCATTTTTCAAAATCTCTTCCATGAATCACGAAAATATTGACAGCTAATAAATCAACTACCATTTTATATCTTCCAATACATCTCATACCTTGTACCCGGCTGTGACGAAAGCATCGACCGCAGTGACGGGGTCGTCAAGTGACTTGATGTATTTGCCTTCAGCATAATCGTCATTGGCCAACTGGCCAGGTGTAACAACATCTGTCGATATCCCATCATCGATGATTGTGCGAAATTCAGAAGTGATCATAACATTGTGTATCTTCTTCAACATCGTCTGTTACATGTAGTTTGTAATTGATCCCAGATTTCATTGAGTCTTTGATATGTAACTTTAGTTTTTTTGGCTGCTTACATCTGCTAGGATTACGTAGTTGTTTTTCAAACATCTGCTTCGTACGTGTTCTTAAAGACATTTATATCTGAAATGATGTTGTGTTCACTTAAAAAACTAGTTTTCATTGGACTAGTTAGTCCTTATTTTGAACTCGGATCGAACCAATCCGTAAAAGCCGTTGTAGTTACAAATATGAGAGTTTAAAACTACATCCTTATGGGACCGAACTCCATGTTCGTACAAATTGTTCGTGTAGTTACATGAGTTTCAAAACTTCGTCCAAATACGTATGAAACATGTTCTGCTGGCAGATCGTCTCGCAAATTTGCTCCGCGATGACTCACCGACGCTCGACTATTTAGTTTAAACGCTACAGACCGGTTTATACTCGTTTTTGTTACACCCGTGATGGTTTTTTCAACCTTTTTTTGCAAGCTTACTAACCGTATTAAGATCCTGTTGACAATGTTTTATATTGTTCAGATTTAATCATCCGTTTAAGCCGTCAAGATTGTCTTCCTCAAATGGATGAAGTGCAACGAATTTTTTGGTATCAAAAGTATCACTGCTTGTTTTTGGTGCAAGCAAAAAATCTTCTAATTCTTATCCCCAGTTCAGTTTGCAAAGTTGTTTACTGTTGCAGTTTCTGCTACAAATGGAGGTTTTGACTTTGTCACGACTTTTCATTGTTACAGTATCATGATGGGCCGAACCGTTAATGTAATTTAATCATTACTAACTTTGGTTTCATGCACACGCAATATATTTTTTGCATCGTTATCATCAATTACGTTCGTGGGAGCTAGGATAAAACAATCTTAGCATGATTCATCGTTGATTGGCTCGTTTGCCATGCAAATACTTTTATTTGTTTCGTTTGACTTTGAACAAAAATTGCTTTGGTAATGTTCGTTTAAAAGTATCTTTAGTATGACTATAAAGAACTGCATGCCATTAATAATGCCTCAAGGAAGTAGCTTGGAAATTTATCGCTTGTGTACGAGGGAAGCATTTTATCTAGCTTCCTCTGTCGATTTTATTATCGCTATATCATTGATAATAAAGTGTCTACTGTGTATGAGAAAGTCTTCTTAGGATGTGTTTACTTTGTTTGAATCTGTATATTATACATGACGTAAATATTACGACGGCTATTACGTACAGGCAAGAGCGATTAATTTCATCTCTCCAGCTGCTTGGAAATATAGCCTCCATTATTCTTGATATAGTTTTAAGATTTATGTCATTCTTTAAGAATAAACTTTAGTAATAATGGATGAAAAGTGTAGACGAATAGGTTTTGTTCAACTTGAAAAAGAAGCTGAAACTTTTTCCAATATGGCCGGCTTAAACGGCTTCTAATTTGCGTATGTTGAATTTACAACGTTAATTTTAGTTTTAGAACTTAGTATGGTTAGATTTTGGTTAAAGTACTATTGTTACGACTTAATCCGGATTAAGGCTGAAATATTACGACAGTTTTATTGATTATGAGGGTAATTCAATAAACCTCTTTATTAGATCAGGAAAAATTTGCAAAAAAATCTAATAAAAGACCTACTTGTTCAAATGTTGTTACAAGAATTTACTTGGAGTGACCCAATTCAGAGCGCACACAATGAAATGTAAAATTTCCACTAGAATATTCATTCCGACTTGGATTGTCCACTAACAGATGTAGCACAAACATTTTAAAGCATAAAAAAACGTGAAAAATAACATGGTTTCAACTTGAACAGAATAAAAAGCAACTTTACCAGCTCGCAACTGTCTGCCAACTGCCACAACTTTGTCCCGATGTTTTTGCCTCGTCTCACAATGCATTCATTAGCGTTATGCCATTTGTGACTATGGCATCGGTATACCAGCCACTAGGCTTTCTAAAAGGTTCATCGTTTACAAAAAGGGCTATGATGAAATATCACACAGATTTAGAAGAGTGAAGAGCGTATTTACAAAATTTTACTGTAAACTCAAAATTGGTGTGGGAAATTTAGAGGGCTTGAGTAAACGTGTTTGAAATGAAGATGCTACTTTGAAAGGTAAAGCTAATAGAACTGGAAATGTGTAACTGGGAGGCTTTGACAAATATTGACATAAGTCTCTCAATGTTAGACGGTAATCCAATCGAATACTCAGACCTTGAAAGTAATTATATTACTACGCTATTCGAATTCATGCTTAGTTTCTACTTGAAATTCATTCCGTGGCCCAATAAAATTGTTTTCGCAAAATTCTAGAAAAAGCACCCGGCAATCTAATGCGAAAATCAAAACAGCCCAGCCACAATTGTTCAACCCCACACATAAGAATAGAATCCTACAGTTCCATGCAAGCAGATACGAGCACAATGGCGGAAGCTTGCGGTCCATGCAAACAAAGATATAACCAACCCTGCATCAGCTAAAATAGCTCTTAAAAACGACGGTATAGAAGCTAAACATACTGCAGATGTTAATTTTGCGGCAGCTCACAAAGAGTTGAATTACGTACAGTTATTTCAAGCTAGGGAACCTGAGATGGTCGGTCTTGGAGTACTAAGGTGTTAAGTATTGGTGGCAAAGTTTTAAAACTTAATGAATATAGCCTAAGAATTTCAAATCACAAAATCACAAAATTCTATGAATAGCCAAGGATTTAATAATGTATGCTAGATAAGTCTAAATTTTAGTCTGTTCTGGTATGCTTGTTATGATGTTATACAAGTTGCGGCACTTTCGAAGCACTCATCTATACATATAATAAAATAGTAGAAAAGTCATGTATGTCCGGGATAAACTCAAAAAGTACTGGACGGATTTCATGATTCTTTTTTTGTTGTGTAGGTAGAAGTCTGCCAAAACATAGGCTATGTTTTATTTTTGGAACGTGAACAGCGGCGCAGAGAACCGCAACATACAGCGTAACTAGAAGAAGATACAAAATGGTGCAAGAAGCAAAAATTGTTCCACATGATGAGCATTTGCTGCTGAGAGAATAATGTGAAGAACTGGAAACGCGAGGTGGAACTTCAACAGCCCAGCTGAACTATAACATATATAGGAATAACATCTTAGCAAGCGTTGTTCAGCCTGATGAGCACTCTCTGTTGAGATATAAAAATTGAAGATCTGGATCACCTGATGTGGAACACCAAAAGCCCAGCTAAACTATAACATTTATAGGAATGAAGTCTTAGAAAGAGTTGTTCAGCCTGATGAGCACTCTCTGTTTGCGTATGAAAATTGGAGATCTGGACACCAAAAGCCCAGATAAACTATAATATAAATATAGGAATGACGTCTTAGAAGGAGTTATTCAGCCTGATAAGCTCTCTCTGTTGACGTATAAAATTGAAGATCTGGAACACCTATGTGGAACTCCAATAGCCCAGCTACACTATAACATATATGGGAGTGATGAAAGAGTTGTTCAGCCTGATGAGCATTATCTATTGATGTATAAAAATTTAAGTTCTGGAACACCTGATGTGGAAATCAAAGCTATCACTTATTTAAATAATTATGAAATCACATAAGCTGGGATTACCAACACGCAGTGAAGGCGGTCGCAGTTTAAGACTGATTTTCAATGACGATGACTTTAGTAGTAAAAAAAATATTTTACTTACCAAACTCCCATTATTTTTTTACCCGGGCTCTTGGAGTTGGGTATCAGACTTCTCAAATCTTCGATTTTGATGACCCCGTTGTCGCTGGCATAAGCAACAAGATCCGCGTACGAAGTCGCGGGCAGAAGCTAGTTGCTCTATAAAGCTTATGAAATTTTGAGAGTTGGGAAGACAGTTTGGAATTTCATACGTTTAACTTGAAGAAGTTACTTTTGCTTGAATTCTCGATCTTTGAATAAGGAGGAATTCATTATTTAAGAACTGAATTTATATTATTCGTAGGTGAACAAACTTTTAATTCAAACTGTATGGGACTATTGAGTAAAGGTCTTCCTCATGTGCTTATACTTTTTTCCCGTGTGATTTTCTCTGGGCAGTCTTTTACACTTTTATAAACGTGTCTAAGTTATCACGCCAGCGTTTTTATAAGACTTTACTGAACTTGCCTGGTAAAACACTATAAAAGCTATCCACAAAACTAAAATTCAACACACAATTGATGATACCATCATTAACCTAATTTGCGAAAACGAAAATAATCTTCAAGGTCTCAAAGCCAAGCCCGAAGACTTTCCTATTACATAACATAATAGTGGCTCTGTGGCCAAGTTCAACACAGCCTTATAAATAGATTAAGATTAATACTCAGCTATTATTAGCAACGCCTGAACTATTTTCGGTTTCAGCGATAAATATACAACTAACAAACGTATTGGCTCAATGGAATGTTTGCGTTAGCGAATTATTTTGCAGCTTGTGCGTGGTTCGTTGGATCAAATATTTTGTTTTCGTTTCTTTTCTGTTAGTAATATTTTGTTTCTTGCCTATTAGTTTATCTTTTTTTTCAAGGATTAATACGTGTAAAAATGCACTGCAAACCGTTTGAAAAAATGGCCACAGCATTCTTCCTTGTAGTATCCCAAAGGAGAAAGAAGATAAACGATGACTATGTCGTCGATATTTTAGAAGACATTAAATAAAAATGTACATTTGACTAGAATGTCGGTAAACAATATATTACTCATAATTGTTAAGAAGGCATGACGTGTGTAAAACTATACATAAGAAACGCTATTATCTCTAAAGTCAACAGATGTTTTAGCAAAGACAAAGTTACCGTTACTAAGTGCACTTAGTTGAATCATTGCATTTAAAAATTCTATCATAATATCATCATGCTTAACCATCTTTTTGTTTGTAACACGTAAGCTCTAAATAACGACTGACTCACAAGAAGCTCACAAAATAGACATAAACACTACAATTATATTCACATCTAAAGCAATACACGGCTGTATAAAAAGATATGATTCACAAACTGTACAAACGTTTCTGTTGACTGTTGCATAAATGTGAAACTTCTCTATTTTGTACGAATACGCGGTTTTATTGTTAACAATGTGTTGGAAATCTTGCGTTGTTATATTGCGTTTTGTAATCGTCGTAAAATGTTGTGTGATTGTGGAATTAAAGAGCGATTAAGAACGTCTCGAATGGTTCTAACCTCAATCACTTTGAGAGAGGAACTACTGTTAAGTCTGAAAGCTTTGATCTAAACGATTGGGAAGCATATAAACTTTCTGTGAAAATAACTGAAAGGCGAATAGAAAAATACAACATAGGTACAACCCGAATCAATTCAAAGTTAAAATGAACAGGCTTCTTCTGGGTAAGCTCGCTCCATCGTATGCTTTGTCTCAGTCACCTTTGACCTGGACTATAGTCAAGATCAAGAGTAAACCAAAATAAAATTTAAAAAAAATTGCCCTTTGCTGTTCTGCCGAAAATGTATCAAGTTATAACCATACAAATCTGTATCTCGTTATCATAAATCATATCCCTTTTCCTCGTTGACTGACACATTGAGTTTTCCCGCTAAAGTGTCAATTTTATCACAATTACTTCGTAACGTGTAATTTGACACAGATTTCTCTGTGTCTGTATTATTTAACTCTGTGCGATAACATTGAGTCATAGGTGCTTCGGTCGCCATATGTTCCTTGTCGTGACTACGGACCACGGCCTCGGTTTTATTGAATAGTATTCCTAATATCACGTTGTCTTTTGAGAGACATTCTTTAGCGTTTATTGACGTGCACGATTACTTAGAAGAATTTAAACTAGCAATTTGTGCTATATTATCTTCTATCCAAGTATGTAGATGTTATATTTTGGCCTCTGTTTTCAAATGTTTTACTCCAAATCAGACACGTTTTTGTTTATCCTGTACCTGCACGTTCACTTAATTTAGCACTCTTTAATTTAAGAAACCCGATTAGATATAAACTAAACAGAATTTTACATAACAACTTGAAATAAAGTGCTAAACGAGGAGGCCTTCAAGGCCCATAACTTGCGATCGTAATCAAATCCAATTACAACCGAAGAATTTATCATCGAAGTTGAATATCCTTTTATTAGTACCGATATTCGTAATGTGTCGTCTTTTGCTTCATGTAATGTGTTGACTCAAGTGTCCAGGTGATGGTTTCCTCTCTTTCAGACGCCGCCGCAGCTTTGTGTCGCTACAAGGGTTTATGGTGAACGGTTCTCCGTGTTCCTTATAACTAACAATGTTTCATCTCTCTCTTTCCAGATGGACTTTGTTGCTGTCTCCCTCCTGCTGTACAACGGAATGTTTCTATCATAGAAGTGTTTTGCATTCCGCTTGCTTCTCGGAAACTGTTTCTGTATTGTAAATGGGATCAGTAACGTCATTCTTTGGAGATAATTTCTGCAAATCATGAGTTATGGCGCATTTAACTTGTTATAGTGATAAATTTCTCGTCTGTTAGTATGACAGTAGCTTGATAGCTTCAACAATTTAGTCGTTTTTCGAATATTAAATGTTCTCTGTCTGTGACCTTGACTCGTGTATTTTGGTCTATAATTGATAGCTAGAAAACACCTCAAATTACGTAGTCCTTGAACGAAATGGGAGGTTGAATTTTAAAACACTTGACCTTTACCAGCGCCAAGTTACTAAGGCTGGTGACATAATTACTGCCAGTTGAATTATTATTATATTTGTTTCACAAAGTCTTGCAGGTTGATCTCATTACGTGATCGTTTATAATCAACAGACGTGTCGAGTCATAATTAGTATTCTATCAGACTGTCAATGCAACAGTAAATGTGTGTCTTCGAATCGATTTTGTCGATTTACAATCTGTGATAATATTGTTTCATTAGTTACGCTTTTCCAAGAACATTTTTGATTAGCAAGATGTGTTTAGATTACTCTGATTAGCTTGCTGGTAACTCTACCTTCAAGGCTTCGGAATAGGGTTTAGTTTTGAATGGTAGCTGTAATTTGTATGGAGCCATTCTTATCGAGTTACGGCTTGTTACGATCGTTCGGGGATTTCACTTTGTTTTTCTACGTTTCTTTGATTTTCCTGTTATACGTAGTAATTTTTGAATGCCTTTTTTTTCTTTGTTAAGTATTCGCCTGTGTTCGAGTTCCTTATGTATTAGGTTAATGAAAAACTTACTAAAGCCTAGCAGACGGTTTCTGTTCATTTCTGAATAGCGGTGCAAAATTCGGACGTAGCAGTATTTTCCATTTCATTCAGTTTTCTACACAATCATGTTGTTTATAGAGTCTTGTTTTCTTTCGATCGGGTTTACCAATACAATCAAGTATTCTATCGATTGTGTGTCTTGAGTCATTTACGTCAGTTATGTATGCGCTGGTTACTGAATTTTATATGCGATTGTTTAATTGACGTCAGAGCTAGATTATTGATCGTTTTTCACTCATTCCATTACCTCTGTATGTATCTATGTATCGTCCTATATCGGTAGCGTTCAATGCTGGTATTTAGGCCGAATTCAGATGTCATGTTCCTACGTCATTGATGAAATTTTGTGCGGCTGATATCTTATCTAATTGATATACTAAAGGCGTCTATATTTGGTGACAATCGTACTTTATTCTCTTTCTTATTTTCAGATATTTTTACACTCCTACAAAATATAAATAGTACTTAAAGTGATACAGTAACTGTGATAAGACTTAAAATTTAGTATGCACTAAAACCAAGTGATAAAATCAGTGAAATGTCCACTTTCTAAAATGGAAAGGAAGTTAACACGCGAAGATTTCATGAGGAAAAGTTTTCGTGCTCCGAGGGTTTCGCCCGCCCCAGAAGGTCAAGAGCCGACTGTAAACGGAGCGCCACCACCATCGCCGGTGTCCTTAGCCATGTTGGAGAGAAACCCAACGCCAGTTCGCACCCAGTACGAGGTCACATCTTCGGGGATAGCTCCTAAACGACTCGAAATCAACAGAGCTCATCCCATCCACCTGAAATCATTCCAAGCCCCTGAACCACCCGATGATGCCGCACCAATGCCTCCATCAGACGATGTACTACGTAAACTGGAGCGGCAAATCGGAGAAATGGAACGGGGACTCGAAAGAGCACAGAACGGCACCGCAGCTGTCGACGAAAGAGTAAGATACGCCGAACACGAAAACCTTTTGCGCACTGGCGTATCTTCTGTCGGTGGTGGAGGTTATCTCCCAGCTGATTCTGATACAGAACACGACGTAGTACCTTTCAATCGAAACGAGACTACGCGAAGCAGTACTGGCGGTGCTACTCCAGTACCAAGGCCAGCTACTCGACTAGCTAGAACGAATTCTGATACACAACAATCAGTCGCAGCGACTGCTAGGCTGATGAGGAAGCTGGCTGATGGCAATAAGGAGGAAAAGACTAAGGTTATATCTCGAAAAGCGATTCAAGCGAGGATGGAGAGGGTGAAGAACTCCGTAACAGGGAAGAATGAGCACAGGGTCTTGGCTGAGCATAGGGTGGACCCACCTTCTCCGAGAACGCCCACTTCGCCAATCACTACAAGGTCGTCGCAGGTAAAGGTGAATATTTTTGACTATTGTGGATGTCCATTTTTTACCATCTAGCAAAAAAATGCTCGATAAATGCAACAGCTGTTAAATAAAAAGCAACATAATACGATGCACGGAAGCGTGTCATGCCAAGTTCTAGTAAGTTGTTATACTTGTTACTTGGTGTGTCCTGCATAATTGAAATGAATTAAGTTCTACTAAGTTTTTTCACAGAAAACAGATACCTACGTCGACTTTAAATATTATTACATTTATCACAAAACTGTAAGTTATTACTTTCGTATTGTTTGTTGTAAGAATCAGGAACATTAACGGAAAAGAACTGTTTGTTCCTTTTAAGAATAAACCAACTAAATCGGCGCGTAATTTTTTTAAGCCGATCATAACCAACCAAAACTTTTGTCACATTTTGTTCCTGTGGTATTATATCTGTGGTAAATTAAATAATAATACATTTTTTATGACAGAAACAAATCACAGCTTCACCTTTTGATACATTTTATGTGACGTTAAGTGTGTTCAGCTACCCACACGAGTATTCCTAAATAGTATTATGTATTGGGTAACATGAGTTACCATGTTACTTAATATTGTTCACACTTTCTTGCGTAACCTTCACAGAAGGTGACAGTAATCCTATATGTGATTATTATTTGAGATGGATTTTGACTTAAAAATATTAAGCCTATTTTGTTCCTGCAACACAGCATAAAGGCTAGTTTTATTAAATGTTTAGGGTATAGGCAAGTGCTGTACCTATGGACGCTTTTACCTGTGGACAGTTGGACACTGTTATCCGCGTGATCCCACGGAATCGTAGTAATGCGATAAAAAGTATCCTTAATGGTAACAAACCAGCAGATCTAAAACGGTTACTTAGCAATATTCCGAATGATTTATTTCGTGATCTTCTAGCAATGTCGTTATCAATTTTCTTCTGATATTCACAAGATGGCACATTCGGAATTGCATTTAATTTTCATATCTGAACATGACTACAGCATGGCAGTGACTGTTTTAGACAATTCCAAATAATAACTTCTTCGTATGAGAGTAAAAAACATTTATCCATTCCGCTAAAGTAGTTAATAGTTCAGCCACTGCGCCAACCATAAAATATTTCAACGTTATAAAACACAAAACTACCTTTGTTCCGTTTACCTGCTGCGAAAAAGTTAATTTGTAACATATGGTGCGTGGAGCCGACGACGTCCTATGACGTCATATGACACGGTATCACGAACGGCCGGTGCTAGATATAAAAAAAAAAATATAGTGTTTGATGTGAAAAATGATTTATATAACGGTACGATAAGTAATATGTATGTCTAGTACAGGTGTTATTACGTGTGAAATTTAGTTTTGTTATACGTAACAGGATTCAATGAAATAAGTTATTTTTATTTTTCAACAACTGGCAACACAAATATTTTGAATAAGAATTATCAAATTAGAGTTAACTAGCGTGGCTCTGCATATATGTGTATTTTTTTTTTCAATATTTTATTTTTATTTTTGTGAGTTTTGTCGCATCCGCAGAGTTGCGCCTGAAACTTCAATTTGACGTTTTTAATAACGCGACGCGAAAATCTATTTGTTTCCACATTTTATTCCTTAAAACCGTAATGTACTAATTACTGTTTTATTCTTTTCACAGGTAAGCACAAAGCAAAGTATTTAAAATGGCGGAGTTTTCTGCGTACAGCGCTAACTCTATTGTAAGGTAAGGCATGCACTTTGTTTCGTACTGATTAATCCTCACCATTAGCGCTGAGTGCGAGATTTAAACGGGAGGGAGAGAATTATTCAGTAGAATAGAGTGTGATTAAGAAGAGTAGAATAGAATAGATTCTTGTAGTCTATTTTTGCTGAGGTTTGGTTGAGGAAAACATAATGGCCCTTTTTCTGCCAAGTGTTTTCTCGCGTACTTTTTTTAAGTTTAAACTGTTACTTATTCTATAACATAAAAAGTGCTGTTTATTGCCTTTAAGTATTATATTATTATCGTATGTTGTCCAATTTGTTATTATACACTTTGGCTTTAGCCTTATTAGGTGTGAGACACAACAATCCATTGTGTGTCCGTTTTCATTATCACAACGTGACGTAAGCAAACTGTTGAATTTTTGACGCTGTTCATATGTATGTATATACAAGACAATAATGTATTACGGCATTCATTGAGAACTTTGTTACATAGTGTTTAGAGGTATGAAAACGAGCAAGCAGAGTTTCATGTTCTAGAAATTGACTTGGTACTTGTAATTTTATTCATGAAAATCGTATTTCAGCATCTAGCGTTTAGTATTTCAGAAACAATTTAAAATGATCTATCCATATTAAAATTAATATCCACATTACCAAACCACGAGGGTCTCCTTATATGGATTTAACACGTTGTAATATTTTATGAGAGCAATTCTGTTTTACGAGCTTGCTAAGATTTATCAAAACCGCTTAGATTTTATAAACGTCGAAATCTCAACTATGTGAAGGTCAATACCGAAATGTTTGGAAGTAAACGTGGAACGAATGATGAGTACGGAATGCAAATTGAATGAGCATGTCAGACGCTTCTCTTGTGAATGGATCACACGAGTGAATGGTTCACTCGTCATCGACAAAATTATGAGACGTTCTGCTCTTTTCAATTTATTTGTCGATCAGAAGAAAGACGCCTTCTTCATTTAGGTTCACGAATTCATAATTCACATTTGTTTCCTTTGTGTTTTGATTCAAATTTACTCTTTAATTAAATGATGTCGAATGAAGAGAAAAGTAAATGGAATTCGTCTGATATCTTCTTAGTTCACATTATTCCGAAAACATTAAACTAACAAACTGAACTGTTTATCTACGTATTATTTTATCGCTTTAGGGAAGTATTTGTATAACGCGAGCGCGAGCATTGATATTGAATTAATTTTATTTATAGAAGGAGCACAAAAATAATAATTGTTTACAGTTATGATAAACACAGAAACTTCAGAAGTATAAATCAAACATAACATGACTAAAAATATTTCAGTTAAAAACAAAAATCATATTTAATGTTCGCTAGGCTACACTAGAAGCATTACGTCTTTTAAATCTAAATTCTTTTTTCTCTATTTATAGAGCAATCATCAAATTTCCTACAAAAAAAAAAAATACCTGTGATCACTGACAAGATACTCAAATAAACATGGTCATAGTTATTTTATATACGCTGTATTTAAACAACAAAGAAATAGATACAAAACGAAAAAGCATCACCATTTTTCTTTTGAAATATCAGTCTTCTATGAATGGATTGTTACTATTTCGCGTCTCCAAACTAGCAGATATATTTGTTACAGATATTTCATCAATTTTCAATAATATTGAAGTTATCTAGATACTAGGTTCCTCCATAAAGAGGATAGGATACAAAAATTACGTTCATTCGCTTCGCCCTCTTCTCATATTCTCTTTGATAAATACGTTTTACATAATATACTAACGTTATTTATTCCACTGCCTCTCGCTTCGGGGCAAATAAAGTCAAATTCCTTTGAGAGTTTTTCTGTATTTATATCATGTGTAAACTGGACTTGGCGTTTACACTACCATTTTGTGTAATTTGTAATCAGTTTTAATTCTTTTCGTAAGCAAGTTTTTGTTTTGAACTTGAATGTAGATAATGTTGTGATCTTCGTATGGTTACAATCCAAATGTTTTTTACAGTTCCGTACGTCTGAATGAAATAACGGAACCCTTATTTGTAGGATTATTCGTGTGGCCGTCAGTCCGCCCTTCACAGTCAATTTTTTAAATAAAAAAATAAACTTTGCCCCACAATTTACTTCAATATTTACTTCGAATGTACTAAACGGATTATACACAACTACTACACTAAACAAATACTGGACTAAATAAATTCCTAAACAGAAGGTCTGAAATATAACTGAAACTATTTCTTTGTAGCTTCTAAACAATTTTATCGTCGTCATGGCAACTCCCCCAATAAAAACAAAAATATACAAAACAAAAGAAAAACAACAGTTATCATAAAGCATAGTGCTTGACAAACTAAAAATCTAAGTAGGTCACTCGATACAGCATCGATCAATTGGAAAACCTTGACATACTAAACTCACTCTTATTATTTATTGATGAAAGTGTTAATTATTTTTGATATACTGACACTGCTAACCTGTATCATCCCACTACTGGGAAAGGCCTCTCCTAATGACTTCCAGTATATTCGATCCAGGTCAATAGTAGATCTCGCGAGACTCAGAGCCTTGGTTGCCTGATACGACATTAGGTAACCATGGCTCTGGAACGTAAAGGGCCATTGAAGGACACCGTGGATTGACGTCCTGCCCTAGGTAGAAGGATTAATTCTTTGATTTTACCACGTAAATAAAAGGTCATATATAGACTATTGGTCGTTGGTTGGTTTTTTATGATCCAGTAGTGAAGAAATCTTCTTCAACTGAAGTCTGAATTAATGATATTTTATATTTTTCATTGTTGTATGTTCATCATTTCAACTAATTGTTAGTGCAGGATGTAGTGCTTGGCCTAAAAAATACTTGTACAATTACTTAATATTGTTTACTATAGTGGCATTGCAGGCCAGGTACAGCTTAAAAGATAATTACACTAAATACCAGGAAAGTTTCAAAAACTACGATGAAACTTGACCAAATCCTGGACGAACTTAATTTCGAGTAAAACGTAGTGTTTCATCGATGAATTTCAGCGTAGTATGCGGTCCGGTTTCCTAGAAACGGTTTATAAGTTTTTAGTGAATGAATGAACAACATTTCCAACTAGGAGCTCTTTATTGAAGCCAGAGTTTGTTACGGACAATGTCATGAATTCTACAGCTTTCTAATATGAAAATAGTTTTGTGTATCAATATCACTTTTAAATATTCGATGTGAGTCTGTCTTGGTATAAACATGCGATGTGGAGGGATGACGCTCATGTGACTAAGAGAATGAATGGAGGGGAAGAGGAAGGCCAAAGAAAAGATGGATGGATTGTCTAAGGAATGCTATGAAAGAAAAAGTAGTAAATGGTGCTGTGACGTCTGATAGGGGAGAATGGAAGAATAAAACGTTTTACCCCGAGTAAAATGGTTGGAAGATGATGATAAAATGTCCAGATGTATGAACATGAACGGACCGAAAGAGTATGAAGGGATCAGCAGTTTTTATCTACAAACATGCGAAGCGCGGGAGTTTTATGTATGTATTCAAAATCTTTATGTTAACTTCATCGCTTAGTAAAAAGGAATTGGCACGCACAAAACCTTCATTTATTTAAATGTGTCTTTAAATTCTTTAGCTCTTAAACCCAGTGAGATAAAGTGGGATAATTTACTGTCGAGGGGATAATACTCTCCGCATTACAGCTATAAATATTTTTTTGTGGCTTTTCGAGTACTGTAGCTGTAGAACAATGTATTTATATTTTGTATTGAGGAGATAACTTACCACTTTTTTTTTTACGTGGTAAAATCATCATATCAGACCTCCCACCCCGGGCAGGGCGAGAGGTACTGTCAGACTTGTACTGACTAAAATCCACGGTGTTCTTCGATAGCCCTTTATGTTCCGGGGTCACGGTGATGGTATGAGTCCGGCGACCTGATAACTTACCACTAAGACTTGTTGAAGAAGGTATGGAACAGCTTCTTAACGTAGATGCTGCTGCCTTTTGTGTCGTGGGACAAGGTCGTGGTATAACCCGTTAGTGGTTTTCTCGGCTTTGCTCTATAGTCACTGTACCACAAGATACCACTACCCAAGATCAAAATTTCAGTAGTTGTCGCATGAAAGAGTGACAAACGATCGATGTATGTTAACCATCGACCACATACATCCGTCCATCCTCACAAAATTTCACATTTATCAAAAACATCAAGTAAAAAGCTGGTATAGCCACCGTGTTTCCGGAAATCGCTGCGCGACGTCCGACGTCCTGAGCGCCTCTCGTAGTGACTGTGTCGTGAGGTGTAGATAGTATGTCCTCTGCCATACGTGTTAAGCCACTTCTTTCACTTACATTACTGCTTCATCATCATCATCATCTCTGCCATAGGACGTCCACTGCTGAACATAGGCCTCCCCTTTTGATCTCCACATATACCGGTTGGAAGCGATCTGCATCCAGCGTCTTCCGGCGACCTTCATAAGGTCGTCTGTCCACCTTGTTGGTGGACGTCCTACGCTGCGCTTGCTAGTCCGTGGTCTCCACTCTAGCACTTTTCGACCCCTTTAGCCATCTGCTCTGCGAGCAATATGCCTGCCCATAGCCACTTCAGCTTGCTAATCCGGTGGGCTATATCGGTGACTACTGCTACTGCTTCGCATAAGGTAATTAATCCATTCCCCCTCCCTCAATAACATGGCCTCAACCAATGCCATACGCCAGAGTTCGCTACTGTCTATCGCCTCATTGAGGATACGGTGGTGCTACGCCTAAACAGATCTCCACCGTATGCTTCACCAAGTTCTCAAAGGTGTTACCCGGGCGTATTCTCTCGCTAAATCCGAAACATCTGAGTCCAATGAGGACCTGTGTCAGTCGGAAGGTATAGAAGGTACTTTAATAACTTACAAGTGGAGCCATCATAGTAATATGTCAAAAGGGTTAGGTAAACCTCACAACTATCTAATATCTGCCTTCGCAAACCAACCTGTCTTGAACAACAGTTAGTTATTAATTTATGTAAGTACCTGCCTTTACTTCATTTTGTAATATATGTTATTATTGTCAAGATTGCTTTATTATTTATGATGTCGTTATATTGCTGTTGGGAAATAGTTTCGAGTCTCTTCATTATGTGAAGGAGCGTTTAGAGGAGATATTTATAGTTTAGTGAATGTAGTCAGTATCTTCGTCTGTGTTTCTGAACGACAACCCGAATCTCTTAAAAGTTAGAGTGAACAGGCTTCTTCTGGTCAAGCTCGTTACATTGTAGACTTTGTCTCTGTCATATCTGATCTATACTAGAGTCAAGAGCAAACATAATAATGTAGATCTTTTGGATTTTTAAGGTTGATATATCATCTATTAGTTAGGTTCTCTCGCCTTAAGTGGGGCGTAAGGGGCTGTCATCTTGACCTGCTTATCCTTTAGTTACCCATTGGGTTCTGTCAGTGAAATAGTCTGACAGAAAAAAAAAAAAAACTATTAACACCTATAACTTTTTCAGCGTAGCTCGTGAGGCAACTGAAATTGATAAACTTTTGTCTCAGTAGTCAGACCGTGGGACAATCACCAAATCCAAAAAAAAGCACTATTCCAAATTATTCATCGATGTTGATGCTGCATCCCGCATACTTGTAGCGTGGGCGAGTTACACGAGTTACATGCTCATCTGCATGCAAGTCGTCTGCGCCAGTAATGATAGCGTATGGCGCACGATGCTCCTTAATTGAGCTTCTCTTGTATGTCAAGCATGCTTGCATGATTTTTTTAACTGATTTCAAAGTGAGTGAGATCTATAGGGTATATTCCTTCTAATAAATATAGAGGTGATTCTGAAAGAAAAGTTTATATTAACTTCTATAGCGAATTTAGACTTAGCTTTGAGCTAGTAGCCAAGAAAACATAGCTCTAATCTTTTCACTCAGTCAATGTTCAGTTTATACTTATTTTGTATAGTTATGTAACTGTGTATACAGTGAAGTTACTGTTCATAATCCTAGTTTGACAACTAAAATAAATAAATAAAAAGAATCAACAGTCCAACATGGGTCTCTATGAATATTCATACGTAACGCTTAATTAGGCTATCGCATAAAATGTTAATCATTTAAAAATTATCATATCTGAGTCCCAGTTATGACGTAACTTGTACCGGCATCACACCCACATTGGAGTGGGCGCCATGTCCAGGCCACATGAATTACAACTACATACAATGTAATGTAACTTTGTGTTATTACGTAATGAAATCAGGGACTTACACGGATCTAGGTGTCAGCACATGGGTGGACTGTGTTAATGGGTTTCAGGGCAAAACGCAAATAGTAACTGAAAGAACAGGTTGCTTTTTAGACAGAACTGACATTCCGTTTAGCTCCATTCAGAGTCCCGGGTCGAAGGCGCGTTGTGTTCCACGGGCCCGCCCTCTAGAGGGCCAAAGCCTGCCGGGCGGGACTCATTTCATTACCGTGACCCTGGAACATAAAGGACTATTGAAGGACACCGTGGATTTTAGTCAGTACGAGTCTGTCTGTCCATCCGTTCCTGCCCGGGGTGGGAGGACTCATTTGATGATTTTACCACGTAAAAAAAAGCTCCATTAAGACTTTCAGAGTGGGAGGACTCATAATATGTTGATTTTTCTGACATACATATATTTTATGCTCTTTTCGCATTAGGGTAGGCAGGAACTACAGAGCGCCATCTGCTACAATCCTTACATACTCTTTTTGCCTCATCCACATGATTAAATCTCATCATAAAAGCTAGCCGATTGCGAGTACTACGCACTCGGCCTTTCTGAAGCACTTCACCAATTAGGTTATTTTTAATAACAAAAATAAATGGGTCAACAGTGTACTCTAGGTCATATGGTAATCAGTCTGTACGGAAATGTAAAATTATGATGACTAGAAGGGGATTCCAAGGTGGAGCTCGGCTTAATCATTACAGCCGCACACGCCGATCTTTCGGGTTAAGCCGCACTTACCGAGGTTGGTCTGTGGATGGGTGACCATCTGTCATAGTGAGTTTCCTCCGTGCCTCGGAAAGCACGTAAAGCCGTTGTTATTTGTAGATCTTTAACAATCGTTACTGTTAGTCAGAAGCTCTAAGAGTCTCAACCAGTCTTACCATGGGGTATCGTATTACATATTTACTTGGTTGTGGAGGTCCAATAGGCAGTCGCTTCAACTAAAATACTAATATCCAGTTGCATCTGGTTCGACTGGAAGCCGACCACAATATAGTTGGGAAAAGGCTAGGCAGATGATGAGAACGTTATTCTAAAATTCTTTGCAGACTTTTTGAAGAGGGTGAAAGGGGGTTTTCCCAGCAGTGGAATACATTATATATAGGCTATAAATAAAGTACAAAACATCAATAACACGCCTCACACACTATCTTTATTGATAACTTTATTCCAAAACTTCGTACAAACATTGGTCTGTAAAACTAGGACGTAGCTTGTTCAGATAAGGTTTTAAAAACGCTTGGCTTCCAGCCACAGAACTTGCCCATATCGTAAACTTGCACCGTCTTATTACAAAAACAACGCAAAACCCTGGTTTAGACCAGAACTATCAAGTCTAGGCTTAAGTGCTAAACCATAGTTTAAAATTATTCGTATTACAAAACATAAATAAACCTCAGACTTCTTAGTCCCATCATTTGAACCGAGGTCTAAATCCAACCACAGATTAATACAAATTTCATTCGTTCACCATAATATCATTCGATTGCAACGTTCCATATTACCAGAAAATAGAATGTATTGATAATTCGGTTATGATTAATTGAGGTTTAGAGATATTAAAAATATTGATTTATTTTTTAGAATTTAGATATAAGTCATTTCCTCATTTCCTATACTGTAGTTTGATTTTTTAAGCATATTATTTAATGTTACATTCTTTACTTACATAACATTTAAAGCGCGTAATGGAACGTAACATTCTCGCGCGTCATAATAAACTATGACATGTTTACTAATTATTTTTTGGAATTATTATGAAGTTTTGTTTTCATTTTTTAGAACAGTTGCCTCTTTTTAATAATTTCACCATCTTTATTAATGTGAATATTACTAGTGTATGTCTGAGTAAAGTATGTTTGGGATAAGTATGTCAGGCAATTATCCCACGGGAACATGATAACGAAATTAAAAGTAGCCTAAGTGTTAATCTAGGATTATTATCCATTAAGTCGACCATGTTTTAGGTAAAAATACCACAAAAACAACAATACAATGAAAAATATTCAATGAAAAACTGACACAACTTTGACAGCTACGACTTAGACCACCGCTAAACTAGGGGGCGGCGAGGATTAAAGTTAGACCAAGGTTTAGTCCATGGTTTAACGCAATACCACGTTTTGTAATAACGTTTTTAGGTAAACCATAGTTTGACGTGATTTAAACCTTGGTTTATAGTTAAACCTCGTTTTGTAATAAGACGGGCAGAGTCTTATCCGTACGTGTTTTAGTATTATCGACTTCGGGATACGTCGGGAATTTTCGAGGACGTTCGGGTATTTTAAGGCTTTCGATTGGTTCCTTCCAGATGGTAATAGGACGGTTTTTATGGCGTGTATGCCTTTTTTTGAGTGTCAGTCGAATCATCGAACGAAACTTCGCGACCTAAATGGAATGACAGGGTCTGTCAGATTCTTACTAAGGTACGAAAGTTTTCTCCGACGGCATCACGCGACACGTAGCGACGTGTCCCGTAAGTTGCATGCAAAAATGAACTGTAATTACTGTTGATATATTTCAATGTTCTTTACCGCATTGTAAAATGCCGCCCGGCCCGGCCGGTTGGTCTGAATCCTACCTTAAAGTCCACATTGTTCTTTTGGTTACCCTTCGCGTTTCGGGGCCACGGTATACTTTTTAGACGGTTCCTCGAGTAGTAACAGTCTTTAATCTTTAGTCTGGATTTGGGTCTGATTGATGGCAATAGGCTTGCTCCTGTTGCATAGAACTTAATTTTTATTACTGGCGAAATGTGAATGGACCTTAACCTAACCTTTTGGGGATCACGGCGAAATAGCTTGATATTAGAAACCACGGGGAACAGCTACAGACAAAAAAAAACAAAATACGCCAGTTCTTCGTTTTAAATAAGAAATTATTGAAATGAAGGAAGAAAGCGTAACCCTCCTTAACAAGACACAGTTTTCGGAACATCAAGGGACATTAGAGTCCATTATTTAATTAAGAACCCCCAAACGACGGACTTGGGGACAATAGGCAGACTCCTTGTGTATTTATCATTCTTACTTATAAAAGTTTTCTTTCTTGCGAGTTCTCGAGTAATTTATCACGGTCTTATACCTTTACTAATGATATTTCTCAAATCCGTCCAGTTAAA
The DNA here is from genome assembly GCA_028554685.1 of Agrotis ipsilon. Taxonomy (NCBI): domain Eukaryota; kingdom Metazoa; phylum Arthropoda; class Insecta; order Lepidoptera; family Noctuidae; genus Agrotis; species Agrotis ipsilon. The sequence continues at coordinate 9,196,437 of CM052979.1, forward strand.
GGGCTATTGAAGGACACCGTGGATTTTAGTCAGTACGAGTCTGACAGCCACTCCCGCCCTGCTTGCTCCTGCTCCTGCTGGGTGGGAGGACTCATTTGATGATTTTACCACGATAATAAAAAAACCGTCCAGTAGTTTTTGCGTGAAAGAGTAACAAAGATCCATCCATCCAAACATGTTTTCACAAGTTTATTATATGTATTAGTATTAATAAGTAAGAATACTAAGATACAAAGATACGAGAAGCAGCAAAATCCCTCATATACCTAACTACAATAGCAACATAAGTAAACACATTGCACTAACTAGCTAAACACATGTAAATCTCTCGGCAGCGCTCCGTGACGTGGGCGAAGCCCCGCGGGACCGAAGCCCTATAGCTGCTGCATTACCAAGATTATTATTATATTCAGCTAGCCCTTGTGAAGACTGAGACGCAACTCTTTGACTGGATCAGAATAAATGTGAGGAGTTGGAGGAATAATGGGTAGCTCGCTGTCCGATCAAGACCTGGGGCCCAAGTCTTTGATAAGTTCGTCATTCCACCACGATCCCTTTTTATTTTGTTAAAATTTCGTAATCTGCTAAATTATGGTCGATCATTGGTATGTTAAACCGTGCATCGAACGAAAAAGAATCGCACAAATCTACTAAGATACTTTGACTTTGACTTTTAAATGTAATTTCAGACTTGTCAACTTCCCAACTTTCCAGTTCGGTTGAATAATATAGCTCGCTGCGGACCCACCATACCTTCGGCCATGCCCCTGGTGGTATGGCTTTTTAATACGTGGTGAAATCATCAGATCAGCCCCATCCACCTATGGAAGGACGGGAGGGACATTCAAACTTGTACTGACTAAGAACTACGGTGTCCTGCATGAAAATCTGAGCAGAAACCTAGGAGTAGAACCTCCTCCTTTTTGAATTCGGTTAAAAATCTAAAACTGAAATGTAAACTGTTTTTAATAAGAAGCTTTTGGGATGGGTGGAATCAACCTCCTACCGGTCCACCACAGACAACAGCACCACAGACTATAACCTGTGGTGTCAATCGATCCGACTGGTAAAATAAATTTATGTATGACCTACACATCAATTTCAATATCAGCGGCTTACGCATTCATATCCTTGATATGCCTGACTCATTATAAATTCAAGGAATTGCAATCAGACTATCAATATTAAATAAGTGTTAATATCAATAAACATGATTATTTTATCATTATGTGACTTATTTTAGACTGTAATAAGTTTCAGTTTTCTTTGCTGTTCAGTGTATGTGAGGTATCGTAGATTTTAAGTACTCAATTTACAGATTTTCGTTGTTTAGATATTATATTTTTATTTTCCGGGGACGTTGGACTATAGCAACAGGGAACAGGGTGTTATTAGTCAAGTAAAAGTCTGACAGTCCCTAATTCTCGACCCAGGGCGTTAGCCTTTGAGGTCAGCTTGGAACACGACGTACTGTCGTACCGGATCTAGTCCTTGATCGGACGGTGAACTACCGAGTACTCGCCGTCTGAAAACTCAGAAGCCAACACTCGAATTGATAAGAACAGATAATTAATTTCTAAGTAATAATCCTATCTTTATTATGAACTTAAACAATACTTAGACGGTTCCATACAAGGAAATATTAAACTCGAGCTATGAAATCCTTATACAAGGAACAACTGCTAAGATGTTACAACTTTGGAAGTCTGTAACACGGAAGTTTTGAAGTCGGAGACATTATTATGTTCGACTTGAACGTTGTTTATGAAAGGGAAGTGTTTTGTGTTATATTAATATGATATATAGGTACTTGTTTATAGTTCATACTTGTTTATGAAAAACAACAGGCAGATTTGTTTTGTTCAATTTAATTTAAAAAAAATGTAAAAAAACAAGGTATTTTTAGCAGACGGCGAGGTTTTTAATATCGTGTCGAACATAAAGACATTCTCATAGCCGAAATTAATAAAACCCAACTCGGACCCTTCCAAGTACGAGACCAAAAAAAACAAATAATTCAGAGACGCAAGCACCGACTGACGTAACGTCTAAGGTAAATGCAATAACCACCATAAAACGCCATACCAAATAAAAATCACTAATACACAACCAATAAACCAACCTTAGCGTTCTAAAAATAGAGTACAATTTCCTTCAACATCCACAGCTGTATAAGACGTTTCAATTTTCGGTTGGAAATATAGGGCGGTAGATACTCCACCCCATCTAGATGTACTTCCGTCAGTCGCATTTCGAAAGCCGTGAGGGACGCACGTTTGTCGCGTCGCGTATTATGGTGTTTTTATAGTTTTATTGTGTTAGTGACATGGCTAGAAAACGGGTAAGGAGTGGTTAAACATAATTAAAATGGGCTAGGTTATTCGCTAGAGAATTTGTGTTTGAAATTACGTATTTACGTCATATAAAGTTTTTGACTGCGCCCTGCCTTTTGATCGTTGGTTTTACTGTGTTGAGTATAATTTCATTGTGCGTTCTGGTCTGAGTTCTTATTCATTTATCTGTGTTTTTTAAACTGGATTTTCTTTTTAAAAATGCGTTGTTTTTGGTCAGGTTGCGACCCATAGGAAATGTACCGTGACAAAGGATAGTTTTGCTATAGTTAACAGATTTTTCTTTTAGTTGTGAATATTGGACGTCCATATTGATAAACTGAATCTATAAAATTATTATGCTTATTTAAAACATGTAAAATATCTGCTCATGTTATGATGATTTCTGAATTATAACTCAATATACATAAAAAATACAATAGTATATCTAAGTTCAAAGACATTCCTTTACAAAATTAGCATTGCAATGTAGTTTCACATGCCACGAAACTCGAATAATAATGTATTCTGATCTTCCAATGTAAACTTTGATTGTAAACTCCATTATTACGGATTGTATAAACGTTTGATCACTCGTCATCGATTTTCAAACTGTTAGCTTATGTTTATGCTTCGTTTACATATCAGTTATTAACTGACCGCTGGACTTGCTACTCGACTAATCACTAATTTGTATTTCTTGACGATTGATTTTAAGATAATATCAGTGTTATAAATGTGAAATATTATTCCGGAATGCCAAAGTCTTTGTAGAGATTCTTAATTAACTTGCTCTCAGTAAAAATGAGACCATGTTTGTAAGAAAACTGTTTTACTCGTTACTCGCATTTAATTACATTCTAAGAAGGTTCTCGTTATCCTAGCAAACAAATAAGGACGTCTTATTCAGTAGAAGTTAATTACAGTCTAAAATTCAAGATGCAAGTTCAATTTTAGTCCCTACAGGCGTCCTAGTTTGAAACTTAATTTGCTTACTCGCTCAGGTCCGCCATTGTAATTTTGGTTTAGTATTCTGTAAGTCAGGCGATCCAACCTGACTTAGTAGGGAATTCATCCAGTTTTAAAATATAATTGAAAAGAGGTATTTCTTAAGTTATTTAGGAGAACGAAACATCGTTTTTAATATATTTTGAAAAACCGTGAGAATATGTCTTGTGGGCAATCAGTTAAGTAAATCAATCATTCGCGTATTATACTCTCCCCTATTTGTTATTTTTTCAAAAGGTCGTAGATAGATAAACATCGGCTTTTGACTAAAATATTCACTGAAGAAATAACATTATGTAGCAAAGATTAATAAATTATTGCTTCAAATATGTTCACTTAATTATAATTATATTTTAGGACGAAAATAATAAGAAAACAAAATAACAAACTGTGTCATAACACGCAACAATGCAGTTAAGTAGATAATCTTCATTTATAACCTGCTCAACATTACACATTAGCTTTATCAATATTGCATCAAAGTGCGCTATTAAGGATATATTCTAATTAACTATGCTCTTCTAACTGTAATTACTGCTCTTAAACAGCACATTAGCATTTATGATGCCTTCATAAAATCGTAAAATGTGTATTTAAAACGTGATACAAAAAATACACGTATTTTTCCAAGGTCCTCTTCGAGCACAATTTTAGCGAATTTGAATAACACGATAAGCTAAATTAGTCGACAGTTACAAACTAAAGCAGGTGTTAAAAAGACTTAAATTATTCAGTGTAGAAATAATTTAATTCGTCAGTTAATAAAAAATACTTGCCTACAGACTTGAGACTTGCTCGAGTAACTCGACCCTTCTTTTTACTGTCTATTGTACTCGCCCCTGACAAAAGTTTTCAATAATAATAGTTTACTTGCACTGAATTTAAGGGTTGTTTTGAAGTAGAATCTAAACATTTTGAAGGCAGGATATCATAGTTGTGTTGATTGATTTCAAAATTGCTAAAATTTTGAAATAGTTTAATCATTTTCATTTATAGTTTTTTTTTGGTTTAGTGGATCTGTAACAATTAGTAACATGGCTTTTAGGAATAAAAATGAAATCATTTATGAATTAGAAAATAGAATAATTTTGAATAAATAATTACTACTCTTGCAAAGTTTACTGGCATGAAAACAAATGTAAACGAAGCTTTGAAATTACATTTTTTTAAATGTTTTAACAAAGAGTTTTTGATTCAAGTCAAAATTGTTTTGGCTATTTCAAAACCAAAACATCGAATTAAATAAAACCGTTAACGAATTTCTTGTTATAAAAATGTAGCTAAATAATTGTTTCTTTATAATACCACACAATATTTTCTTTGCCAACCATAGTTATAATAATAACAATCAATCTTACTTGCATTCGTGGTTTGTCAAGAAGGGGAAACATAAAGTATTTTTATACCCCTTGCGTGTCAACAATATACCAATCAAGCCTTGAAGAAAATCAAAACCGAATGTTTACTTAAAAAAATTGAATCTTTTACATTTTTAATGCATGCAATGGTATTTTTTTATCATGGTAATATCATCAAATGAATCCTCCCACCTAGGGCAGGACAGGAGGCACTGTCAGACTCGTACTGACTAAAATCCACGGTGTCCGTGTGTGACGTTCCAGGGTCACGGTAATTCGTATATCTTATAATAATAAGTCCCGTGACCAGGGTACAGGTACTTTCGATAAATTTAAAACAATGCAACCACCGTAAGCGTAAAATTGTGATCGCGACATATAGTGTACGTCATGCTTTTAAAAAAAATAATAATCATATGAAAATAACATAAAAAAGATGTAATAAATACCAGTAGCTTCGCCCGCTACAAATCGAGAATCCCAAAGGACCATAAAATTGGGATAGAACTATCCTGTGTTACCAACTTTAATTCTAATCCGTTCAGTAGTTTTTGCGTGAAAGTAAACATCCATCTATCCATTCTCACAAACTTTCGCATGAGTAAGATTACAGGCCAATCCTCCGGGTTAAGCCGCGCTTGCCGTGGTTGGTCTGTGATGGGTGACCATCTGTCATATCGAGTTTCCTCCTTGCCTCGGAAAACACGTAAAGCCGTTGGTCCCGGCTGTCATAAGTAGATCTTTGACATTCGTTACTAATTATTCTGAAGCTCCAAGAGGTATCGTATTACACAGTTACTGGGCTGTGGAGGTCCGACAGGCAGTCGCTCCATGTAAAATACTGATATTCAGCTGCATCTGGTTCGACTGGAAGCCGACCACAATATAGTTGGGAATAGGCTAGACAGATGATGATGATTGAAAATTAATTTGCAAAATTTTGTTTTGCAAACTTAATTTGGCAGACGGTTGGAAAAATAGAAGTCATCACATGTACACCTTGTGTCATACATATAACTATTGAAATTCTAGCATTGTAACTCATACCAAGGTGTAGATATTCCAATATGTTTGTTTGACCTCGACCTTCTCGCCGTGTGCAACAATTTCCAATCAACACAAATATTTGTTTGCAAACGTTTTTAGATCAATACTCGAAGTTATTGCTAGTTCTGTTTTTTTGATCGAATATTGAGTAAACCCTTTTCTGTGTTCGTTGAATTGAACTGTTATGTTAACTTTGAAACAATAGTTTTATTATCCAGTTATGTTGAAATCCGTTTTCAGTCTTACCGAACACTAGAGTTGAACAAGTTTAGATATTGTCAATGATATCATAAGTAAAAAGGTGTATATAGATACGTTATACGCGCTCTATGTGGTCAATTGACAAACCTTGACTATATTTGTGTCTTTTTCACTTGCAATGCTATCCTACTTTAGCGATTAATCGTGATGTAGTGTGCTATTGCAATATTTAGTTATTCATGTGTGCGTTAGTGTGCCGTTTTTGAAGATAGATTGTCGTGTAGGTAAAGTATCTATTCAATTATAATATCACATTGGATATTGTCATGATAATAGGTATGATGGCAGCATCAATATACATGGCAAGCGGACGGTTAGTAATGGGTTACTCGCTGCCCGATCGTGGACCATGCCCGGGTCGAAGGCGCGTTTTGTGCCACGCGAGCCTCAAAGAGCTTTGAACAATCTGACGGTCTGTCCCCCTTAGAGAGGCAAAGCCTGCCGGGGTCGCGGGTCAGTCTTACCAGGAAAGCGTGACCCTCAAACTTAAAGAATCTTAGTACAAGTCTAACAGCCTCTCCCGCCCCGCCCTGGGTAGAAGGACTCATTTGATGATTTTACCAGGATAAAAAACCGCATCACTAAACAACTCCATTTAATCATCTGTTAATTAGGGTAATCTAAAAGATGGGACTTTTACGACACTACCCAGTACGTAACTTCTTGATAACATTGTTCTCTGACTTTTAAATTTCTGAGTAACAGTAACGACTGTTAAAGATCTGCTAATTGCAGCCAGGATCAACGGCTTATTTTGCCTTCTGAAGCACGGGGGAAACTCACTTTGATAGACGGCCACCCATCCACGGACCAACTTAAGAAATCGCGTCTTAACCTGGAAGATCGGTCTGTGCGGCTAGTCTTCTATCTATCTATAATATAAAAATGGATCGCAAAATTTGTTGCTAAGCTCATAACTCGAAAACGGCTGGACCCATTCGGGTAATTCTTTTTTTGTCGTGTTTGTAACCATCAGGACCAGGTTATAGAGGACGATTTTTTTTGTGTCCACATGTCCACCCGTGCGATGCCGGGAAGGGCCGCTAGTAGGTAATAAATTCTCAATCTATTTCACATTTTATCTGCAAGCAAAATAAATGAATAGCAGAATGAAGGCCATTGGTAGTGGATATCAGATGATCAGCATTGACATTGAAGTAAACAAAGCGGTCTCAATCCCAGGTGTGCCTGTTTGTAAACAATAGCGATTCATATCGATAGATTTCTGTTATTAATATTTGTTACTAGCTGTTCCCTACGACTTCTCTCGTGTTTAGCTCAGTTATAGTTCCACTATTATCATACCACCAGGATAAGAAGCATACAATATTGCGGGATTGTTCAAAGGACTTACCTCCTTGAATCGCAATGAAAATTTAAGGAACATGGTGGGTTTTTAGTTCAAAAAATTCAGATACACATTGACATTCGAAAATACATTTCCTTCCTATTTACAATATTAAGTATAGAATAGCTTAGGTCAGCGGCTTGGTCCTCGTGTAATTCGTTCACTGGCTCAGGAGGTTATACCAACCTGGATTAAAGGATTCCAATATAATCCAGACAATAATCCACCTTTGTGGCAAATTTCATAATCAAAATTAAATCCGAAATTCTTACATGTTTGAGTAGGGCTTGCGCAAATGTAGTCACTTTGTTGCCGGACACGGCACAGCATCACAGGGAACAGTCATGAGTATGTGTTAAGTGGAAGCTACTAGACACAAAAAATGTTTATGTAAGCGCAGAAAGTGGATGATTTCATACTGGTTCTAAATAAATCAAATAATCATCTTTAGCTTGTATCTGACACAAGTCACTAAAATGTCCAACGTTTTCACCTTGCCTAACAAACATGGAATAAACAGAGATACAAACCCCATTAGTGGATCTTTACTATTAATGTATTTGTCCAATGTCCACGCTACCACCATAGCTAACAACCCTTCTGTCACGCAGTTCACCCCATGTCCGTCTATTACGTGAACCCGTATTACCCTCACAATTACCCTTGAATGTTCTGGGGTCATTCGACTTTTGTTTGCAACATTACATCTTGGGGTATTCACAATATTTAAGACTTTGTTAGGGGCTGTTCGGAAATAAAACATTGCCCACGATACTTGCTGATAAATTGTTGTTATTAAATACTAAAATATAAAAAAACTAAACTTTTCTCATTGTAATATTAAGCTCTATTCACACAATACAAGACAAGAATGTGTGTGAGACAAGACAAGTGTTGTTTTAACCGACTTCAAAAAAAGGAGGAACTCAATTTGGTCGGTATTTTTATTTTTTATGTATTTACATTGATTAGAGCGAGCTTTGTAGTCCGATTAGTGTTTTTTTTTTTTGATAAAGTTTTTATGTTTATTGTAAACGCATGATCCACGATACATAAAAAACACTTGTGTGGGCCAATGATTTTTATATGAAACTAACTCATGTCCTTAGTAGTAGTAGTTTTTTTTTCCATTATAACCGCTGTTGCCTAAGCAAAAGCGGTTATAATGGAAAACAAACTACTGGCATTTAACTTCTTATTTTTTGCATTTCTAGTCGGTAACGCATCGTAAACTCCAGGTGCATGTTAGTGACGGTTGCTATTTCCCATCGTTTGAGCAGCACGGTTTTTTCAATTAAAAAAAAACATCATAGCCTCCTCTAGGTCTTATTCTTAAGAGGCCATACTACCTCAAATGGCTTAACAGAATCCTCTGATACGCCGAAAATACTGCAGCATTAATTTTGAAATAAATAAATGGTAAAGTTGAGGATTAATGTTAGGTCTTATGTTTGGCGAAAACACGATTCCATACAATTTTCTCGATAGAAAAAAATCCCAAAGTTACCTCTAAATTGAACAATAAACCGCTGGCAATCAAAAAATACTTAAAATTAGATTATGAAACTTTTTATACTAACGGAACTAACTATAAAGCAGGGCTTATATTATTTAGATTTTCGAATTTCCTTTTTTTTCGCCTTAAAATAAATAGATTTTGGCGTAGACAACTAAAAGAAAGAGCAAGCAATAGTGCGTGGTACGTGCAAGTGCGAGCGAGTATGATTATACTGAAGTAGTTAGTATGCCGCCTTAAAGGTCTATTTCAACAAATAAAACTTAATAATATCTATTACAATCTATATAAAGAAATCTCTAAGAGCTATTATAACGAGCAGTTATGTTCTTAAAGCCCTTATTTCTCGGGAACTGGCGCATTTACTGAGTCCAATCCCGCATCGTTCCCAATCCGCTTTCGTCGCGGATTACTATGATTTTCTTCCATTTTTTCCCATTCCGTCCCTGTTCGAGATTGTCTGCCGAACACAGAAAATTTCTGAATGCAATCTCTGTATGAATTGCGAAGGTAATCCTTAGTAAAGACCCCGGTTTTGGATTAAAACTGGGATTGGAGAACGACCTGGGAGTGGTTTTAGAGTTTAGTCGATAGGCTAGGTTACCTGGATATGAAAAGGTATTTCATATAGGAATATGTCAGGTATGCGACTACGACTTTTTTTTTTACTTGGTGAAATCATCAAATGAGTCCTCCCCTCCCGGGCAGGGCGGGAGGTCCCTCCCGCAGTCCTGTCAGACTTGTACTGACTAAAATCCACGGTGTTCTTCAATAGCCCTTTATGTTCCGGGGTCACGGTGATGGTATAAGTCCCACGACCATGTGACTTCGATAAGGGCGATATGGCACCATATTGTGATGTCATTCAGGCTTTTCTAACGCTTTCACGTTCTTGAGCGTTTACGCTGTACGGCATTTCAGTTAAACTTTCAAGTTCCATACATTTTTATTGAGCATTATGATTCGTTAACTTGCTGCAAGAATTTACATGCTTTGACTGGCGGAATATTAAGAGATAATTCGATTTTTTTAAGAAATACCCCAATTTAACTTGCGCGTTACTTAATGAGGCTTTAATCTATAAATTTATCAGAGAATATTTACCAAAAAATGGTGATACAGTGAAATTACTGATTTTAACTTCACATAGAAACACATGCCTAATATTATTAAAATACTTAATTGTCTTTGTAATAAGACATTTGTGAATGATTTTAGCCTTAAATGCCAATAACATACACTGAGATCCAGATTTTGTGACCGCTCGCGGTGTTCTTAGTTATTGGCTATAATATTTCTAAGAAAGCATTCGCTGTCACTTTGAACCGCGCTACAGTTCAATTATCTAACTCAATTGACTTGATTGACAGCCAATACAAGGGGAAATACATAATTTAATTGAAATCAACTCGGGATACTTGAATAACTTGAGATATCCGTGACTGTGGTGACCTTGGTATCTTGACTCCGGTACTGCGGTTTTGATCACCGATATCGAGATATCGTAGATGCGGCCACGATGCTGGTAAATCTTTGAGTACGCCATATTGTGATATAGTGTTTGTTGGCACGTTTTGTTTTGGGAGCCGTGGCAGCTTTGTGGTATTGGCCCCAACTTCAAGTTTGTAGTTCGTGGGTTCGAACCCAGCCTGGCTCATTTCTCCGTGCAATTTAAGTCACCACCACTTACTCTCAAAACGGTGAAGGAAAACATCGTGAAGAAACCGGCATGTCCTAGAACCCGAAAATCTCGAAGGCATGTGACTTCTACCAACCTGTAGTGGGCCCGCGTGGTGGATTATGGCCCACTCCCACTCACAGAAAGGAGGACTTGCGTCACAGCAGCGGGAACATTATAGATACGTTCTACATGCAGTGGTTGAGCAATTGACTGCGATTCGTCTATCTACTCACATTGTGGATAATATAATATTATTATATCATTATTGTCCCACTGTTGGGCCGTTCATTCTTTATAAAGGTAAAGATTTTGAGCTAGTTCCTTCCCATTCTCAAGAAGCATAAAATATTTAGTTCATATTAGTTGACAACAGACGATGGCAGGCAATCACACATGACTGACAACAGTAATTTCCTGTGCCAGTCGTTTTTTAAGAGCCCCGGGATAAAAAAGACCGGGTCTTTTATATAATTGTCAAGAGCCTACTAGTCTGTTCGTAAAAAGGTGTTAGATAATCTTATTTATGTCGGGAAAATAGTAGTTTAGGTTAAGAAAAGAAATAATGAAACCTTAAAACGGGATATTTACCATGTTTGCTTTTTCTTTTGAGTTCGCATTGTTGCAGGCGGTGATTGGTGCCGAAAAATGATCATTACTTTTGAACTGAAAAAAAATTCACCGTTATCCTGGGTTAAAATGATTGCAAATCACTTTGTCTATGGTCGGATGCCATAGATATGTATTAGTTTTGATTCATCCTTCCAGAAACACTCTGAAACAAGTAGCGAAGACTTTCTGAACTAGGTTATTCTTGTACCGATAATTTGATTGACGTAAACCTAGATTTTCTTTAAGTATAAGTTTTTTAAAGTGAGACTAAGGCGCGGGCCACATAAAAAAGACGTAAGACGCAGACGGGACGGAGACATACGTCTCTTTGGCGTCTCTTTCATACAAAATGTATAGAAGCATCGCGACGTAAAACACACTAAAGAGACGGGGCGCGTACTTTTTCGCACGTCCGCGACGCGCCCTCGTCTTACGTCTTTTCTATGTGGCCCGCGCCCTAAAGAAAACCTACAATACCTTGAAATGGATTGAAAATAGTTCCCCCAAGTTAAATTAAAAGAATTCTCCGTGTAGGATGGGATTATAAGGACATAGAAATAATATAATGAAACTAGCATTTTTCCTTACACGTGCTGCGAAATTTTTCCGTTTGAGTAATAAAAGTGGGAAAGCGCTGCCGTTTTAAATATTCACTTTTATTTAAGTTTTTGTCGTAATGGGTAGAGCATAAAAAATGCACTTAACATTTTTAAAAGAGTTTTTGTAAAAAAAGGAAATTTGATGATGCTGCGAAACAAATTTGCTCAAATCTGGACAGCTTTTTGAAATTTTGTTTGTCCAATTATTTTGGGAGACTGTTTTGCGAAGTCAGTCTAATAAAAGTTTATTGAAACCGGCTCTCATCTAACCAAAACAGATTAAATAACAAGCAGTTTTCTTTAAATGTTTTTACCCACGACATAAGGAACGGAGCAGGTATATGCATTTAGGGTGAGAGATGTTTGTGTGTGCGTTTGTGTGTTTGTGCGTTTTTTCCTATTGCTTTGCAAAGGTCTCCTCCGTAACTTCAACACTTTCATCTGTGTTGTTCCCATTCATGTAAGTCGCCACGCCAGCATTTTCTAGGTCTGCCTCGGCAACGATGTCCGTCTTCTGGCACCCATTGCGTGAAGACTCTTGCCCATGGATCCCGATGCATTTAATTTTATTGCTCTATCATAAGCAAACATACATATATTTACGCCTCATTTATGTAGGTAAAAACCACTGAACGTTTATGCTACGATCTTTTTACTCTTTGCCTTGTCCACATTATTACAAGCATAGGCAAGCAAAATAATGTGTTATGGGTACTAGACAACTGATAAACATACTTATATTTCTAAATACATACATATTATAGATAAATTACACCCAAACACAGGACAAATGATCATGCTCATCACACAAACATTTTCAGACCAACAGGCCAGTCAAAAGAGACCCTCCTACTGATTCAGATTCTGTGCTCCCAAATGCATACAACCCGAATCTCTTCAAAGTTAGAGTGAACAGGCATCTTCAGGGTAACCTCACTCCATCGTAGACTGTCTTTGTCTCTGACCTAGACAGAGACTATGGTCAAGAGCAAAACCAGATTTCAAAAAAGGCGTACTGAAAGGACAACGATGCCTCAAAATTCACGCTACATCGTAACATCCGACTTAATGCTGGACTATCGATCCAGCTGACTCTGCAACTTTCCTAAACCAGTTAAGCTGACCGCTCATTGTACTGAAAGACTTAACAAATCGTGGTCAACATAAACTGGTCTGTATAGCTTGATGTGTAGCCGTGTGTATAACCGAACTCACATTAATACGTCACTACCCTACATTGATATACGATTACATGCAACTTTCTACCTTATGATGTTGGTAGGACAGTTGGTATTTGAGAGATTATTGCTGCGAGTGAAGTATTCGGGTTTTGGAGCGGTTTTATTGTTGAGGATTTGATGGGAAATATGGATTTATGGTATTGTCAGTGATGGTTTAGAGAGCCACCTGTAGGTTTTTGAAATAGTAGGATGTGAGTTTAGAATTGGGTTCAAAAATAGACTGTAAAGGAAAATATGATGAGGTGCCAGTTGTCCTAGTATAACTAAAATAAATTGCCATCAATAAAAAGCATGATGTAAGTAGATTTTGAACGATTTTCTTATTAAATAGTATTAAAGATCAAACGCTAGAAACTGCAAAACCTATCATGAAGTTTCAGGTTTTTTGACGTAACTGACATTCATGTAATTTAAAAAAAAAAATTTTCTATCACCGCTGTTTTTTCATACATAAATGCATAATACTTCAAGTACGCTTTAAGTAAATACTGAATCTTGTAAGGCCTCTGAGTTAGGTTGTGATACAGGGCCAAAAATAATTTAACTTGTTTGTGACGTATTGGGCATTTTAAAAGTCTCTTGTCTTCGTTAATTTTGTTTTACGGTTTACTTAACAAAAGAAAAAATACTGTTCAAATATTTTTTGATAATGGAATTGAGAGAGTAATTAGATTTTTTCAAATAGCCACGTAGTAGTAGAACCTAACTGATATTAAAAATCTGGACCCAAAAAGTCTCATTTCAGAGGGTTAGACATTTCGAGATAATTCTATTAAGCTGCTTTTATTAAATTCGGCTTTAAAATGTTTGCCCCTTTTAGAAATCATTGAAATAGAAAAGTTTGAAAGCTCTTTATAAAATACTCGTAATTCAAAAGTTACTATAGTACATTTTAAGCCCTTTATATCATCATACAAAATAGTTATTCTAACGTGAAATGAGCATGAACTAAAATTCGCCCTAAGGCCCTTCGTACACAAGGCGACGCAAGTCTCCGATACCTTACGATTTCTGGTATCCAGGCCACTATCGCAATACAATCCATAGAGGTTCGTAAACACGCACTCGTCAATGGATGTCAAAGTCGTAAGGTATCGGAGACTTGCGTCGCCTAGTGTACGAAGGGGCTAACTCCAAAGTTTTCGCGAAAATTTTCCGTGGAATATTTTACGATATGGTAATGAAGTTTACGGTTTTGTGATTCAAAAAGTTTTTTCGACTTTGTTTCTTTTATGTTATTTTGAGGTAAGTATAAGAATCTTTTCACAACAAACTTGATAGTAGTAACAGTGGGAGTACAGATGTCTGCTTTTGAAATCGGTAAATTTTTGTTAATTGTTTTAAAATAGTATTTATTTAATTTTGTGTACCTTGGATCGGAAAGGATTGCCAGACTCTTAATAACAAAAATCTACCCTGTACTTTGCTATTGCCCTTTGCTTTTCAAGGCCACGGTATCCCGAGAAGTAAGTAGAAAAGAGGTAATCTTAAGACTTGTGGAAATCCTCATAAACGTTCTAGTAGCAGTTTGTGGAGTCTAGATATTCACGCATAGGTAATGTCTACGTTCCATCCAGTAGTACATCCAAAGTGGTTTCCACAATTGCAAGTTTTTAACAGATCATGAATATTTCAACCCCGGAATGAACGCCATTTAAACCCTCACTTACGGTCCTTATAAATCGCCCTTTGTTGCGTTACTGAGCTACATTCCCATCCACTTCACTTAATCCCCTACTCTTTGGAGCTGTCCCGTCGTATTCCCAGAATTCTCCTTCAAAGTCCTTCCACATTTTCTCTACCATACCGTTTATCGGCTTTTCGAGAACGTCTATGTCAATTTCTATTAGCTTTAGCAGTTACTGGTTTGAGTCACGAGAAAATATATTTAAAAAAGAAATGGAAATAGTCAGGCTAAGCATGCTGGCATTTTGTCGGGTCGGCATTTTCCGGTCGGCGATGTCTGTTGAACAGTTACTTTGTGCCGATGAGCAGACTCCGTTAATTTCTTATAATTTTTTATTTTATATTTCTCGGATAACAGAAATCCATAGTGTTAGTAAAATACCTTATATCTCTAGTGTTAGTAAATCATATTTAGTTTGAGGAAACATTTTGCATAAAAGACCGTTCATCTTCTCCACAAAATGCCTCAGGAAAGGAGAAAACACACTCTCGGCCGCCGTTTTTAGAATGCTGTTATCACTGGCCCGGGTTCTAGTCAAGCTGTCAGAGACGCTAATTTCTTCCGTACGACTGCGTGGAAGCCGTCAGTACGATTCGGTGTAAACATTTCTGACGCTCTACAGAACCAGGGCAGTTCCAACAGCAGTCGTTTCGCATCTATCCGTGATGTGTCGTGTTTTGGCAATTTTGCCGAACCGAACTCTGTGTTGCAGATCCTTAGTCAATATAGTTTCGCCTTGTGCCGATAAGCATACTCCGTTTAGCATTTATCCGTGCTGTGTGTTTTGACAATTTTGCCGAACCGAACTCTGTGTTGCAGATCCTTAGTAAATATAATTTTGGATCTCAAGGCTTGTCTCGCGTATCGTGATGAGTAAAAATAAAAACTTCCTACCGTGTGCTACAATCGTTTACTACCCTCAATTCATTGTTATTGCCAAATGAATGAGATTACCCTCCATATTGCGGTGAAATTAATTTTAATAGCAATTCCTTGTGTTCAGTAGTCCCTTTTGTTTTGAATACCTAATGTCACATGATTGAATTTTTGATTGATTCAATCATCTTTTTGTTTGGGGTGAATAATAGATGAGGCATAAAGGCTGTGCTTAGCTCAGTTTTCTGACGATTGATTTTTACTTAAGCAGGCGGTGAGGTCGATGAAAAGTTACCAAAACGAATAGGTTTTCTTTGAAAAGCATTCGTTACTTAAGTACGTAAATAGTCGTGATTTCTTGAGATCAATTCCTTTGAGTCCGTAAATATTAATAAATTCCAAGAATGTACCTGTTTTAGCTTGTCTATAGTTAATTATCTACTGATATATTTCGGTCCTTCGAGCCGGATTGTATAATAAATCAATGATTAGATTAATTTGATCTGAATTATGTTTCAAGCTATCGTAAATGCACTGGTCAAGCCCATTTATTCCATTACAGTAACAAAATTAATTGCCTAAACACTACAAATTATGAACGTGATTATTCTAGGTAGCGTGGGAAAATGATATTTGTAATATTCGCAAGCGATGGTTTAATCGTACGGTCATAATTTATGATAATATCAATAGCTACCGAGTAAAACGTGTCCCTTTTACTTGTGCTTTCATAAATTATTATAGCGTAATCTCTGTATAGTCAAGTTTTAGAATATTTGTTGAACGGACTGTTGCCTGTGACTTCATCTGCTAAAACTCGAAAAAAATCCAACGTGAACTTGAATTCGGGATAAAAAAATAACCTATTTTTTTCTAATTATCCAGGTTAAAACTATCTGTATGAAAATCGAAATCCGTTCGGTAGTTATTGCGTGAAAGAGTAACGAACATCTATGTGTCCTCACGAACTATCACATCTAAAATACTAATTGATAGGATAAGAAAATATTGCCATGAATTTCGTATCTTTCAGTTTCTTCCCTGATTTCGACACCATTTTTACGATAAAGAGTCAAGCCAAGGTATGCATCACTTGTAAGAATCAGATGCTATTGTAAATCTAATGCCATTATATCTTTCTTGCATCAACGACCATGGAAACCACATGATATTATCAGTTAATAGAGGACTCCCCTTTTCCAATCCATCACGGTGATCCCTAAAGATTATACCAACATGGATGTAGCCCATCTGTCATTGTGGAGCTTATGATAATCTTGGAAAAGCAGTGAGCTTCTTATACGTGGATCTCCTAATTTAGGTGCGATTAGGGTGGTCGCACATTTATCGGCATTGTAGGCGCCATTCGAAAATATTGCCAATAACTTAAGCACGTTGTCTGTCAACACATTAGGCAAAAAAGTCTTATATCCGTCTTATTTCGACCACTTCTGTGAACCATAAACAGACCTTGAGTTAGCCAATCACAACGCAATACCCCGTCCCCCTCGCTTACGTAGTGCCTCAGCGAGTTGACAGAATAGTTTTTGTTCCTTAGATCGTGCATGCGGAGTCTACTAATATATCGTCGTTGCGGTTACCACTTCGTGTACACATGGCTACGCTTACACATCAAGCTTTATAAAACGAGTTTATCGTGGTCTCGGTTCGAATCTATGGTTTCTCCGTACATTCGATAGTCAGCTTAATTATGTAGCTGAGTGTACCTGGTTAGGGCAGATTGAAAATTGATCACGACATTACACAAAGCGTTCCGTTTTAGGCTTGATTAAGAAATTTAAGAGTCTTTATTATTATTTAGTTTAGTAAGACAGAGCCTATCCTTATGTAATCCATAGTTATATCATTTCCGAAGAAAAATATAATTATAACGTGACTGATTATAATTAATTCAAATAAATTAAGTTATCACTCCTTCAAAGTTTCTAGTTTCATATAAAAATGTGAGTGCAGCCTAATTAGTGTTTATGAACAAAATGTGTGAATCAAGTGTGTGAGCATGGACTGTATGGGTAACTTGAAGACCTCAACCAGGATGGGAGTCAAGGGAAGGCAGTTCCTGGTGAATAGCTTTGTTTTATTACGTAGTGTTCTATAGATTTAGTTGGACATCGTTTACACGCATTTAGTCTAGTAGTCTTTTGCTATAGAAATGGGATTTTGAAACGTGTAAACTTAACCGTAGTTGTTTTGAGCACTAGTTAAGGTTTTTGTTAAAATACTATCCGCCTTACTGAATTTGTTGAACGCTTGTCTAAAAAAAGTGTTACTGCAAAACAACCCTTATATCAAGTGAAATGTCGTTTTGATGTTGACAGTTTTTAAACGTAAGTGTTCAAGAAATGTTTATCTTTCTTATGGTAAGACGGTGTATATTTTTTCGACCATTTGTTGAAAAACTATAGAATCTTAACAATTCTCGTAGATAGTTGTTCTATAGAGATAAGTTTTGTAGTGAAATAGATTACATAGTGTAGTTGTGTTGTTTTTCTTAGTATCTAGTGTTATATCTTATTTTTATGGTTTTATTTAGCGGCCTTGCACGCGTGTATGTTAAAAATTATCCCACGGGTTTGTAATATCGGGATAAATATCCAGTGTGTCTTGTATGAGGGGGAGGCCTATGTTCAGCAGTGGACGTCTTCCGGCTGATGATGATGTGTCTTGTATCTCTGTACAAGTTATATCCAGATCCGTACAGCCGTTCTGTCGTAATTGAGTGACAAACAACCGTCTTTACATCCATCTAAACAGTACTTTCTAAATTCATTCGACAACAGTGAAAGAAAACATCGTGTGGTCTTAAAAAGGTCTAAAACCCAAACTGAAATAATTTACATTTCAGTTGTTTTAGAAAACATTTATTCTAACAAATAAACAAAAATTCCCCAAACGTTTTATATCCCACCTTTTACCCCGGAGCGGACACTGTCCGGTTGTCCAAATAAACGAATCGTGCTTGTACGTACGCCCGGACGGTTTGTCCGGGGGCGTGTGGGTCAGACTAGACAAACTTTATTAAAGGGGGGGTGACAAATCTTGTGACTGGTTTTAGTGTGGTCCTAGTGGGAGCGAGTTGATGATTGTACTTGGAAAAAAATAATGGGTTGGTTTTCAATGACCGGCCAAGTTTTATTACATAGTTCTGAATCGATTACAAATTCGATATATTGACGAAAAATACATAAAAAATCACTTCATAAATAAAAACCACGATTCAGTTAATGTTCGCTTTCCAGGCGAGATAGTGGCCAAACGCAAAACTTAAAGCAGTTGGCACAAACATATTTGGCGGTGCACGCGCCCACACAAGGGTATTAATGAATAAATTAGCATTGATACCCGCACAGGTCTCCCGTGCATCAGGAACTTTACACCATTCCCGTATAATCCCTAAATATGACAAATGTTTGTTTCAAACAATTCAGATATTGCTTCTTAGTATTTTATTGAAGTTTCTAGAAAATTCAAAATTCCTAACTCAAAGTCTGAATCAATCAAGAATGCCAACAGAATCGCTTCCGCCTCAGCTTATTGCTCCCGCTATAACAGAGACCCCACACAGTTAAGTCTTCCTTCTAAAGCGCAGGTGTGCAATCTGAACACGTGTTTCTCACAACTTCAGTGGCAAACACTCCCGGGAAATATTTCCAGGTAGGTAGTTGTAGACTGTCGTGCTCGAGACTTGAACTTAAGTTCATTTCATGTTTTCAAGACACTTCGCTACTAGTCGGGAGTCTTTGTTGTGAAAAGTACACGGTTCATTGTTTGTGAAAATATCTCGGCTTGCTTCCAAATATATCTTTACTATGGAAATCTACGAGAGTAACTGTTCCCTGCGTTTTCATTCTCTGCTCGGCTCCTATTGGTCCGTGGCGTAATGTTATAGAGCTTGTAGCCTTCCTTGGTTTATAGGCTTTCCGACACATTAATATATTTTCAATTTGATCTAGTAGTTTCTGAGATTAACGCGTTCAACCAAACAAATTCTTTGGCTTTATAATATTGGTATAGATTTTTGTCTGGATTCATCCGACATATCTGACAGTAGTCCTCCCGCCCTGGATGCGGCGAAAGAAACTGTCAGATTTTTACTAAATGTTCCTTCAGTTGCCCTTATTGTACCAGGGTCGCCGTGTACTTTACAGACGGTTCCGTGAATAAGTAGTGCTTTAACATAAAATTCAGACATTCTTTTCAATCGAGTACGCTAAAAGGATTTGCGTAAAACTCCGCAAGCTTTTTTTTTCTTTATTCAATTTATTTGCTAATCCAACCGTAAAACAGAAACAAAAGAAAAGGACCCTTGTACACATTCAATGTAAATAGTTAGCTACGGAACATATATATAACGTACCAGGTATTTACTTTCATAGGGTTTAGATTCCAATGCGTACACTTGGTTCTTGTTTTTAAAAGAATTCTTAAGCGTCGGGGATGTTAAGGCTGGCCACACAAGTATGGATTCCGTATTCGTTTTCATAATGCGGAATTCCGATTCGGAAATCTGACTGCACATTTTTCATTCAAAGTGTATTACGTGGCGCACACGTTCGTATATTTTACAAATGGAAACAAAATCCAACATTCGTTTCGAAACTCTAGTCTCACGGAATTCCGAATCGGAATTCCTAATTAGGAAAATGAATACTGAATTCGTACATATGCGGTCTGCCTAAACTTTAGGCAGACCGCATATACTTTAGGCCCTAAAGTGAAGGTTATTTTTTAACCTATTAACCAATGTTGTCTATTTTTACATAGGGTAAGGAAAACCGTGTTTACCTTTACCAAAATTGTATCTGAATACTGAATAAAATGTTCTATAATGAAAAGTCGTATAGGCCTAACACTCGCTGACGTGACGACTTTTGGTAACGTTTATACAAATTGGTCGTACAAAACTACGATGGAAAAAGTAGAAGGTTATGGAGGTTACCCTCATTTTATTCACCGACTGGCTTCTGCCCGCGGGATCACTCGCGTTACGATAGGCGTTTGGACCTATGGAAGCCCCGTCAATTTCCTTGAGTACGTGGAATACGACGCGCCGTCGCGTCGACTTGGGCCTTAGTCTTTATCGGACGGCGAGCTTTCCGTTACTGCTACATGTGTAGTATTAGTTAAATAAAAATATCGAATCATTCTATAATTGACAATGTGTGATATTTCTTCATTAAAAGAAAATAATTCTGCAACAGAAACAACAAAAAGTAATCTCTGCATGAATTTCCGACTATTCGCACTGTCCAACCAATTTTTGCCTGCTCCATCATTAAACAGGATAAACAGGCTCCACGGAGTCATTAACCTGTCCGTGTCTTCGAAAAACATTACCCCCTTTCAGTAGTCGGGTAAGAAACGCCGGGCCTCACAAAGAATGCCATTGTAGCTTCCTCTTTAGCATTACAATAACTCTTATAAGGAAAATTATCGGCATTTTTAACCTGTTTCCCGTATATTCATTTTGGTTTTTAGTTTTGGGAATTAACTATAAGGTATTTTATGGGATTTTTTTATTCAGCGATTCTTTCTTCTCTGGCTCGCGTTTGACCCCTATTTCGCTAACAAATCAGTAACCATAAATCACCATCAGCTTATAATATTCCCACTGCTGGGACACAGGTCTCCTCTCTGTGTAAGGGAGTGCGCCATAATCCACCATGCGGGCAAGATTAAAAATAAAAATAACCTACTATTTGGTACAAACTTCTTTGCCCCACGGCTCCGCTAAATAGGCGCAGTTCAACGTAAATTCCAGGCAACTAGTGCCTGACGCTGATTTTCAACTGGACCTAGTAGATGTTACATGTCTTCGGATCTTTGGTTATTGGCTATTCTTCTATTATTCTTTCGCTAAGGAATATTGCTAAGTAGCGCTTAAGACCCTTACGCAAAGTAATGCGCCTGCCTAATTTCGAACCTACACTTGGAAGTCGAACCCGATAGCATTGGGCCACCTCAGGTCAGAGCAACCATGAATATATTTCCGTAACCTAAATTGTTTACTTCTCGATCTAAATTCAGGCTTCATCGGAGACTAATAATGTGTGCCTACCCTCCGAGGCACATTATTCAACGTGATGGCGGAGGCTCAGGGGAGATCGTGTCGGGACATGGCGTATTTTATTGTCTTGGTTATGAAAGTAAAGACTTTTTGTGGCGAATGTTATATTTTGTGTTTGATGAGGTGTGGCGGAAGTAGCGTAGAGAGTTTTGAGATGGATGTGTGGAGTGACAGGAATGGATCAAGGATTGTTATCTTTCTTACTTATAGTATAACATTTAATGTGAAGGATGGATGTGTGGATGTTTGTTACTCTTTCATTCAAAAATTACTGAATGGATTTGGATGAAATTTGGTACACAGGTAGAGTCTGTCCGTAAAGCAAGGTTTAAAAAAAATGCACCACATTAGGAATTTCTTCCTGTATCGTGGGTGCGTTTACAAACATAGAAACTCACATACACACACTCCCAGACACCGGAACAAGTACTTGCAGATCGTATAATTATTTGTTCCGTGCACGGATGGAACTTACGACACGTGTCGCCAAAGTTCGGTCGTGTTCACTCTAACTTTGACGAGATTCAGGTTGTTACAGTACAGAGGTAGTGAGATCTACTCTTGAATTACTACAAAATACGTTAAGAACTTACACTTATTTATGTTCACGGCAACAGAGTATTTCAACAGGGTATATTTTCATCTAAACCACATAATCTTTTGTCAAGATGTTCCGTAAACCTGCGAGGCATCAACGAGGCTCCACTTGAGCACAACTAGACCAGGTCAGTTGCCTCAGGCCTCGTATCGTGCTGAAAGCATATCCCAGATTCTTTTAAAGGGATCTAGGTTAGGTTAGGACGCGGTTTTGTGGCTGGGACACATAAATGGAACGGCTCTTACGTGGTGTGTTTTAGGATATCGTACCTCAAAAGAAAAAAAAACATTTTTTTGTCTGTCTATTAGGATAGGACCAACGACGATATATTACTAGACTCTGCATGCACGATCTAAGGAACAAAAACTATTCTGTCAATTCGCTGAGGTACTACGTAAGCGAGGGGGACGGAGTAATGCGTTATGATTGGCTAACTCAAGGTCTGTTCTGTCTCAAGGTATGTTTACGGCTCACGGAGTGGTCGGAATAAGACGGATATAAGACTTTTTTGCCTAATGTGTTGACAGACATCGGTCGCCTGTTATTAGGAGTCTAGAAATATATCGTCGTTGATTAGGACCCCTTTTCTCAGGAACGCGTGGAGGTATCAAGTTGAGACCTATACGGTCAACCAAGAGAACCTATATGGGTTTGCCTAAAGCGCCCGTCTTTGTCTGTATTTTTGTCTGTCTGTTCATCTGTCTCCAGGCTGTATATCATGAACCGTGATAGTTACTCAGTTGAAATAACAGAATAAAATAAATAATATTTAAGACAGCTCCCATACCGCAAACGTGACTTTTTTCAGTGGTATAGTCCCTTCGTGCGCGAGTCCGAATAGCACATGACCGGTTTTATCATTTGAGGTACAGAACTCCAAAAATTGTTAATTTATCACAAATTCATATTTGATAAAAGCCTTAAATTTTCACGCAATATTGACCCTTGTAATAATTAAGTAATGGACTTTTCGTGTTATCAAGATACTCGTATATCTTTGACAAATAAATGAAACCTTTTGCGATACAGTACCTAGATGGGATTGTTGAGACTTGTACTGACAATCCACGGTGATCCTTCAATAGCCTTTTACGTTACAGGGTCACGGTTATCTGATGAGAGACTTATTCGTCAACTCGCCTGCAATTAACTCGCTCGCTCGGGCGAGTTGGCACCTTCCGATTTTACCTATTTTTGTTGTCGTCAACTCGCAACTGACCGAAAAATGGTACAGTCATCTATAAAAGAGTTATAATAAATTAATATAGAAACCTACTTTATAGTATGAGGCGCTGTAAGATTTGAGTTTGAATATTTGAAAACGTACCCACGATATAGGAGAAATCCCAAGCATGGGGCAAAGACACCTTGTCAACTATCTGGTATTTTATATTAAATGTATTTTTGTAAAAACAGTGTAAAATACCTGTATACTATGAACTACCTTTATTTAATGATTTAAATACCACCTTTTCGTGCAAGCCTAGTACTTTTGTGATAAATAGATTTTGCCCAAAACTTGTATGTTGAGACAGAACTGTTAAAATGAAAAATACCTCCTTGATTTTATGCAGTCCTAGTACATTTTTGGGTATTGAGTATTCGCCAAAAGAAATTTTTAGTTTTGAAGACCGTTCGTTGTGCAGTATGAAAACCTTCAGCATGATGCTGTTCTCCTAGTACTTTTTGTTTTAATTCCTCATTTAATTTCGGCACCAAAACCTTCTTCATGATCCTGTTCTCCT
Organism: Agrotis ipsilon; assembly: GCA_028554685.1. Lineage (NCBI taxonomy): Eukaryota > Metazoa > Arthropoda > Insecta > Lepidoptera > Noctuidae > Agrotis > Agrotis ipsilon. The sequence goes on from CM052979.1 coordinate 9,220,429, forward strand.
GGTACTTTCTGATTAGATTTCACATTGAATTCTAACTTATGAGAAAAATCATAATTACTTAAGTCTTTGTGCTTATATTTTATTAATGATCTCAAAACAACTCCGCCCCTAAGACGACCGACTGGATCTCAATTAACCTACTTTACACGTTTAGTGTCATAAAAGTGTGAAGAAGGTTTAATTAAATTAAATGTTAAATTTATAGAAACACTTTTGTAGACGACTGTAAATACGTCAGATTTTCGCTTAGTTGCGAGTTGACGACAACAAAAATAGGTAAAATTGGAAGGTGCCAACTCGCCCGAGCAGGCGAGATAATTGCGGGCGAGTTGACGAATAAGTCTGATGAGACAGTCCCGCGACCCCGGCAGGCTAAACCCAAGGGGTCCCCGTCAGATTTAAACTTACTTAACATTAAAAAATAACTAAGTATATTATATAGAATTACCCTGTAGATTGCTCTGAGGAAGCCACTTTACAGCCAATTAGTCCGTGGCAGAAGCGTTCAACACAATTTAAAAGAGTTGTTATTAAATCCGTATTTATCCGTATTAGGGCGATACGGAATTACGGATCTAATGTAGCGATTCAGTTTTACTTAGTTCTTTTTGATTTGCCTTTATTGCTATGGGCTGGTTTGCGGCATAAATCAATTTGTTAATCTTTTTTTAGTGACTAGAAAAATTATTGGCAGGTTTTTTTTTGGTCAATGAATGTTCACAAATATTAAACAGATTAAAATAAAACAGGTCTGGAAATAGAAAGAAATGTGAAGTCTGAAGTCCGAACGCACTAAAAATTGTACCACAAATTGGATTTTCAATCTTCGTAATTTTGGTTGTCGAGTCTGCGGTGGGTTTCATCAATTGGGTCAAATGTTATTTGGAATTCGGAAAGCTTAATTAGATTTTTTCATTGAACAACCCTTTTTATTGCCTTGAAATTCCTCTGTATATCTTAGGAGAACCGTGATTGCTCAGTTGTAACCAATCTAGGAGTAAAGTTATACCAAAATCATTTTCATTTCAAATGATATTAAGATTTGATCACATCAGGTTTCACGATTTCGGTTATAATAACTCACTTTTTATTCACTACAGAGGGATATTTAACGTAAAAAAAACTGGTCTTCTTGTCAATATGTTATACCAAACAAAATCCCGAAAACCAAGCATTATTTACACTTTCAAACGTTCCCACAAATCCTGCATAATAGCATGCCAAACGTTTTGAAAGGGTTACATAAATATTTTGTACGTACGAGAGAGAGCCTCGTTCGCGTCCCACTTTCTAAGTTATTTCCCGACGGACGTGGAACCGGATATCCCGGGATAAATCCGGGTGCCGCGGTGTGATGGGACCTTTATGATACGCGTGGCTCGGTTTATCTTGAAAACTTGGAATTAAATTAAAAGGTTTAGCTGTTGAAAGGTTACTTGAGGTCATGGTGTAGTGTCAGGAAAAAAAAAAGAAAAATACTCTTTCAAAGCCAGCAAAAATATATTTGATTGATTATATTACTAGCTCATACCCTCGGCTTCTCCCGGTTGGAGTTCATTAATAGACCTACCTACATTATGATAGGAACTATAATTGACAATCACTGTATTTTTCTATTTAATCCGTCAGATTATCAAAAAATATTTGACACGTATTTTTTCTTTTGTTGCGTAAACAAAATTTGATGAAGATACGACACTTATAAAATTGCCAATACGTCATAAGCAAGTACAGTTTTTACTTGCCACTCTCGAATTTTGTAACAAAAGAAAACATACGTGTCCATTTTCAAAACTCTAGCTGGACGGAATTAGAATTTCAATTTACTAATGTAGTTAACATGCCTATACCAGGATAAAATGTATCCTTTGTCTTATCCAGACTTTAATTTCTGCCGTTCCTTCGTAATTAAAAATAATTATGTTATTAGTATATTATTAACTGTTTTCACGCACAATGCTAAATTAATCCATTACGTTAAAGGGATGTACCACCTCATCTATGTGAGGACTTATTTTTAATAAATATTTCGTTTTTCCGACATTATACATCTTACTTATAATATTATTTCTGTCTTTACAGGTAAGCATCAGATCAAACCAATTATTGAGCCTGTCTAAAAAACTATATTTTGAGGCTATGGGTAAGTACGTATACATAAATAAATCTACCAATAAGTAGGTAAATAAAGATTTAACAGCTTTCACTTATGGAAACAGTGCGGATCCGCCCGCACTTTTGTAAAAATCATCCCACGAACATTATAATGGGATTAAAGGTATCTGTGTTATTCCAGACTGTCTTATATCTGAATTCAGATCCATTTATCCATTCTGAAGTGTTTGGGTAACAAACATCCTTATAAATAGATTTCAATCGTGTTCCTTATAAATAAAAAGTCTACAAATCCTCTCCCGTCTAATCTATTTCGAGAAACTTACTTAAAAACTCTTCAGACACTTCTACAGAGCCTATAACAGCTACAGATTTACCGCAAAATATTCTCAATGCGTAAACAAACAGCCAAAGCCTTGTTTTATATTTATATCATCGATAATAGGTATCTGGGTTATTACGCCCATCAGACCTTTTTTCACGGTTAGGCTGCATTGTGACGGAGGCTTCAAGCCTCAGTACTCCCATGCTTTTAATAGCTCCGTCCTCACGACCCTCAACCAGCCAGTGTGCCGTCGGGAGCGTACTCATCGATACGTCATATCGATATCGCAAAACGCAATTACCCAATACTCGATAATCGGCCGCCATATTGCCGAATCGTTGGCGCGAAAACACTAATTCGAATTCACAATTCGAATGCGGTGATGTGTCTTTTACAGATACAGCCTTTTTTTTTGTTGTCTGTGGTTCAAGTGAAGCGTTGATATAATTTGAATTCGATTTTTAAGTTTCGCGTGAAATTAATTTAGGGACAAGGACTTAATTGCGTTTTAAGTAATTAATACAAATATTTGAAGAAAGAAAAAGAAAAAACTTAAGTTATCATAAAGTAATTTTACAATAAATTAAATATCATTATTAATTAATGAAAAGTTCAACATTAGTTACAGGCATTTTTGTAGTTAAATCTAAATTATTAGCCAGTAAATGTCCTCTGGGCTTAAGAAATAAGAAAAACTTGGATAACTTGATTTGGTTCATACGTAGTTACTGATAGTCTTTAATATCTGATACGCACGTATTCAAAGGCCAAAACCTGTTACTCTCTCTCTAGTTAGGTAAAATAGACAGGAATCTAAAAAAAATACAAATAGGTTTATATTTAAACCTATAGTTTAAATATTGGCAACTGCCGTAAGTAGGTCGGGTAAGGTCTACTAAAATCTTGTGACTATAGTCGATAACAATTATAATAATTTAATTTTAAGAAACGGCTCTACTACTGCTAGCTTGTATCATCCCACTGCTGAAAGGCCTCTCCTCATGAATTCCAGTTTTCTCAAACCAAGATCATAGTTTCCGATATTTCGGAACTGTTGCAAGGACCATGATCACGGATGAACTGAAGTCATTGCGGGTGGATGCTAATGAGCAGACAAAACGGTTTAACATTATTTCTTGTTCGTTTTTTTGGGCTCGACATCACTGTCTCACTCAAAACACGATTCTGTTTCCCGACACACAAAACTCACTGTATCCTCTCGCGAAATAGTTTCCGTACTTATTCGGTTTTTGAGTAGGTAATTGAAGCACTGGGTTCCAGGCCCTCGAAAATTGAAGCTCGTCCTCAGGGCTGAAATTTTTGTATTTGGTCATTTCGATCTTCTTGCAACTGTTTAAAAAAAATAAGTTAATGACGGTAAATGCTAAACTAGTAGGACATTACATACGTCCGTCTCCCTTAAAGGGCCAAAGCCTGCCAGGGACCACGGGACTGTCTCATCAGTTCACCGTGACCCTGTAATTAAAGGGATATTGAAGGATCACCGTGGATTTGAGTCAGTACGAGTCTGAAAGTTCCTCCCGTCCCGCCCTAGGTACGATTCAGACCAACCGACTCGCATCGCACCGGCCCGGGCGGCATTTTACAATGCGTCAAAGAACATTGCAATGTATCAACAGTAATTACAGTTCATATTTGCATGCAACTTACGCATAGTTACCTCCGTCAGCATCTCGCGACGCGTCACGACGTGTCTGTGCGTAAGTTGCATGCAAATATGAATTGTGATTACTGTTAATACATTTCAATGTTCTTTACCGCATTGTTAAACGCCGCCTGGTCTGAATCGTACCCTGGTTAGAAGGACTCATTTGATGATTTAACCACGATAAAATAAAAAGACATAAGGTCACCCGGGGCGAAAGCAACTATGGGGCTAAAGCAACTAATTCAATTTTCTCTCTATCTAATCGTTTTTGTAGATAGATCTATCTATTGGTGTAAAGAGGAATCATAGTTTTTTCAAATAAAGTACAGATGGCATCACCAGTTCACCGACTGTATTACTGACAGACCATTTTCTGTCAGCCGTCATTTTGGAGCAACGTGTTGCTGCGGCCTGTGTTATATTTTAAGTCATTAAAAATATTTCAAGTCGTCGCAAGGAAAATTATAAGTGCATCCTAAAAACAAAATAAAACGTCAGTGTTTTTGGTATATTTGGTTAAACTCTAGGTGTCATAATTAATATTTTATTGATATAGTTACATTAACCCCAACTTTTCATGCAAGTGGGTTATTGCGACTATTTTGGCAGTTACAATTGCCCCATGCTTTTTGTATGGAAACTGCAAATTACTAGTGACGTTCCGTGTCGATATTTCGATAAATGTTTATCTGCAATTATATAATAAAACAGAAAGCTTAAATAAAAAATGTACCAAGTTAATACAAAACCCAAATTTTGTTTGGTATCAGAAATTATAAAAGAAAAAACGAGAACACTTATTGCTGTGAAACACTTCTGGACGCTGTACGACTAGTAAAGCAAAATCAGTTATCCAGTTATGCAGCTGCGGAACGCTTCAATATTACATTCATACGCTACGCGCCAAAAACTGTACTTTTACATTAAATTTAAACCTTTCATTATTGTTAATTATCGAATCTTTACATATTTAGATTTATCGATAAGTAGTAGGTACTACATCTCAACACTAGTCAGTATGGAAGACAGTCGCATTCGCCCCATAAAAAAATAAAAGTAAATTTACTTGAAACTGAACTCTTTCTCAGCAACTGTAGATAGCTTTTACAGATAATTCTGTTTGCATCTACATGTACTCTTGACTTCACCATTTGGAAATAGATTACAACAGAGTTATAACGAATAGTCACATTTACCCCAAAGTGGGGTGAATGTAACTTTTACTGGTCGTATTCAACAATAATGCAAATTAATGAAAAACTAAAGCTTATTTGTAAGTTAATTTATGCCGAAACTGTTCATCGAAAGCTATGCAATGAAGTACGTTTATTAGAATATCCCTATTATTTAAATAGCTTATTGTGGAGGGAAGCAAACTTTCAAAATTATTTTGTTTAGTTGCTTTCGCCCCGGGTGACCTTACGTCCATATCACAAAATATCGATTACGATGGCGTGCTATTAAATATTTCAGTGGCACGCCATGTCCTTGAGTTTCTTTCAATGTTTTGTTGTCGTTCCCATAGTGTTTCTATTTCTGGCTTACTAATCGCCGTTCCGGAATTGTTAATTGACTTAGTTTATGAACGTAGTGCCTTTTTTATTACCCTTTTTAGGGTTGCGTAGCTGAAGGGTTTCTACAGAAACCTAATAATATGCCTTTGCTGTCCGTCTGTATGTCAGCGGGCATTTATATCATGAACCGTGATAGGTACAAAGTTGAAATTTTCACAGAATGTGTGTTTCTATAAATTCGATAGTGACTGGGCATTTACATACATACATACATAAACTTACGCTTTCTTCCCATGGGAGAAGGTACAAACTACAGAGCGCCACCTGCTACGATCCTAACATACATGGAGTATGTAAGGATCACCTCATCCACATTCATACATCGGGTCATACACACACGTCGATTGCGAGTACTACGCACACGGCTTTTCTGGAGCACTGACTGACTAGGCATTGAGCGTAAACTCATTTTTGCCCAATAGTTTATGCCCATTTCGTTCAAAAATGTTTTTGCCCTCTACTTATGACGAGTTGACAACCGAATATATGCAAATCCAGTTGCTTAACAATCGATTCTCATAACCGATTCGAGTTCTCTGAATCGAATGGTCTGATGGTGGTGCAGTGCGGTGAAACAATGGGGTTGGCACAATGGTGCTCGACATAGGTCAACGACTCCCTAGCGTCATTCATTGAAGTGATGCGGTTGGTATACTGTATTGTTTTGATACTAGTTTGCTTCTATTGTTTCGTTAGAGAGTGATTTTGACGATAATTGGGATATGACATTTTGCCTTTGAAGTTGATAGAGTGGTTTAGTAGATCTGATTTACGGTTTTTCGGTACAGCAATATTGAAAATGTGGGATTGAGGTTCAAATGCGGGGACAAGCCGATTTGTAGCCTGAAATTCGAAACAACCCGAAATCTAATCACGCTAATTGAAAGATATACAGGCTGTTTCATTTAAATTGCCCAAAAGGGAGAAAGTCTTCCCGTATCTCTTATGGATTTCTCCCTTTTGGCCAATTTAAAAGAAACAGCCTGTATAATCAACTCATCTCTGAATGATACGAGTATATTATCATGCAGTTGAATGATATATCATTCGCAGTTCAGTTATCAAATCTCAGTTGAGTGGAGAAATCACCTAATGGTGATTATGGTGATTGTACATTCTCCACGTACTCTATCATCGAAGCGGGGTCAGTGTGATTAGTTGGCAGTACTTTAGCCTTAGAGCACAGAGTTATCCCAGGTTTTGAGAACGAAGTCCCTTTGTACACAACGATAGGTTCACTTTTAACCACTTTCTCACCTGATGGCAAGTGATGATGTGGTCGACGGTGATGCACCCTTGCCTAGAAGTACCCTATTCACTTGACTTTAAGACCCCAAGGTTATAGCTGTCAGGAAACACAGATATCGGCAGGGAATTCTACTCCTTAGCTGTGCGCACAATAAAAGTATTGGCAAAATGTTTTGTACACACGGCTACACATCAAGCTATGCAAAACCAGTATAAGCTGACTTTTGAATGTGCGGAAAGATCAAACAAAGCGGGACCACGATAATCTGTTTTTTTATAGCTTGATGTGTACCCGTGTGTAAGTACCGGAGGGATGTGTCCAAAACAGACTTTTGGTCAACCTCCTGACTATGGATAGTAAGCTAGAAAGTAGATCATTGTTGGCCTAACAGGTAATTTTAATCTCAATCCAATCCGTCTTAATATAATTCAAATCAAAGCTATTGATTTGCAATTTGTTACAAAAAGATTTTTGATAAAAAGTCCAGTTATAAATGGGGTAATAAATCAGATTGGTTCAATTAGAACACAAACAGGCTCGTAAATCTTTTTCAAACGGTCAATTGTGGAATTCTTTTTTTGAACCCTAATATGGGTTTCCTAAATGAATCAGGAACTTGAGAATTTTGTACACTAGGATGCCAAAAAATTCAATTAGTGTTCTGGCACGCAGTGTTCCTTTGATTACATAATTTCAGAACTGGTCTTTCATAAAAAAAAACTGTTCTACTTTTGAATTTAGTTTTAGAGAGGTCTTGCCAAATGTAAAAAAGCTATCATGCATCCAAATATACTGGCTTGTCAACAAAATTATCAAGTAAAAAAGGAAAACCTAAAAAAAAACCTGGCCATGATATTTCAAAACTCTGGAATTTTTCGGATGTACCATTTATTGATGCTTTCAAAAAGCCAATAGTTTACTACATACATAAATTGAGAATCTGTTTAATTCGTCAGAAATAATGAATACGTTTTTTTGTTTCGTTATTTTTTTAAATCAATGAATATGGACAAAGATTCGAAATTCGGAAGTGGTTTGTGAAGTCATAGCGCCTGTAAAATTATACCGAGCGTGATCGAGTAGATTTTTGTGATTTTTTGAAGCGTTGTATGTTCCTCAATTTTATTGGTTTACGTGGCAAAAGAAAAATACTTACAAATAATTTTTTTTTATGTCGTTGGGACTAATTACATTTTTGAGTAAAATAAACCTCATAGTCAAGTAAGTACTCATGAACTCGAATACTCTTGAGAACTCCTGTTTTTTATTAGGTAAGTACATATTCCGTGACAGTAACAATGATATTTGTTTTTGGTTTCCATACCCAAAGAGTAAAACGAGACCCCTATTCATAAGACTTTGCCCGTCTCTCCGTCTTCTGTCTGTGCGTCTGTCTGTCTGTACATATGTTACCAGGCTGTATCTCATAAACCGTGATAGTTAGACAGTTGGCATTTTCACAGATGTTGTATGATGTAATAATAAACCCAAAAAAATCAAATTAATATTTAAAGGGGCTCCTATATAAAAGACGTGATTTTTGTGCTGTTTTTATGTATAAGACAGAATCCGAGTCCGATTCGTATTTTTTTAAATACTAGACGTAATAATTATATTATGATGAAGTAAGAAACGTTATCTAAGAGTGAAACGAAAAGTTTAATAGTTCAACGTAATTAATCACAAAATCACTGCTCTTGTTTATTTTATTTAACGAGTTCAGAAAGGGTTATCTGTTTTGTACCGAAATCGTAAATACAATATTTTGCGAACATAACAACAGTATATAATTATTTTGATTTCAATGCGCATTTAATATTGAAAAGGCAACGACGATATATTACTAGATTCCTAATAACAGGCGGCCGATATCTGTCAACACATTAGGCAAAAAAGTCTTATGTCCGTCTTATTTCGACCACTCCTGTGAGCCGTAAACATACCTTGAGACAAAACAGACATTGAGAGCCAATAACAACGCAGTACCCCGTCCCCCTCGCTTACCTTGTACCTCAGCGAGTTGACATAATAGTTTTTGTTCCTTAGATCGTGCATGCCATAGTCTAGTAATATATCGCCATTGTGAAAAGGTAATCAATCTTCATTTTTTTTTTAATAAGCGTTGAACACTAGGAATTTCTCCTGTATCGTGGGTGCGTTTACAAACATAAAAACTTATATACACAAACACCCAGACCCGGAACAAGTACTTGCAGATCATACAAATATTTGTTTACCCAGATAAAGGTTATCCTTCGTCTTAAAGGTAATCGAAATAAAAGGTTTTTAGAAAATAAAGTTGAAAAGTACTATTTACGTTATTCAAGTCTATTTATCTTTTAACCTAACCTCACTTAAGACATTCTTTCTACTCTAGTAATTAGACGTAAAACAAACTCACTGAAAAGATAAACAAGATTAATTCCAAAAAACAAAAGAAAACTTGAGGAAAAAAAAAACAAAAATAACCGTAACCAAACAAACTATCAAGTCTAGCGCCCAGCTAGACAGTAACTTCAACCGCAGTAACAAAACTCAGCCAAAATAAATCCTCAAACGATGCGTCACCGGGTGCTGCCAATCCTGGCTCCGGTGTTCCTGTCCAAGCTGTGGAGGAGGAGAAGACGCGCCAAGGCCATCGAGAAACTGCATGGGGTAAGGACTAAGGACCCAGTTGATTTATGGATGACCAGAAAAATACCTTTGATTTGGAACCCCGCTTTTAATGCGCTACCAGGAATACCCTAAAGACAAATGATTTGATACACAGTTGATTCTGAATGAACTACCAGAAAATACCTTTAAGACAAATGATTTGGAACCTATTTGATTGTTGCACTACCAGAAAAATACCTTTAAGACCAATCATTTAAAAGCCGGGCGGGCGTTCGGTGAGTAAAGGGCAACTCGCTGTCCGACCATGGACCATGCCCGGGTCGACAGTGCGTCGTGTTCCAAGCGCGCCTCAAAGAGCGTCAGCATAATGACGGGGCCCCCTCTCAGAGGGCCAAAGCCTGCCGGGGTCGCGGGACTCATTCCATCACCGTGACCCCGGAACAGAAAGGGCTATTGAAGGACACCGTGGATTTTGGTCAGTACAAGTCTGACAGTCCCTCTCGCCCTGCCCGGGGTGGAAGGAATCATTTGGTGATTTTACCACGTAAAAAAAAAACATTTCGATTCCAGCTGTTTAGGCACTAACAAAGAAATACCGTTAAACAAATGGTTTGAAACCCATCCGTTTATGCACTGCCAGAAAAAAATACCTTTAAGACTACGTGCACACCCCACACCCGCAAAATGTTTACCCGCATGAATCCGTACTGAGTTGGTACCAACTTGTGTCTATACGCGACCGCATACGATAACATGAGTTTAGTTTACCTGTACGTATCCGTGCCGACAGCTTTCTTCGTTATAAATGCCCCTATATAAATAAGCTCAGAGGCCTTACCACGACCTCTTAACGCGATTCAGTTTAGGCTATGGGAAAAAAGACAGAACTATACGAGTCGTCTAGCCCCATCTCGTTCCCTGAGCGTAATCTGGATCACGTTACGAGATCCTGGTAGGACATCAGATTATACTAAAGTTTCTATAGACCGAGTGAGAGTGAATGAGTGAAGTCTATGCGCTAGTGCGACTCCCAGTTAGCTGGTTTTTAATTTGGTTAATAACTTCCACGCCTGAATTAGTTAACAAGACATTTCCAATTAGTTTTTCTATTAAGATTCAATGGACCGGGCGCAGTTAACCAGTGCCTGATGTATCAACTATAGAATTGCAATGTCGGTACTACGAATACCGGCTTTTATTGGGAGAGATTGACTGGTGTAGAATTATGTTTTTATATATTATTTTCTTCTCACAATTATTATCCAACTATATGCACACAGTGAGTACCGAACATCTCAGATTCCATGACATGGCATATTTGATTAGTTTCATAATTTTATTATTTTTTCTAGGTTTACACTAAGAATGTAACGTGTATTTCGGCTAAGGTAACTATAAAACCTATAAGGAGTCGCAAAATCATACTATGGTCGTGCCAGTATGGCGGACTTAGCGAGTAGAACCCCTGGAACGTATAAGGCATTAGATATTCTTTTGTACAGAAAAATTAGATGTCCACTTTACGTCATGGTTTACAACAGAGATTATAAAGTCGGCAGTAATTGTTAACACCAGAATTATTCATTATTTCAGGGCGAAAAACCAGTCTATATTAAACTGCAAGAAACCAAAAGATTGATCCACCATACATATAAGCTCAAAAATAAATCATCCGGTTTTAACTGTTCTGCAAAGGAAGCATGTTCACCGGTTATATCTACATCAAATACGAACATTAACGGCATTGTAAGATGTTTTTGTGAAGCAGGATGCTACACAAACATATCTAAAGATAGCATCAATCTTTGTGAAACTATAACAATCCAAAATTTAAGCAACATTGACAAACTGTTATTTTTAAATGAGGTTATGCCGGAAAAATCTTTTTATTTAGTCATTTGTGTTAATAACAAGTCAAATGGCACCCAAGTATGCTTTAGGAAAGATGATAATATTGCGTCGGAACAGATTGAAGAGTCAAATGGAACTCAAGAAAATGCTACGGAAGTATTTATTTGTGAAGAAAAAGCAGAACCATCATTTTTAGCATATCCATCACGAAGAGTATTTCGTGGAAACCCATGTGTACTAGAACCCCCTATACCTGATGTTGATTGTACAAAACCAGTGTGTGTAACTCATAATGGAGACATAATAAATTGTACTGCTATTGATGACCACACCGAGTATTTTATCCCAAAAAAAATTACTCCTAGGCCTGCCACTACCACGGCTTGGTTCTGGTTGTTCTTTGGAAAGTCAGGTCATGATGATAAATCTTCGAGCACTCCGTCCACCACGGCTCGGTATAGATCGTGGCCGTTTCTTAGGGTGGGTCGTGATGGTAGTAACGACGATGATAAAGGTGGAGATAACGATGGAAATGAAGATGGGAATAAAGGTGGAAATGACGATGGAAATAAAGGTGGAAGTGAAGATGGAAATAAAGGTGGAAATGATAATGGAGGTGAAGCTGTCGATGTCCCAAGTAATGTCCACATCAGTGTTCATGGTGTGTACGCTAAAAAAAAGAAACCGGTTAAATTTGATGTCAGTGAGGATGTCGAAATAAAAGAGTATTGTAAAACTCCGGAAAATTGCTTCCCGCATGGAGGGAAACAGGAGTTGATAGACCCAGACACCAAAGGCAAAGACAAAGCAGGCAAAAACGACACACCAGACAAACCAGACACACCTGACACACCAGCAACACAGCCTCCTGACCCATAAAGGATTATAGGGCAGAAGATTATGGCTTATATGTTAAAAATTAAACACTGGGATATTAAAACTTATTTTTATTGAAAATTTGACATTTGAAAATTATGGTGTCCACATTTTGGACACAGGCCTTTCTCACGTATGAAATGGTGGCGAAAAAAATGGGTGCAATGCACAAAGGCACTTCATTTGACACGTCTTCTATTTACTCTTTTTTTCCCAAGAGTTTAAGCTGCAGCGCGGCACCCTCTATACTGGGCAGCTCTCCCATATGGCGATCGCGCATCAATTTAGCCTATCTCATCGGGAAAGCTACTGAACGGAAATTTATAAAATACTAGCATGACCCGGCAACCTACTACCCCGCCTCAGAAACATTTAAAAAACCTTTTAAACCTTCCTGGACGCCCAAAATATTCAAAACCAAAATCAGCCAAATCGGTTCAGCGTTCTCGAGTTTTAGGCGAGACTACGAACAGCATATGATGTTTATATACAGATGATTTAAATATACAGATATTATTATAATCTGCCTGATTAACAACAAAGGATAATTTTTTATCCCCGATGTTTAAGTTTCAAGTTGTAAGCGAATTTCCTGGCACAGATAGTATATAATATGTAAAAGCACGAATAATGCAGACCCCGTCGAAGAACTCCAGGTATTTTTGGATTATCACTGCTTCTTTAGAACGAAACCAAATCATTAATTTCAAGCATTACTCTTATTCCATAATCATTCCTTTTTTTTAATTGGGCAGCAATGTCTGTGACTTATGCGCTAGTTTCGATGTTAATTTTTTTCATTGTGTCAAAACTAGTTGCAACTTTCACCACGACAAAAGCCTTAGTACACTATGGAAAAAGAATTACATGCAAGTTTGACTATACTGGCGGATGGTAAGAACCTTTCGTATGCGACGCCAGCAAGTCTCCTATACTTACGACTTTTGGTATCCAGTGACGCGTTACAAAAGACAGTGGTACATACACATAACATCCCGTTTCTAAACCATTCACAATCCAACAATTGTGTATATGTTGGGTTCCAACAATTATAGCTGATGATGTAGGAATACCCCTATAATCATCATCAGCCTATAATTGTTGGAACACAGGCCTCCTCTCTGTGATATGATGCCAAAATCCACCCACCACGCTGGCACGGTGGTGGAATGTCACATGACTACTTCGATTTTTTTGGTTGCTATTACATGCCGGTTTCTCTCACGATGTTTTCCTTCATCACCGTTTGAAACGTAGTGGCGAATAAACTACATAACGTAGTGCCCCTAGCTGATTTGAACCCCACGGGCCCACAACTCGTATGTCCGGAGCTGATACCACTGTTTTTCACCGATTGTTTTTTGGCGGTACAGTCAGCCCCTGCTCTAAGTTAAAAATAACTATCTGTAGGTTTCATATTCTTTTATAGTAAGTGATCCTAAGTTCGACTGGACCCCCAAACGAAAAGTTGTACAACGGAATGAAAAAGTGATGAAACGAAATTCAATGTAAGGAAAATAGTGGTGAAACGCCTTTTGTGATCCTATTTTGTTTTTGTTAGATGATGATGGCCTATTTTGTTTTTGTTAGATGATGATGGCAGTGCGCAATAATAGCTCAACGACCACCACGGACATGCATAGTTGAAAAACGGAAGATTACAATGTAAAGTACACCTACCATAATTTTGGTTTCATTTCTACCCATGCTCGTTTATATAGATCCCAAGTGCTTGTTCTGATTCGAAGTTGCATCTATTAAACGTTTGTTGTTTTTTTTTGTGACCCAAATTTTTTCGACTAGTGCTCTTCTACCATGTCGAATCTTCTGGAAATAAGATTAGGGCAAGCTTAGGGAGATTTGGTTAACTATCTGTGTATGATAGAAATCTTACAGTCCAAATTGGATTGGCTTTATCTATGTTCCTTTATATATCCTTGTAATCTATGGTTAAGTTCACCCCCGCTGCTCCGCTTCCTATAGGGTGGTATCGTAGCTTTAAAATACTTGTCTGTTTATACTGTGTCATCATCATCATCATTGGGCCATTAAAAAAAACCCCCACCCGGTTCTAGGAACATCCGTTCCTCAGGATGTTTTCCTCTTCGAAACCAGCTTTCAGAGCATTGGTGATACATACATACTTACAAAACATAATGCCCGGCTGTGTTCGAACCCACGTCCTACAACAGTAAGTCCCGGGCTGATACCACACTGGCCGCCACTGCTTTCATTTCTGTACCCAATGAGTTTTCATCCGGTTCTTTCCATGGAATCGATCACCCGAACTGAGCATCTTTTCGACGTCTTATAAGTCCCCTCATGGGCCTGTGTGGAAATTAAATAGTTTGTGTATAACATACAATACTGATAACTGCTAGCCTACATCAACCCCACTACGGCTGGGCAAAGACTACTAGTGACTACAGACTCCCCATGAACTACCATTATCACGATCCAGACCAAAGAGGACCCAACTTGGTCCCCATCGAGGTCTGCTTGTGTGTCAATAAATAAAATTAAGTATTAACATATAAATTTCTATGTTTTCAGAGTGCGTCGGCGTCGTCAGCGGTGGGCGCGGGCGGCGGGGGCACTTCAGGTGGCAGCGCCCGGGTTGTCGTCGCGTTCGCGAAAACCTCCGAGGGAACCACACATCGGTTAGGTAACCACTCATCAGCTCATATCTTTTCAAGATTCCTCACTGCTGGGTAATGGCGTTTGAGAAGTTGGGAGGCACAATTTAAAGAGTTCTTCGATACGCCCTACAAAATGGTTTACCAGCACGGGTAGTATACGGACAAAGTCTATACAAATTGGACTGTTTTTGTTTTTGCAACGAGAATGTTTAAAATATAGAAAACTAGTTTTGTCTGCGCCTGCGCCGGGTTATTTTTTCGAACCACCAATTCTCTTAGTGTTCTTTTTCTTTTTTTAAAAGTGTGAGGCTCAGTTCAGCATGAACAAAACCCTTGAAGCGTGCCTCGTTTGAGGTTGTAAGCTTGGTATCCAGGTGACAATGCAATACAAATCCATAACGCTTCGTACACAGGCACGCGTTCAATGGATGCCCAAAGCCGTAAGCTGTCGGCGACTTGCGTCGCCTAGTGTACGAAGGGGCTTAGTCGTGCACACTAGTACGTTATTAATTGACGTCAGTAAAATGGACATTTGTTCACTATAGAAATGTACAAAATTCCTTGTCAGTGGGGGGGACAGTTGCACATTGTCATGTTAGACTACAATTAAAAAAATGTTACTTTACACGAATTTTTTACTTGACACTTGCTCGGCTCGTTTATTATAGACCAACCTTTAAGATTTCTCAATTCCACTAGTCTGTAGATAGTGCGTCTTCACTTTGAATCGGTTATCACCACCAGCGTTACCATCTGGTATAGAAAAACTAGAAGAAACTTTAAGGAAAAACGAAACAACTATTTCCGCTTTACAACATTTGTGTTGTTAGCGATTTTGACACAAATCGTCGGTTAAAATGTTCTTATTGAGTGTCTTAGTCATATTAGGTAGGTACAGGTGGCCTGCCTTAAACTTCTTAAAGCAAGAGGTAGTTTATGTGTAGGAAGGAGACGAGCAACCACGATATACTTACAGACTCGCAGCACGATCAAGGGAACAAAAAACTATTCTGTCAACTCGCCTGAGGTACTACGTAAGCGAGGGGGACGGGGGGGGTGGTACTCAGTTGTGATTGGCTAACTAAGGCCCTTGTGTTGTCCAAGGTTATGTTACGACTCACAGGAGTGGTCGAAATAAGACGGATTTATAGATTTTTTGCCTAAGTGTTGACAGACATCGGTCGCCGTGTTATTAAGAGTCTTAGTAATATATCGTCGTTGACGAGTCGTTTAGGCCACCTCTTTCCTCACTGGAACAGTGTGGCTTAAGACGTTATGGTAGGCCAAAAAACTATAATTTTTAACAACTCAAAAAGAGTAGATGTAACTTTTTTGTTTTCCCAAAAGGTTATAACAACAAGTTTTCTGTACCCCTTTTTCCAAGTCAGCGGGGCCATGAACCGGAAATGAAATTATGCGAGAATAATCTTACAGACACAGCTAATATAAAATCGTTTTGAACAATTTTATCAAACCTTATATTATTTTTCAATAAGTTAAGTACTTTTAGCACTTAAAAATTGCTCTCAATTCAATACTGAAGAAATAAACACTCTGAAAGAATACTGTCATCCTTTTTATAAAACCACTCAATCAAGGAGATCCACCAACTTTTGTTTTGTGACTAAAGGACAGAAAATCTTTTCTAATTAAGTTTTTAATAACAAATTCAGTTATTGAGGTAGTCTGGTGGCCGTAAAAGTTTTAGATCGGTTTTAAATAGCCTCCTCTCTGTGAGACGGAATGGGCCCTATCCATTACTCGGGGCCTACATTGCGGTTTGTGGTAGATTGTTTCCCAGACAAGCATGTCTTCGAATTTTTTGGTTCTAGGACAATCTTTCATCCATCGACTTCACTGTCCTCGTATAATCTTTTTCAACATTTTTTTGTCTGACTTTTTATAAAGAGACTGTGACCCTGAGTTGTTTCGGCGTTTCTTCTCAGAGCAAGTCAGGTACGAACACCGGCCCCTTCTAGTTATATGAAAAGACTGTAAGAGTGTTTATATAACCTACTTGCATAATAAACATCATTTCATTCATCATTTGTGTCATAGAGGGCTCTCATTATTTTTTCAATGTTCCCTATTAATGGAATAATTTTCTTAAATTTCAGGAAATAAAAGCTTCTAAGACAATCTGGCAAGGGTAACTTCGCTAAAGTTAAGTAGCGAAACATGTTGCCCACCCGGCAAGGAGGTCGCTATCAATAGTATTGACAAGACACAACTCCAAACCTGGCCGTTGCAGAGTTTGTTCAAGAGGTAAGAAGATTCTTCTACCTTTATCAATACCGCAATCCATTTTCAAAAGAGTGATTCAACATGTCTAATCATCAAAATGAATACCCCCCCAATATTAAATTTGATTAGAGGGCAGGAGGGAACGGTCAATACTGTACTCACTAAAATCCCCGTGTGGGCCTTTAATAGCCCTGTTGGCCCGGGGTCACGATAGCTCTTATTCCATCACCGTGACTCCGGAACTAATAGTATAAGTCTGAAGGAGGGTGGTGAGGACTCATTTGATGATTTTACCACTATGTCCCGCCGCGACCCAAGGCGGCTTGGCTCTCTGAGGGGCCTCGTCATTGTGCTCAGTAAGTACCACCATAACTTTTATATTTAGCTACACGAAAGAAAAATTGAAAGAGATTTATTGACTATCGAGGTCTGAATACTAGTACGACTGTCAAAGGTTAAAAATGACAGAACGTTTCAGAAATACATTCTGAGGCAAGGAGGAACTCGCTATGAAATGGTCCAAGGCAAGGAGGAACGCGTATGATAGATGGTCCACAGATCAACTTCGCAAGCGCGGGTTACCGGCCCGTGCGGCGGTTGTTATAGCCATGGGTTCCCTAATGGGCGCCTTTGCATTAACTACCATAACACATACATGTTGTTCCAGGGTCCGGATAATGAAAGAGCTGGACCATCGACATCGTGAAGTTGTCCAGGGATAGAGAATGAGAGACGCGGACCTCGAATGGAGTATGCGTCTGGCGGCGAACGACGTAAGAAAAACTATAATCTTTACATCATTAATTTCGTCATCATCATCAGCGAAAGACGTCACTGCCTGAACATAGGCCTCCTCTGAGACCCGCCACGCCGAAAGACAACTCGCCACTGTATCCATTTCTCTTGACTTCCGATTTGTCGATCGATTCTGCGGTTGACGACAGATTTTGTCTGCTAAAAGGATTGATGTACAAGTAGTAGTTTTATTTTATATAACGTTATTTTGTGAAATGGTCCAGGGTTCGACTACCTGGGTCTACACGGCCCGCATGAAGGAGAAGGAAGCGCGCCGCAAGTTCCGACAGATCGTATCCGCTGTACAGTATGCCACCCAGAAGAGGATCATAACAGGGATCTCAAGGTAATTATACACAACGTAGGCTACACTGCGTCAATAGTGCTGTTCAAAATCCAACTCTATTTACATACGAAAAGAGACAATTTCCGAGGACGCGACGCGAGTCCAGGACGTCTCGCCCACCTCTTCTGGGCCGACCGCGGCGACGGCGGCCATATTCAGGAACCCAGTGTGTTGGTGGTTTCGACCGGACCCGCCCAATCCCAGTTAGCCTGGTAGACTTGTCAGACTTCTTGCCAAAGTCATAATGATGTTTTGGAACACAGCGTGGATTTCGGACTCTGTTCCTGTTCTTAACAGCCAAAAATGCGCCAGTCTTTGCCCTTTGCCGAACTTCTGCATTCGGTGAGCGAGTATAAGATCGTCACACACTTCCACCGCGGTCTACCGCGTGGCGATGTCCGCCCTCAGGCGTCCAGTGATTGGAAAAAAAACCCAATTGACGATCTTGCACCTACTTCTCCGGGTGCATACGTTCAACGTGGCCGACACTCCCACTTCAGCTTGGCTGTTTTTACTCCTACATCAGCTTACATTGGTAATGGAGAGTAGGTAAGGTTATTACATTATTATTCTTATGCTATGTATTCGTGTTCCAGGCGGAGAATCTCCTTGTTGGACGGCGAGATGAACATTAAGATAGCGGGACTTCGGGTTCTCGAACGAGTTCCACGCCGGGCGCCAAGCTCGACACCTTCTGCGGCAGTCCGCCATATTGCCGCACCTGAACTGTTCCAAGGTACGACCGCTTTTAACGCTCCAAAGGCTTAGACCTTGGGAAAGTAAAGGGGCTATTGAAGGAACATCTTGGATTCTAGTTAGTTACGAGTCTGACAGTTGGAACATCATCACATAACACTCTCGCTCTCGCTCCGGTGTTGAGCGGAAAGGGACTGTCAGAAACAGACAATACTCCGTTCTGCGTTTCCAGGTTCACGGTAACTCCTTCAACGGACATAGGTCTTTGGAATGATTCCCATGTAGGGCATTGGTACTGTTAAGTTTCTCCACCAGAGGATTATTTTTTGGGACTATATTCCAAAAAAAATAAAAAATAGTGTTCTCTACAATTTTACACCATTACGCCTTGAGAAAAGTACCGAAGCAATAAAGCTTAACGGAGTCCCGGAAAATGAATTTAAATCAGAAAATAATAGCGAAGAAGTAGCAAAACAACATGATTTCCAATTCCCTCCATATCAAAGACTGAATGTTTTCTTAATAATGCTGTTGTATGTTTCCAGGCAAGAAATACGACGGTCCAGAAGTGGACGTGTGGTCGCTGGGAGTGATCCTGTACACCCTGGTGTCAGGCTCGCTGCCCTTCGACGGCTCCACGCTGCGCGAACTGAGGGAGAGAGTACTGCGCGGCAAATACAGGTGGGTACTAGTGGGTACTAGTGCAAGTAATGAAATAAAAAGAAAGAAAAACGTTTGTTGGCACACGCAACAAGTGTACACAGTATCACAAAATGAAAAATAATAAAAGTAAAAAAAACACCTAATATCTTCGTCACACCATCAGACAGAATTGGTGAGAACAACTGCTGGACACAATACATCAGACTAGTCTGAGAAATTTTCCTTATCAATGGAGTATCGAAAAAACTTTATATATCCTGTTCCAGAAACAAAAACGAACACATAAATGATATAAAGCTGTCTTCACGGGGTCGCGGATGTTACGAATTACACCGTGACTCCAGAACGTAAAGGGCCATTGAAAACACCATGGATTTCAGTCAGTACGTGTCTGACAGTCTCTCCCGCTCTGCCCGGGGTGGAATCATTTGTTGATTTCACTACGATAAAAAAAGACCTGATTGCACGATCAATTTAATGACCAAAATCTGGGATTCCACAGAATACCCTTCTACATGTCAACGGACTGCGAGAACCTCCTCAAAAAGTTCCTGGTACTCAACCCAGCCAAGCGAGCGTCCCTGGAGAGCATCATGCGGGACAAGTGGATGAACACGGGCTATGAAGATGACGAGCTCCGACCTTACGTAGAGCCGCAGCAGGACTTCAAAGACCACAATCGGATAGGTGAGGATACCATAGGTATACTTCAGACCACTTGATCTAAGGCTATGCTCGGGAATTGTCGGGAAAACTTCGGGAATCTTCGTTCATGGTCATTTTTTTAGTATTTAAGTTTATTATTTAAAAAAAAAATGGGATATTGGAAAGAAATCTTAGATGCACAGTTCTTTGAAAATGTTACATTTAAAACGTATGATCAATCTGAGAATATCCTTTTGTATTTTGAAGTCGGTTAAAATGTGTCGTGAACTAAAAAAATACGAGTTCTGATTTGATTTAACTTAAATTAGAACTTATACTCACCACATAAAGTTATCTTTTGCGAATAACATAAATTATGTAACGTGTTTAAAAAATCGTATGACGCGATACTAATTTTTTAGATGATTTCTGTGTATCTTGGGTTTTTTTATAACTATAGATGGTTCCACTCTGCAGCTTTTAACTGTATACTTGTAAAAAGAGATAAATAAAACCATAGATAATTTATTCCAATAATAAATACATCGTACAAATTAAATGTTACCAGCTGCAGTGTGGGCTCAATATTAATTTATGAAAAAAAAATACATAGTATTTTTAAAATTGGTCCAGTTCGAAAGATTTTCTTATCAAAACAGATTTCATGACAAAAAAAAAAAAGAAAACTATCACTAAATATTAATTAGATAAGGTGGTATAAAAAATATAATTAAAAACTAAGCTAAGTGTTCACACCTATATAATTATTAAACTATTCAAGCTTAGCTCGCAAAAAGAGCAACATTGCTTCGTCATTTTCAGTAATATTAATGCCAAATCTATTTGAATGCCCAAAGTTATTGCATTGGGCGCGTAGCATTAGTGAAAACTTAGTAGTTAAAAGAAAATGCAATAAAATCTACAAAGCTTTTTGATAAAGTACAGATACGGCGTAAATATTTCATTTTGGAACTTTGGAAAGAGACAATCGTTTAGTTTCGGTTTTGTGTCGCACGAAGCACCAACCAATACAATGTACGACGAACTAATAGGTGGTGTGAAAGAGTTTACAAACCATTTTAGTGCAATTACTTTTAATTGGGTTTGTGAAAGAGAGAGACCAATATAATATAGTAAATATAATTATGTAAGTCCAAAGCCATGCCAGAAACAGGTGGCTTAATTAAACTCTGACGCCAGAGGGTGGCCAAATCCACACGAAAAATAAGAAAATGGATTTATTTCGCTTGTCAGATCGTTTTTTTTTAATACATATCGTGGTAAAATCATCAAATGAGTCCTCCCATACAGGGCCGGGCGAGTTGGACTATCAGACATGTACTGCTTAAAAGCCACGGTGTTCCTTCAACAGCCCTTTACGTTCCAGGGTCACGGTTACCTGATGAGACAGTCCCGCGACACTGTCAAACTCTTACTGACTAAAAATTTACCCTGTAGCTTCGGTTGCCTTTTGCAAATACATGGCCACGGTGCCCTTTTAAGACAGTCCTGCGACTCTGACAGGCGTTTGGCCCTATGAGGGCTTAACAAACTCGGAGCTATCAATTGTCTCTTTCCAAAGTTCCGATTTGCATTATTTAATGTATCTGCAAATTAATTTTATAAGATTTCACAAAAACCACTTTTCTAAGGATTGGACCATTATATTCACAAGAATACTTCAAACACTAGATTCGTTCACAATCACACCATATGTTTTACAGTAAAAGTAAATTAACAATAATACTAACGCTTTGTTCTTGAATACTTCCTAGTAACAGAGCTTTTAACTAACAGTAAAGTATTACACTACATGCCCTTAGCATGCTAAAAGCACGGTATACGGTATGTGAAATAATGAAATTCGTGAAAAAAAACAATTGCATAATATTAGGGTACACACGGCTACACATCAAGCCATACAAAATCAGTATAAGCTGACCGTTGTTTGAGCGGAAGGATCATACAAAACGAGACCACGATAAACTTGTTATGTGTAGCTTGATGGGAAGCCGTGTGTTAGTATACAGGCCAATAAAAAAGCTGTAAAATTACGCACAGCTAATGAGTGGAAGTCCCTATCGGGGTCTGTATTTCCTGATAGCTACAACCTTGGGGTCTTCAAGTCAAGAGTGAATAGGTTACTTCTAGGCAAGTGTGCTTCACCGGAGATAGTGGTCAAACGTGAACCTATCATTAAAAAAAAAAAAAATGTATCTTTATATAAAGGTCGCCGGAAGACGCTGGATGCTGGTCGCTTCCAACCGGTATATGTGGAGATCAAAAGGGAAGGCCTATGTTTAGCAGTGGACGTCCTATGGCTGAGATAATGTTGATGACTTTCATTTGGGCATCTTAGTCGGTAACCAATCAACGATTGAATTTGCCTAGCCGTGTCTAAAAGATGTCCAATGAGTAGCATCCGTCAAAGGAAAAGGATTGAAATCTGGTTTAAGATTGATATTTATTCTGTCTCATCTGGATTGGAATTTGTATTGCCACGGTTGGAGCAGTGGCCGAGCGATCGACTGCTGCGCTGCGTGTCGAGGGTTCAATTCCTACACAGATTAAAATTAATATGGCCTATGTAGGTAGTTGTTTCGCGTTTGGTAATTAGTGTGAAAATGCACTCACGATACTGGGAATAAATCTTTAAAAAATATGGTTTTCTAAAATGTAGGTTACATTTTAGTTTTATTTTCATAGAATTTCTTTATTTCACAAACCGTATACCACAAAGCTAAAATAAGCTAACTAACAACATTGATTTATGCTAACCCGTATAATATAAAATTTACATTTCTTATTATTCCATGCGTACTTTCGGCACAGCGCAAATTGGTACGTGATCGCAAGGGGATGTGTGTTGTGTTATGTAGGGGACATGTCTTGTTGTATTACTTTGTAATAAGGGTTATTTTTCTTGCTGCGAAATTCTAGTGTAGCTATTTTGGCGTCTCAATTATACCTAACATATAATTTTGTTATTAAAGCTCCAATTAGACTATAAACTTGCATGCCATTTCGCATGCAAGAAACGAGTTGCGAGTTGTATGCAAGTTCTTGTATTGTCTAAATGAGGCTTTACTCCATGATTTAGTGTCAATTAATAGATTCATTTAAACATGAAAGTGTCTTAACTTTCCGGCATGCTAACGTATGCAAACTAACTGATATACAATGCGTCAGTTAAACTTAATAAGTAAGGAGGCGAATGAACAATAATTTTTAATTTCTCTTCTAAAGACTGATTTTTTTAATATATCGTCTCTATAATTGAGTAGAGAAATAGTCTTCCGTTAGCTATCTTATATCTGGTTTCCTTAGAAAAGAACAGAATGGTGTAAATTTTCGTGTAAAAAAAAATGTTCGCCGAACACAATAATAAATGGTTTTACAACAAGACATGATATTTTTTCTATTTTACTATTATTTTTTGCGTTATGTTAATATTATTATTATTGCTAAAATGCACGCATTTACAAAAAGCATGTATTACTTTTTAAGCTATTTATATACCGCTTATTTTTAATTACTACACTATTCTTTTGAGCTTACTTTCATGTGATTTTATATTTAATTTAAATGTTAGACATTATATTGTTGTAATTGTGTGTATAATAATGATTGAATAAGTTACAGTAATAATTTAAATAGTTTTATACTAAAGGGGTATAAAGATATTTGTAATTAAATGTGAAAAAATAACTGTGTATATAGATTTAGGTAGTTAAAAGATTTAAAAAAATATTTGTGTATATGTTCTAGAAGTGTCTGTGTGCATGTTTTAGAAGTGTACTAACCAAAATATTATATAACAAAGGTATATAAGGTGAACATCTTGAGAGAACCGGCATGTCCTAGAAACAAAAATTCGAAGATATGTGATATCTACCAACCCGTACTGGGCCTGCGTGGTGGGTCATGGACCACTCCCTGTCACAGAGAGGAGGCCTGTGTCCCAGCAGTGGGAATATTATAGGTTGTTGATGATGATATCAGATTACATAATTATAATATTTGCTTCGGTAATCGTCGTCAGTCTTCGGTTGATGCATGATTAAGAGGAAGGGGCAAACTATAAACGAAAAGCACTTTGTAGAATTTTATTCGGTTTTCAACTTTATGCCCTCGGAGATAAAGTTAAAAATCTACTAAAGATTACAGAGTGTTTTCGTTCATTCGTGTCGTTGTCTTAAGTTACGGATTACGCAGTTTAGAGAAACGCATTTCTGGTTTTACTGTACATTTAATAAGTGTTGCATGCAAGGTGTATTTAAAAGGTAGTACTTTAATTTATTGGTCCCTCATATTAATATTTGTTTTCTCTTCTACATATATTTTCCTGTTTCTATCTTTTTTAATAATATTCTGCTATATTATTATTGTTAATATTTTCTTTATATTGTTTATTTTTTAAACATTTTTATACTCTGTTTTTAAATTTTATAAATTTTTCGTAATTCAAAAAATTTATCAACTATCGTTTCGATTTAGTAGGCGAAGCCTTGTGGGATTCCTGTTTTTTTTTATGTATGGGATGTTAAGTGTTGGGGCAATATGAAAAGTTAAATAACGGCACAGTTGACGCAGTGGCCATGCTATTGGCTTCTGCATTGCGTGTCTCGGGTTCGAACCCCTGACGAAACAAATATTTATATGATCTACAAATAGTTGTTTCAAGTCTGCATGTATCTGAATTTAAATCTTTATGTAACTGATATAGGAAAATATAAAGAGTGGGACAGTCTTTAAAAAAAAATATGTATCATGACTTTTTGCCCAAAAATTTCAAAAAATTTGCTAAATTTTTTACTCTGATCTTAAATTTAAACAAAAATGTTCCTCCTAAACCCAGTTACACACGAAACTAACATTGTATCTTTCACCCACATCAACAGAGGCCCTAGTATGCGTTGGCTACAACCGACAGGAGATCGAGTACTCACTGGCGGAGGCGAAGTACGACGATGTGTTCGCGACCTACCTCCTCCTCGGTAGGAAAAGCACGGACGTGAGTACAAAGGTTATTATTACAAAGAAAATACTTTTTAATGAGCTTACAATTGGCTGTATGTTCTCTGAATGTGTAGTTTTTGGTTTTTTTTTTCATTTTATTTCGCTCGGTTCATGAATATGATCGTTCATGTGTGTGTGTGTGTGTTTTGTTTTTCTGAGTTGCCTCGTGACGTCTGATTCAATTATGAACGAGATATGAAATTGGAAATAGGCAAGTTTCCAGCGTAATTACAAATCTAAAGTCCGTCAGTTAGATTTTTTGAAAAACAATGGTGCTCACGTATTCGATAATATAGTGGGAGTTTGTGACGTAAGGACGCACTAAAATGACACAGTTTAAAGCATCGTATTGTCGTTAATTGTGGTTTACATAAAAAAGGAAAAAAAATACGGGTAATTTTTTAAAAATATTATTAGTAAGTACACAAGAAGAAGGTTTATGGGGGAGATTGGTCCACAAGTCTACTTCTAAGTAGCGTCCATTTTTATTAGATTTGTGACCCGAAACCGACAGCGCCTCCTAGTCACAACATTATTGGGTAAATATTTTCGGCTTGTTTTTCATAAATTAGAAATTAAATTAAATAAAACCTAAAAAAGGTTGTGATGCATATTAAACTTGACATAAATTACTACATGGCACTTGAATGTAACTGGTAAATTGTGAATGAATAAAAATATTAGGCACCTCTGCCTAAATATTTAGGATAAAATGCGTGATTTTATGTGTATTTTTTTCTCATTTTTGTGTGCTCGATTAAAAATGAATGGATCCATTTAAGTGTGTTTCTTTATTCATTGTTTTAATGTGTTGTCCACACATAAACTTAATCTGAATGTTTGTGTTTTTATGTATGTTTTGAGTTTTTGAAGTGATTGCTGTAATATTTTTAATGTTGAATACTTCTCAAGGAAAGCTAGTCGGCTTTAGTCTTATAAATAGACGAGCTCAGCAGTTCATTAGAAAAGATTCATCAATGGAATAAAGAGTCAACTTGTAGACCATGACTGCGATGGGTGTACTACTCAGAATGTCGCAGGTTCAAGTACTGCTCGCGATCAAAACTTTATTTTCTAAATAACGATCTTTACAAAGTCCGAAATATATCCTATGTAACTTAACGTACAAACAGCGGGAAGCGATTCTATTTCATACTATGTAAAAATTTTCTTCATATTTAAAAATTTTGATTGATATAACAGAGTACATACAGGCCTTTTGTAACGACATTAAAATGTGAAAACGTATTGATATGACGGCTCGATTGGCACAGAGATTCTGTGCTACGAGTCGCGGGTTCGATTCCCGCACGGAACACTATGTATATAAGTAGTTGTTCCGGGTCTGGGTGTTGTTTTGTTTATGCATGTGTTTTTTAAATTGTATTTGTGTTTTTTTACTGAACATTATGTGTTTTTATAAAGCGTGTTTATTAACTGGAATTGAAACAAATTTTCGAGTCCCTAATTCTTCGGCATGACATTATGGTACATAGGATCTAAAAAGCAAAAGAGAATATTCTCTTTAACTACTAAAAAAAAAAAACTGTTGTTAATAACTAAATAATACCGATTTTAACGCGTATTTTTTTTTTAAGACCTTTTTAAACAAGAGAAGGGTCGCGATACATTAGGAACACACTGCGAGCATAGGTTGTTGAAGATGCTCGTAGTTTTTCCTATGATAAATCTTTCCATGATACATTTTTTTTGTTACATCCACACGGCTGGTCACCAGGCTAATTGACCCATGTAAATGCCTCCATTCAAGCAACACAAAATCTTAGTAGAACTTCGCGATGGCCATTTTAAAAAACCAACAACGTTCAGACGGGAGTCGGACGGGCAGTCGCTCTGCCTCTTCGCTCTCGCTGCGCACGGCAGCCGCACCAGCCTCCCGGCACACGACCACGCTAAGCTCACTCATGTATGAATAACTGAACATTTAAGTCTTATAATCGCTGTATAACTGTAATTTTACAAATAAGTCGTATAACTGTACGGATTGAAAACATTAGACGATTAAACTTTTTATGTATATGTTACCGGAAATCTATGTATATATATTTAGGAAATGTAAAGAATTCTTAAGCAGTTATTTAGTTGTACAGGTAGAGGGAGCCCCGCTGGACGGGGCTCCTATTTCCGTCTGCAAAGTTTAAAGGAACCTAACCAAACCGAACCTCGGGTTGCCCAAGATTTGTTGGTTCCTTTGAAGTAGATGTCGGGGTTCGGTTTGGTTAGGTTTCACATATTTCCGGTCGATTTTAGGAATTATATACATTTCCTTAGCCTAACCCTAGGAATTGTATATGTTGCAGTCAAAAACTCTTAACTAGTCAAAAGTACTATTGACTAGCAAAATCAGTCAAAAGCACTTTTGACTGAACAGGTTGGTCAAAAGTGGGTTTGACTGAAAATTATTGGTTATTAGTACTTTTGACTGCATTTTTGCGGTCAAAAGTACTAGCATCAGTCAAAACCACTCCACTCCACTGCTCCTACTTTGGGTGATTTAAAACACTCCTAACCTAACCTGTCCGTGTCGGGGTGACCCAAGTCGTTTTTACCAATATTTTTTTTCTCAGTGTCCCATTACATACACTCCTATCTAACTACCAGCTGAACAACTTTATGCTTTTGAACGAGAAGAAAACGGTCGACTTCAGGGGCACCTCGAGGTTCGGTTTGGTTAGGTTCCTTTAAACCTTGTAGACAGAAAAAGCAGCCCCGCGTAGCGGGGCTCCGTCGACCTTTCTTCGAAAGCCCTCTTCCTCCGCTTTAGAAATAAAACGAGCGCTTCGCTTTAGAAAAAAAAAAAACATTCTACAATGAAGAATTATTTATTCATGCAACTCAAACTATTATGGCACTTTGAATTACACAGCAAAAGCAATCCATCAAAAGTGGTTTTGACTGATACAACCAGTCAAAACCACTTTTGACGGAATCACTTAGTCAAAAGTACTTTTAACCAGCTCCATTGGGCAAAAGTAGTTTTAACTGTTATTTTAGTCATAAGTACTATTGACTAAAGCATACGGTCAAAAGTACTTTTAACTGATTTTGCTAGTCAATAGTACTTTTGACTGGTTAAGAGTATTGACTGCAACATATACAATGACGGATTGCATACATTTTCGTTGACATATTTATATACAAAAGTTTAAACGTGTAAAATTTTCAACCAATACAATATTAAGCTAGTCATATTAAAGTAAGGGTCTCTAAGAACTATTTTTACTTACTTAAGTTTAGTTAATATTGTACATTTTATTAAAATACGTACATAATTTACTAAATCAGACGTTAAAAAGAGGATGATAAAAAATGGAGCCCAACTGAGACCTATATCCTAGTACCGGTGGGTTGCTATTTTTATATAATTATTTATATAATATTTTAACATTTATAAATGTATTTAATATGTAACAAGACAAGTAAAATATACAAAATTTGTAAAATATCAATAGGATTAAATAACTTAGTGTTTGTGACGCGAGAAAAATCCTATAATGGATTTAAACGATGAAACTTGCTTGCAGACGAATTTTATTTTCTATAGTAAAGCTTCAAAGGCCACTCAAAATTAAACAAACGATTTTTTGTATCAATTTTGACTTGCCTATTTTATACAAGAAATTTGCTTAAGACTGAAGACAGACAAGCGTAAATTTTTGAGTAATGAGTGGCGTAATTTCGGTCGGTTTCCTAGAAAAGTCTGCGACGCAAAATGAGTAGTCTACATGAAATTGCGCGACTGACAGCTCAATTTACGCTCGACTGTCTTCAGTCGAAAGCGCTTAGACCATACTGATTCAGCTTAGCTTAATTCTAACTGGGTAACTCACTGTCATTATTATTGTACGTTTTTTGTACGAGCGCGTCCTTATTTATCATTTGTATTGTCTGGGTTATGATATCATGACATTTTGAAAATAATTATAAAAACTAATTTTTGGAAATGAGAAAATATAACTAGTCCGCCAGTTAGTTAACAAAAAAAAAAATAAGACACGTGTTTCTTATTTCAATATTTATTTAATGAAAATTAACAATGACAGGACGCTCTTAAAATTTACGTTGTGGTATAATTATCTCTGTACTGGGTTCTCTGACTGTTCTGGGTTTGATTTCCAGCTCAGGCAGTGTGTTATTTATCATTGATCCCAAGAAAACCACAATTGGTGCATTTTAAATATTCTTAATTTAAGACGCACTAATAAAATATTCGAAAATGTCAAAATATTGTTACCCAATAACGGCTTATCCCAGTTTTCAATTTATCTCAGGTTTTGTCTTACTAAAGATAGTAATAGTGTTTCTATCTAGATTCTATCGATATTTCTATATTCTATAATTATAGAGATAGAAACACTATTAACATTTAGTAAAGATAAATTGAATATTGGGAAATAAATTAAGTTCATATTTTAATACCTGCTTCTTATTATTATTGTGTATCGTGTGCTTTTACGTACCGCAAACCGATCACAACCGAGACTCATCATTTTAATTAATTAATAGATTTAATTTTCATATAAGGGTAGTCATTTCACATATTGGGTGAATCTTTAAATCATTTTGGGTTACGTTCCATGCTGCATTCAGAATCAAAATTCATTTAATTTAAATCGGGCTTATAAATGAGTAATGCAATTCTTAAAAACAGCGTTGAGACCATAGTCTGTCCTCAATAGTTTTTCAATTTTATGCTTCAGAGTATAAAGCTAAAAATCTATTAAAGACAGGCTGCAGATTCAACGCTGCATCCTTTTCAGAATAGTACTGAAACAAATAAAAAGTTATTTCATTCACCAAGCTGAATCATTAGGGTTATTTTCGTAAAGGGAAAGTGGGAAATTGACCGTTTTAGACCCTTTGCAGTACTTTTTGAACGATAATATTACACAAGACAGTCTTTCAAAGGGTTCGAACTTTGCCATTTTTTAGTAAATTGGCTGGGAAAAAGTGGAACAAAGTTCTCAACGGAACTGAAAACCAACTACATGATATATTGTTAGGTTATGTTAGCATTTTCATTTCTATATCTAAATCTAAAGTGTTTGTTAAGATTCGCAACTGGGCATTCGCTTTTAATAAATTTGACGTTTGGGATGGTCATATCTGACACACCTAACTTGTTGATATATGGTACAGTCAACAAGAGATGGAAATGCAGGCATCTATTTCTTTTAAGGATTTTTTTTAGTGTGGAACTATATTAGTTTATAATAAGACGAGCGAGCATCAATTTAAAAAAAAAATGCTGCTTGCAAACGTATCTCATTTATTAGCTTTTTTTATTGTGCAACGAAAAACAATTAAGGCTTTGCCAAACAGCAAGCTCGCTGTGACGCGACTCTATCGTGGCGTGTCCTTGGCAAAAAACTAAATATTTTTAAATAATAAATCTTTTTTGTTGACTGTAACATACACAATTTGAGATTTAACGTTTTGATTTGAGAGTCAACACCTAACCCTAAATCACCTCTTCTGCTTTTAACGTGGCAAGTTATGATCAAATAGAGTTGTTCGTCGCTGTAAAACTAGAAAACTAAGATAATGCGGTGTCAAAAGGGTCTCATAGTTTAGTTAGATACAATGTGGGATCTAAATAGGATATAAATACCCGATAGGGGTGTGAAGTTAAGTTCTGGCTCGGTCGTGATCGGTGGCGCTTTGGGATATGGTGTAACTATGGTGCCGATAGGCGCGGGCGGCGGCGCGGGCGGCTCGCCCGGCCACCGCGGCGTGCAGCGCTCCATCTCCGCGTCCGCGCGCCCCGCCGCCTCGCGCCGCGCCTCCTCGGGCGCTGAGGTGTTGCGCACGCAAGGTAACCCACGGAAACCCACCACATGTACGTACACACACCACTCAATAAATACGGTACACCCACACCTTACTCATCCTATACACCCCCATTCCTTAAACAAATATTCATTGAAACCTAACCTATCCATACATTGTGTGCATACACACCCTTCACTAACGCACACACACGTGTAGGGTTACACATACACACATTGATCAAACAGTTTATAAAACAAATAGAGTTCGACACTATTTATAATAAATTGTAGATATATCGGATAATTGTACATACTATAGGTGTTCAACGATTTTAAATATCCTTACATTTAAAAATGACACTACGAAATGTAAAAAATAGCACGTGTCACGGTGTAACTATGCTTTGTTGGTTGTTCTTAAATAAATACATTTGCATGTTAGTCTCAATTTAATTAATAACTACACTTTCAACACACTCTCACACCCACAAAATACACCCACACGATTAGGGCAATACGAAAACAACTCATTTTAAATCTAACTTGGCTCCAGAGACAACTCTTTCAGACTATAAATATACCAATTTTTAAACAATTCAAAGTAATGATACCTACTTACAATTTGATTATGTAGAATTATTATTTTACTTACTTTTACCACGTCTTTCATTAGATTTAGAACATTTTCGAAAAAGTGGTATAGTTAAATAGGGTTAGAGTCAGACCATTTTTAAACTAAAAATGTTGATCTGAGGTAAAAAAAAGAACAGTCATAAATTCTTTGTCTATGTATCAGTAACACTGATTTTCGAAAATGGAAAAAGATTTGTTTTTAAATCAGACATTTCAATAATTTTCCTTTTCGTTCTTTAGCTGCCGTAATCTTATATACTACCACATCTAAAATATTTATCTAGTATTTTTTAGATTGACGTAGCAAAAGTAGTGTAAGCGTAGTTTTAGTGTATGTAGCTTATTGTAACGCGTGAACATTTGTAATTAATTTCAACACACATGGATCTTTTGTTACTTATTCACCAGCACTACACTTTATTGAAAAATATTGCACTACAGAACAAAAAACACAGCAAAATTCAATATTTCAATTTATAGCTTCCGCTTTGGGGTTTTTAAAAGACCATTTGAATAATTTTTTGATGCGAATTGCAATAAAATAAATTCTTCACTTATTTATCTACTCTATTGCATAAGCAATAGAATAGAATATTCCATTTTCGTAGAAAAAGTGGCATTTTAAGATCCCTTGGCATTGATGTGCATTATTTATTTCCGCTTTCTTTTTTTAATCAATCTAAAGAAACATGTTTTCATGGGTGATTGGCATCACTTTAAGACATAGATCATAGATAATTCGCCAAAGCTCGCGTAGCATGACCAAGAGACAAAGTAATTTCTATACAAATCGTTTTTCTATGCTCTTTTGTACGGTGCAAGCCGTAGGTGATTGAATAATAGAAAAAACATTATTTTTTTAACATCGCGAATCTTAAAACGACAGACTTTTTCTATATTTTGTCTATTCGTTCGTCGCCAAAACCCGTTTCTACGATGTCATGTTACGCGTGCATGTACGAATAATTAATGTGTGGGTCATTTCATTGGTATAAGCAAAATTAAGGTTTATTGAAGAATTTTCGTAATAGAATATAGTTTATTATAAGTAAGGAGCAAGGTTTTGCCCTATCCGGCAAAATCCTTGAAAAGCTAAATTAAATAAGATATCTACCAAAGGAATGTAGAATTGAAAATTTTAAATGTGTTAGGATTAGAGCTATTTGGTTGTTTTGGCGTGTTGTTATGGTTGAAAGACACCATATTTTAGTTCAAAACAATATCGAAGAGTTTGAAAATTTGGCCCAACAAAAACTGTTTTTTTAAGACACATCTTTATGTAGCTACTGAAGAAAATGTATTAAATTATAGCTGATGTCTGGACGTACAAATTTTGTATCAGATCAACATCTTTTAAGGCATCATATGGCTCGAAATGGCGCCCTGACAACGCTATTCAATCGCCAAAATAAGCATGCTGTAATACAAATTATCATCTGCATGAAAACTTGTGGTGGAATGTTGATTGTAAAGATTTTACCAAACAGCAAGTTCGGCGGGACGTGACGTTAGCGTGGCATTTAGCGGGACGTTATACATGTTCCCCGTGGTATTACTCCCGTTGTTTGGCTCCTATTGATCGTAGCGTGATGTATTATAGCCCAAAGCCTTCCTCGATTTTTGGACTATCCAACACAAAAACACTTTTTCAATTCGAATCAGTACTTCCTGATATTTATGTGTTCAACCAAACAAACTCTTCAGTTTAGTAAGTAAATACTGGATAGTAAGTCAACACGCTAACGTCGCGCCACGCCGAACTCAATGTTTAGCAAAGCCTTAAATCCACGATTGTAATCACAAACTGACAACGCACTTATGCTTTGCACTGAACAGATATAGCTGTGCTAAATTATTTGTGTCACTAAACTTTCAGAAAAGTGGTGGTGAGGCCATTTTATGAAAGGTACTGTCAACGAAAGAGATTGGTAACCAAGCTACTATATGACTGAAAAGCCAATGATTGTCAGTCAATATCAGATCATAGTCAATATGATGATCTTTTAAATAGAATACGAGATAAAAAAAAATGGGCGAAATATACGCTTAATGTCCGCATAAATATATTTGGATTGGTTGTGCTTGTGGAAGGAATGGAAACTTTTTCATATAGAAAAAATTGCCTTTTTTTTTACGTGGTAAAATCATCAAATGAGACCTCCCACCCCGGGCAGGGCGAGAGGTACTGTCAGACTTGTACTGATTAAAATCCACGGTGTCCTTCAATAGCCCTTTATGTTCCGGGGTCACGGTGATGGTATAAGACCCGCGACCCCGGCAGGCTTTAGCCCTCTGAGAGGGGGCCTCGTCATTATGCTGACGCTCTTTGAGGCGCGCGTGGAACACGACGCGCCGTCGACCCGGACATGGTCCATGGTCGGGCGGCGAGTTGCCCTTTACTCGCCGCCCGCATGCCCGCGAGAAAAAATTGCCTACACTAAAATTAAAAATCAGTTTTGCTGTATTGGTTACGAAAAGATTTAGCCCTTTATGGTTTGCACTCGCACGTAAAGAAAGCCGATGCTTTTTCTCATCATCTTTGGTTTGAATATCCAAAGAAGAATAACCAATAAAACATTGTGCCAAGTCAAGTAAAAGAAAAATTCAACACTTGGTTACCTAACTCTTTTGTTGCATGTAGCAAAAGCGTATACTACTTAATATCTTGTGTTATAAGAGGGCAATTCTTCCAGTAGGTACGACCACGACTGCTGCGAACAACACCACATCCACGGCCACCACAACCACCTCCAATTTTAAAAGACAGGTACGTTATTTATTTTGTTGTTTATAATCCCGCGCTTGCCGAAGTTGGTCTGTAGATCTGTGACCATCTGTCATAGCGAGTTTCCTCCGTGCCTCGGAAAGCACGTAAAGCCGTTCGTCCCGGCTGTCGTTTGTAGATCTTCAACAGTCGCTACTATTAGTCAGAAGCTCTAAAAGTTTGACAACCAGTCTTACCATGGGGTTACCCAGTTACTGGATTGTTGAGGTCCGATAGGCAGTCACTCCATGTAAAATACTGATATTCAGCTGCATCTGGTTCGACTTGAAGCCGACCCCAATATAGTTGGGACAAGGCTTGCCAGATGATGTCTCTTTCTGCCGCATTAGAGGCGCGATATACAAAGCGCCCAGGGCGCGTAGTTAGGGCGCTTTGTATATTAAGTCATTTCCACTATAAAGAAACTACTGTGTTAAAGAATATGGGCAATCGATCCTCGAGCACCCGCAAGGACAACCTTGTTGTAGTTTTAATCATTTGTCTGAATGCACCCTCGACACACAAAGAAATTCCCGTTCAATTCACCACGATTGGCGCAGTGCCAAAAAAATTGACTGCTGCGCTTCGTGCCGCCGAGTCCATTCTCTCAAAGAAAAATATTTTTGTGTTCTTTACGAGCATTTTTAACCGACTTCAAAAAAAGGAGGAGGTTCTCAATTCGGTCGGTATGTTTTTTTATTTTTTATTTTTTATGTATGTACATCGATTACTCCGAGGTTTCTAGTCCGATTAGTGTGATTCTTTTTGTTCGATGCAGGATACTTGCAGTGTGGTCCCATAAAAATTTCATCAAATTTGGTTCAGTAGTTTTTATTTTGTGAGCATTTTTATTAATTTCGCCTACTTGGACGACATGATGATCTTTACTTTTTGCGTGTTTGTTACACGATTACTTCGCCAATTGTGGACCGATTTTGAAAATTGTTTTTTTGTTGTATTAAAGTTCGTTCACCTTAGGGAATACTGCAAGTTTCATCGAACTCTGTTCAGCATTTTTTGAGATAGGGAATTTTATTGGAACTTTCTTTTATGTACTTACACAACATGGGCGATGTTAATACCGGTGCTACGGATTACAAAATTCTAGTGCACATGTAAGAAAATGATGTATTTGCCAAGAATTTGGGTTGAATATTAAAACTAAAAAGGGTAAAATAAAAAACTTTTTTCAAAAAAAAATTTAACCGCCTTCAAAAACAACCACAAAAAAGGGTAAAATAACCTACAAAATAACTTTTCTTTCGGAAGTCGGTGGCAAAAAGACATCGAAATAATAAAACAAAGCCACCGACTTCCGAAAGAAAAGTTATTTTGTAGGTTATTTTACCCTTTTTTTTATGTCAGTTTTTAATTTTTCTAAACGCCCCCATCATCATCTACCTAGCCTTTTCCCAACTTTATTGAGATTGGATTCCAGTCGAACCAGATGCAACTGGATATCAGTATTTTCTAAACGTAGCCACGATACAGAAGAAATCACTGATATAAGCTACGTAATTTTAAAAATCTATATAAAAAAAATGTAACAACATAATCGTTTCATTTCAGAACACCATTGACTCGGCGTCCATCAAGGAAAATACAGCGAGGATCGCTCAAATGCAGGTACGAAAGGTACACAAAGATGTTCTACATATTACTGTCCCGTTGTGTGGTGTCGTGTCACAGGTTGTGGGTAGTACATAGATCGTACATACGTAGTTATGTAGTGGTAGACGGCGCGGCGAGACGAGATCTAGTGTGATTAAAAAAAAAGAGGTTTTTTTGTGTGATATGGCTTTGGACTTATATTTTGATGAAAAAAAAGGCCAGTTTTCCTCACGATGGTTTCTGATAACGATGTCAGTGATATCCAAGATAAACTTGGAAAATATATATGAATAGAAAAAGACACATTAGTACTGCCTGGGTATGAACTGGCAACCTTTTGCATGAGAAGCGAGGCGATAACCTCCGGGCCATTAATTCATCATCGGTTGTTAGTAAATTAAGTATTAAAACTTTAGTAAAAGTAATACAGTTAGTAAATTAAGTATTAAAACTTTAGTAAAAGTAATACAGTTAGTAAATTAAGTATTAAAACTTTAGTAAAAGTAATAGAGTTAGTAAAAGTATTATCCTTATAATTATTGTTTTTTATTTTTATATAGACTAGTTCCTAAATTCATAAATAGTTGAGTGAAAGAGTTTTGTGTGTTTTTAACAATTTAGAAGTAGTTGTAGTAATCTCTTGTAAGATTTCACTACTAATTTTAGTTTAGTCTCATCTCACCGCGCCATAAAAAAATGAATATGGAACTTATTTCACAAAAAATAAGATACATATTTAAATAAAAGTTTTTAGGTGGTTCGGACACTTGCGGCGACGTGTGCGCACGTGATCAATCGTGAAGCTTCTTGTGTGCCGGTGCCCTTACAGCTATCTGAGGCGTTGCTACGTGGCGCGACCTGAATTGACTTCAGAAAATCGGATATTTTGTTTTCAGCACTGTAAATACGTAAAATATAGAATTTTTGATGATACAATAATTCTGTAATGAAAAGATGAGCTCCAAATGTGTATCATACTTAGATTTGGACAGCAAAAACTTTGGTATCATCATCAGCGTTTATTATTCTGACTTTTAATTTACCTAAAAAAATCAATATCGTTTTCTTTTACATACATACTTTTCTTCTCGTCATATAAGTACCTTGTAACAACATTTTTTTTTTTTTTCAAAAATTGTTTGTAAAAGAGTGTAAGAGGCATGATATACATAGCGCCCAGGGCGCGTCTCTGTCGTTGCTACCGCGTCCTAGTCGTATTGTATATTGTCACTGTTAAATAGCGCGCGCCCTGGGCGCTCAGTATATTTTGAGCATATACAGCATTTTTGTACGCGTCTGCTTTAAATAAATCAAGGCTTTCAGCGCATTTGTCATTAAAGCGCTCCGGGATGTTTTGTATGTCAAGCCTTTCAGTCTTTCAATGTCGCGAGCCTAAACATGGGCTAGTACCAATTTATCTATTCCAATATTTCCCATAAATATTTGTATTCGCAAAGGACTGTAGTAGAGTTTTATTAATTCTGGAACCAAAAGGGGACATAAATAAAAGAAATATGGATGCCAGATTTTGACTCCCACCTCCCCTCTTTCCCCCCCAGGTACAGAGTACGTCACGTCCGTCGGAGCGCGGCTCCCAAGCTGGAAGCCCCGCTCGGCGCCACGCGTCGCACGCAGGCCTACGACCCGCCGCCGCCGCAGCCGCCCAAACTGTCGCCGCCGCACGACGCGCCGAAGTACGTATATTAAATATCCTACTGATTCATTCATTTATCATCAGATCTGAATTTATTAAAAAAAAAAGAAGTACGCGACCGAAACTACGTTACTGACATTACGCAACCGAAATGACGCTACTGACAGTATGTAACGTAATATATGCGAACGATATTACGTGACCGATAGTAACCGACCGACATCGCTGTCACAAAATTTCTGGCCTTAACATTCCACTTCGTAATCACACACTACCTCAAAAAAGGTGACCGGTCCTCATCGTTCTTTCTTACGATACTTCTTGGTTTCACTTCAGAGTTTTTAAAATATTTATGATTTGCCTAGCCAGTTTCCAATTACGTTGAAGTCGGCTTGCAGTATTTACCTTGACCAGTCATAGGTAAATACTGTTTTACATGGAGTGCCTGCAACAAAGATAAGATATCCACATGATTGATGGAGCGACGTCATTTGAAGGGTATTGGGTTGAAACTGGCCAAGAATTAGTTAAAGGGATCTATGTCCAGCAGTACAACAATCCGCATTGATGATTAACGGTCGAGGGAAAATCCCAGTTATTTCTATGTCGTTCCGGTGAAAATTGACCCTAAGAAAGCTTTCTCAGTTGAGGAACGCAGACTTAAAAAAGTCGTCGATAAAATAACATTATTGAAAAATGCGCATTTACCAAGTATTTTTTTACCATAAGTACAGTCAACAAAAGAGATATTTGAACAGGCATCAATTTCCTTATAGATATATTATTTAATTAAAATAAAAATTATTTTTATAATTGTATGTCTGCGTAGCTATACTTATCCTTTGTTGACTATACATTTATTTTAGTGAAACATGTATCAAATGTTACACCATATATCTTTATTTTTATAAAGTGTGTGTCCTCGTCTTATTATGTCATAATTTTATATCAAAATGTATTAAAACATTTGTCTGTCTTTGTCGATATTACCATATGAGAAAACTCCCCATAAATACATTACAAAATAAAGTAAAATCTATTTATATATATCATATATTTATATAATCTTAAACTTACACTGTATATATATCCGTTTATATATATCCTATATACGCATGAGACGGGACTAACAGCATGCTTGACCGACGCACAAAACAGCGCCCCGGCGGCGGACACTAAAAACGGAACCGGAACTGCGAGCAACGGCTCCACCGGTACCGGGACGACTCCTGGGGCGAAGACCCACGTCAAAAGCGCGTCCATCTCGTCTGCAAGCGGAGCCCCACCGCTGGGCGCCGACTCGCAGCCACACAATGCCTCAGCGCGGGACCTCGCGCAGCCCCGTCCGAGGTACCTTTATAAAACGATGCTGGTACCGGTACTGAAAAGTATCGAACGCTTCGTGGTAGTAGCTTCGCGCTGGTTTTGTTTTTTTTTTTCAAAGCTTTGGTTTCGAAGGGAGTTTCGTTTTGGTTCGGCTTGATGCTCGCACGGTGCGGGGTCGTTGGTTTGACTAATCTGGTTTTAGAAAGAGGTTTTGGCACAGATAAACTAGAAATAATAGAACTAGTAGATAATTTGTATCATAGACAAGTGGATACCTCCAGCAAATGATGAATGAAAACGCTATGTATTATTTTGATATTTACTTCTATGAGACTTTTAACTTTATAACTTAAATCATAAAGTTTAAAATCTAATAAAGAGAGAAAACGTTCTGTCGTGCGGGCTGTACTGAGCACTTTTGAATTGTTACATAAATACTTTTTTGAATTGAATGAAAATGTAAAAAAAAAACATTTAACTAATAACTCCCTTTTTATTGTTTTTTTAAACACGTTGCCCCACTTTAGGAATATCTCTTGTATTGTGGGTGCGTGTACAAACATATACACAAACGCCCACACCCGGATCAACTACTTGTAAATCATACAAATATTTGCTCCGTGCGAGAATCGCACCCACGACACGCTGCACAGCAGTCTGACCGCTCTGCCACTACGCCAACCGTGCCGACTAATAAAAAAACTCCGAGGTACAGCCATAGAGAGTATAGGTCAACGACGATATATTACTAAACTCCGCATGCACGATCTAAGGAACAAAAACTATTCTGTCAACTCGCTGAGGTACTACGTAAGCGAGGGGGACGGGGTACTGCGTTGTGATTGGCTAACTCAAGGTCTGTTCTGTCTCAAGGTATGTTTACGGCTCACAGGAGTGCTCGAAATAAGACGGATATAAGACTTTTTGCCTAATGTGTTGACAGACATCGGTCGCCTTTTATTAGGAGTCTAGTAATATATCGTCGTTGTTATAGGTACAGCCATAGAGATAGAGATTCTCTTTCTAAAATCGAACTGTCATATCACGGCCCGTGTACTGAAATGTAGTTTCTTGTACGTTATTGAAAGTTTTTAATCTTTGGTGATGTTCCTCGATTTAGTTTTGCTGAAAAGGATTCATGCAGTTTACGGTGACAATCTGTTTTGTTTTTCACAGATATTTTTTGCTTTAGCAGTATTTGCAGCATCTATTCACTTTTTTTTTTTACTTTTTAATTGGCTTAAACACAAATTAACTAATTGAGCTATCGCTAATTGGAAATTGTTTAATCTTTTTTTTTTAAATATTTTTGTGTAGTGGGTTTTAGTTTTTTCTTTTTCAGATTGATATTTTGTTACTAATATTATTTTCTTATTTTAAAACTAGCCAAATTATTGGAAGTAGATATAGTCGGTAGTGGTATATAAAATAATATGTTTATAATATCTTGTAAATATTTCCTTATTGATTTATTTATTTAATTTATCCCAAAAATATCCTGACATTAACTTTATGTAATATTATATATATTTTTAATGTAAATTATATATAATTCTTTTTTTTATCCAGCACAATATTTTTTTATCTCACTGTTGTAGTCACTGTTGTCAGATTACAAAATATAAGCGTATTTATATAATATTATATATATTATTGTATTTTTCTTTGCAGTCTGAACTCGCAAGTGTCGACGGGAGGGGGCGCGACGGGTGCGCGGAGGGAGTTCCCCAACCCTTTGGTGTTCCCTAGGAATGTACCTTCAAGGTCCACCTTCCATTCAGGTAAGATTATGTTACTGGTCATCAACTAAATCATTATTTTGAAAGGGTGTTTTTATAAATAAGTACAGATCGTTACGGATCTATACTGGACAGTGCAGGTAATTTTTGTATAAAGGAACCAGAAAATCTGCCAAGCCCCAATATGTGTCTATTATGATCGAATGTATTAGATAACATGAGTCTATTTTACCTGCACCGACTAGTATCGACAACCTGCATCTTTATAAAAGCACCCTTATTATTATTTTTTTAGCGTGTTAAAATCATCAAATGAGTCCTCCAACCCCGGGCAAGGCTGGAGGGACTGTCAGACTTGTACTGACTAAAATCCCCGGTGTCCTTCAGTAGCCCTTTATGTTCCGGGGTCACGGTAAAAGAAATAAATCCCGCGACCATAAAAGGGGTGCTAAGGATGTAAAAATATACACATTTTCTGTCCTAGCAATGATTAAATACATACTTTGTTGTACAGTTAAATAAATAAAATACAGACAGCGTGACGATGTGGTTACCCCTGTTGAAAGCATGGATAACCACCGCGGGATTGTCTCATCAGGCAACCGTGACCTTGGAACGTAAAGGGCTATTGAAGGATCACTGTGGATTTTACCGCGAAGACTAATTCGACGAATTTACCACGATGAAAAAAGTGGGTGACCACATCGTTGTGCTGACTACAATTTATTTTTTTAAATTTTTCCAAAAATAGAGCTATGGATATTTCCCACAGATCCAGTACTCTTAGCACGAGTTTTCAGTAAATGAGCCGTAAAGTAAACTGGAACTTTGACGCTTTTAAAATGGAAATTATCAAGGAAAAAATGGAACAGAGCCTCTGGTGGGCGAAGAAGGAACTATTTTTTTCCTTGAAAATTGACAATTTGAAATTGTCAAAGTTGCAGTTTACTTTACGTCTCAAATACTGAAAACTCGTGCTGACGGTACAGGTCCCGGTTAACTAATTTTCACTGTATTGTAATTGTTTTTAAATTGAGATATCTTATTGTAGTGAAGTTAAGCCGTCGGACAGCAGATCAGCAACTCGAATACGACTCGACACAAAGTAAATCATTCAATTTAAACGGCAAATTAAATTCGCTTTGAATGTTACTGACACTGCAACTGTTTGTGGAAATATTCACGTTATTTGATTAAAAAAAAAGGCTTATACAGAGTGTATTTTTTAAAAGGGTTTGGATG
Organism: Agrotis ipsilon; assembly: GCA_028554685.1. Lineage (NCBI taxonomy): Eukaryota > Metazoa > Arthropoda > Insecta > Lepidoptera > Noctuidae > Agrotis > Agrotis ipsilon. Next base: position 9,262,512 of record CM052979.1, read on the forward strand.
GCCAATTATGAAAATATGTGCATTAGCAGAAAAATATGTAGACTAGTGTTGGGCTCGTTGTAAACTTATATTGATTAAAAAAAATGACAAAAGGTACACACACGTATTTACTTACACACTACTTATACATTTCATTAGTCTAATAAAGATAAAGAAGTTACCTAAAATAATAAAAGCTAATCTGCAACAAAATACTTTTGAATATTGCTTATCCCACTTTCCCGATTTTGCTTAACCTACCCTACGTACGTAGTTCCATTTTTATATATGTATTGAAAAATTCATCCTGTATATCATAGTTTATTTTTTAATATCTAAGAAAAGTGGGTATTTTCACAAATACGCCATGTTATAGAGCGATGTTAACGTTAATGAATGAATGTTGATGTTAAAGTTGATGAATAAATGTTGTCATTTGGATATGTTGCTCTATTAATAATTATGTATGATTGTATGTGTATTAACATTGATGTTGTTAGGTGTGTCCTGCCAAAAGTAAAAGGCTCGTTTCCTATCACAAGAGGCTTCCAAAGAACTTGCCACCACAGAAGGAATGTAGTGGTTGCAACTTAGATTATTAAATGTCCAGATTCCTGGTAGGCCAGGCTTAGAACTTTCTTTACTGTTGTTCATTACTCAGCCTAACTACTGCTAATGTTAATATTATAATAGACTACGACCCGCTCCGGCTCCGCACGGGTGTAATCTTTACTATAATATCCGTGTTTTATACATATGAACCTGTCTCTTGAATACGGTATTTTACTCAAAAAAAATTATTTGTCCGAAATATTAGACCCGTATTTTTTCTTTTGTCACGTAAACCAAAATTTATGAAGATACAACGCTTCTAAAAATCACAAAACGTCACTCGGTCGGTACAATTTTACAAGCGCAATGACGTCACAAGCCCCCACTCCCGAATTTGAAAGCGTTTTATCTTTGTCAATATTCATTGGTTTGAAAAAATTTAAAATACGTGTCCATTATTTTTCAATATTATTACTGACGGACTAAATAGATTATCAATTTATTTATGCAGTAAAATACCCTATTACTCTACCGACTAAAAAAACTGCATCGAAATCAGACAGACGGGGAGCGACTTAGTTTTATATTATGTAATGATATCCTGGTACTAAATGATCAATCCTGTTCCAGGTCAGACTCGGTCACGCGGGTCGTCTGGCGGCGCGTACGGCGACGGTGGCTCCCCCCACCAGGCGCGGCCTTCCTTCTTCTCCAAGCTGTCCTCGCGGTTCTCCAAACGGTGAGTCTTCTCCATATGATGCACTGTAAATTGTACATTAAATGCACTGGGATAAGGTTGAGAACTGTTTGTGGCTGTTGTTTCGTTTCGTTAGATATACAGGATGTTGTTTTAAAGGGTTGCTTGTAAAACATTAACAACCTTTCATGAGCTGATAGTACTTGTGGTTATAAACATTTTTGCCATAAAACCAAGCCTGACAGAAAAAAAAATCAGATGTTTCATAAAACATGGAATATTTTTCCGTTAACAACGTATGTAATTTTGACAATGTTGTAATGTTTTTTTTTTTTTTGTTTATGATTTATTAAAGACGTTTATATTGAATAAGATTATTAGGGTCACCCGCTGATGACACATGACACTTATTTCCCCGATAGTGCACTGACTGACTGACTGTTAGACGTACTGATGTCTGCTGGGGTCGCGGAACAAATAAAAACAGAAAAACCGGTTGGTTTTTTATAAAACAAATATGGAAATGTGTTCTGTAATTGACAAGAAACCTTGTTTTAAAAAAATCGAAACAACAGCCACAATAGTGAAGTTTTGAGATGAAGTCTCAAATACGTCGGAATTCGACAATCATTTGTCATTAATACATATACACTATGTGAACATACACAGTACCATCTTGTAACTAACCCGTTAATAACGTTACACATTATTATTTCGGTGGTGTCTTGTAATTTTTTATTTTTTCGTTATATTATAGCTTTATAAGCTATGGCTTGATGCTGGCTCGCAAGTAGACCTTTTTTCGGAATTTAGAAGGCGTTTTGTGGCATTTCTGTAAATTAATTTTAAGAAAAGTATTTCGTATGGAATTTTGAAAAAAAAAAATGTTAATGCTCAGTCGCACCTCTTAAAATCATTAAACGCGTTTATGGATAAACGAGTTTAAAATATCTTTTAGTTTTGGTCCAAAATTTGAAGTTGATAGAAACAAAATGATTTATTGTCACTCTGTTATCTAAACGTCTATTTGTTTCTCAAACGAATTTTGATGGAATTGAACGCGATTTAAAAATATATCTGAAATGTATTCAACAGCGTTTATTGGTATTATTGCTAACAGCTCTTGAACGCTGTTTATCTGCTGATCGCGTTTAGTTACATAGATGAAAATTACCTTTAGTGATTGCTCGTGTATTGGGCCTGGAAAATTTCAAAAAATTTAAACAAATTTTTATATTTTGTTAATAATTTTGCCACAAAACTGCCTTTCTAAATGTATGCATAATTCAGCTATATGTCACTGCTAAGCATCAATGTTAGCGATCACAGCTTCCACGCACATTTTTGTATAATCATCTCACTTCCATTTCATATAATATAGTTTATATATTAAAATAGTGTCCTTAGATATTGGCGCCCAAGTGGGACCAGATTATTTTAGATATTTTTTTGTAAAAAAGGGTTGTGGAGTTAAGACTCGTAAATATTTTGGATAATATGTTGTTTTTTTTTCAAGGAATTTTTAGTATTTGAATGGTTATCAAGGAGCTCTGTTTGTAATGTTTTATTGGGAATTTTTATTTTGAAAAAAAAATCTTGTTATATTTTTGGACTTGTAAATCGTAAGTAGGTTTTTAGGGTTTGAAACACACATGTAATTTTCTTCGTATTTTTGTTTTAACACAAATAGCAACCACTTTTTTAATTCTAAAATAACACGATTATTTATTTTTATCTTTTTTCTAATGCTTTATTAACTAAAAAATATAAAAAAAACACTTTCAGACGAGCTCCATGTAATCCGTTCACGAACCGACGTTTTTTTTATTTATTTATTTTGTTGTAAATAATGTATTACACCATAAACACACCTGTCTTTAACTATTCACTTTATTAACCCATTCGTGTCTCGTTGTGTGAATCATTGTGTGTTTATTTATTCTTTTTTTTATTAAATTATTATTATTATTTCTTAAGATCAAATTGTCTCCCTCTAAAGATTCCGAGCTCTTTTTTTATTTTTGTTTGAAACTCGCGTCTACGCAGGGGATGCACGATGCTACCTACCTCCCGTTTCGTTTTCGTCTCGTATCGCACTCGGTATTACCGGTAAACGCGCTCAAGTTTCCCCCTCTAAAAATAATGTAGTTTTTAGTACCAAAGCATGATGTACTCCCCTATTTTTTTTTCTTTTTTTTACAATTTTTCTTTTTTTTTTGCTAAACAAAAGTGTGTGCTAAGGCCACAGACATGCCTACATGCTTTGTGTGTTGTCAGTAGTGCTTTAACGATAGAAAGAATAATGTAAGTATTCGGTTTGTGCCTCGTCGACATTGAGAGGTGTACGGAAAGCAAAAAAATAACCGTAAAAACAGTTTTATTGAAAAAAAAAAAACTCGTGCATCCCCCGTGTGACGATATTTCTTATCTAACCGTACGCTTCTACTAACGAACGTCGACGGTCGCGACCTCTACCGGTTTTTATTCGCTTTCTAGTCTATTCCACAACCCTTTAAATGCGACGTGACGGACTTTTTTTTGTTTTTTTTTTAATATCTTTTATTTAACGGAGGGAGTTGCGTTTAGTATTGTGCATCTTGTGTTGCGGCGCGAGACTATATTTATAGGATTGCCATAAATTTAAAATTGCCATTTATTGCGTATTTTTAAAAGTATGACTATATCGTGGTTCTTGGTTAAAAAAAAAAACAGATTTTCTTATGCGATATTTGTAAAAAGTGAGTGACAATTAAAATTTTAGCGTGCCAATTGCTTTGCTTGAAGTGTAAATAAATACCTGTATGGCAATCCTAACCAGTGGCAGAGAATCTTGTGCCTAAAAAAGCGAGCCGGATCGGGAAGAGGGGGGCGATTCGACACCTGATTGGTCGATTCGCTTACCCATTCCGTTGTACGCAGGTTGAATCAGAATCCATGAATCGTCGGCGACTGCGGATGTGTGGAGAAGATTAATTATAATTAAATATTATTAATAAATTATAGGGAATTGTATACAGTACGGACACTTCGTCGATCGATGTGTCAATCGACGGAGTCAATAACAAAAAATAAATGTTCAGTGTATTAAAATATTATACGACGAAGCAATAGTGTTAGGAAATTTAATCTATCTTTTGATACAACAAATGTATCTAATATGACATTAAAATATTATATTTTAGTTTTTTTTCTCTACTTTATTATCAAGCACGATAAAAAGCATATTTTTATGAAAATTATAGTTGTAATTTTGCCAATAAACGTCATGATTATCAAAGTAAGACAGTTGGGAATGTATGTGAAAAAAAAAACAGGATTTTTAATACACTGAATGTACTATAACAAAATGTTGTTCATAAGTGTTAATATTTTTTTTTATAATTGGCGTAACTTTGAAGATCCATTTTTAGTTAACATACGATTAAAAATTCGATTTGTAATCACTATAATGTCATTATAAAAAATCGCGACGACTTCTGTCTACATGTTATTTTATTGAAATTAATGTTCTTTTTTTAAAAATCAGTTATTAATTTCTTCTTTTTTTTGTGCGATTTTTTTTCGTACTTATTAGCAAATGGTACACTTGTGTAAAGAAGTGTTTAAACTTTTTAACACAAGAGTTACTAAAGATTATTTAAATTATTTTCTTAAAATAATATGTAGCGGATTACTAGTCCCGTCGCGAGTTGCATTTTATCACTAGCTCATAAGAAGTATAGAGTTCTATTTTCGAGCGAATTTTCAACATTCCAGGGTTCCGTATGTATTTTATATTTAAGTTCACAAAAAAGCACAAATCTTGTTTTTTGTTTTAAATAATTTAAACGTTTCTAACTAAATTCTGAACTCTGCCTAAATCGTTAAATATGTCATCGACTGAAATAATATTTTGTATATTTGTATTGCATATTTTACTGTGTAAGTAAAAAGTTTTTCTGTAGTAAAAATCTCATTGTTGGGTTTTTTGATGTGGACCATGTTAGGAAAATGTAACTTTAGTAAAAAAAAATTGAACTGTCAAAAATTAATATTTTTTATTTCTGTAAAAAATATAGAAAAGCTCTTTTTAAGTTTTCATTGCCATTTTTTCACAAATGTCAATATTCTCAAGTACCTACTACCGTGTACCTATATTAAAATTATTTTCAAAACCAACTCATATGGTCCACAACGCAGTTTTGATTATATTTAAGGCGTGAGTGAGATAATTATCAATTTATATTATTATTATACAATATGCATAAAAATAGTATTTTTTTAGCGATTAAGATTCAGGCGAACCTATGGCTTTGGTACAAATACTCAGTAGATGTTACCACATAAACGAACTACACGTTTAGGCAGCTGTATTTTAATAAAAAATATAAAACAAATTAATTAAGGGCCAAAAAATAAGATATTTTTGTCCTCAACTGTACCCTATAGATTTAGGGAATGTGTTACAAGTAGTTTTGTTGAAAAACGTTTGTTTTTATACAAGGTGTAATAAAGATTGTGTAGATTTGGGTAAAACTAGTAAAATATATATTGAGCAAGCTGTTGAATTTTCTCCTTTGGGCGTTGAGCCGAACGTTGTAAATACCAATAGTGATCAATGCCCCTTAAGACATTTCAGAATTTTAGTGTCGCCTCCCGTCACTAAAAAGAAATATAAAATTAAATTAATACATAATTTATATGATTAAAATACGAACAATAGTCAAATATAAATAAAAACACGCATTAGAATTGACTTGAAACTGTCACAAAAACGTGGAAAATAACTCTGCAATCAAAACTACACAAATCGAACACCTTGTATAACAAATCAATATTTTGATACTGCACTTTCTAAATGTCCAATTCTAAAAAGAGCTATCGATTTTTCTAGAAAAATAATGAAGAAGAAAAACATTAATGTTTTTAACATCTCTCATATACTTCCATACTTTGACTCATTAGATTTTTATGTCATGTAGGATCTTTAAATAAATAAAATTGTTGTACATAATATAACAGGAATGCGAGTGTGTAGCGTTTTGACTTTTTCTAAAAAAAAAAAACTTTTCTATTGTTCGTGAAAAGTCCATTATAATATCGTAAATGTAAGCGTATTTAATATATATAATTATATATAGGGTCAAATTTATTTAGCTAGCGGGATTTTGAAAATGGGTATCGTTTAAAAAAAAACTGAGGCAAAGCAGATTTTTTGCAATTGCAATTTAAGATGTATTTTAGTATTAATGTACTGAACCTATGTGTGTAAAGTTAGTTAAAAAACAAAAATACTTCGAAAAAATCACAGTTTTTTTATCAATATAAGGATATCGATACCCGTGTCAACCGCAGTTTCGCTAGATAGTTAAATTTGACTTAATATTAACACATTTTTTATAATTTTCAATTATATATAATGGGGTACTTGAGTATTTAAACGTTTTACACTGTATATAAGTGTTCTATATAGTTGTAAAGCGTTTTAGGGAAATTTACTATTGCATTGGATGGTGTAATACGTGTACTTTCTTCATATTCTATTTATTTACTATATTGTTTAAGGGCCTTTGAAAAATACTTTTATACATAAAAATATTGAAATGTAATAAAAGTTATTTTTCTCCAAAAATAAAATTTAACAGATATTTTTTTATCGAGAGGCCCTTATATCTTTATTTATTTCATTATATTTTGCAATATATATATTTTTTAATAACAATAAAGTTTTACGATCTTCTTTCAATTTGATACAAAGAGATGGTATTTCTTTCATAATTATCAAAAAATGTATAATTTTGCTTTATTTATTTATTTAGTGTCATCTGTCCAGTATTTCCTTTAAACATTAGATAGAGTACTGAACAAATTTTTTGTCAAAACTTAGGTGCTGTTTTATGGAATACTCGTGTGAACTTGTATTTTATTGCTGTTATTAATTAAAAATAAAAAACAATAATGGGAAAATGACGTCCTTAGTCTGGTGTCATAATTAAATATATTATTATATGTGGACAAATACATATTAATTGACACAGTGGTTTTCGATCTTAAACACACAGACAGATCGATAATATCCACAATCGGTAACACAATGTTTCCAAACAATATATCCGAAAGTTTATTTTTCCGAAAATAATATTTTTGAGTAAGACATAAAAATGTATTGACATTTAATTTAATATATAAAAAAAATATTATTGGGTATAGACAATTATATCAAACGAAATCCTATAATTTTTACGCACATAAATAGTGCATTTTTTTTTTCTGCTAGCATTTTTTTTTATTCTTTAAGCAATATTATGATTATTCTGAAACTATTACACGATTAGGAACAATGCAATACATTCTAACTTAGTTCGCTAAGCGTAGTTAGATATTTAATTTTAATACTTTACAGCCGAGATTTTTTTTTCTATATTTCATCCTTTATTTTGCGTTTTTCAGGCGAAATGTTTCTCTGAAGTGTGTTAGAAGTTTAAATTCACTGGGAAAAAAGCACGACAAATGATAATTATTAGAAAAAAATATATAGTTTACTTATTTTTACGATAGACTTCTTTAGTTTATACTCTAGAACAGTCGAAGTTATTTTTACTGTTTCCTAGAGCTATGCTCACCCCATAGGGGAATTTATTGTATTTATGTATTAATATATATTTTATCAGCCGTCCATATTTTATTTTCGCTTTTTTTCCCAGTACATTTAAATTTAAAGAAATTATTTTTAATTGGGATTATAATACATAGTCTTCTAAATCGTGGGCATTGTTTTAAGATGCATTTATGTGATGTGATCTTATATATTTTGGGGTTTAGTAAAATTCAAAAATATTTTCTAGTAAAAATTTAGTAAAAAAAATAAAATAAAAGAAAAAAATGTTTTTGAATGTTACTGACACTAAAACATTGCTAAATAAGAGAATTAAGTTGACTTATTTGTATTGAAGTATAAATACCTATTTTGTTTTGACAGTACGCAATAAATGGATGTGTTACGCTTCTCCAAATAATCAAGTTTTTAATAACAAATTGTGTTTTATTTTATTCTACATAACCTTTAAATTACGATTTTTGAATCAGACACTATTACTATGCTTTGAAACAACTCCCTTGGTTAAATGCAATACTTTCAAGTACTGTATGTGTATTTATTTTTCAGAAAATATAAAATTTTTCCGTCACGTCCTATGATTATATTTGGACTTAAGTGTTTTTTGGTAGACTTTCAAAATGTTAGAAAATTAGTTCTGCAATCTAAATGTCATTGATTTCTTTTTACTTTTCTCGTTTTTACAAATTTTTTATCGGTTTAGTCTTATAGACTATTTTTATCTAAAAATTTGAGTAAAATGATAGGTATCTTCAACGCCTACACGCCGGTAACGAATGATGAAATATAATGTAAATGATAAATTATATATAATAACATGGTGAGTATTATACAGACTGTCAGTTCTCGGCGAGTCTACTGGGCGTGCCAAACCGCGTATATTTTCCTCCCTGGACATTCAACGGAGGTAGGCCGCGAGGCATCAGCAACAACCTTTTATTTTCAAGTTTTATTTTTCCAAAGTTGTGGTGGTTCGGGAACGATGAGAAAGGTTTTATTGGTAGGGAGCGATGAAAATATGTTTTTTTTTTCTAAATTTTTGAAAAATAAGTATATTTTTGAAAATATAAGCAAGTTTTAAAGCCTATATTTTCAGTATTGGATATACAAAAAAATATCTCAAACAAAGTACTCGTTATGAGAAAAAGTTATAAGAAAAACTATCATTATTTACGAATAAACGTAAATATAATCATTTAATCTACGAACTTTGTAAATTAGTTTAAAAAACTTTCATATATTTAGATTTTTTCCACTAAATTGTCATACAAATGTTTTTTATGGAACCAAACAAAATTGACATAAGTTCATGATTACATTTTTCGCGCCTCCACCAATATCCCTGCATCGTTCTGCGAAAAGTTTTAAATTAAAAAGAGACGTTTGTGTGTGTATTTTAATACGTAGTCCAGCCGATTTGTACTTTAAAAAAGTATCCCCAAAATAAAAGCATGACTTAACCCCCAAATTAATATATTTAAATATTATTTAATTGTGAGAAAGTTTAAAATTGCATGTCAGTCAGTTGGATGCATTTTTTTTTTAACTTGGTAGCAAGTTTTTTTTATCTACAAACAATTAATTTTAAATAATATATATTATGTAATTTATTTATTTACTTGACCCTTAATTTGTTTAAAAAATATTTAATATTTCTACAGTACTAAATTGGATGGATTACTTGTTTTTCGTGAATAACAAAATTTAACTCGATTTTGTTTTTTTTTCTTAACTGACAATTTGACCCAAAATTTTTGCTATTAACCAGTCATGTGTTGCATTTGAATTTTTCTAATTTTTTAAATTCAGTTAGGTAAATGAAATAATAATAAAAACATTTGATAATTGCATGACATTTTGGAATAATCACTATTTCTGTTAAATATATACTTTTTTACAAAGATCTGAAAACACTTTACATTCATTTTTACCGCATTATAATCATTATAGAATTTTCTAGGTATTAAATTTACATTGAGGCATGGTTTTTTTAGTTCTTTTTTTCTTTAGAGACTACACGGTAAGTAAAAAATAGGTAATCTCTTAAATAAGTAAATTGCAGGCATGCTTATGATTTGTGCCTTCTGTTGCTTGCATTGTGTTTATGTTTTAGACTTAAACTTTTTTTTTCTATTTGCACTTCCTTTACATTGGTTATTTTTGTGATACGCTGGATTTCAAAAATATTGTAGTTTCTTATAGTTTTTTTTTAATAATATTAGTATTTCTTAGGCAATTCTGTGTCGTGATTGTGATTAGCAAATAAAACATGTCTAGTTTTTTTTGCTATGTTTCTAAATTTAAAATTGGTGGTTTTTTATTTATATTTTTTATGGTTCTATAAAATCAGAACGTAAGTCTTTTGAGCATTGCTGAAATCGCGTGAAAACTACATAAACATTAGTTATGTTTTTTTTTGTTTTAAACAAAAATTAATTTATAAAATTAACTGTTTGTACCAGCGTATAACAAATCGTCAATGTACGTAATGTATTCGTCGCCACACCCCGTGCCCTAGTGTTTAGCGTTAGTTTTATGTTTTTCTGTTTTTAGGCCATTGGACGGTACAACTCCGAAGCATGCGGTAGGCGCTAGTCCACAAACCATGCTTGGGTAATTATCCTAGTTTTTTTTCGACATTTTTATCCTTTGTTTTGGCCAAAACACATCGACCCTTTAATAGAAAAAAGAAATAGCTCAAAATCTCAGTAGTTCAATTTTACCGTATTGAGTTGGCTGTTAACCTGAACGTATGCTCTGTGTGAAGTAAAAAATAGAAAAATGAAAATTTTGAGTTATGTCGTTTTTTATTAAGGAGGTGACAAACACGGCGTCCCATCGTGTTACGTTGTGACATCGTGTATCGATGCTATGTCGTGTCGTATCAATGTCTTCGACGTATATCGTGAATCTAAAGACCCAAGCTAGAAATTAATTGATACAATATTTTCTAAGACGACCCACGCTGGACTTCCTTTCATCGTGGCTCTGGAATACTAAGGGCAACCGAAGAAAATAAGGTTGTTTTTTTCTGTCAAGTGACAAGTCCTTTCCGCTCCAGGCAGGCGGCGACGCATTTGATGAAAAAAAAGGAAGTGTTTTCCAAGATGCGACTTGACGCAATATCACGATACACGTCGTAGATCGAACGACACGACATCGCATTCTGTCGCATGTCGTTAAAGACTCGTAAAACTAAATACGATATTACGTGGCATCGTTTCACAATGACAATTTTTTAAACGATACCGTGTCGTACCACGATACGATTGATTTACCAACCCGCACTGAACCCGCGTGGCCCACTTCCTCTCACGGAGAGGAGGTCTGTGTCCCAACAGTGGGAACATTTATAGGCTGATGACAACGACGATATATTACTAGACTCCTCATAACAGGCGACCGATGTCTGTCAATACATTAGGCAAAAAAAGTCTTCTATCCGTATTATTTCGACCACTCCTGTGAGCCGTAAACATACCTTGAGACAGAACAGACCATGAGTTAGCCAATCACAACGCTGTACCCCGTCCCCCTCGCTTACGTAGTACCTCAGCGAGTTGACTGAATAGTTTTTGTTCCTTAGATCGTGCATGCGGAGTCTAGTTATAATCGTCGTTGGCTGATGATGATGAGCATGGTGCGACGACTTATCGTGTTTGTGCCCGAGCCTTTACGATCATGAGTTGTATGGTGTGTTTTAGCCCTATTTTATGTATTCACTTTTGTACTGCGTATATCCTTATAAAATTATACTTTTTTGGACGTTCACTTCTGTTGCTGATTTATAACGAAGTGTTACTTTTTTGTTGAGTATTGTAGCGTTTAAAACTTGTGTTGCAATTATTCGATTGTTTTAGTGTGTTAGTAGTGGAGAAATGTGTAATTTAAGAAAGGTAATCTAAGCATGATAATTTAGCAGGTCGTAAGACTGAAAAAATCTTATTAAATTAGTGTGTCAGTTAGATAAGCAAAAATATTATACCCGTTTTATTTTATTTGCTTAGCAATACCAAAATTGATGAAGACAAGATGCTTATAAAAATCAAAATGTATTTTGATTTCTAGATACGATTTTTTACGTAATGCTGACATCTTAATCGTTTGTCAATTTTCATTGAATAAAAAATAAGTGTCCAGTCTTTTTAGTACTATGCCTACCTAATAAAAACAAACGGACCAAATAGATTTGAAATTAGTTGATGCTGTTATCATGCTTCTTGCTACTTCAACAATCGATCTTAAATGCGTACTAATAGAGCTTTAATTTCATTTATCTTAGTTATTAAAACAAATTTTTACTTTAAATTTTTGCAACAGAATTTACACAGTACGATAAGTTATGTGGTTAAATAGCTTAAGCACTTATAAAAAGTTTTTAAAATGGTACTACAGGTATAAAACCTTTAGCTTATAAGCGCAGGCTACGCTATTTAGGTAATTAAATGGCGGAAGCAAGCCAAAGCGTCATACACAAATCGCGTAACCCTTTTGACAGCAGAAATATCTCTGACTTCTAACCTGATGTAACGAAAATTAATTTTGCACACTCTACTGTCGGAAGGAAAAATCGGCCAGTTTCGTCGGAGACATGTCGCTCAACATATCGGGCGTCTGCCGAGGGAAACGGGGATCGAGCATTTTGACACTCATTGATGTCTTTAGCAACGTCAGGCGACATCGCGCAGACATAAAGTCCCTAGTGCAGGAGTTCCCAACCTTTTTCAGCTAGATCACCTGAGTGATATTCTCAATTCTTCCCGTTCTAAAATGGCCTTTGACGTGTTCAGACAAGGCGGCGGTGGCGGCGGCAATGAGGAGCAGGTCAAACCTCGCGTGCTACGGTTCACGTGGAGCATGAAGACCACCTCCTCAAGGGATCCTAATGAGATCATGGCTGAGATCCGCAAGGTATGTTATACTCATAAAAAAATTCAAGCTCAAAAGCCGCAGCAGCTTCTTAAGAAGACAGAGACGGTCTAGGATTGACTGACCTAAAGTGAGAATCAAACTGTGAGAAGTATCCACCACGAGGTCGAGAACTGTAGCGGCCTATATGGAAAGCTCTACATCATTTTTGTATCAAAATAGACAAAGTTTTTGAATTGTTCCCCTATTTTTCAAAGAAGCCTGAACGATGTTGCAATTTTTTTTGACCTGTTGATTATGAAACCATCTGAAAAGTGGTTACCTTTTAGACGAAAAGAGAATTTTCCAAATCAGTAAAGGACTCTGCGAATCAGGGGAACATCCTACTGCTACTAACTACTATTTATATGGACGACTGAATAACAAAACTGGCAACTCTAGTGTTTGCCAGTAAGAATCAAGATCATGACCGGTTATTATTTTATCATACTTATTGATAATTTGAGATACAGCTCCTTTCTGTCAGAGCGGGGTTTTCTTTTAAACACCCTCCTTTTAAGATACATCTCCAGATATCACACCTCATCTTTCGTCTCTAGGTGCTTGACGCGAACAACTGTGACTACGAGCAGCGAGAGAGATTCCTCCTGCTGTGCGTGCACGGCGACCCCAACGCAGACTCCCTGGTCCAGTGGGAGATCGAAGTGTGCAAACTGCCCCGACTGTCGCTCAACGGAGTGCGCTTCAAGCGAATATCCGGTAAGAGTAGCTGTTAGCTAGTTTATTATAAACCTGCCTTTATACCAAAACAATAAAAAGATTCGTTTTTGAGCACAACTATATTTTGAATATCAGCGGCTTTGCCCCACAGCAGAACACCATAGGACACAACTTTGTAACCAACTAAAGTGTCTTGTATCATTGTCAATGTGTTGTTTAACTTTTCTGATGCGTCAATAATGTAATCCAATAATACAATATAGTGGCAAGATGCAGTATTTTGAATAAGCTGCCACGATATTTTTGGCGTTTACACCTTTTTAATTATTTAGAGCGATTTTGAACAGCAGTGTATTGTAATTTTAGATGTTAAAAAGTTTTGTGATCATGTTCTGTTAGCCTGTATCTTGTTCTTGGTTAAATGCTCTTCTTTCTAGTTCTTCCGATATGCTTTTCATTGTGTAACACGTAGTTAGGTACTGTAGTTTAATATTAACCACTGAACTCTTGCTTCACAGGCACCAGCATCGGCTTCAAGAACATTGCGTCTAAGATCGCGAACGAGCTCAAGCTGTGACTGCCCCAGAACCCTCCCCGGCGGCGGCGGCGCAGACTCACCGCCACGCCCCCCTCCCCCGCCTCCCGCCAGCCCTCCGCCTCCCCCTCGCCGCCCTCACCGCCGCGCGCGCCCCGCGCCCCGCACCGCTCCCGCGCTCCCCGCCCGCGCCGCCGCGACCGCTCCTCCTCCTCCGAGGAGGGAACTCCTCCCCCCCCGCCGCCGCCGCCCCCTCGATCCGACTCCCTGCGCCTCTCCGCTGAAGACATGGTCCTGGTCGCTAACGGAGGTGCGAGGACTCCTTCCGGCGCGCTGGCTCACTTTTTAGCGGCTTACACGCCGGCCGAGCTGGCGTTGGCGCGCTCCGACTACCTGCGGCCGCCGCTGTCGCCGGTGCGCGGGCCGCACGTGGCGCCGCGCTCGTCGCTGTCGCTGCGGGTGGACAGCGTCGAGATCCCCCCCCTCTCCCGCGCGCGCCCGCCGCCCCCCGCTCACTCGCACAGCATGCACAACAGTGTGCACACTCTGCGGCGCCAGGCGCGTGCGCAGGAACCGGTCTATGACGCTCTCCCGTCCGAGCCGATCCCGCCGCCGGAACTCTTCGACTTCTGAACGACCAAAACGGGAGGAATTTTGTAAACTACGTCACGGCTACCGTTTTCAAGTTTGATTTTTTGAATACTTGTTGATATGAGTTATTTTACCTCTGCACTTTGGCAACAATATAATGATCTTTGTTCTCGTAATAGTAAGGTTGTGGTTAGGTTGCCGCTGGTATCGATCAGGGGTAAAATAACTGGTGAAAAAACGTACATTATCTGTAACTATATCAACAAGTTTGTAGTGTTTCTTCTTATATAAGAAAAACAATGACAAAACTGTTCACTATAAAAAGTAGGATGTTAATTTGACAAAGAAAAAAAAAATTAAATGTAAAAAAAATCCTGTGTCTATGAAAATGTTCGCTCTTCGAAATCAAGTTTGAAAACGGCTCGGCCACCCAACTCGAATTTGTATTATTATTCGATTTAGAGATGAAACAATGTAGTCTGCCGGTCGAGTATCGAGTATCGATTGTTACTCGATTGTTATCGCTATCATTTGCTGTTTGGAGGCGGACTCGAGTTGAAGCACTCTACGCACGATTGTAGGAAATAAATGAAAGTATCGTGAGTGAAGAGTTTTATTTATAAAGTAGTGTCGGACAATGCATGGAGCGTACAAATGTGCCAAGTGGTTATCATCGAGTGTCGCAGTGAAATGATCTTCAATACCTAGTTATTCACGCTCTCAATCAGCGCATCTTTGTATAAATAATTTTACTCGTGTCATCAATTTTATTATTACATTGATTGTTTTTTTTTCTGTAGATAAGTCTTCTGCCTGACCGGGTGCGCCGCGAACTTTTTATTTAATTTATATTTGGTATTCTGTTTTATGAAATCGTGTTTTTTTAAAAGACATTATTTAATACGTCCGCGGCACACCCCGCCAGGCGGTGTTATTGTGCTATCGCTTATATACTATTACATTATGTATTTTAATCGTTGTAATAATGTACAAAGTGAGTTTGAGCTCAACAGATACAATCTAGCTTAGTGTTAATGATATTTTTTTTCATTTTCCAATTATAACAAAATATAAATACAAAATATGGCTGTCTCTGAATAGCGATAAAATGTTTATAATGTGATTGTGTGGTCGTGCGACAGACGGCGGCGCGCGTGCGACAGTCGTGTCGTGTCGCAGTCGTCGGTCGCACGACACTGCGCTCGCCCGCGCCCGTTGCTCTTTCTAATTATAAGGCTGAATTAGAAAGTGTCAAAGGCTCACGATGTAATACATTACACGGCTCGGTACACACTTTGTTTAGGCGCGTTATAGATATACTTCACTTAAATCGTTAGTCGTGTATTGTGATCAAAGTATTACGGACTTGTAGTTATAGCAATAATCGTTCATCATAATGGTCGTGTCACATCACTACTCGATGTAATCAGCCTTTCTTAATTGTGATTCACTAAAACCTTCGTTTTTTTTCCATTTGTGTGAGCTTTCATTTGTTTTTATCTTTTTTTTTCTGTCGTGTGTGGACTGTCGCATACTTTAGGTGATAAATATAATTATAATAAACTAGTTGTATGTATGTGTGTGTGCGGCGGGGCGATCGCGGCTCACTTTTCTATTATATAATTAAGTGTAGTGTTATAAACTTTTACATGGAATCACAAATTCTGACGTGTTGGCGACGACTGTCGTGTTGTCTGCGAAATGTGAGCAACCTGTAGTTACGCACTATTTTATTATTAATTTCTTAAAAAACACTACAACTTTGTTTTGCTCAAATACAAATTATGTCCTAGACTGGTTGTAGAATATAACAGTGATCTTTTGGCGTGTTTCATCATTTGAAATGTATTAAAAAAACTAAGATAACAGTGTTAGTTCCGATTTTGGCCACACGCCTAAATATCCTTGCTAATAAACATATATAACTGAATATGAATTAGAATTCAACATATAAATCAAGTGGAATTTTAACAAACGCATGTTCAATGAAATTATAACTGCATTAAAACAATAATGAAAACATGCAGTTCATTATAAATATTTATATAATTTATATCACTGAACAAAACTACATTTTTAATAATCAGAAACGAGGAATCGTTAATATCTAAGATTATTTTTAACTTATAAAAACATTTTAATTTACAAATACCAGATTTTAATTTCAATTTTTCTAAATATTCGACTTTTGTTGAATTAACACGACGATACGACCAGTTGTCCCGAAATACATAATACTGTTTTAAATGTAGTTATATATTTATATATATACTAGCGGCCCGTCCCGGCTTCGCACGGGTGGAGGACCCGGTCTAAAACCCGGTCCCGATGGTTACAAACACAACAAAAAATAATTATCCGAATCGGTCAAGCCGTTTTCATGTTATGTCGTGACAACGGAAAACGGGTTTCATTTTTATATATATAGATGAGCTTTGTTTTATAATAATTTAGTGTAGTACATTTTGCCCGAAGTGGACGAGTGTCGAAGAATTTGTGAGATATTCAAAATGAAAAATAAATTTTATTTTTAATTCCACTATTGTTGTTTACTTTTGAAATCCTAATTCACCCGTAGATATATAAGAATGAATTCTAGAAGGAGCAGTTTGAACAAGTTCGTCGGTACTTAGGGAGCAACGACGATATATTACTAGACTTCGCATGCACGGTTTAAGGAACAAAAACTATTCTGTCAACTCGCTGAGGTACTACGTAAGCGAGGGGGACAGGGGTACTGCGTTGTGGTTGTCTTACTCAAGGTCTGTTCTTTCTCAAGGTATGTTTACGGCTCACAGCACTGGTCGAAATAAAACTGATATAAGACTTTTTTGCCTAATGTGTTGACAGACATCGGTCGCCTGTTATTAGGAGTCTTAGTAATATATCGTCGTTGTTAGGGAGCTTCCCTATGACGCGATTAAAATTGAAACTCGTCCTTGCTACTACGATATTAAGATGCAATTCTTAACATTGACTTGACGTCGCCGTGGCGACCGTGTTTTGCTTTTCATCTACCCGAAGACAACCGGACGTTTTATGTCATATGTCGAAGTGGTAAGGATGATTTTCACTTGTAGTTGGAATCAGTCCAATTGCGTCGCACCGCGTCATGGGAAAGGTCCCTAACTCAAGAATCAATGGTTTGCTTTTAAAAACTTTGACATGCTTTTTGTATTTTTCCGGTATTGTGGGTCAGTACAATAATTTAATTTCGCATACATGAACAGCCAAGTTCCTATGCCTATCAGAGTAGGTATATAAAATGTCCAATCAGAAACAGCCGTAAAAATCTAAAAAGGAACGGGATTGGGATTGAGATTTTATATTAATTTCGGGCGTTGAGTGTTAAAACTGTATAAATTGACGGTGTTAAACTTTCTCATAAATGAAAAATACGAGTTATGTGTTTATAAATCTTTTAATTTATTCTTCAAAACATCAACAATTCCATTTCGCAATATGTACATTTCTTAAACACTAAAATTACAATAAATAATTTTAACAAAAAATTTGAAGATAGGTCACTCGATCATGGTAAGAACTTCGTCAAATTGGGAAAAATAAATAGATTTTAGAATTAAAAATACTCGAGTTCCCATATTTCCTCAAATTAATTTAAATATTTGAGAAATACTTACTGGTTTTTCGCAAAAAATTGGATTTAAATGCTAAAGGAACTTGTATTTTCGATTAAAAATCGTATTTATTTTATTTATAAATTAGGCTCATTTGAAAAAAAATTATAGATTCTTGTTTCTTCCGAATAATCTCATTTTTCGTCTTTACAGCGATAGGTTATAAGGTACATTGGTTAGGTTAGACTTAAAATAGATATTTATGTACTTATGTATTAAATCTGTTCTTAAAACTATTTTATTTTACACAAGAACAATAAAAACGTGTGTAGTAACTAAAATTATGACACATTTAATAAGAAATACTGAGTTAATTTAAAATAACATTAAATTAGAGCATTTTTACAAAGACATTGTAAAGCTGGCAAATACAAATACGTTACAAGCCGGGGCGTAAACTTGCAACAAAGAATTTAACTTTTCGATGTTATTACAGTACAGCCGTCTACTGTATTGTAGATTGCAAAGGGTTCAAATATTATATTTTGAAATCAATTCAAAATATAATATCCAGTCTACCAATTGTAGAAACTGCACCAATTTGCAATTTTTCTTCATCTTAAGAAAAATCGTCACCATTAAAATTTAAAGCTTTAACAATTCCGTAAAATCACGTCTCCTTATGAATGGGCATCCCATCTAAATCTACTTCAGTACTAGGTATTAGCGGAGGCCTGAATCCTCCGTACTCGATCCTCAAGTTACTCATCTTTGGCTCTCTATCTGCCCTCCTCATTTTAACCTCAACCACGTAATCTTTATTATTCTGCCACCAATCGTCCTGATTCTGCATTGGAACTGGTCCGTAGTACTGGTTTTGGTTGTTTGTACTCTGACCATTGGTTAGATAGGTCAGATAATTAGCTAAAGTACTCTGTTTTCTTTCCTCTGGCTTGCTGTGTTGACCTGATGTGTTGTTTATGTATTGGTAAGACGACGCGTACTGATTCCCCCATTGAGTTGATTGTACTGGTTGGCTGGCTCTTTGCTTTTCTCGCAACAACTGGTAGTACTGTGCAATGTAAATTTGCTGCTGATTCTGCAGTCTCTTCAATCTATCTTCTTTATAATTCTGGTATTGTGCGTTGTTTCTCGTCTCTGAATTCTGTTGGTTATTACCGTATCTGTATATTGGTACTGGGACGTGTACTTGTTTTTCAACTATCTTTTCGACTGGATAGGGAACTTTGACTTCCACTGGCACTTGAACTGGGTAAGGAACCTTCTTTTCAACGATTTTCTCAACTGGGTACGGTACTTTCTTCTCAACTGGGTACGGTTTGTCAACATATTTGGTGACAACTACAGGTTTTTCTACGATCTTCTCAACGACTTTTTCTACTGGATAAGGAACTTGTACTGGGACTTTCTTTTCGACTATTCTGTCTACATGAACTGGGTAAGGAACTTTTCGTTCAACAATTCTATCTACTGGATATGGTTGGGGCACATGCACTGGGACTGCAACAGGGTGAGGTACTGGGAACCTGTATATGTACAGGTTTATCAACATACTTGGTTATCGTCACAGGTTTCTCAACAATCTTTTCAACTGGTACTGGTATTCTTTTCTCAACAGGGTACGGCACGGGAACTCTGGTTTCGTAATGCACGGGATAAGGAACTCTCTTTTCAACTGCATAAGGTACAGGCACTTCTTTATTAACTACCCTTTCCACTGGTTTCTCTATTTCCACAGCTACCGGTACTGGTCTGTCTACGGGAACAGGGTATAGTATTTTGTGTTCAACAGGTACTTGGACTTCATAAGGTATTCCAACGGGAGTTGGTATAGGTATCGGGTGAGATATATGCTTCTCGACTATCCTGTCAACTGGGTATGGAATATGTATGGGACGATCGACGTACACCTTCTGTTGTACAGGATAAGGAACTTTAACTTCAACGGGATAAGGTCTAGGAACCTCAACCGGGTATGGTTTATCAACGTATTTAGTTACTTCTACCGGTTTTTCTACAATCTTCTCGTAAGGTACTTCAACAGGCACTGGTCTATCCACAGGTACTTTCACTTCTACACGTTGAGGGTATGGTACCTTTTTCTCAATGAATCTGTCAACGAATTTAGTTATAGGTACTTCTTTTTCTATGATAATAGGTTGGATTATCTTCTGATGGTTGTTTTTTGCATAGTTATAATAATGAACTCGTTGGCTACTCTCAGGGTTTGTATCCTCTTGATTCGGACTAACTTCTACAGAAGATTGTATATTCTCACTTGGTTCTAATTGTTCTTTCTGCTCATAATCTTGATTGTTCTCATTCTCATTTTCATTTTCATTTTTCTCATTCTCTGCTTTCATTGCATTATACTTATACAAAAGCTTATTCATATTTTCTTGAATCTTCTTCGATGACTTTAAAGCGTCCACGTATTTGTTATACAAAGACTTTGCTACATCGAAAGGGCCTTTGTTATTGCTGCGTCTTTCATCAAAATCTATATACTCATGGACTTCTACGTCATTTATATGAGTGATTTCAACTGGTATGGATTCTTGTACTTCGACAATCGTCCTTTCTTTTGGTGGACTGTGTACTGTGTCAGGAATGAGTTCACTGTCTGATGCTTCGTGATCATCTATACTGTTGAAAGAGTCTGTATCGTTTGCATTGAGTAGTCTCAACGCTACTGTGATAGGTGCTAGATAGTTCTGATTAACTGGTCTAGGGGTAACGTTAACTAATCCTTCACTATCTTGCTTGGAATTCTCGTTATTATTCTCTTCTACATTATCTCTTACTCCTACTATTTGGTAGCCATTAGCCATATACGGAACCATTGTAGATACAAGATTATCGACAATCTGGTCTTTGAAATTGTTATACGAATTATCTTGAACCACAATAGGCCTCGCGAAGTTGTATTGATTTGAGTTTGAATGTAAGATTTGCTCTTTATATCTATCATTTTCTAAATTTTCTATATCACTTTGTACAATGTTACCAATTCTAGCTTTGACTGTAATGTGATTCGTTCTAGAATCTTGTCCGCTATGATCATTATTATTTCTGAAAACATATCTAGGACGCGGTTTAATAATGTCATCTGATTGATCGTTAACATGTTTTTCAGCTGCATGGTTAATTATTAACAAATCTTCGTTCGATATCAGGTCTTGGGTAGAGGCCACCAACTTATCAATACCAACTTGCGTTGCATTTTCAGTGTACGTTGCAGTAGGAGTTTCAATCGTAGTATAGTAGAATCTTTCGTTACGAGCGTTAGCCCTGGGAGCTTCTACTCTAAACGTAACTGCACCCCTATAGAACGGATTAGTTGTCGCTCCAAAGTTATTGATGTCATGAATATCATAAGACGGAATTTCTGCAAATAACTCCTTAGATTTAGTCAGATCATGTTGTATGTCTTTGTTATCTTCTTCATTAGAGCAATTGTGGTTTTTGAAGACTTGTAGGACTTCAGGACGATACTCGTTGGGGTCCTCTTGTTGAAGAGGGTTCGAGTGGTCCCTTTGGGGTTCATTGGGGTTGTAGGGGCCGTTGTATCCGGTGTAGTTGGGGGTTGTTTGGCCCTGGGTTGGTTGCTGCTGTACTGGGTTGGTCTGGTACGGTTGGTACTGCTGCTGCAGCAGGTAGATGTCGACTGGTTGCTGGCTGTTCGATGGCGGCGCTTGCAGCTGGGTTATGTTCTGTGTTTGCGTGTTCTCGTAGAAGTTTTGTGCCTGAAATTAACATAATTATCATTAGTAAAACGAAAACTATTCCGATGAATCTTATTACCTAGTTATGGATCTGAAGTTGCGATAGTTATTTGTAACAAATACTACAAGTTCATCCATATAATTTTAAATGGAAACCAACCAACCAAACATTGCCCTTCTGATTGACGATATCCAAATTATTAATATCATCTTATCAAGCGTTATTCATACATTCTGTAATCCCAAAGTTCATTTTATACAGTTTTCTGCAAGACGTTAATATAAATTTATTTTAACGTGGTAAAATCATTAAATGAGTCCTCACACCCAGGGCAGGGCGGGAGACTCTATCAGACATGTACCTACTGACGATCCACGGTGTCCTTCAAAAACCCCTTTATGGTCCGGGGCCACGGTTACTCGTTAGTCCCGCGACCCTGAACCAAATCTATGGATCCAGGATTTGGTTCAGGGTCACTTCATCATAGTCTTTTAAATAATAGCTGTACTCTCACCTTATGACTAAGCTCTACAGCCTTCTGTCCCACGGCCACGTTGGCTGTGTGCTGGTGGTGGTCACTGTTAGTGTTGACGCTGACTGCGCCATGGTACCCGCTGCCGTCCGCCGCGTACCGGACTTGTTGTTCAGACTGGAAAAAAGAAGAGGAGATGATTAGAGATAAAGAAGTTTATCTTTTTGGAAAATGACTAAAAGTGGAATTATGTAGTCGCGGGACTTATAAACTACCGTGATCTCGGCACGTAAATGGCTATTGTAGGATACCGTAGATTTTAGTTACTACAAGTCTGATAGTAATGGAATGGGGACAGGAAAATTATAGTGAAATCTGCCGTAATAACCCTTATTGATTTGAAGTATTTGATCACCCCAAAACCCGAGACAGGGTATCAGACTGGGTGGAGCTTTGGCTATCAGACTCTATCTGACTAAGAACCCAAACTTGTTCCTTCAATTGCCCCAGAATTAAGTGTCACGGTAAATTACTTAGACAGTCCCGCAACTGCTTTAATAACCCTATAACATGATTCCACTGTGTTATTCGTGGTAAAATCATCAAATGAGACGTCTCACCCATGGCAGAGCAGGAGGGAATGTCAGACTCGTACTGATTTAAATCCACGGTTTCCTTTAATAGCTCTTTACGTCCCAGGGTCGCGGTATCGTTAGTCCCGCGATCGGCGTGGTAGCAGTAGTGCTAAGTAACGCTGTGTAGAACTGATTTATTTAAAGTAAATCATCACTGTTTCTGGACGAACCAATATAATAAAAAAATCTCACAACAAAAAAATAGTCTCTGAAAATCCGCGATGATTTATTTAAAAATAAATTCGTCATTAAACATGTTCAATATTTGTTCGCGTTCGACACCCGTTAGCCTGGTTATGGTAGAAACTTACTATACTTTATGGTAGTAACCATAACCACACCCTAACGCAAAAAACAACAAGAAGGAGGGTAGACCGATTTGTCTGCTAATAAACATCTACCCGCAAAAACTTCAGTTCACCCGTGATCATGGCGCTTGTAACAGTGCCGAAATATCGGAAACTCAAAATAAATAATAAACATGGTAAATATCCCGTTTTAAACCTTAACAATAGTACATAGTAGTGTCAGTCCAGATTTTGTGTTTAAGAACCACTTTTTGTAACGTGTGAGTGAAAGCCAAATAGTCACCAGTGAGCCGCTAGTCTTGGAGCAGTGGTAGCCCAGTGGTATCGGTCCTGTCTTACGAGTTGTAGATCGTGGGTTCGAACCCAGTCAGGCGCATTACTTTGTGTAATTCATTTCATCACCACTGCTCTGAAAGCGGTGAAGGAAAACATCGTGAGGAAACCGGCATGTTCTAGAACCAAAAATTCGATGATATGTGACATCTACAAATCCGCACTGGGCCCGCGTGGTGGATTATGGCTACTCTCAGAGAGGAGTCCTGTGTCCCAGCAGTGGGAACATTATAGGCTGATGATGATAAGCCGTTAGTCTTTCTTACCTGTGGTAGTTTGACATAGTAATGTCCTACGGTGCTGGCGGGCCCCACCGGTGACAGCTGCCACCCCCAACCAAACGCGGCGCCATCTTGCGACACCTGCTGAAAGACAACATCATTATATAAGGGCCTTATCACACTAGCGGTTTAGAAGCGGTTGCGGGGCGGAGCGGCCGCACAGCGAATGCGTTGCGAACACGCCGCGGTTGCGCAGCGAATTCGTTGCGGACGCGCAACGGGATCGCCGCGAACAGCAAAGTGGACGCCATTTTGTACTGCCTCGAACAAACGCCAAAACGTCCGCCCCACTTCAGATCAACGAGGGATTTTTTGTATGAAGACTTTCGAAAAATTCCTCCAGCGCAGAAATTTGGCATAATATGATAAGAGTAGGTGATACAGATTATAGATGCATAATCACCCAATTTTTTTTTAGCCGAGAAGTTTTTTTTTACCAAAACATGAATATTGCTTAAAACTTTCTCCGAAAAATTCCTCAGCCTAATCTAATAATGGATCTTCCCAAATTCGTCGATGCTTTCGTTTTCGTTTTCGACGTTTTCGAAGTAATAACGTCATCAGCAATGTTTCCTCGTCGGAATCCATTTTGTTACTGAGTGTACAAACACGCGACGAAAACGTAACGCATTTGCCACTCGTCCGCGACGTGTTCGCGACGGATGCGCGGCGTGTTCGCGACGGATGCGCTGCGCGTCCGCTCCGCGTCCGCTCCGCCCCGCAGCCGCTTCCAAACCGCTAGTATGATAACGGCCTAACTGGCCTGTTGGTCTAGTGGTTAGTGACCCTGACTGCTATGCCGGGGGTCGTGGGTTCGATTCCCACCCAGGACAAATGTTTTTGTGATGAGCATGATTATTTATTTTGTTCTGTGTCTGGGTGTAATATATCTATAATATGTATGTATTTAGAAGATATATAAGTATGTTTATCAGTTATCTAGTACCCATAACATAAGCTCTGCTTGGGACTAGAGGGCGTTGTGTGATAGTTGTGGAATATTTATTTATTTATTTCTACACCCAATTTAAAAAAAAAAACGACTTTATTTGGTTGGTTTTTTGTGTTCTATGTTCCATTTACCGAAGAAGGCTATATACAGGGTGAATTTTTCAACTGGGCGTGGATGGCTACTTTCGAAACTATGAGGAATATCGAAAAACGTTGAAAGGAGTCTCGAGGCCGATTTTGACGAAAACTAAAACTGCGTCATTGGATTTTAGAAAAATCTAAAACCCTGGTCAGAAATCGAACCCGCTGATTTTGGAAAAAAAATAACACCCTGTATTATCATACCGTTCGATAGTGTTGCTAATAAGGATCAAATTCTGGGAAGTAATCATATACGGCAAACTTAAGGAAAACGTATAATTACAAAAAAACTGATTAGTCTTCAAGGCAAAGACTGTATTTGAAACATAAGTTACCGTTTCTTCTTTAAATAATGCTATTTTTAGTTCAACTCAATAATGTCGTATTGCTAAGTACAGTGGGATTGTTGAAACCTCAAATCCAGTGAGACATTGAAAACAATGAAATTTTATAATTTCGAATAAATTATGGCTCAGTAGATGTAAAGTAACATGGAAAAATTGCAATTTCATAAAAATCAGCCATTTCCTTAAGTTTGACGTATATGATTACTTCCCAGAATTTGATCCTTATTAGCAACACTATCGAACGGTGTAATAATACAGGGTGTGATTTATTTTCCAAAATCAGCGGGTTCGATTCCTGGCCAGGATTTTAGATTTTTCTAAAATCCAATGATGCAGTTTTAGTTTTCGTCAAAATTGGCCTCGAGACTCCTTTCAACGTTTTTCGATATTCCTCATAGTTTCGAAAGTAGCCATCCACGCCCAGTTGAAAAATTCACCCTGTATAGGCTATATAACATCACGCTACCAGCAATAGGAACCGAGCAGCGAAACCGCGAGGAATCTTGTATAAGACCGCAATGTCGGCACAGTGGCTGAATGATTGGCTGTTGCACTGCATGTCGCGTGTTCGTTTCTCGCTTGGAACAATTTTTTTTGACGGGCAAGTATTTGTTGCAGGTCTGGCTGTTTGAGTGAGTTTAAGTGTTTGCAATAACGCATCCACGACCCAGGAGCAATTCCTAGTAAGTATAGGACATTTTCTTTTAAGGATTAAACGAAAAAACGTATTAATAAGAAGTTGATTGAAACAATTTCAATTTACGATGATATTCTTTTCTCCCAACCGTAAATTAATTGGTTAAACTAATTGCTACACTATATCATATCCAATGCAAAATCATTCAACACAATGCAATCATTTTAATAATTAATAACAAAATAATTACAACCCACTGCCCACAAGCTCTACATTCATTCATCTAAATCACTAAACCATGTTAGCCGGACATGACGTAACTGTTATTCTGACATAACAGAAGAAAGTTAAGTAGATAGATAGATATTAATAATAGTATGATATCAATTACAATTATTAAGCTGAAGCTGCGGGCAATGGACTGACGATGTAACAAATCTAATGGTCATGTAAACATACAAAAAGAGTTAGTGATCACTTTGAAAAATCGAAACCATTTTTTGTTACGGTAGTAGATTATATTCCAGGGTCGCGGGACTATCGGGTAAATGTGGCGCCGGAACGTTAAGGCTACATGAAGCTAGTCTTTCAAGATAGGATAGCAAGCTAGTGTCAGTAAGCTAGCAAGCTAGTACTCCTACGTATAAACAAAATTAGCTTCATTTATATCTAAGCTTATAATGAAGCTAGTTTTGTCTATACGAAGCCAGAAGTACTAGCTTGCTAGCTTACTGAAAGCCTCATGTAGCCCGGGCATAAGTGCTATTGAAAGACACCGTGTATTTTAGTCAGTGCAAGTCTGACAGTCCCTCCCGTCGTGCCCTGGGAAGAAGCATTTGTAGACTTTACCACGTTAAAAAAAGGACCGCCAGTTCATGCATAAAATTTAGATAGTTACAGTAATCTATGAATATTAATTCTATTGTATTCTTTCTAGCAAGCTGAAGAGGCAGTAGGCTGGTCATGTCTGCCGCAGAACCGACGATAGGTGGAGTAGGAAGGTTCTCGAATGTAGACCGCGTGTAGGTAAGCGTAAGATAGACCGATGACCTGAAGATAGTGGCTGGCAGTGGCTGGATGAAGAAAGCAGGAGAGAGTGTGCTGTGGCGCTCCCTGGGAGAGGCCTCTGTCCAGCAGTGGACTGCAATAGGCTGAAATGATGATGATGATTCTATTCTTTACCACTATTTCCTCGTCTTAAAACGGAAGTCTTCAATTGCCTCGAAAAACATCACGTATATCATTTCTTCCTTATCTTTTAAGCAGCATACCTTTCTATCTACTCAGCTATGGACCGCGGAAGTCAACGAACACTCTCGCACTCATGAGTCCATATATGTTCGTAAAATCTAAGGAAACTGGACTTGGTAAAAGTGGTTCGGTTGGAAAAACGCCGAATGAAAGTGGCCGAGCCAAGTTTTTTTATTAAAACGTATTAATTCATATAGAGAGATGGAGTTTTACTTGATTTTTGTAGGATTGGTGCGGTTTGTAAAGTTTTTGTTGAGAAAATGTAGTTGTGTTCGTACGTTGATCTTTTGTGAAAATTGTTATGAAAGTTGAGAAAGATTATAAGCCTATAACGTTCCCACTGCTGGTACACAGGCCTCCTCTCTTGTGAGATCCCTCTCACAAGACAGGAGGCCTGTGTGTGGGCCATAATCCACTACGCGGGCGCAATGCGGGTTGGCAGATGTCACATGTCTTCGAATTTGATGGTTCTATGACACGCCGGTTTTCTCACTATGTTTGTGTACCGTATTTAAGGCATGAATTTTTGAGTGTCCTGTTTTTGGTTTCTTCAAATTACTCGCGCGCTGTCCGATCATGGACCATGCCCGCGTCGACGGCGCGTTGTGTTCCACGCGCGCCTCGAAAAGTGTCAGCACAATCAGGTCCGCCTTAGAGGGCCAATGCCTACCAGGGTCGCGGGACTAATGATCTACCGTATCCCTGGAACGCAAAGGGTTATCGAGGGACACAGTGCATTTTAGACAGTACAAGTCTGACAGTCGTTCCTGCCCTGCCCTGGGTAGAAAGACTCACTTGATGAATTTACAACGCTAAAAAAAATGATGTTGATTTTTTATTAAAAACGGCCTATCTCATTATTTTAACTTCGAATCGCGTATTCTCAATGCATAAAACTGGAAATCAGATCGATTCAACGCTATAATATCTCTCAAACAGACAACTAATCTCCGCGTAGATTATATACATGTCACGTCGTGATCAAAAAAACTGTTATGAGAATATTATTATTATTGCCCAATACTCCAATCACATATTCAATTACACGTATTTACTTTACGTACTCGATCGTACCGCTATCGTAACATCTCATCTCAGTTGACCGCATTTCATCTCACTCGTTACATAAGCAACAATTAATAGGCTGTAACTATGTGGCAACAGGTCGCCGTGTAATAAACTTTTCTTATTTTAATATTAAGGTGAAGTTGTCCGTCCTCTATCACTCAAATTGTACCTCATGAGCCGTGGTAGTTTTTTTTTTGGCGTGGTAAAATCATCAAATGAGTCCTCCCACCCAGGGCAGAGTGGAAGGGACTATCAGACTCGTACTGAGTAAAATCCACGGTGTCCTTCAATAGCCCTTGACGTGCCGGGGTTACGGTAATTCGTAATCAACCGTTGTAGTTAGTTAAAAATTTGACAGATGATGTTATTTCTGTTATCGCTATAACAATAAAAAACGGTATATGTATTTAAAAGAGACTGTGACCTCTGAGTTCGTTTCGCCTGTTTCTTCTCAGAGTAGTCAGGTACGAAACACCGGCCTCATTTAGTTTGTAAAAAGACGACGTGTAAAAGTGTTGATTTACACCTAAAATAAAAATTAATATTTCATTTCATTGGATGCCATTTTTTTATGGATGAATTGACACGTATTTGTCTCCTTTTTCAGAATACTTGTTTTTAGATCACATAACAATTTTATCCATTTTTTCCAAAATATCAGATATCTGATCAAAGAGCGAGCCAGGCCTTAAATTCTATATGTTGTGCAATAGAAATGCTCGTTTATAAATATTATGTATGTAATATGTATGTAAAGTACTGCATATTATTCAATAACACATACGTGAACGGTGTTTATACATAAATAGAGAGAAATAAATGGCAAACGATTATAACGGAATGAAACCGATATGAGAATACTGCAATGTATATTTCCTTATACGTACATATAAAGTATTTCCCATATACAGGGTGAATTTTCCAACTGGGCGAGGCCTATTTTGACGAAAACCAAAACTACGAGCACGTCATTGGATTTTAGAAAACTCAGTATTCCTGGCCAGGAATGAAAAATTTTGGAAAGAAATGGTTCAGGTCCAATTCCTGGCTATAAAAGTTAATTTTACAAAAATCTTTTAATCCACATTTATGAGCTTATTTGATATTCCTCGTAGTTTCGAATTTGGCCATCCACGCCCAGTTCGAAAATTCTTTCTTCATAGACAACATTAATCTTTTTGTCAGACAAATCCATTTAATGCACTTTGCAGACTTTTATAGCTACATTTTGGATGTCATTTTTGTGATCAGACAAACTCAAAAACTGCATAGCATAATAATTTTAAAAAAAATCTTTCACTATGCTAGGATATCTGTATTATTGTTATCATTTACAAGTCAGTAAAAGCATATTAAGGCCATAAGGAAAATATCGAACAGTCATATGTTAGTGATACATAATCAGCGATAACTTCCACATATTTCAAACCAATTAATTATGATGGATCACTGAAAGCCACATGTATTATACATAGCGACACGTAACAATCGTCAAGCTTAGTGGTTCAATGGCTCATTGGTTCAGCTGTTAGCTGCTACCGCTTCCGTAGTTGGTTTGATTCTTAGGATTTGGATAAATAGTAGAACTAGACATAGTTGGGAAAAGGCTTGATAGAAAGAGAGTGAAAGTAAGTTTATTTGTCTTGCTTTCACGCCTAAATACCTGAACCGATTGTGATGAATTTTGGTACAATCGGTTCAATATTGGTTCGATACAATCGGCTACTTAATTTAACTATTTACTAGGATGGATGTATCTCTTTTCCACAAAAAATACTGAACGGATATGGTTGCTTGGTACAAAGATTGTGTATAACGTGGATTAACACATAGGATACTATGACTTCCCGTAGGATACTATTCGAGTTCGGGCACGCCGCAATCGCGGCGGTTACACCCCTCTTTGAGGAGTGGCTGGAGAGACGTCACGGCGTCCTGACCTATCGGATGACGCAGGTCCTCACCGGACACGGAAGTTTCGGGAGGTACCTGTGTCGGATAGGGACGGAGGATACGCCTGGGTGTCACCACTGTGAAGATCGCCCGGAGGACACCGTAGAGCATACGATGCAAGACTGTCCAGCTTGGGCAGAGCACCGACGTGTCCTCAGGGAGGCGATAAGCGGAGACCTCTCGCGCCCGGCATTGGTCGAGGCCATGCTGCGGGGCGAGACGGAGTGGGAAGCGGTCGCCTCCTTCTGCGAAGCAGTAATGCTCGTGAAGGAGGAGGCGGGCCGCGAGAGGGAGAGGACAGCGTCCTCCCTCCGCCCCAACCGCAGTGGTAGACGCCCACGGCGTCTGACGTCGGCAGACGAACTCCGGCCACCGTAGGCGCGGGCAAGCGGACAGCGAGTAAAGGGCAACTCGCTGTCAGACCATGGACCATGCCCGGGTCGATAGCGCGTCGTGTTCCACGCGCGCCTCAAAGAGCGTCAGCAATATGACGGGGCCCCCTCACAGAGGGCCAAAGCCTGCCGGGGTCGCGGGACTTATTTCCATCACCGTGACCCCGGAACATAAAGGGCTATTGAAGGACACCGTGGATTTAAGTCAGTACAAGTCTGACAGTGGGGGTGGGAGGACTCATTTGATGATTTAACCACGATAAAAAAAAGAAGGATACTTTTCGAGTTAGATACCTACACGCCGGCGAAGCCGACAGCATCGGCTAGTTTGTATAAAATTAAAAAGCGAAGAAATTGAAAGCCGAGCGAGCGCAGCCCCAATTATTAGCTAGTCCTACTAATGTTTTATAAATTCGAGATTGTGAATATATTTGTAAGCAAGTTTTGTTTACACGTCAAAACAGCAAGGGCCTTATCACACTAGCGGTTTGGAAGCGGTTGCGGGGCGGAGCGGCCGCACAGCGAATGCGTCGCGAACACGCCGCGGTTGCGCAGCGAATTCGTTGCGGACGCGCAACGGGATCGCCGCGAACAGCAAAGCGGACGCCATTTTGTACTGCCTCGAACAAACGCCAAAACGTCCGCCCCACCTCAGATCAACGAGGAATTTTTTGTATGAAGACTTTCGAAATATTCCTCCAGCGCTGAAATTTGGCATAATATGATAAGAGTAGGTGATACAGATTATAGATGCATAATTTTTTTTTAGCCGAGAAGTTTTTTTTTATCAAAACATGAATATTGCTTATAACTCTCAGCGAAAAATTCCTCAGCCTAATCTAATAATGGATCTTCCCAAATTCGTCGATGTTTTCGTTTTCGTTTTCGGCGTTTTCGAATTAATAACGTCAACAGCAATGTTTCCTCGTCGGAATACATTTTGTTACTGAGTGTACAAACACGTGACGAAAACGTAACGCATTTGCCACGCGTCCGCGGCGTCGTCGCTGCGCAGCCGCGGCGTGTTCGCGACGGATGCGCTGCGCGTCCGCTCCGCGTCCGCTCCGCGTCCGCTCCGCCCCGCAGCTGCTTCCAAACCGCTAGTATGATAACGGCCCAAGACAGATTTTTATAAATTTTTATACAGACATAATTATGGGACCCTTTTTTATCGTGGTAAAATCATCAAATGAGTTTTTCCACCCAGGGTGGTATGGGAAGTACTGTCAAACTTATACTGACTAAAATCCACGGTATCCTTCAATAGCTCTTTACGTTCCTGGACCACGGTTACCTGATGAGACAGTCCCGCGACCCCGGCAGGCTTTGGCTCTCTAAGGCGGGCTCCCTCAGCTATGTGATGCACTCGTGTCACACGACGCGCCGTTGACCTGGGCATGGTCCATGATCGGACGGCGAGTCACCCATTTCTCGCCGTTCTCATGCCTTATAAGTGATCCAAGACATTGTTATATGGATAAATTAGCGGGGTGTCGAGTGAAGTCACTTACAATAGCTAGTTATTTATAAATACAATAAGCCACCTTTATAGCCTTAATCTCAAGTTATAGTAAAGCTCTCAACAGGAAACTGTATAGCCTATTGAAAGCCTTTCACTACCGGAAGTACCTAACATACTAGTATACTGAATGATACGTTATGTAATACAAAACATGTGTTATAACTACCTTATATATAGGCTTTTAACTTGTAAAAGTAAAAGGTGTTGGTTTGTTCATTTGGTTTTAAAGTTTGACAACGAAATTGACTACTTTTCAAGTTAAAGTCAAATATAACTTTTTGTTAGAGTTACGTAAAACTGTTAAATTATTAGATCTAACAAACAAAAATATCAATCTATTTAAGCTGTCATATCTTGAGGCGGCTAAACTTAAAAAACCAATAAGTCGTTACTAAACCTTATTTTAGAGTTTAACTTCTAATATATAAAAATCAATTACTGTTCTTTAGTCTCGCTAAAACTCGAGAACGGCTGGACCGATTTGTTTATGCGATTTTGTATATTTTTTTGTTTTATGCTATTTTATCTGTCCAAGACCAACAACAGCTTTAGGTACATGTTTCCTCCGTGCCTCGGAAAGCACATAAAGCCGTTGGTGCCGGCTATCATTTGTAGATCTTTGACAGTCGTTACTGTTAATCAGAAGCTCTAAAGAAGTCTGACAGCCAGTCTTACCATGGGCTATCGTATTGCCCAGTTACTGGGTTGTGGACGTCTGGTCTGGTCAGTTGTGGCATGTAAATACTAATATTCAACTGCATCTGTTGCGACTTGAAGCCGACAGATAATGATTTTATGACTGTTTTAGTAAACGAAAATTGAATTAGAACTTTGTACCTCAGCGAAAAATATTGATAACAAATCAATGATTTTCTAATACCAAATAACAGTTCCAAGAATCTAGTACCTAAACAAGATATTCTAATAATTCTAGTCACAGTTTAGGTCCAAACTTTCTCTCCGGAAGGTTGGCCAAGTGAACGGAACGAATGTATTCAACGTATTGTTCACTCTCATACAATGAAACTTGTTCTCATTCATTTGTATGTAATGAACATATTTTGATGATGTGAACTGTAAATCTGGTATTGTTGAATTTAATGTGTTTCTGTAATTTTGTTGTAACGTGTTTTTTTTAAAGATGTATGGCGAAATGTTATGTTTGTAAACTTATTTTAAGGGTTTTATTTTTAGTTAAATATTAAAGTTTAATTTGTATGATGACGATGACGATAATCTGTAAGTAGATACTTACCAAGTTTCAATAGGACAGCTCTTATACTTTCGACGAAAAGTTGATGTGACATACGGACGAACAGACAGACAGATATGATGAATCTATAAGGGATCCGTTTCTATTATTAATTGTAGTGACCATGTCAGTTTTAAAACTTATAATATAAATTAATAAACCTGCTGACTTACCGTGTTAGTGTGCTGCGAGCATACAGTGGATACAATGACCGCTAACCACAACCGGACCCACTGGAAATAAAACAAAAAGAATACATTAATTAAAAATAATAGATAATTAGAATAGAATAGAAATAGTTTATTGTACACCAAAATTAATAAATAGCTTTTTACAATATTGTTAAGTATAAGGGTACAACGGCGGTTTTATCGCCGATAATCCAGACAACTTTTGAATGGAGTAAAAAAAAATACATAAACAATATACAATTCATGGTTTAATAAGTTTAATAATGATAGCCAATGTTATTCTCTAACGGTCGCCGCGTTGAGGCAGTGTTGAAATTGCTATTCACGATTAGACGATCTCAGAGCTGCCTCGTTAAAGAGAACATCGTAGAATCCAGATATGACATTTCTCATAGAGAATTGAAAATCAGGTTACCATGTAAATAGCGTAGCGAGTTCGTAGCCGACTGCCTCGACCGAGTGAGTCGTGAACTCATTTTTTGAGACGAGGCTGAAGAAATTTTGCAGAGTCCTCCGTGTCTTGGAAAACACGTTATCTAATTGTTTTTCTGATTTTTACAACCATTCAGTACTAATAAGTTTATTATCAGATCACCCTGAATTTGAATGATTAACAAAAAAGACAGCCCCTCTAGACAAGTGGCAAGCGATAAACTAAAAATCTATAACATAAAAATGGATCGCTAAATCTGTTGCTAAGCTCATAACTCGAAAACGGCTGGACCGATACTACTAATTCTTTTTTTTGTTGTGTTTGTAACCATCAGGACCAGGTTATAGAGGGCGAATTTTTTGTCTGGTCCACATGTCCACCCGTGCGAAGCCGGGACGGGCCGTTAGTCTATAATAAATTTACTTTATTGCGGTCACATTATAAGCATACTGTTATCCTTATATAATGGGTATATCATCACATGATAATCATCATAACAAGCAAGAGGTCTTCAACATTAGTGAATCAAAGATTACTGACATGACCTGACTCCAATATTACTAATGTTTAAATGTTAGTTATGTAAGTCTGTCAGTCAATATACTCTTCTAATAATTATTTTTTTTTTAAACGTTGCACCTCACTATTAATGTCTTCTGTACCGTGGGGTCGTTTATAAATATTTAGACTCATTTTCAGTTTTGTTTGTGTAACAATCAGACTTGAAACAACTACTTGTATTGTAACACAATGTAAATAGCCTAACTTTTAGAGTTCAAAATACTTGGTGATGCGAAAAGCTGTGTAATTTATACAAATATTTGTTCCGTGTCGGGATCGAACCCAAAACACGCTGCAAAGCAGTCCATTCGCTCAGTCACTGCCGTCTTATAAAAGGCATACAAAAAACATTTAAAGCCTATTAACTGGATACTTATCTTTTTGTTGACCGTACGTTTAGAATGTACGAACTATGCAATCGGTAATCACATAACACTACATCTAGTTTTTCATCTCAATGCGTCTTATTCCATTGTTTGCCGCATTTCCTTCATCTGAGATTACAGACGCAGTTTGTGTAATAACTTCCGTTTGATTTCTACTGTTTACATATATGTAAGACGTCTCATCACGCCTCTGATCCACAAAGGGGTAGGCTGAAGCTAACAGTAGTATGCTCACTTAGCCCCAACGACGATATATTACTAGACTCCTAATAACAGGCGACCGATGTCTGTCAACACATTAGGCAAAAAGTCTTATAACCGTCTTATTTCAACCACTCCTGTGAGCCGTAAACATACCTTGAGACAGAACAGACCTTGAGTTAGCCAATCACAACGCAGTACCCCGTCCCGAGTTGACAGAATAGTTTTTGTTCCTTATATCGTGCATGCGGAGTCTAGTAATAATCTATCGTCGTTGCTTAGCCCCTTCGTACACACGGCTACAAATCAAGCTATGCAAAACCAGAATAAGCTGATCGTTGAACGTGCGACTAGATAATAGGATGCGAGACCACGTTAAAGTGGTTTTTTTATAACTTGATGTGTAGCCGTGTGTACACTAGGCGACTATTTTTATTGTTTTCTTAATTTCATTTGTTATTCCAACATCATTTTGTTTTATTTAGTTTTTTTGTGTTGTTCTTCTGTCCTGTGTGAGCCCAATAAAGTCAATTTTTTCTTTATAATTATTAAATGAGTCCTCCTACTCTGAGTGCGACGGCGCTTCCGTTTTAGTTTCAGATTTCAGTGACTAAAACCTGCAATGTTCCTTCAATGGCCTTTCCGGCTCTCGGCCACGCGGTAACCTCCATGACGCATTTGGGTCAATCCCCAACCATAATGTTGGCGAAGTCGCGGGCATAAACTACTTTTATTTTACGTGATAAATAAACATCAAATGAGTCCTCCCACCCACGGCAGGGCAGGAGGTTGTCAGACTCGCACTGACTAAAATCAACGGTGTCCTTCAATAGCCATTTACGTTCCAGGGTCACGATAATTTGATAAGTCCCGCGACCGGGCATAAACTATTTAGTAAATAATTCTATAATACCTACCATAATGTTCAATGATGTCCGTATACAATTTGATGTAGTCCTTTTTGTCTTCTCTTGGAAACTGAAACAAGAAAACATAAAAAGTTAATACTTATAAATTTTAGGATAAGAATATAAAATCGTGATAAAAAGTATTCAACGTGTTAATACAGGTTATAAACTATCTGTGCACCTTTCATCCAGATCCGTTCAGATTTTTTTGTGAAAAAGAGTAATAAACATATTAAGTAGATATTAAATTACTCTCTAAGTAGATAAATCAATCACCACTAACTAAACAACTCATTAATGCGATTTATATCTTCTAATATATAAAATTCTCGTGTCACAGTTTTCGTTGCCATACTCCTCCGAAACGGCTTGACCGATTTTGATGAAATTTTTTGTGCTTATCCGGTATCTATGAGAATCGGCCAACATCTATTTTTCATACCCCTAAGTGTAAAAATAATTTATATGGCAAAACAAAGTTTGCCGGGTCAGCTAGTATTTTTACAAATCAGTAAGATAATGTAGTGTAAGTAAGAAGTAATAACGGTCACTAGATTACCCAATCTGCCCATCAAAGAACAAAATATTTGTATTCATTTCAAAATAATGTTGATGGATGGAGAGGAAGAGAAAGACTTAAGAAAAGATGGATGGATTATCTGAGAAATGACGTGAAATAAAAAGGAGTAAATGATGCTGTGACTTCGAACAGGGGAGAATGGAAAAATAAAACGTGTTGCGCTGACCACAACTCAAATGGGATAAGGGCAGGAACAACGACGGTATATTACTAGACTCCGCATGCACGATCTAACGAACAAAAAAAAACTATTCTGTCAACTCGCTGAGGTACTACGTAAGCGAGGGAGACGGGGTACTGCGTTGTCATTGGCTAACTCAAGCTCTGTTCTGTCGCAAGGTATGTTTACGGCTCACAGGAGTGGTCGAAATAAGACGGTTATAAGACTTTTTTGCCTAATGAATTGACAGACATCGGTCGCCTGTTATTAGGAGTCTAGTAATACATATATCGTAGTTCGGCAGAAACACAATTATATACAAAGAATTTCATTAAAATGCGGATACAATCAACACCTTTAACATTAACAAACAGAAAAAGAGTGTAAATAATTAATGATTCGTTCTAAACAATAGACATATTGTATGTAACCAGAGAACCGAGACAGATCGGATGTAGACAATGTAACATTATGTAACGCACAGACATCAATTATTAATACATTCTAGTCTAGCGGTTGTAGGCGTCGCTTACATAGATAAATTGAACTTATCATAATAACTAGCTGTGGTCTATCTCGCCTGATGCCAAGCAAATATGTGGTCGACGGTGGAGCACGCTTTTTTTTGCGTGGTTAAATCATCAAATGAGTCCTCCCACCCCGGGCAGGGCGGGACGGACTGTCAGACTTGTACTGACTAAAATCCACGGTGTCCTTCAATAGCCCTTTATGTTCCGGGGTCACGGTGATGGTATAAGTCCCGCGACCCCGGCAGGCTTTGGCCCTCTGTGAGGGGGCCCCGTCATTTTGCTGACGCTCTTTGAGGCGCGCGTGGAACACGACGCGCCGTCGAGCATGGTCCATGGTCAGACAGCAAGTTGCCCTTTACTCGCTGTCCGCATGTCCCGGTGAAGCAGACAGTCTGGAAATACAGACCCCGGCAGGGTATTGAGCTCCTTGACTTATGAGTCTAGCTACACGATAACTGACAAATGCTTGCACTCTGACTGCATGGACAGGTCCACTCAAATCTGTGTGTTTTTTTCTTGGAAAGATCGCCTCAGACATTAACAGGGTCCTCGTACCTGACAAAGAACAATGGCCACTCGGCAAACATGCTTGGACTAGAAAAATCTAATAAAACGACACTTGATGCAACATATATCATTTCATTCGTACAGATAAAATTATCATAACACGGTCATCAGAATATTTTTGAAAGATGGGAGAATGAATTAATTATTATAATTTAATTGTTTAGGTTATGTCCATACTTTAACAATCTGTGGCATGTAAGTTACGACATAGACATAGAGAATGAACATCATCATCTGTATGACATTTGCCATACTCTACTCTAGAAAGAGAGAAAATAACAGTTATTACTAGCCCAATCGTATCTTTTCTATACCGTAACCTGGTCTTACTTTGCGCCAAATTTTGCTCCAAATATTTTATTTATTACATTATTTTTCAAATTTTGCGTAAATTAGTTCTGTGATCTAATATATGTACAAAAGTATTATTGAAGTTTAACCTAACATTAAAACCTTATTGAATTTAGTGACCAATCTTTTTATTTTTTTTTGTTTTTTTTGGAGCAAAGTAGTTCTTTTGCAGATGGTAACTTTGCTCCTCAATTTCTTTGCACGTGTTTGTCGTATATTTTTCAATGGAGTATTGTTTTAATTTGCACTTTTTACTTTGCTCCGATAGAAAAGGGTAATAAAAAGCTGACATGTTAGAAAATAACTTTTATTTACGAGAGATCAATTGAAAAATCACAGTTTGGTTTGCAATAGGAACATTTTTTCTTAATTATTAAAGTAATTATCATAAACATTTCGGAATTGTATTAAAAATAAACAACATCAAAGAATTACTACTTATCTAGGTACAAATAAGCAACACGCTAATCATTAATCACAAGAAAAAAATGACTATAAAAATAAAATTTAAAGACTTATGTGCCCCATATTTGGCCTAGTTCTGGCACAGAATAAAAGTCTCTGCGCCCAATTTTTTTTGGTGGGTTTATACTGCCAAGCACATCATTCCATGAGTAGTATAATTCGTCTTTAGGAAGAGGCCATTTCCAGTTCTTCAAAGAACGTTTCATTGATGATATAACAGCCCCATATTTATTGATTTTTGTAATCACTCCGGGAAACAGCTCACCTTCGTATTTAAAAACAACAAATTGACCTTCCTTTTTTACTAAAGGCTGTAACGACAGATTCTCTGAATTTAAACTGTTGGGGTCTTCGTTTTCAACGTCACTTAATGGCCCTTCAGAGGAATCTCTTAGAGACATTTGATCATCAGTTTCGCTGCTATCACTATTAATAGCAGCAGACGAAGAGGGGACAGCTTCTGTCTCGCCAATAATACCAGAAAACGAACAAGGGACAGCTTCTATCTCACCAGTTGTTGGCGAAACAAGCATTTGGTCCGCTACACTTTTGCCTGGTATCAACTTTAGCTTTTTCCTTCCTCTGCTGGTTGCGACACCCTGTGTCCATGCATTTCTTTTTATTTCTAGGCTCTGTATAAAAGAATCATTAATTGCTTCAGTGTCGATTGCATGAGGTAATCTATCTAGGAGAGGTTTGGCATCTAATGGGTAAATTCCACATTTTGTAAATCCAGCTTTGAGGTTATTAGAACTGTTGGGAGTTATTGCATCCATTAAACGTTTTAACATTTGTGGAAAAATGCCTTTTGGTAGAATTGCATCTTTATACCCGCTTGCACTAGATTTCCATTCTGACAGAATGGATCTCCAAGCAACTTTCAGGGGGCGGAAGAACGCCACATCTAGCGGTTGTGTTAAATGAGTACTATTTGGCGGTAAACATAGAAATGTGATGTTGTTTATCTTGCATTGATTAATGACATCTAGGGAAATATGGGAAGATAGGTTATCTCCTATGATGACTTTCTTGCCCGGTAATTTTTTCAATTTAGGCAACAATTGTGATTGAAACCATTCAGTAAATATGCTCATATCAAACCAGCCGCTTTGGCTACAAGTATAACGGGTGCCTTCAGGTCCACCCTCCGTCCATGTTGTCCACAGACAGCTTGACTTATATAC
Source organism: Agrotis ipsilon (assembly GCA_028554685.1). Lineage (NCBI taxonomy): Eukaryota > Metazoa > Arthropoda > Insecta > Lepidoptera > Noctuidae > Agrotis > Agrotis ipsilon. The sequence continues at coordinate 9,302,435 of CM052979.1, forward strand.
TACGAACGGCGGAAGTAATTCACCTTCAGCGCTTCCACAAAACATGAGTGAAATACTGGATTTTGATGAATTTCGAAGAAGTTCCGGGTATTTAGAGCCTCTTTTTATAATCACTTTTTTGTTGCCGGGATCATCTGTGACGTTTGTCTCGTCGTAATTCCAAATGTTAGCGGCTGGCACATTTTCCAGCTCTTTTCTAAGATTTTCTATGTATTCAGTTAAAGTATCTGGCGTGATAGCGGCCCTAGCTCGCCTTATATTTGCAGCAAAACGTCTGGATAAGTCAGGGTGGCGACTTAAAAATGACGCGACCCATTCTGTACCCGGCATATTATTTTTAAATCTTTTAACGGTCCGTCCAGTTTTATCGAGATAAGCTTTTACGATGTAACGGAAATCAATTTCAGATACGGGAAATCCGTACGTTCCCATTAATTTTATGCAAGCAGAAAACTGTGATTCTTCTTCATCATCGAAAACTAGCGGATGTCCTGGTGGTCTCACGGGTACATTTGTTCTTCTGGCTTTAATATAGTTAATAATAGTCCTTCTAGGAATATTAAAATGTTTTTCTGCTTCTCTTTGGGTCATGGTTTTATTTTCTAATGTCAAAAGACATTCTTCTAATTTTTCTTTACTATAAGCTTTGTAGCGCCTTGCATCAGCTCGTCTTATATACTTTCTAGGCATGTTTATAGCCTAAAACAAATAAAATAGGTAAGTAAGTAACCATAGATGGTTAATTTCATTTTATAACGAAATAATTAAAATATGAGGATTCTTTGCTCCAGGCGCATTGTAACCTCAAAATTAGGCGCAAAATATACCCATGTCAAAAAAAAATATGCAGAAAATACAAATTCTGCGTTAAACACAAAATATCAATTGAATCAGATAGTTGATAAAACACATTAACTAATCATAATCAATTGTCATTGTTCTAATTACAAATTTAGGAGATGCAGATAGATTTACTGTACTTTTAAATTATTACCTTACGGAACGTTGCGGTTGTCCAACACACAGAAAAACGAAATGGCCGACTTTGACATCTGTCAACTCTGATGTTGCTAGATCAAGAAAAGTTTTATTAGATAAAAATATTGCATTCACTTAAAAGGCAAAGTATCAGTACGTAAAATCAGATCCATTCTTTTTTCGGAAGTGGAGCATTTTTACCACCCTAGGAGCAAAATAGGACCAATTTACGGTAAGACATAAAAAAACAGACTGTCCAGTGTGACTTGTGTCTCACAGGCTCCAATGGATCCATTCGCTATGCCTAGATAGACATAGAGAATGGACTGAGCCTGCTCTAAGTAGGCCTAATTACAGATGTTAAGATTATTTAGAGCAGCCACATACATCAGTTTTTTTTACCTTTCGGAATGTATCCGTTTTAAAAACGGAATGTATCTGTAAGCCAGAAAAAGGCTGTCTTGTGTGACTTGTGTCTCACCGGCTCAGTCCATTCTCTATGTCTAGATAAACATAAATTACGGATGCGTTCAAAGTTAGATAATTTAAAATGTGTTCACTTAATTAAAGTAGTAATTATTAAAAAATAGTTATAATTATTTACTCAGCTTTTAAAAATAAACTGATGGTATCCGATAATCATATTAATAATGCGTTACATATTGGTGAAAGTCTCATCTAGGTGCTATTTCCTAGTCCAAACTGGCCATTGTCCTTTAAGGTCTGAACTTCAAAAGAGACTGTGACCTCTGAGTTTGTTTCGGCTGTTTCTTCTCAGAGTTGTCAGGTACGAAACACCTGCCTCATTTAGTTATTGAAAAAGTGTTTGCGAAAACCTATTTGCAAAATATGTAAATATCATTTATCATTAAAATCGCGACAGTACACTGTCGGACCATGTTCTATATTATATATAGTGTATATAAGAGACAATGTGATACAATTTACTAAAGCTCTGCTCTCACTACTTTCCAATGAAAGGGCAGCGCAAGTCATAAGCGGAAGCGGGTATAGGGAAACATGTTGTTTTCCCTTTCAAAGGTGGTAGGCTTTTTATTACCTAGATCATGGCATGAATGTAAACAATATGTATTTTTTTTTTGCTGTACCCAGACCAAGGCTAATAAAAGGAATGATAAATTGCGTCACATTAGAAATTATCGTGTACTACCTACTGTATGTATGTTTAAAAACTTTCATATACAAACAGTCAGAGCCCTAGAAACATTCCTTTTGCTTTAAAATTATCATCATCATCATGATAATGTTCCCACTGTTAGGACACAGGACACAGGCCTCCTCACTGTGAGAGGGCGTGGGCAATAATCCACCCAGTGCGGGTTGGTCAGTAGATGTCACATGTCTGTTTGTTTGTTTTCTAGGACATGCCGGTTTCCTCACGATGTTTTCCTTCACCGAATTGAAATCATCAAATGAGTCCTTCCCCCTTGGGTGGAATCTAACCAACTTAGATGGCGGAAAAACTACTTGTAGTATAATCGTTACATAGTGTTTAATGTCCCCACTGGTCACAGGCCTCTTTTCCCGTAGACATTCAAAAATAGCTCTATAATGCGGAAATCACACATAATATACACAATATAATCATTCATCAATGCACAAATATAAGCCCACATTTTCAGGTATTTTAGTCTAAATAACTTGGGCAGATTCATTATAGTTGCCTGCCGGGGTCGCGGGACTTACCGTGACACCGGAACGTAAAGGGCTTTTGAAGGATACCGTGGATTTTAGTCATCACAAGCTTAAACAGTCCCTCCCGCTCTGCCTGAGAGAGGACTCATGTGATAATTTTACCAAGATAAAAAAAATAGTTTGTAGTTTCGTACCTGTTACCGCTATTCTCTCTTAACTTATACCGCTGGTAAAAGCTTTTACTAGATCGTCCCTTCGCGCAGGTGCGACAGTTACCTGCCCACATTCACTACACCATAGTTACTTACTACGTGTATAGACAATTTACATTTCTTTTTTTCTAGTTGTAACTAGAGGCTTTGCCTGCGTATAAGTTGAAAATTACACTACGGTTAACTTAAGTTACTGGGATGAAGGGTATCCTATGCGTTATTTCAGACTATTATCTATCTCTGACAGAAATTTCATCAAGATCCGTTCAGCTGTTCTGAGGGTCTAAAACGGCTATTTAACAATAATATCTCAAAATGATTCACTTTGTGAATAAATAGCCAATGCGTTGCTAGAAATGCACGAATAGCCAACAACAACGTAAATTGGCTATTCTTGTATTTGTCATTCACGAAATGAATTATTTTCAATATTGCTATGTGGTTTTAGACACTATGGCTTGATTGAGTAACATATTTTTCCTATACCTACTCTTATAGACTCATTAAGTCATGATCACTCAAAACTTCATCTCGTTATACTCTCAAACATTGTAGGTATCCTGAGAAAACCCCAACGTGTATCATGCCACGGATTAAGTAATTACAAAAACTCTTAAAGAAGATCGCTTTAATAAATAACAGAAATGAAGACGATTTCGTATCATATAAATCATGAAGTCTGTAAGTGAGACTTCAGTGTTTATGGACATTATCGTGTTGATTATGGCTTTGATGGCAGAATAACACGGCAGAGGCAATGAACGAGAAGATATGTAATGATTTGATGCTGAGAAGTAATTGTAGTAACTTTTTTATGTGTTAACTAACTTTATGGAGTTAGGGCTAACGCCGGTCAAAAAAGCCTTTATGTCTACGTAATATGGGTTTCACTAATACCGTTCGCATCGGCTCGGCTCGGACGACGCGGCGCGACATCGGTCGACGGCGAAACGAACAGTTCGCCTTCAGATGATCGGCGATAAGTATAGAAATGTTTCGGTGTCAATAAATGTGGGAGCACCCTAAGTAGTCAAAAGGCTCTTTTTTATCGTGATAAAATCATTAAAAGAGTCCTCCCTCCCAGGAAGAGGCGGGAGGGACTGTCAGACTTGTACTGAGTAAAATCCTCAGTTATCCTTCAATAGTCCTTTTCATTCCAGAGTCACGGTAACCTAGACAGTCCCAAGACCGTAGTGGGTAGTTGGCCCCCTATGGGAATCAAATCAGATTGACGACAACTCTTTGAGGAGCACGTGAAACACGACGCGCCATCGACCCGGGCATTGTACATGATTGGACGCCAAGTCAACCATTACTGGCCATCCGCATGCCCTCGACTTCTCCCTCGACTATAGTTATGAAATAATTAAATAGTTTCATTATAATTAAACATTCAACTAACTTTATAAGCGGATTACATTCTTTTAATAACCAAACCATTACAATTAATCACACAACTCATAACAATATCTACTATTATGTAGTTAGTTATTTTTCCGCGTCATTAATTTAACTAGTTTTAATTAACAAAATGAAGTAATAAAGTCAACGTTTCCCGCGTTCCTCGCTTTAATAGCTAACTTAATTACTTACAAGCAAGTATAATGTTACTTAGAAAGAACTTGAGTTAACTTAAGTGAGATTTAAGTTGCACTTTCTTAGTTATGTAAGTTTGTCCCACGATATATTATATTGTTGTGTTGTGTATTATGATGTAAGAATGTTATGTGTGGGGAATTTAAAAAATCGACTTTAAATGTCGCGTAGGTACATAATGTAAGAATGTAACACACAAATATATCCGACAATGACGGGTCAAATTGAATACCGCCTTGGTAGATGTCACATGTGTTCGAATTTTTGGTTCTAGGACATGCCGATTTCCTCACAATGTTTTTCTACACCGTTTGTGAAAGGTGGTGATGAAATATCTAAAATATCTAAATATATAAAATATGGTATATCTGACCGTGATCATTTTGGGCCCTATCTGAAAACCAGCGCTGTGACTTTTTTCCTAATAGTCACAGCTCACGCTAAGATAGGGGGCCTTTTGGCCTCGTACAGGACCTAAATTGATTATTTTATGTTATTTAGATTATCTGTAATTTAAGTTTCTGTAAGAGTTCAATAAAACTTTTTCTTTCTTTTTTTTTAAATAAATTAGAGAATTTAATGTCAGGTTCGATGTAAAGTTAGTAAATCCAAAACATGTTTTTTTTTTAATTTGTTTAAATTTATACAGGTTAACACAGGTAGCCCTTTTTTATCAGATATGGATTTGTCCTTGACTCTAGTCTTGGTCAAAGGTAATAAAGACAAAGATATTAATTCGTTAAGTAATATGTTACCTGATATCTTTTGAGACTAATCCGCGCGCTACTATCCGGATTCCTTGGGATAGATTACCGAAGTCTACAGAAACGCAACCGCGGGCACAAATTAATAAAATATGTTACAAAAAAAATAGTAAAATAACAAGCGGAAAACAAACAAATCAGTAAATCAATAAAATCACTAGAACATCGTACAGAAGTCCTCACTTCCCTATATTTCCTTACAACAATCATACTAGCAGCAACAACCGAAAATCAGCCCTATTTTAATACTAATAAAGATTACAATGCTATAAATAGATTTGTCAACAGCAGCAATCAAAAATCAACCTTGAACTCTTGCAATTAAAGTCCATTATGAATTAAAAGTATGACTTGAAAATTACGTACATAGCGTGTTGGTTTTACATAAATTATTCGGTTGACAGTCACCTAGACTTTATATGAGTGTATGTAGTATATACAAGCCCATTTATTATGTCGTATTATGATCCTTGTCGGTTTAATTGAGGTTATGAGTTATTAGTGGAATCGAAACTTCTAGATGTTCAATAATTAATTAATAGCATGTACTGCGAAGACTACCGCAGCGCCATCTGTGATGGGGTCGCGGGACCATCTGGGTAGCGGGAACGACTAGGGTCACGGGACCGTTTTGGGCCACAGGATCGACTTGGGTCACAGTCGGGACCGTCTTGAGTTTCGGGACCAACTGGGGTCGCGGGACCATGGGACCGACGTTGCTGGAACCGACCGGGTCGCGAGAACGACTCACGACAAAAATTAAAATGACAATTTAATAATTTACACAAAAATTATGTTAGAGCAACTTAATATATTAGGGTTGCCAACTCTAAAATTTGAAAAAATTTGAAACCCCGGATTTTAGAGTCCAGAACTCGGACATGTCAACAGATTTTTTTAAACATAGTCAGTTATGATAAACAAAAAATGTCAAAAATCACCTTTTTTATATATTTTTTAACCCGGACTACAAATGAAATCCCCCTCGAACGCTCCCCGAACGGCCTCTAAACTAGGACAAATCCGGGGAGACCCGGACAGATGGCAACCCTATTAGTAGGTATATGTAACCTAACATAATACTTGGCGTGTCACTAACAGCAATTACTGAGAATTTACACTACATCATAATTACAGAACACAAGAGTAAGTGTGATGGAAAACAAGAGATAAAATACTTGAGATCAAGCTATTACGGGCTATCTTCACGCGTAATCCTAGAGGGGTTAATGAACTTAGTGCTGTGTTGTAATAGTGTAGGATAAAATATTAATAATAATAACATTCCACAACTATCACACAACGCCATCTAGTCCCAAGCTAAGCAGAGCTTGTGTTATGGATACTAGACTACAACTGATAAACATACTTATATATTTCTAAATACATACATATTATAGATAAATTACAGCCAGACACAGAACAAATGATCATGCTCATCACACAAACATTTGTCCTGGGTACCCTCGACCCCTGGCATAGCAGTCAGGGGAACTAACCACTAGTGTCTAGACCAACAAGCCTGTCAAAAAATGAAATCATAACACTCCTTTTCGCATTGTCGTAGTCGATTTACTCTTTTTTTTAACTTGGTGCGCATTGTTCGAGTTATCATAATATTTGCTAATTATACATTCCATATATCTTTAACAAAAAAAAATATTAGCACCTATTAGTCAGAAGCTCTAAAAGTTTGACAACCAATCTTACCATGGGATATCGTATTACGCAGTTATTGGATTATGGAAGTCCGATTGACAGTCACTCTATGTAAAATACTGATATTCAGTCGTTACAACAAGTCTTACCATGGGGTAGTATCGTAATAACCAGTTATTGTGCTGTGGAGGTCCGATAAACAGTCGCTCCATATAAAATACTGATATTCAGATGAATCTAGTTCGACTGGAAGCAGACCCCAATATAGTTGGGAAAAGGCTAGGCAGATGATGATTTAATAAATATCAATTAAATTAACAAAATATAATATTACTATATTTTTCAAGTGACAGTTTACAGCTAGAGGTCAAGAAGTGGAAACATATTTTTTCCTACTCCTCCACTATTCTTTTCTGATTAATTTCGTTGCAGGACCCAAGACAGGTAAATTCATTCTCCGGGACACGTCGAGCTTCATTGTCTCGGCGCTTTTCTGGTGGTTGCCACTGTTGATTCTGGCTCTCAGGAGTTGCAGTGGTTTGGGAACAGTGTGGTGGGTTTGTCCCAATAAAAGAAAAAGCTAGAGGTCATTGACCCTGGAAAATTTGACGCATAGTACCAATCATCGACAAATAACACCAAAAAATAGCTTCTCAGTTAAAAACTTGAATACAATCTTGTCAACAAATTAACATTACAAGCATTTTATTACGAATAAACGTCTTAAGTCGTGAATTAATGAGTTAATCTGTCAAATAAATCACAAAATTAGTGATAAATTTTATCAAAAAACCGGCTAAGTGCGAGTCGGACTTGTGAACGAAAAGTTCCGTACCATATCTTCAAAAACCTTAAACCTTTTAGTCATAAATATTTACACTATTTAATAATTTTTATACAGAGGCTGATGGTGTAACTTTGTTAATAAATACATAAATAAAACGTTTTGTATGGAAGCCCCCTAAAATATCTATTTTTTACCGACTTTAAAAGGAAGAGGTTCTCGATGGGGTCGATACTTTCTAATTTTTGTTTTTTATGTATGCACATCGATTACTCGGAGGTTTCTGGTCCGAATTGTGTATTTTTTTTGCTGTTTACCTGCCATTTGATCCCATTAATCCCAGAACTATTACATTCAGTTTGGTTCTGTAGTTTGAGTTTAATTTCATGAGCATTTTTCGTTGATTGTGTACTTAGACGATATTATTACCGGTACTATGGGTAGCAAAATTCTAGTGCACAGTGATGTAAGGAAATTATGTATTTGAAAAGAATTTGGGTTGAATATTTGAACCAAAAATAATAAAACAATAAGTTTTGAGTATTTGTTAATATTATATTGCCAATAGAAATACATCATCTGTGAAAATCCAACTGTATAACTATCACGCTTCAAAACGTAGGACCTAGTGGCAGAAAGACAGACGTAAGGAAAGCGAAGTCTTAGTAAAAGGGTCCCGTTTTATTTTACCCTTTTTTTTATTAAAACTTTACTCTATTTGTTCGTACTTATTTGTATCGTAGGTGCGTTTACAAACATAGAAACTCACCTATACACAATCACCCAGACCTGGAAAACTACTTGCAGATCATACAAATATTTGTTCCGTGCGGTAATCGAACCCGCGTCACGCTGCACAGCAGTCGATCGCTCAGCCACTGCGCCAACCGTGCCGTCAACTTTGGGTAAGGATCCCTAAAAACTATTAAAAAAAAACTCTACAGCTAACAGATGTCGTTGATGTTGTAGTGTTGTCAACACAGTCGAGGTAATTAGACGATTATATTTATGTTGATGTTCGTATAATGTGCTCTCGATTTCAGTCTGAATGTTCTGTTTGATTAAGTGGTAATGAATTAATTTTATTGCCTTGTTTTATGTGAATAGAATAGAATATCATTTATTTCTGAGTATATGGTAGGTATACAAAGATGGTATAACAAAGATCAGTTCGCATATACTACCGTTGCCGGTGTAGAAATATTACAATTTTACAATAATAAGACTAATAATAATATACTAAAATTAATTTAAATATTTTTTTTTTTGTGTTAGATGTTTTTGTTAATGGCGGCACGGTTGGCTCAATGGCTGAACGTTTAACTGCCACACATCGGTGCCGCGAATTCGATTCCAGGATGGAGTATCTATATCTTCTTCTTCTATCTATCTTCTATAATATAAAAATGTATCGCAAAATGTGTTGCTAAGCTCATAACTCGAAAACGGCTGGACCGATTCGGATAATTCTTTTTTTGTTGTCTTTGTAACCATCAGGACCGGGTTTTAGAGGACTTCGACCCGTGCGAAGCCGGAAGGGGCGCTAGTTTAAAATAATATCGGCTTAAACATGGCAGTTCTGGGTTTGTGTATTATATTATGACTCCAAATGTTCATAAACGCTCCTACGACACAGTTTAAAATAATTCGCAGGATTAAAACGACGTTTTAAAATTTAAAAATACTTCGGGTCCCGGGACTGTCTTAAAAAGTCACCGCAGCACTAGAACGCAATGGTTAACTGAAACAACAGGGTGGTTTTCAGTCAGTCATTTCTGATAGTCTATCCCACCCTAGAATCAGGATTCATTTATAATTTTATTAAATAAAAAAAATATCACGCACTTGTGTTACAGTGCCTCGTATTAATCTGTAGTTACTAAGACCATAGACTAAACTTTATATAATCATTACAGCATGCAAGATAGTCACAGTTTGAGCCACATAACGAGACGAGACACGCATACTTTAACGCTAGCCACTCATTTTGTCACATACACTGAATATAACATGTGTTTATATTATGTGACACTTGGGGAATACTTAAAGAGCAGTAAAGATAAATACTGGCCAAGTTAGATTCGGAATCTCGTACGAAGGGCTCTGTATCATCATCGGCCTAGCCTTTTCACTACTGGGGACGCCTACCTATTTTACATGGAGTGACTGCGATTCTGCCTATGAGTCTTCTCGCCCAGGGTAGAGCGGGAGGGATTGTCAGACTTGTACTGACTTTAAATCCTCGGTGTTCTTCAATAGCCCTTTATGTTCCGGGGTCACGGTGATGGAAATAAGTCCCGCGACCCCGGCAGGGTATGGCCCTCTGAGAGGGGGGGCCGTCATTTGCTGACAGCTCTTTGAGGCGCGTGTGGAACACGACGCGCCGTCGACCCGGGCATGGTCCATGGTCGGACAGCGAGTTGCCCTTTACTCGCTGTCCGCATGCCCACATTATGTGACACTTGGAGAATACTTAAATAGGAGCAGTAAAGATAAATACTGGCCAAGTTAGAGTCGGAATCACGCATAAAGGGTTCTGTATCATCATCTGCCTAGCCTTTTTAACCGACTATAAAAAGAAAAGTAGGCTCTGTTAGACCCGGGAGAGTAGGAGCTTTTTCAGGTATTGGCGGACGGCGAGTAATGGGCGACTCGCTGTCCGACCATGGACCATGCTCGTGTCGACGGCGCGTTGCGTTCCACGCGCGCCTCAAACATTGTCAGCATCGTGACGGGACCCTTTAGAGGGCCAAGGCCTGCCGGGTCGTGGGACTTCTCTCATCACCGTGACCCCGGAACGTAAAGGGATATTGAAGGAGTCTGACAGTCCTGCCCTGCCCTGGGTGGGAGGACTCATTTATGATTTAACCAAGTAAAAAAATCTGAAATTTTTCTTTCCTCAATAATCATCTTCACGATGCGCATCGCATGCGTTAATGCGTTTAAAAATAATAATTAATAAAAAAAGTACTATCTTAAATCCACAGTGTTTCTTCAATAAGTCTTTTCTTGGAGGAGGGACTACTCTTTCTGATGAACAAAGGTTTTTATAAAATTTATCTTTTGTTCCACCCAGGATGGTAAAATCATCAAATGAGTCAATCATCAAGTGAGTAGTGAGGGCAGGGCGGGAGGAACTGTCAGACTTATACTGACTAAAATCCACGGTGTCCTTCAATAGCCTAGGCGGAAAAAGTTATTTAAGGAAAAGGCTGGTTTACTTCATAAATAAATTAAAATCTGTTTAGTCCATAGTCCATCACTAATTATTTTTAAGGATATTAGCCCATTCCCATCTCAAAAAAAGTATGAATTGAACAATCAACTACGAATTATTGATAATTATGTTTTTTTCAGACCGATGCCAAAACAAACTGTGACGGTAGCGCGTTGATGTCTTTTGTATGGAGCTTTTATTTTACTAAGATTTTAAAGAGTATTTTTCAAATTCCAAGGAATAATTACTGTGAAAGTACTGTAGACGCCCATTCCAAATCGTAGATCATGTCTATGGAGAAGAACGGGCAAGAAACTCTATGACAACTGTTTTAATTCAACGTATTGTTACATTGTTACGCTTGAATTTATGCATGGTTGAAATAAACCAACTTTTCCGTAGAAAGTAAAATTAAAATGAAAGAAAAACTGTCTTTAATTAGCTGTCAAAGACGATGACAGTACATTTCTTTGTTATGAATTATATTTTTAGCATCCTATGACTGGAATTATTTATTAATTTACTTGTGGAAAGTTATTACTAGTTATTATTTACTTTTTAACTAACGTTATGCTTTGAAAAATATTTTATAAGTAAAAATGATTTTATTTTTACAGGTATTTTTAAAAATTTTGTTTTTGTCTAATTTTTCAAAATATATATTTTTTAATTCTCCTTTTACGACTCAAGCCAATGGAAACCTAACTTAGACTCACAAAAAAAAATACTGTATCAGATATCAGAATTAAATAAATAATTTCAATTTACTTAATACATAAATATTCTTAATCTATTAATAAAACTTTATTCTCATTTATTGCGTACTCACCTATTTTTTCCAAAGCAACACTCTAATTCACCACAATAAAAAAAATAAAACAACAAAAAGTCACATACGAAAAAAGTAAAAAAAGGCACAGATCACGAACTCATTCAGCCAGAAACGTCAAAAGTTTTCGCGCCAAAGCGGGCACGTGTGTCGTTTGAACGCGCTATCGTGACTGGCTCAATACAATCGCGCCTTGGTCTTGAAGGTACGTTTCCCGCCTTTCTGAACGTAGTGGAGGCAACTTTTTAATGAAATAACACCCTAGAGAAGGTAATATAATGCCTAATCTCTATTTCATTTACTTGGTATCAATTTCTTTTGACATTTGATATTAGAGAAATTGTTGGTTATTAAATAAAGATGATTTCAGTTGTGTTACAGTTATTGAATAGGTTTTTTTAACGTGGTTAAATCATCAAATGAGTCCTCCCACCCAGGGCAGAGAGGGAGGGACTATCAGTCTTGTACTGACTAAAATCCACGGTGTCCTTCAATAGCCCTTTACGTTCCGGGGTCACGGTATTTGTTAGCCGCGCGACCCTCTGACACTCTTTGAAACGCGTGTAGAACAACGCACCAAAATACAGAACTCATGGCCAGTTTTTTACACCCTATCATCAGCCGTAGGGGGGCACACTCATTTCATTTTCTTATCATTTATTTTGCAATTTTATGTATTTTAGTAACTACTTTTTTTTAGTCTTCATTATATTTTGTTGCCTTTTCATCATTTTGTTGTGTGTACTTGTGGTGTGTATCGTGTATCATACATAAAATTTGCCATATTCTAATTAATTTTATAATTAACTACCTTCTGCCCGCGACTTCGTACGCGGATCCTGTTGCTTATACCAGCGACAATGGGGTCATCAAAATCGAAGATCTGAAACGTCTGATGTCGAATTCTTAGAGCCTGGGGCCGTACCCGATTTCCCGTGAAAACAACGGGACGCGCATGACGATTCCAGACGTTCCAGATCTTTCATTTTCGTAAGTCAACAGGAAATGCCCATCAGACTAAACAACTCTTACTAAGATGTTATTCATATATATGTTATAGTGTAGCTGGGCTCTTGGAGTTCCACATCAGGTGTTCCATATCTTCAAATTTATTTTCTTAGCAGAAAAAAACAAAAACTAAAGAGTTTTTAGACGACAACAGGGAGTGCTCATCAGGTTGAACAACTCTTGCTAAGACGTCATTACTGTATATGTAATAGTGTAGCTGGGCCCTTGGAGTTCCACATTAGGTTTTCCATATCTTCAAATTTATTTTCTTAGCAGAAAATGCTCATCACGCTAGACAATTTTTGCTATGGCTCTATTTTTGTATCTATTATAGTTTAGCATCCAGAACTACAATAGATCACTATTGCAGTTCTGGATCAGGTGTTCAAGTTTCCAAGATAAATTATTAATTAATTTATCTTAGGTTATAATTTGCTATGCAAAAAAAAGTCGAATCCGTCCAGTAGTTCCGAAGATTAGCGTGTATGGAGTAATTTCTCCCGTTTTCCTAACATTTCCCTTCACTGCTCTGCTCCTAATGATTGTAGCGTGATGAAAAGTATACTATAACCAGCGCAGGAGTATGAAATATATTTCATGTACAGAATTGACCTCTCTACAGATTTATTATAAGTATAGATAGATAGAAAACCGCAGCAATTTTGCTTACCAAGTTAATTATTTTCATCTTATAATTATCAAAAAATTCTATCGAATTAACAAGTTTTTGCTTCATTTACGCTGTAAATTATGAGATATTTAACACGTTCTTACCCAATGAAGCATAAGATAATGTATCCGTTATTAGTTAACAGCCAAAAACATACTGAAATTGTTATTTATAACCGTGTGTGTTCAAGCTAGACGATAAGTAATAAATCATAATCATAATTTTGTTGTTATGTAGTATGTACTAGCTTTGTGTGCACGTAACATGTAGCTATTACACGGAAACACAACGACGAAACATTACTAGACTCCTAGTAACAGGCGACCGATGTCTGTCAACACATTAGGCAAAAAAGTCTTATATCCGTCTTATATCGACCACTCCTGTGAACCGTAAACATAGCTTGAGACAGAACAGACCTTGAGTTAGCCAATCACAACGCAGTACCCCGTCCCCCTCGCTTACGTAGTACCTCAACGAGTTGACAGAATAGTTTTTGTTCCTTAGATCGTGTATGCGGAGTCTAGTAATATATCGTTGTTGCGGAAACATAATGCCGGGATTAACAGTACCTACTCTATGTTTTCAGACCTATCTTTGACACTTCTGACGAGTTTTAATAACAAATATCCGTCCATCCAAACATCCGTAATTTCGTATTTCGAAAAAAGGATCTTGGGATCTTCAAGTCAAGAGTGAATATGTTACTTTTAGGCAAGCGTGCTTCACCGTCGACCACATCATCGCTTACCGTCAGGCGAGATAGTGGACAAAGACGAACTTATTATTAAATGCTTATTGCTTATTATTAAGTATTTATTTTTTTCCCAAGCTTTTTCTCACACTCAGTATAGTATAGAATAGAATAGAATACTCTTTATTATGTACACCATACAAATTACATAATACATCCAATCAATATCTTATAAATAGGGTGACACAATGGGCGGTCTTATCGCTAAAAGCAATCTTATCAAGACAACCTTTGGATGGATTTGAAAAGTAAAGAAGGAACACTTAGTATTAGGTATTAGTACTTTAACGTGGAAGCGTTCACTAATATTTAAACTCGCATACAGAAACACCCAAATCTGGAATAGCTCGGGGATCGCTGGTCACGCTGCGCAGTAGTCGATCTCTCAACGACTGTACCAATGTGATAGACATTGTACTAGTATCTTCAGATATTTTTCCGGATCGTGGTAGTTTTATATCTTATTATAAAAATCATTGGCTGTTCGTTAGTCTCGCTATAACTCGAGAACGGCTGGACGGATTTGGTTAATTTTGGTTTTTATTTATTTGTGGAAGTCCAGGGAAGGTTTAGAAGGTGAGAAAAAAGGCGGTACGAAGTTTGCCGGGGCAGCTAGTAAAAAATAAATATTTTAACTGCACCCATGACTCGGGTGGAGTGTTTAAAAAAAAATTGAATCTAGACGCTAAAGAACGCCCCCAACTTTGTAGTGTATTAATTATTATACGTAAACGTATTTATATACGTAACTGTTTAATACTCCAATAGCTAACTTATCTAGTAATAGTAACTAATCAGCGCATTATTATCCGTAACTGCACATAATACAATATTACCTAAGGCGTCTGTCCCACTGCCCGCGGAAGTGATTCCCCTAGACTGTTTTCTTGTTCTAAGAACGTTATATAATGGGTAAAAAATTTGAAATTTTCACACAGGTGACCGGGAGCCTGGAACGTAAAGAGCAAATGAAGGGACAGGGGAGGGAAAGGGATTTTTCCAACCCCAAAATATAGGTCTAGCCTTTGTCTGTAAAAGAAGTTTTATTTTTTTATAGAGATAAAATCACCAAATGAATTTTCCCGCCTTTACTGTCACACTCATACTGACTTTAATCCACGGTGATCCTTCAATAGCCCTTTACGTTCCAGGGCCACGGTCACCTAATGAAACAGTCCGGCAACCACCTGTAAAAGAAGTTGGCGGTAAGTTTAGCATAGTGGCTGTGAGCTAAATTTCGTAGGTTCGGTCACCGTATAAAAACATACATATTTCTTCATATACTTAGCCTATTTGTTGCTGGATCTGGCTTTTTATGGATGTGAGTTTAAATATTTGTAAATGGTTTCACGAAACATGAGATGTGATCCTTTTTGATTCGACTACAAGTTGACGAGTTCCTATTCCGCTCTGCTTATCGCTAATCGCCAGCAATCGGACCTGTGCCTACTGACCGCTAATGCATGACTGCTACAGGAAGCGATCGCAATAACTCTTTAGCAGCAATTATAACCTAGTGACTGCTTCGTTATTACTTATTTCCGACATGCGACACTTGGATTCATTAACTAAGTGGATCATTGATGGCGGCGCTCGTCATTGTGGCTAAATAATAATTATAGCCGTATGGTCGTCGGTACAAGTCTGACAGTCCCGTGGGAGGACTCGAGGATCCGGGTGTCGGAATTGTCTAAACAGCCCCGGAATGTAAAGGGCAAGTTGGGGGACACGGTGGATTTTACTCAGTAAAAGCCAGGCAGTCCCTTCCGTTCCACCAATCGCGGGACAACACAGTTGATGTTTTTGCCACTCCAAAACAAGAGGATCGATCTGCGTAGACAGTCCCGCAATCAACGACGATATATTACTAAACTCCGCATGCACGATCTAAGAAACAAAAACTATTCTGCCAACTCGCCGAGGTACTACGTAAGCGAGGGCGACGGAATACTGCGTTGTGATTGGCTAACTCAAGGTCTTTTCTGTCTCAAGGTATGTTTACGGCTCCCAGGAGTGGTCGAAATAAGACAAATATAAGACTTTTTTGCCTAATGTGTTGACAGACATCGCTCGCCTGTTATTAGGAGTCTAGTAATATATCGTCGTTGCCCGCAATTACATCATACGTAATCCTAACAGCAAACTTACGACAAATGTCCACTTTATTGCAAGTTATGCTTAACCTTACGGTCACGACATTTCTCTAAAACAATCTAAACTATTGGTAATGTGTGTGCAGTTCAACCGCAGGCGAAGGAATGTTTATACGAACATTTGTTTACTTTCATTGCGATTATATTGTCGTTTATATCTGGTAATGCTCCGGTAGAAATATGTATGTTAGAATTCATGATTATTTCTTGTCACCTCTGCCTTACCCTGGGGGGAAAACATGTCGTAATGTTGTGTGGTCATGTTGTTCGCAGAAACAATTTAAAATATCGCTTGTTTGCGTTAAAATGTGGTGAACAAAAGGTGTTACAAATTATGTTTACTGTGGTATACAAAAGAAATTGTAATTTTTTTTAAAACATGGCATACAAAAGTTGTATTTTTTGTACTATGTCGTATACATAAGTGTTGGTTTTGTATAGTGTGGTATACTACTTACAAAAGATGTTAATTTGTAAGTAAAATGTGTCATACAAGAGATGTCAATATTTTTATAATGTACCAGAATGTGCTATGCTATTTTAAAAAATTTGTTCTAGTTTAATAGTTGTTTGCTCCGCAAAAGTTGCAGTCAGATCTTCAAAGTCACGCCACGCTTGTCTAGTTGGATTCCTAAATGGCTGAGCATGCTATTGTATACACAGTACACACCAATTCTCCCATGTCAATGAGATCAATGAATATTGTTATGTAAGCGCCAAAAGATGGCTGCCCTGTAACAAAATGGCGCCTACATTTGACAGATGTCAGTGAAAACTCACGCATCATGTATGAACGATTTTTAAAAAGGAAAGTTCTAGTTCGGTTAGGACGGCCCGGTTCTCATGCAGTATAACCTGGTTTGAATATAGTAGAATATAATCTAGATTCAAGACTAGTTTTTGTTAGGAAGTCTAGATCTTAAACACCTGTAATGATATTGTTAAGAGATAGATAGTAAAGCAGTCTTTTTCACACCCGTGAAGAAGAAAAATGAATGTAATGACACTATTTTAAATTCCAATTGATAAAATTATTGCCTTGATCGTCTTAATAACGTATCACGCTTTTTTTTTCCTGCAGAATAAAATAAATCAATCATCATCTGCATATATAGCCTTTTCCCAAACTATATTGTGGTCGGCTTCCAGTCAAACCAGATTCAGCTGGATATCAGTATTTTACATGGAGCGACTGCCTGTCGGACCTCCACAACCCAGTAACTGGGTAATACCATACCCCATGGTATTAAGACTGGTTATCAGACTTAAGAGCTTCTGACTAATAGTAACGACTGTCGAAGATCTACAAATGACAGCCGGAACCAACGGCTTTACGTGCTTTCCGAGGCACGGAAGAAACTCGCTATAACAGATGGTCACCCATGCACAGACCAACCTCGGCAAGCGCGTCTTAACCCGGAAGATCGGCCTGTGCGGCTGTAATTATATAGCTCCTCATAATAAATAAATCAGTACAGTATAAATAATTTATCTCGATTTACTTCCACGAAAATAATAAGGTCACGTACAGCAATAATTTTGCTTGCATTTCAGTGAGACTAAATAAAATTAAAAGTCAATAATTTTGTAATTTAATATTTATTAATAAAGAGCAACTATTAACATAAGTTTAGACATAATATTTAATTTCTTGAATGCAATTTATGAAATCGGCGGAAATGGCGGCAATGTTGTTGCACTCTACTTCTCTTTGGATACACTACCACAAATTAAGTTGTTTTTGTGTTAGACTGTTTACCGCAATTAGCAACAGATCACAAATTATACAAGGGTGACCTGAAATCATACAGAATCATAATTCTTACAGCATCTTAGTATTTATAAATGCTTAAGTTATTGAAAATGGTCGAATAGTTTTATGGATGATCCTCATCTCTTTCACATAAAAACTATTGAATAGATATTTTTTTTTTTACGTGGTAAAATCATCAAATGAGACCTCCCACCCCGGGCAGGGCGAGAGGTACTGTCAGACTTGTACTGACTAAAATCCACGGTGTTCTTCATTAGCCCTTTATGTTCCGGGGTCACGGTAAGGAAATAAATCCCGCGACCCCGGCAGGCTTTGGCCCTCTGTGAGGGGGCCCCGTCATTTGCTGACAGCTCTTTGAGGCGCGCGTGGAACACGACGCGCCGTCGACCCGGGCATGGTCCATGGTCGGACGGCGAGTTGCCCTTTACTCGCTGTCCGCATGCCCGCGCCTACGGTGGCCGGAGATCGTCTGCTGACGTCCGACGCCGTGGGCGTGTACCACTGCGGTTGGGGCGGAGGGAGGACATTGAATAGATTTGGATGAAAATTGGCACCTAGATAGTTTTTAAACTTTTCTTATCTTTTTTTCCAAAAAGTGTTTGTTTTACCCTTTTTAGTGAGTACAGTCGTGGTACTATATCGTGTGATTGTATTAACAAAGCATAGATAATTAGTTAAGCGATCGCAGTTCATTTGCTGTAATTTTTTGAAGAATTCCTTCCGATACTCTCTGATCACATCATCTGATTCTGAACTTGTGATAAAGATCCACCTCGGAATACCTACTCTTCAACACAGAAAATGATTTTTCATCGCCTGGACGTCTTGGTAAAATCGAATTAAATTAAAAAATGAAAACATGACAGTCCAATTGAGTCAAAATCAAAATCAAATAATTTATTTCAAGTAGGCCTGCTAGAGGCACTTTTGAATTGTCAAAAGACAAAAGACAAAAATTAATTAGGTAACATAAAATAGTTATGGTGCTACAGTCCCAGTCACAAGACATAAAAACGAGTGAAAGTACCGTAGGTGCTCATTCCAAAGCGTTGATCTCTATGGAGAAGAACGAGCAAGAAACTCCATGGACACTCTTTTTCAATAGCCAAAATTATAACAGAATCTTTGTTACATCATTCATCTTGAGATGGTGCTTAATGTGAGAATCTCCTCCTCTTTTGAAGTCGGTTTACATTGAAATGGTAAATGGAATGACTTTATAATCTCCCACAAATCCACATGTAAGGCCCTTCGTACACAAGGCGACTCAAATCTCCGATACCATACGACTTTGCAGCCATTGACACGTGCCTGTGTACGAACCTTTGCGGATTTGCATTGCGATAGTCGCCTAGATACCAAAGTCGTAAAGTAACGGAGACTTGCGTCGCGTTGTGTCCGGAGGGGCTAAAGTTACACACTCTCTGTACCGAGTTAAGTATAAGCCTAATGAAATGAGCCCTAGATCGAGGCCACCTGCGTCATATTACCTAGATTATAGGAAAACCGACCGCCCGATATTATTACACTTTCTCACTATATGTTTACTAAACGTGGAGCCACTTTCTTTGGCTTCTCTACTATTTTTAGCCTTTGGCTTGGACTAATTATGAGGGCTCTATTTGCGGTGGTCCTCGAAATTGCTTGCTTGTCGGCCCTTGACAGATTGTTGTTGTATTAAATCTTGGTTCTTCTAACCGTACAGACAGTTGTGTTGCTGGGGAGTTTGTTCCGCCACTTCTTCTTCCCAGCCAAAACACTAGGAAGTGTCAAAGGGGGGGGCGCTTTGGGGGACTGTCTTATGTAAAAATGACTCAAAAAGTGCCTAATTTTAGCCTAATTTGAATAAATGACTTTTGATTTTGTTCTTCGATGAGTGTGCTCAAGAATTCTTCGAGCTCCTCTCACCAGCCCCCCTGCCATCGGATATCTATACGTACTGCAAGCTTATCATCCTTACCTAGTTGCTATTCCACTAATTCGCACTGTTCAGCGATTTCGTGAAAGAATCTCTGTAAAGAAACTGTATACAGTTCGGCTTTTTTTTTAATCATCAAATGATTCCTCAGCCCATAGTGACTTGATGAGGAATTCTCAGATTTGTAGTACTGACTAAAATACAAATAGCCCACTACGTTCCAGTATCACGGTCTCCTTTTACGACCCTGTCCCTATATGGGGCCCCGTCAAATTGCTGACAGTCCATGATCGGACGGCGAGTCACCCAATACGTCGCCGTTCGCAAGCCGATGCCTTAGTTTGGCAATGACATAAGCAATTTAAAGCCTTATCTTTTTATTACGTTGCTAAAACAATGCATCTGCAATATTCCACCTCGGCGTTTTGTGCCTAATTTCATGGTCTAGTGCACGAGTTGGTATTGTTTCGAAGAAATTACTAATGAGCGTGGTTTCATCATGTGTGTGTATCATAAGAACATAGTTTGACCTCTTACCAAGTATGTTAAGAAAGGGTTACGTTTTAGGAGCTAAAATCGTAGCCCAGTTTTGGAAATAACTCGCTACACAAACTTATTTATTTATTTTCATTACGTATTTGTTTTCACTACACAATTACACATATTTTATTATACTAATTATTAGTACATCTGACACACTGACTCAGAATAAATAATATTTAATTTACGTATATATTTCGAGCGTATGACACTACCCAACCAATCCGCACTGGGCCCGCGTGGTGGATTATGGCCCACTCCCTCTTTCAGAGAGGAGGCTTGTGTCCCAGCAGTGGGAACATTATAGGCTGATGATGATGATGACACTCGTGGGCTGCAGCTGAAAATCAGCGTCAGTTGGCAAACTTTGTGTTGGCATCTGGCATATGTTGAGCTGAGGCCCTTTGGCATTAAATTGTTAAGTTTTTATTTTTATATTCTCTGTTTTTACCATCACTGTATCTTTTTTTTTGTATTGTTTAGTTTTTAAGTTTGTGCCAATAAACACAATTTTCTTTCTTTCTTTCGATAACAAATGTGTCCAAGGAGACTGGCCACGTAGTGCAGTAACACTTCGGGTGCTGGGTGCTGCTAAGATGTGTTAGCTGCGTATGCGTGAAGAAACACCTGGGTGCGAGGATCGCCCGGAGGACACGATAGAGCATACGGAGCAGGACTGCCCCGACGACAGGCGACGAGCTCTCGCGCCCGGCATTGATCGAGGCCATGCTGCGGAGCGAGACGGAATCTGGGAAGCGGCCGCTTCATTCTGCGAAGCAAATATGCTAGCGATGGAGCATGCGGGACGCGTGAGGGAGAGGACAGCGTCCACCTCAAGACCTTGCCTTCATGGGAGACGCCTATGGCATCGGACGTCGCGAGTCGGTTTCCGGCCGCCCGTAAGCGCGCCATACGGGCGGTGATGTAGTACGTGACTCGCCGTCCGATCATGGAGCACGGCCGGGTCGATGGCGCGTTGTGTTCCACGGGCGCCTCAAAGAACTGTCAGCAAAGCCTGCCGGGGTCGCGGGGCTGTCTCACTAGACAACCGTGAACCTGGAAAAAAGAGGGTATTAAAGGATCACCATGGGTTTTAGTCAGTTCAAGTCTGACAGTCCCGTCCCGGTTGGAGGACTCATTAGATGAAAACTGTATTCAAAACCGTTGCATACTTTAAAATATCTTAGCATACGGACGGCGAGAAGTGAGTTTCGTTTATAACTGTTTAGAGATTAGCTAAAAACATAAACCTAAATTAGTAAATGCTTCCTAGACATTAGAATTTAAGAAAATCTTAAGATAAGATTGTGATCCTAACGTGAGAAAGTGAATGCAACGACATAACCAAAAAGAAATTCACATTTACGCGCCAAAATGACAACCTAGCACATTGTTATACTTTCGTACCAAGATTGCTATCAAAAATGGCGTTTTCGCGGCTATAAACGTAAAAACAACAATTAAAAGAATTGCATAACTGTTATAATATTCGTTAAAACATTTATTTACAAACAAGCGTGTGAATTCTCTGATGTAACTTTTTAATTACATTGTGACCAGTATTTTTTGAGCTGTCAAAGTGGCGTTGCTTGTTGAGAAAGATGTCAGATAACTGTCAAATTCCATACATTTATATTTAATAATAATAATAATAATAATTTATTAAACCATTGTTACAAACATTTTCTTAACCTATGACAAAGAGGATTTGTGTAACAGTTTTATTAATTGTCTTAATTACTAGACAGTGGTCCCCAAACTAGGCTATGCCTGTATCTTGGGGGCCGGAGTTGCGTTAACTTAACATTTAATTTAACAAGTTATAATATTACGGTCGATGTGAATTACATATTTTGGTATGAATCATTAAAAATTACACAAGTAAAAATAAAATAAAGTAAAATAAAATAAAATTGAAAAACAGGTTTTTATGCTCTAAAATGTTGCACACATGTGTGCGCGCGCATGTATGTGTGTTTGTGATTGTGGATGTGTTTGGTGTGTGTTTGTGTGTGTTTGGGTGTTTAAATGGTTTTTGTGTTAGTGATTGTGGGTGTGTTTGTGTGTGTTAGTACACATGGTTGTGAATCTTTAGAACTATACAGGTTTCATCAAGTAATAATGTCTTCAGTTTCGTCGTATGGTAAGGAGAGAAGCATTTTGTGAACTACTTTCTTACATGAATGGTAGCTTACGTCTTTGATATTGGATAATTTGTTTATTTTGTTATAAACATGAATGTGGGAGTAGGAAGGACAGCGTCTTGCTAGAGCACTTGTTGCATTGGGAAGAGGGATGTGTAAAGTGCGTTTGGTAAGTAGTTTATGATAATCAGACCTATTTTTTATAGATTTGTGAGTACGTAGTGTGGCATTTAGTACAAATAACTGTCTTACCCGTAGTACTGGAAATTCTTTATAAAGCAGATCTGTTGGAAAACGGAAAGGCTTTTTTAGCATTACTTTGATTACAGCTCTTTGAGCCCTTTCTATTTCTATAAATGTGGTTTTACCAGCGCTGCCCCAGATGGAAATTCCATACTGGAGTACAGATTGGCATAAACCTAGGTATACTGTTCTGAGAACCTTATAAGGTGTACAGTCACGTAACTTCTTCATGATGTGAATAAGTTTCCTGACGCGCGTCGAGAGTGAATGAATGTGATTTTTATGAGATAAGTTTTCGTCTATTGTAATACCTAAATATCTGAGAGAGGAGGTACGATCTATACAAGTGCAGGTACAGTTTGTCAATGGAAGATTATTGTGATCATTGCAGCACGTGTGAAATTTGAGTGTCAAATCTGGCGGAGGAGTCGAGGCTGAAGTTTTAAAAAATGTAACAAGTTTGGTTTTTGTCACGTTAAGGGTAAGGAGATTTTTGCTAAGTACCTCGGCAATTGTAAGCAATCCTTTTTCAGCAACTTCATACACTTGGTTCCATGTTTTGGCGTGGAAAACAATTGCTGTGTCGTCAGCAAAAGAAATAATTTCAGCGTTATTTATTGGAGCATTGAGTATTTCATTCATATAAAAAGCAAAGAGAGTAGGACCAAGAGTACTGCCTTGAGGTATTCCGAAGTTGATTGGTAGTAGTCCACTTGAAGAGTTGCCTACTTTCACTAACTGTTGACGATTCGAGAGATAGGATTTGAACCAACTGAGTGCGATACCTCTTATTCCTATACCATCTAGCTTTGCTATGAGGAGGTCAATAGAAATGGTATCGAACGCCTTGGCTAAATCTAGGAAAACTGCCATGGCGCGCTCTCCGTTTTCAATAAAAGAGGAGACATAGTTAGTTAGCAGTATTGCGGCGTCCTCAGTTGACTTGCCTCTTCTAAAGCCGAACTGTCTTTCAGATATTAAGTTATTATCTTCTAGGTAACTGACTAGGCGGTTATTGACCACTTTTTCTAGCAGTTTAGATAAAATGCTTAAGAGCGCTATAGGGCGGTAGTTTTCTGGTAGTTCTGTAGGACCACTTTTGTGAATTGGTCGAACACAAGCGACCTTCCAGCGGTCGGGAAAGATCCCATTTTCCAGACTTAAGTTAAAAATATGTGTGAGTGGTTTGAGTATCGACTTTTTAATCAATATAATGAGGCTTGTACTGATCCCGTCCAGTCCGGGGGCGCTGTCGATCTTAAGTTGACTTATAAGTTTTTCAATTTCGGCTTCATCAGTGGGTTGGAAGAAAAAAGAATTTAGGGGAGTTTTATGAGGTCTGTATTTATTTGCTAGAGATGCTTGCGTCTCAGACAGTCGTGACAGTATGATGTCTGAGAGATTTTTGCCCAAAGAAGTAAAGTACTCATTGCACTTGTTGAGTGAGTCGTCAGGGTTTTGTATATTTGTTAGCAATTTGGAAGAATCAGGTTTTTGAGTATTTGGGTTATAGATGGATTTGATAGAGCTCCAAAGCTTTTTTGGATTATTTCGGTATTTGTTTATGAGTTGAGTATTGTAATCTGTCTTGAGCTTATGTAACAAATTATTACAGAAGTTTTTATACCTGGTGTATACTAGACGTCGCATGTCGTCATTCGGGTGCTTTCTTAGAGCTAGATGTAGTTTATCACGATGGATTATACACCTTCTTAGGCCTGGAGTGATCCATGGTTTGATAATGTACTTATTTCGACTGATATTAACATTGCGAGTGTTTTTGTTGATAGAAGTTGTGAGTATATCCATTAAATAGTTTAGAGCGGAGTTCGTGCAATTAGAGTTGAACACTTTCGACCAATCGGCTTTACTCAGTTCTACTGCTACTGCTTCTTCATCAATTGTGTATTTACAGCGAGGTCTCGGATATTTCTTATGTTCTCTGACTTGTGATATAGCAGCCATAGTAATATCGTGATCTGTAATTGAGGACTTGCCTATTATACCTACTGATGAATTTTTAGTTTTGATGAAAATGTGATCTAGACAAGAGCGCCCTCTAGTAGGTTCTGTGATCGCAGGTAGAAGGCCATGGGATGCTAAAAGGCACAGGTATTCTATGTTTCTGTTGTTTGCATTGTTGTAAATATCAATGTTAAGGTCCCCGGCTACTATGATTGTTGGATACTTGCTTAATTGCGTTAGTACAGTATCAAGAGAAGTTGTAAAGTTATCTAGATTTGTGGATGATGGGGAACGGTAGATTCCAAGAAGGGCCGTTTTGTCGTCCAGTGTTATGACAAGACTGTCTGCCTCTACAATTTCTAATTTTAGTACAGTAATGTTCCAAGTAGTTTTAGTGTAGACAATTACACCTCCGTTTTTATTTAATTGGGAAAATGTGCGAGATGCGTGATAACCAGGCAATGGTTCTATTATTGTTGCTTCGCTTAGCCAACATTCAGTTAAAATTATTGCGTCGAAATCAGTATCAAGGCGCTGAAAAGCTATGTAAAAGTCGTCAAAATTACGTTGATAACTCCTTATATTTAGTGATAAGATTTTAAAATGTTTAATATTGGGTATCAGATTCCTACATTCTTCTAATAGATTACATGAGTAACAGTTTATAGTAACATTTTCGTCTATGTCCTGGATAATGTCAAGTAAAGCCATTGATGATATTGATGAAAATGTTTTTAATTGTAATCTCTTCGAGTATTGTCATCGTTACTATATGAATTCCGTGAACATGAAGATGTAGGATAATATGTTTACTATGGTGTGTTTGTATGTGTTTTGTGATAGAAACTTGAGTGCTAGTGTGTGAGAGTAAGAGCGTCTTGGTAAAAATATAATTGTTTAAGAGTGTGTGTAAGTGTGTTCTGATAAGAATTTTATCATGTGTGAGTGTATGGAGAGGGATGTATTGATTTATGGAAAAATATATTTGAGAAGTGTCCGAGCATATTCGTGTCGTGCAACGTGGTAGGTGCACGATAGTAGTTTCACGTGTGCTTTTACAGAATCTGTTTTTAGAATACAAAAATAGAGCAAACAGGTAAAAAAATATTAAAGTAATAAAAAATCTTAAAGTAAAATGAGATCTAAACTTATGAGATCTTAGAATAACATAACGAAGAATAATCAGGATTATAAACGGAATGTTACTTGGCAGTGTTGTCGTTTTTTCCAAATTTTGCTGGCATCGATACTTGATGTTTAAAAAATACAAAAACAGAGCAAAAAGGTAGAATATAAAACTAATAAAAAATCTTAAAGTAAAATGAGATCTAAACTTATTATGAGATCTAAGGAGAGTAATAAAGAGTTTGTACTGAATGTTACTTGGCAGTGTTGTCGTTTCTTCTAAGTTCTGCTGACATCGATACTTCTTGCGTAGCGGTCTCAGAGCCCAGGTGGTTCTCCAGGTCTTCGGTGTTTCGTATGTGAATGGAAGGGTTACCTTCTTGCTTACGAATGAGAATTGCACCATTCTTAACCCAACAAAACTTATATCCATGCTCCTTCGCAGAAAGTCTGGTCGCACGAAATAACTGCCTGTTTTCGTAGGTAAGGCGCTCATTGACGTAGATGTTTCTTATTGCACCGGCTATCTCGATGTCAGTTGAAGTGAGGGTTCTTCGTGTTCTAGCAGCCTTCAAGAATTCGTCTCGTTTGTAACGACGTACAAAGCGAACAGCAAGTGGGCGCGGCGGGGAGTCAGCTGAGTCTTTGGGTTGTTGGCGGCGTGGACCCGCTCTGGTCACGTAGTCTAAATCATGTTCCTCCATGTGCACACCTATTTTATGTGCTAGTACTAGCACGTAATGAGTAGGATTTTCGTTTTTAGACTCATTAATGCCTGATATTTCCAGTTCGTTCTTTAATGATGTCTGCGCTTGCGCGTTCAGTTGTTCACGGAGGTTTAGGACAGTGCTATTTAGGGCGATTATTTCTTCTTCTCGTTTCTCCAATAGTTTTATCCTCGAATCATGTGCGTCAAGACGCGTGTAGCATTCCTTGAGGTGCTCGGTCAGCGATGTTATGTGAGACTTAATGTCTACCACATCACCTCTCAGCAGTTTTATTTCGGAGCTCAGTGCTCGTAATATCTCAGAGTCAGTAGGTGTAAAGTGTGAGACCGTAGAGTCGAGCGGAGAGGCAGAATGGTGATAATCTGCTGATTTTGGTGTTGCGACGTCAGTCGACATCGACACCTCGAGTACGGGGTCAGTGACCTTCTTCGTTGTCTTGCTTTGGCATGATGGGCAGATCCAACTCAACTTGCTCTGATTTCCAACATTAGCACATACGACATGAAACAGAAGGTCGCATTTTGAGCATTTTATATTGGTGGATCTCAGTGCTTTATTACAACACGCGCAGTTGACCATTTTTATTTCTTATTCGCTATTTTCGGATTTATTTCGTAAACAAATGGCAGTTTCTAGGAATTCGAGCTGTTTCTAGAAATTCGAGCTGCGCGCAATTTCGTCGACCGATTCCCGGAACTCGAGCTCGGGACACCTGCGTCGTCGAATATTATTAAATCAAATTATGCACTGAACTTTGACACTAATTTTTATTTTGATAAGGTTCAATTTTAGGTTGAATTGTTATTATTTTTTGCAAGATTAAATGTTTTTAAATGATGCACTGTATTTGGGCACTTACTGTCACTTTTATAAGGTTTAATTTTATGCGAGTCTAATTGTTTTTATCGTATTTATTATTGGAGGGGAAAAAATATTTTTGCAAAAACACGTCCGCACATCACAGGTCTTACGACGCAACATCCATTTAGTTCCAAATTTTGCCACATGTCAAAAGTTTTCGGTTGTGCGTGGTATTTTTGGACCAGTCCGTAATAAATACCGGTTTGTGAATGAATTTTGAAAGTAATCCAATAATATTATGTCAGTAGAGATGGGTGATTGAAATCATTTTGGAGGTCGTAATTTAATCGTGTTTTTTATGGATGAGATGGCAACTTGTTTTTTTATTATTGATTGGTGTTAGAAAAACTATTTTAATGTATGGCATCACAATTTACTGGTATATTTTATTTTTTGACTATAGCAACATCTGTACCTATCTATCAATCATATCTGTCATGTTGACACTCCTTCTTCACTAAAAACTATTAGAGCTAACATGGTGTAATTTACTAATTTAACAATTTATGTTTAACTTGCTTCTTGATAGAAGAAAATATAAACATTAAAGCTGCAATGAGCTAGTTTCTTTGCCGTCAACTCCATCTTCGATTCCCTGTCGCACTGACTGCAAGCCACACTGCATCCACGAGGTCCTCCATCTTTGAACAGGTTATGGGCCCAGGAACACCGCAGAAGAAATCAAAATCCATCTGGTGCTTGCAAAATCAGTGCGACGGAATTTGACGCCCAGTGTGTGCGGCCCACATGGCTTCGCCAGATAACGAGATTATTCCGACGACGGGAGCGCCACATGGTTCGACGATTGTGTTCGGCGGTGCGGCGGGCGCAATGGAAAAATTGGAAGGTGCGGGAAACTATCTCAATTGGAAATTTCAATGTAAAATGATATTGAAACTTGAAGGTCTCTGGGATCTTATCGAGAGAAGCGATAACAATGCACTTTCTGGCGCTGATGCCGCGCGTGATCAACGTGCGCTGGCTCGCGTCTGCTTAAGTATCAAAACAGGTCTATTTCAATATGTTCGAGAAGCAAAATCAGCCAAAGAAGCTTGGCAAAAGCTCAGTGAGGTCTTCGAAGACCGTGGCCTTTACAGAAGAGTATTATTGCTTCGTCAGCTCCACCGCATTGAGTACAAAGACTACAGTAACATGTCAGAGTACATTGAAAAGGTTATGTCACTTGTTCATCAATTGTCGGATATTGGAAAAACCATAGAAGATGAAGAAATTGCAGAAATTCTTCTAAGTGGTTTACCGCAAGAGTATGATACGTTGGTGTCTAACTTAGAAACCCTCTGCATTTCGTCGACGCTTCAGAGCGAATTGGTACGGACTAGACTATTACAAGAAGCTCACCGAAAAGATGAAACTTCTACTGCTACGGCATTTGTCAGCAAAAAGCAATTGGTCTGCAAATATTGTCACAAGGCTGGACATATCAAGCCGAAATGCTTCAAATTCAAGAGAGACAAGCTGCAGAAGAAGAAGAAGGAAGAAAATGAGCCAGTCACTGCCTACTTAGCTCACAGCTCTTCAAATCTCTATATTGACAGCGGTTCGTCGTGTCATATGGTTAAGGACAAGGAAATGCTTATTAATACAAAGGGAACCAGTACTCAAGTTGTCTCGTGCGCTAATAATGAACAATTAGTTAGTACCTGTGTGGGTGACATGAATATATGTACAAATAATGAGGTAAGAACCTTTAAAAATGTAATGTTTGTCCCCAAGTTATCTGCTAATCTCTTATCAGTTTCTAAGTTAGTAAAAGATGGTTTTATAGTTATATTTACTGATGATGGTTGTTTTGTTTACCAAAATGGACAGTGTAAAATTTCTGGCAATTATTTATTTAAGGCTAGTTGCACTAATGGCATTTATAAAGTGAATGGGTATGTGTGTGAGGATAACATGCTCCATAGGATGCATTCTATGCTCCTGCAAGATAGGCAGGAGACAATGAGTGCTGCAGTTGCTGCCTCTGCCTCAACCAGTATGGAACTTTGGCATCATCGGCTTGGCCACTTACATCCTGCAGGTATGTGTAGGTTAAGAAAGCATGCATGTGGTGTATTGTTTCAGGATGAAGCACTGAAGAAGTGTGAGGCTTGCCTGAAGGGGAAGTTAGCAGCTGAACCTTTCCCTAATGCAAGTTCTAGCCGGACAACACAGCCACTGCAGCTCATACACAGCGACGTTTGTGGACCATTACCGGAGGCTAGCTATGGGGGAGCTAGATATCTTGTCACATTCACAGATGACTTTACAAGAAAAAGTTTTGGATACCTTATGAAGAATAAACATCAGGTAATGGATTGTTTTATTCAGTTTAAAGCCTTAGTTGAAAAGCAACTTAATTTAAAAATTAAATGCTTGCGAACTGATAATGGTGGTGAATATTTAAATTCAAAATTTACTTGCTATCTACAGCGAGAAGGTATCATTCACCAGACCAGTGTTCCTTATTCACCTGCACAAAATGGTGTCGCTGAGCGTCTGAACAGGACTCTCTTTGATAAGGTGCGTTGCATGTTGCAACACAGTGGCCTCTGTAAGCGGTTTTGGGGCGAATGCGTTATGGTTGCGCTTTATTTGAAAAATAGATCGCCCACAGCTGCTTTGTCAGGGCAGATTCCAGAGGAAGTTTGGTCGGGGTCACAGGTCGACCTCAGTCACCTCAGGGTTTTCGGTTGCACTGCTTATTCGTTGTCACCTAAACACAAATGCGACAAACTTGATGCTAAGGGGAAGGAATTTATCTTTGTGGGGTATAGTGAAACACAAAAGGGTTTTCGCTTAGCTGATCCATTGAACCCTACTAAGGTCATTGTTTCGCGTAATGTAGCATTTATTGAAAATAAGTTTTACACTAATACTGACCATCTTGTTAAGCCTGTTAGCTCACATGAAGTGGAGATCAATTATTATAATTTTGACTGTGATAATAAACAAGAAAATAATTTAATCTGTGATAATAATCAAGAAAATAATTTAATCTGTGATAATAATCAAGAAAATAATTTAATCTGTGATACTAGTCAAAATAATATTTATTTACATAACAAAAGTAATGAATCTAATTTAAATAATGCATATAATGAGAATTCTTTTAATAACAGTGGTTCTTTTCCTAATGTTTCAGATGAAGAGTACTGTACGGGCAGTGAAGACGACTCCAGCTCCGCTGAACTGTCTGCAGGTGACACGGGTGCTGAGCCCTTGAGTTCGCCGGGTGAGACGTCAGTTCGAGAAGTAGTCGCGACGAGTCCGGTGACTGTCGCTTCGCGTACTGGTCGGCCTATTCGCTCTACACGTAATGTACAACCTTCAAGATTCTTAGATTATGATATGAGTTATTTGGTAAACGAGAACCCACTCGTTGATGAACCACTTACCTACGAGGAGGCGATGAATTCTTCATGCAGTGCACAGTGGAAAGACGCGATGAAACGTGAGTACGACGCGCTGGTAGCGAATAATGTATGGGAGTTGGTTGAGAGGCCAGTGAATGTAAATATTGTCAAGTGCAAATGGGTCTATAAGGCAAAGTATGATGCTTCAGGAAAGTTTGATCGTTTTAAAGCTAGACTCGTTGCCAGAGGTTTTACTCAACGAATAGGTATAGATTATAATGAAACCTTTTCTCCCGTAGTGCGTCACTCTACGATGCGAATTCTATTCTCCATAGCTAATCAGTTTGATTTAAATATAGATCATTTAGATGTCGCCACAGCGTTCTTAAATGGCGATCTAAATGAAACAATTTATATGGAACAACCAGTAGGTTTTTGTAGTAAAGATCCTAATAAGGTTTGTTTGTTAAAGAAAAGTATTTATGGCCTTAAACAGGCAAGCAGAATGTGGAATTGTAAAATACACAGTCTACTATGTAAACATGAGTTCATTCAGTCAAAGTGTGAACCGTGTGTCTATGTAAAATGTTCTGGTAATGACATTGTTATAATTGCATTATATGTGGATGATTTTTACCTGTTTTACAGTTCCAATAGCTCTAATAAAAATAATTTAGTTTCAATTCTTGAAAATGAATTTAATGTAAAGAACTTGGGAACACTTAGGAGCTGTCTAGGTATAAATGTCACTAGGGATAGAGTGAAGGGTGTTTTAAAGCTCGACCAAAGTGAATACATTAAAAAACTGCTTGTTCGATTTGGAATGGAACATTGTAAGGCCGTCTCTACACCAATGGAGGTTAACTGTAAGCTACTTAAAAATGAGGAGTCCAGTTTACAGGATGATGTTTACAACTATCGTCAGCTGCTTGGTTGCTTGATGTATCTGTCCGTTTGTACACGCCCAGATATATCTTATGCATGTAGTCAGCTCAGTCAGTTTAACAACTGTTTCGACAGGACTCATTGGTTAGCTGCTAAGCGGATTCTGCGTTATTTGGCAGGTACAATTCATTACTCTTTATGTTTTCATAAAAGTAGGGATTGGTTTTTAAGTGCCTATACTGATGCGGATTGGGCCAATGATGTAACTGATAGGAAATCCTATACCGGTTTTGTCATCAAATTGGGAAATGATACAGTTAACTGGGAATCACGCAAACAGAGGTGTGTAGCATTGTCGAGCACTGAAGCGGAATACTTAGCGATAAGTGATGTATGTAAAGACGTTTCTTTTATTCGAAATTTGCTGTCAGAAATTATGCCTGCACAGATGTGTGATATTAATTGTAATTGTATTGTATATAATGATAATCAAAGTGCTCAAAAGTTGTTAGAAGTCAGAGAATATTGTCACAAACGAACCAAACATATAGATCTGAGGTATCACTATGTAAAGGATCTTGTAAACAAAAATGTAATAAGTATTATGTATTTACCTACTGATAAAATGCTTGCGGATATTTTAACCAAACCTTTAAGTAAAATTAAGCATGAGAAATTTCTTAAAGCTATGAATGTGAATTAGTATTGTGGTTAATGTGTTCTTTGAATATTTTATAATATGACTTGGAATGTGAATTATGTGTCTTTGTGCATGTTAAATTTAATAATTATTTGAGGACCTATTTACCTAATGCATAATTATTAATTATTTGTTGTAACATGCAGAGATAATTTTTTTTTAAATATAGAGTCAAATGTTTTGAAATATAGAGTCACATTTTCTTTTAAGTAGAGTCATATTATTTTTAAATGTAGAGTCATTTTGTTTTATTTTAACATTTGATTCTGTATATTGTGAGCCATAAGGGGAAGTGTTAGAAAAACTATTTTAATGTATGGCATCACAATTTACTGGTATATTTTATTTTTTGACTATAGCAACATCTGTACCTATCTATCAATCATATCTGTCATGTTGACACTCCTTCTTCACTAAAAACTATTAGAGCTAACATGGTGTAATTTACTAATTTAACAATTTATGTTTAACTTGCTTCTTGATAGAAGAAAATATAAACATTAAAGCTGCAATGAGCTAGTTTCTTTGCCGTCAACTCCATCTTCGATTCCCTGTCGCACTGACTGCAAGCCACACTGCATCCACGAGGTCCTCCATCTTTGAACAATTGGTTCATTGATCTACATTGTTGCGCACATGTGTTTGTCGAACCGGATCTTTTTGAAGAGACTCTGTTTGGTTATTTTTTGTAGATATTTGACTATTAAGTATTATCATCTATGTTTATCAGAAACAACCGTACATTCAATCTTCCTTCTCCAGCCAAACTCTTAAGAAGGAGGTCACATTATCTTGCAAGCATGAAAAAAAACCTTATATGGACATGTGGTCACTAAAAACCACAGAAAGTTACTTCACTACAGTAATGTGTATCAAAATTCACTTCACACTTAAAGAACGTAGGTACCTATCAAATCGTTTTAACTTTTAACACATTATAATATTACGTAACGGCTAGTTACTAATTGATTACCAAGTGAAATAAAAGTCATGAAGCCTAAATTCTTGTACAAAATGTACATGTAAATATAATCATCATCATCATCAGCCTATACCTAATGCTGTAGTATAGCAATACTACTGGGACACAGTACTCCTCTCGTGAGAGCCATAATCCACCTCGCAGCGGGTCCAGCACTGGCAAAGTTATAGGCTGAAGATGATGATGATCTTAGTTGTAGGGGTCAATAAATGTCAATGAACAACTATTTGCTCATCTGCTCTCCCATTCTTCGTATTCCACTGGGGGTGACCTTTGCGTGTGATTTCTTAGTTGTCAGCCCGTGGGCTGGCGCTGGCGCAGGACGATCTCCGGCCACACGCGATGCTCGCGGGCATGCGAGCATCACGTTGTGTTTCGAGCGCGTCTCATGGTGTCAGCACAATGACGGGGCCCCCTTTAGAGAGCCACAGCCTGCCGGGGTCGCGGTACTTACGAGCTACCTTAACCAAGGAACGTAAAGGGTTATTGAAGAACACCGTGGATTTTAGTCAATACAAGTCTGACAGTCCCTCCTGTCCAGGGGCCTAAGTCTACTAATTTATAAACGTTACAATGGTCTCTCAATGGTGTGTTTTTGACAGTTTTTGTATGGCAAATCTGTCAAAAACTTACCATTGAGAGACCATTGTGACGTATATAAATTAGTAGACTTAGGCCCCTGCCCTTGATGATTTTACCGCGCTATAAAAAATGAGTTGACCTGCGAGATGCAATGCAATTTGCTCATCTTTAATAACTGACACAAATATTACATATATACATATTGCAGTGTGATAACCGCAATATATTGCACTGACATTAATGAACTAAGTAAACGAGAATTTGAGTTCATGCAATGGCGACAACGCGTCGGGTCACTGCGCCACGGAATATGCAATCTGTGCAAGATGTGCTCATAGATAAGGTGAAATTATTCTGCAACTGCATATACTATTGGTACATGTAACATGTATTTAATAATATAATATTCCACAACTATCACACAACGCCATCTAGTCCCAAGCTAAGCGGAGCTTGTGTTATGGGTACTAGACAACTGGTATCTTTCTTTTAACCCACGATTTTGCTTAACCATTTCTCCCCGTTCTTTTTTTTTTTTGAGGTGTCAAACCTCAAGACTCTTCCCGCTTTAAATGGAGAGGTAAGCTATGTCAGAGTCGTACTGACAGAAAAGTACCCTGTTTTTTTACATACCCCAGGGCCGCGACCGACCCTGCAACCTAGGTCGGCTTCACACGGGTGCCACATCTTACTATTGAAAAATTTAAAGGTGGGCATAGAAAAACAAACAAGACTTTTTTTTGATAATCTATTTTTCAGACTGATATTTTTTTTTGAGTGAAATAACCTATTAAAAAAACCAAACGTCACATAAATGCTGCAGTACTAAATTACACAGACTTCTACATTCAGCAATAGATTTTTATTTTTTAGTTTAACACTTTGAAATAGAATGTACAAAAATCTAAAGTAAGTCGTATTTTAACTTTTTTGTATTATTACAGGTATGACGTAAGTGACGCCAACCAACGCCATGGGCGAAAGTAAGTGGGCCGATTTATTATATTGTATGGAATGTACAGATTAGCCATAGTATAGAGCTTGGAAATTGTTAGAGGCGATAGCTATAAGTTTGATCATTTATTTATGTGGTATTTGACAACCTTCTGGCCTACATCTATACTGGGTGGGAATCGAACCCAAGGACCCCCCCGGCATAGCAGTCAGGGTCACTAACCACTAGAACAACAGGCCAGTCAAATGTTTAGTTTGATCATAGATTTATGTGGTATCACATGACAATCTTTTCTCAATAAGAATTCTTATCGCTGAACTCGATGATAAATTATATTCTTCGATCAGGCGCAACGACGATATATTTTTTTTTTTTTTTTTTTTTTTTTTTTTTGTTGAGGCAGGAGTGGGAAATCCCCACGGACACCTCGGCTGTCTCACCGTCTCACTGAGACAATGAGACAGTCGAGGTAGTGCGGGACTCGAACCCGCTAAAACCCACTCCTGCCCTGCCAGTGTTCCTCTGTCGTAGGCAGAGACCTTTTTGTCAATTTTATTTTCACGACTGCAGGCGGCCGAAGCTTTGAGTTTCCGCATTTCACTGACAGTTTTTTGCATGGTGAGATTCTTGTTTTATTTTACTGGTTTACCTAAATATGCTTTATTAAAACGATGAATTTATGCCAAAATTGTGTTAACTTTATTTCTGTTTGTTTATGTTTAGTTCTAAATGAAATTTTATTATTTTCTTTGATTTAAATTAAATTTGGATATTACCTTATTCTGATTGTTTTATATTAGGTTTCTAAAGTTTTAAGATTTAATATTTTTGTGTTTTGCCTGTTTTATACTCCGCACGCTGTAACGCTTTTCCCTTTCGAGTTTGCAGTCGAGATACTACGTTGTTGCCTGTTTTGCCGTTGTGTGATATATGAACTGTATACTCATTATACGGCTAAATATCGCGATACAGGGTCTACGGTATCTTTTTCCGGGATCGACACAATTTGGCGATTCCGCCGAAGTTGACTCATCGTCCAGCACAACTCCAGTCACTTTCATAAGAAAGTGACCCCAGTTTCTACCTCTCATTGAGCCAACCTCGACGGTTCGCTCAATGCGTTTGCTCTCTCGTTGTGTCGGTCCCGGGTTCGCATTTTTGCAGGAAGTGAGTGCGCCCACATCTTCAGCAATAAGCAATTGCTTCCCTGGCGAACGCATCCCACTTCCGACGTATTGGGCAGTCGTCGCTAAAGGCATTGTGCTGGTGCTCCCCCAAATTGGCTCTGGTGCAATTCACGCATGCCGCTGCTTCGCCGCTCTGCTTGACTGGGCAGTCCAACCGTAGGTGTGGACCACCACAGTGGCTGCATAGATCGGCTGGCTCTGTGCAAAAGCGCTTGCCATGGCCGAATGCCAAGCAGCGGGTGCACTGCACCAGAGGCGTCTGGTCTTCGACGCGCACTCTCTGGAGATCAATTCGGAGTTTACCTCCTTCGAGTGCCCTCCTCCAAATCGTGGGGGATACACTTAACACAATGCCGTTAACGTGCGGGTTGCGTGCTTTTTTCCTGTATTTTACGGAAACTCTCAACTCCGCGCCGTCGAGCCCGTGGAAGATCTCCCGGTTCTGACTCTTGAGGGCTGCTAGTACCTCCTCGTCACTATGTACTGTCAGCACATCCCTCAGAATCAGAAGCGGGTCCCGATTTTTCACGTCCTCGACGACGAGGTTTCCTCCGGCCGCCTGCAGTCGCTCCCTTACCTTCCTCCTCTCCTCTTCCGTCGCACACCCCATGATGACCTTCCGGTCCTTGGCCTTCCTCACTCTTTCCACGCGAACCCAGCCGTCCTTCGCGTCCACCGCCCTCCTGACCCTTTCCAGGATCTCGTCTCCCGTATCCATATCCTCGGTGGAGGAGACAACCACCGAGTGGAGTGTCATTAGCTCCGGAGCTTTTGCTCGGGTGTGGCTCTTATTCGCGGACACTACACTCGCGTAGGTGTCTCCCTCCACATTTTCCCTGCTGGCCAGGCTGTCTCGGAGTTTTTCCATCCTGTCGGAGTGCTCTTTCAGCTCCGAGATGTGCTCCTTTAGGGTGTTGAGGAGTTCAGTCTGGCCAGCAAGAATTTCGACGGACACGGGCGAGGGACCGTGGACAACGGTGGACGCGGCGGTAGTTGGCTCTGGCGCGGTCACAGCCGCGTTGGGGGCCCGCCCGAGCTCCGCGTCCTCGACCAGCTCGAAAAGCCGCTCCAGGGCCTCCAGCACCGCATTCTTGATGTTGGTCTTGAGGTTGCGAGAGTTGCCCAGGTTGAGCTTTGCCTTCTGTAGGCAATCTCTCGCCTCCTCAAGACGACTGCGATGCTCGCCCACGGCTCCTCCGAGCAATACGGTAGCGGCAACGGGAGGCGGGCGCCCCTTGGGCGTGGTGAAGACCTCGATCATTTCGCGAGGGGTGGCGTCCTCGAAGGTGATACGTTTCTTCACCTCATCTCGTTCCAATGGGTACATGAGCTTCTCCCCCATGGACTCACCCGTCGACCGATGCTCGTAAGGAGCGTCATAAGGGTCGGGGGTGACCATCTGAGCGGAGACAGACATGTCCTTGTAGAGGGACGGTCGTGTCAGTCTTTTTGTTGTCGAGAAGGAGAGTATCATGGACACTGGTCCTTTCTGAATCCCTGTAAAGAGGGGAGTCAGAGTAAAATATAATACAATAAATAATCACATAAATAAATAATTTTTCATTTCAATAATAAACGTCAATATTAATACGTCAGTTCTATGTTCCTGTAAAGGGGGAACACAGAAAGAATATAAAAGATAAAAGTCACAAGCACAACACAATACGAGTTACAACAATAAAATTAATAAAATAATATTAAAAGTCAATTTTTTGACGCTGTGTCAACCCTATTTACACGCTGATCAGTTTTACCTGACCAGCAAGTCAACAGAAAGCTATTTCGCGAAAAATAAAATTTTGACAAAATAAAGCTTCCCTCCCTATAGAGCAATAAGGGCGGGTGGGCGGGGAAATTTTTTGCGAGCTAGACGCACGTGCGGGGTATCGACGGATCGGGCTCCGCGCGGGCTAGCCGAATATGCAATAAAATTTTTTATAACAAGAGGAAAAATTTTGAGTTATGGCCGAAAAACCAGTTTTTTACGTGAAATTTAGTGTTTTTCACCCCCACTCCAGAACTCGGACCACGGAACGCGGACCTGATCACTGGATAAATTGAGGGCGGTGGCTGAGACTATTTTGAAATTTAAACGATGAATTTAGGTCGAAAAATGACGAAGTTACTAAATTAAATATGGTGAAATTTTGACAATTTGCGAAATAAGGGTAAGGGTTGAAAAATAGGGGTTGCGATTTGTGTCAAACGTTAGGCGTCCGCCTTTTTAGGTCTAATAAGCTGAAAACAGCTTCAAAATCGCACTTATAGCTAAAAAGATATCGATGGTTTTTTCAAACACCTCACCGGGTATATCAATTTTTGGACTTAGACGGATTTTTTGAAAAAATGAGTGGAAACTTTTTGCGAGCTAGACGCACGTGCGGGGTATCGACGGATCGGGCTCCGCGCGGGCTAGCCGAATATGCAATAAATTTTTTTATAACAAGAGGAAAAATTTTGAGTTATGGCCGAAAAACCAGTTTTTTACGTGAAATTTAGTGTTTTTCACCCCCACTCCAGAACTCGGACCACGGAACGCGGACCTGATCACTGGATAAATTGAGGGCGGTGGCTGAGACTATTTTGAAATTTAAACGATGAATTTAGGTCGAAAAATGACGAAGTTACTAAATTAAATATGGTGAAATTTTGACAATTTGCGAAATAAGGGTAAGGGTTGAAAAATAGGGGTTGCGATTTGTGTCAAACGTTAGGCGTCCGCCTTTTTAGGTCTAATAAGCTGAAAACAGCTTCAAAATCGCACTTATAGCTAAAAAGATATCGATAACGACGATATATTACTAGACTCCGCAT
The DNA here is from genome assembly GCA_028554685.1 of Agrotis ipsilon. Classification (NCBI taxonomy): domain Eukaryota; kingdom Metazoa; phylum Arthropoda; class Insecta; order Lepidoptera; family Noctuidae; genus Agrotis; species Agrotis ipsilon. The sequence goes on from CM052979.1 coordinate 9,341,474, forward strand.
GCACGATATATGGAACAAAAACTATTCTGTAAACTCGATGAGGTACTACGTAAGCGAGGGGGACGGGGTACTGCGGTGTGATTGGCTAACTCAAGGTCTGTTCTGTCTCAAGGTATATTTACGGCTCACAGGAGTGGTCGAAATAAAACGGATAAAAGACTTTTTTGCCTTAAATTGATCTACACACTGGTAGAAAAACTGGGTTATATCTGGTGAGAACGAAATGACTTTTTATCCCAACGTTACCAACGTACCCGTGGTATAATCTCTGAACACGAGTGAAGCCACGGCACATAAACTAGTTTATTTAGAAGCCTCGTCTAACCTCCTCGTAACTCTTCCTCGCCTACATACAGCTGCACATCAGGTAATTAGGAGCCGGCGTTCGATCTGCGGTTATCTGTGGTTGCGTCACTTGCGCCCGCGCAGCACCGGACTCGTAGAAAGTAATACTTCATATTAGGGCTGTCAATGCGTTACAAGTTACTTGCTGGTCGAGATGAGTCGGTTTATTTATTGATGGTGTTGTAGATGAAATGGTAGATTAAGGATTTTATTTCCCTTTTAAGGAAAAAATGTGTACCGCGGACTGTATCTGATGGGGCCCCTTTAGAGGGCCAAAGAGGCTGTCTTATCAGGACAACCGTGACCGTAAAGGGCTATTGAAAGATCACCGTGGATTTCGAGTAAAATGTGTTATGTGAGGTAAAATATCACTCATAAATATGTATACGACTTGTCCCGACGAAATAGCTCTCAGCGGAGTGCCAGTGGAAAACCCAGAAAACCTCAAATGCTACGTCAACCGGACAACGATAATAGGTACAAATTTTTCACCACATACACTACCTAAGATACAAAATTGGGGATGCTGGACTTATTCAATTACCGTGACCCTGGAACATCAATGGCTATTGAAGGACACGGTGAATTTTAGTCTGTACAAGTCTGACAGTCCCTCCCGCCCTACACTGGATGGGAGAACTCATTTGATGATTTTACCACGATAATAACAAAGATACAAAATTTCAAAAGCGTATTGATTTTTTATAACTTTAGGAACTTGGGACTCTTAAATGGAACCCGATTCCTTATAGGACTCCCGATTTTTTTTAATATGAATATTATGAGCTCGCTATTGAAATATAAATTTTGGTCACTCTGGGCACATGCCCAGGTCCCCGGTCCTGCAGTGCCCAAATCTGTCCAGTTAAAAAATGATAACTCATTGTCAACCCTACAACGACGTGCGGGTACAGTTAGCGCGTGCCTCTACACAACGCGGACGATAGTTAAGATTCCTACCGGCTACTTATTCACAAATACCAAACTTATTTCCTGCATGTGATTCCGCTTAGCTTGACAATTAAGTAAAAACAAGTTACAAATACTTGGTATGTCATTTTCGTTTGTTATATCATAAGTGAGTCGGGTAGTAAATTATTCATTTTACGGACAGCGCATGAATAGAATTTGATTTTGTGTCAGTAACAATAGACAGGCTGTTGGAGTTTATTTCCTTCCGGTTGGTATTTCTAAACACTAACAGTGACTTTTCTTTAATACAATATTATTGCATTCTTTTTTCAGCTATCACATCCAGGGTAAGACTGGGTTGGAAGAGCCTGGGTGGCTCCCGCAAGCTCAGGTTATTAAAGATTAAAAAAAACCGAATATTCTTTGAACATCTCGGAATTCACACGACCAACAATGTTCGCACATTCACAATCATCATATCAGCTGTAGGACGTCCAGTGCTGAACGTAGTCCTCCCCATAAATTTCAGATAGGACCGATTGGAAGCGGCTTGCATCCGACGCGAGTCTGTGTTTTTCATAGGAACGTCTGTCTACTTGCGCAGGACATCCCACGCTGCACTTGCCGGTGCGTGCATGGTCTCCATTTGAGAACCTTACGGCCTCATTGGCCATCAGTTCTGCGAGCTAATTCGTTGGATTATAGGTATATGTCCGCTACTCCAGTTCGTTTACGAATCCTCTAATTTCTGATTCGATCACGCAGAGAGAATCCGAGCATAGCCCTCTCCATAGCTAGGCCCAACTAGCTATGGAGATCTATCTTGAGCTTCTCATTCAGAAAGAAGAAGCAAAAAAGACGTTCAATCTCAGCAGATCCATTGGTCAAGTGAGAATTGTTTTACCGACTGCTCTTTGAGATGACTATTTGACCTTCCCCGTAAGGGCTCTCTATAAATTCAACGGAAAAGTTCCAAGTTGCTAGAGATTGCACGCGGAACCCAGATTAACTTGACGTATAAAAATACTTAAGTGATGCCAATAATAATATTGATTGGTTTCAAGTTTCCAAGAGTACTTACTTACTTATTTTATAACGTAACATTAAGTAATGTTTTCCTGCACGTTACGTAATCTTGATTAATGGTTGCTAGGTTGTGGATGATCAATCTTAATCGGACAAGCAATATAAAAACAATATATGGATTAGGATCGTGCAGGTAGGTTGATTTTAAAATATTTTGAATGTCTTCTAAGTAATTACGTTTGAATTTTGGAATCATAAGGCATTCTAGGAATTATAGTTTTGCATTTTGTACTATTGTAGTAGTGCAGTACCAAATAGCAATATTATATACAAATAGATTTATCTATTTCATTTTCAGTGATTTCTTCAGAATTTCTTAATGTTTAAATTAAATTGGCCAAAACAGTGTCTGATGGACAATAAAGGAGACATAACTCAAGTAACCTTTGTAGAATTAGATATTGTAAAACTGTTTTTTTGTAACGATTTTGAATTATGAACAATAAAGGGTATACAATCTATCTGTCTACTCCCAAAATCATTGTTATGTCATATCTTTTCACATACCTAATTTAGTTAAGTAGCACTAGCGTTAATGAGTAATTTATAGGCATTATAAGTTATTGTAACTGGATGCGTGCAGTAAAGATTCACAACCATACTAGTTGTTTATTTCTGTTAGAAGTGCTCAGCTTACGTTACTGTAAAGTGCAGATTGAAAAAATTCTGGGTATGAAATAAAGTTTTTTCATAAAAATATTACAGGAAAACAATTTAACTTAGTTAATAACAAAACGCACATATGTTTGCGGCTAGGAGGAAATAACAAAACGAAACTTAGTGACAGGTCCTGCCATGCATCTGCTGTCAATCGAATGTGACAGTTCAATTAGTCGTAAAAACACTGAAGAGAAAATCTATTTTTCCGACCATTTTATCAAAATATTATGCTTGCATAGTTTGAATTAACTATTAAAATTATGGATATAACTGCTGCTATTACTAAGCCGAGTAATCTCGCCCCAAATGTCGCCGTCAACGCCGTTCTGCTGCCAAGTCAAGAACTCCCAGCAGAAACACCAATCGTATCGGGTTACGATTGGGAAAATGGCACTGATTTTAACAAAATCCTCGAGAGTTACGTCCGATCAGGTTTCCAAGCCACCAACTTTGGAAACGCAGTCCAAGAAATCAACAGAATGCTGAAATGTCGCTCCGTTCCATTGACTGAGGAAACTAGCGATCCTTATGAAGAAGATATATTTATTAAGAAGAAAACTAACTGCACTATATTTTTGGGATACACTTCTAACATGATATCGTCCGGACTACGTGATACTCTTCGGTTTTTGGTGAAAAACAAGCTGGTAGACTGCATTGTGACCACAGCGGGAGGTGTTGAAGAAGATTTTATTAAATGCCTCGCTCCCACTTATGTTGGAGACTTCAATTTAAGCGGGAAAATGCTGAGAACTCGTGGCATTAACAGGATTGGTAACTTATTAGTTCCAAATGATAATTATTGCAGATTTGAAGAGTGGGTGACACCGTTGCTTGATGAAATGCTTGATGAACAGATTTCTAATGGCACCGTTTGGACTCCTTCCAGAATAATCGCGAAATTAGGAGAGAAAATCAATGATGAAAGCTCGGTGTGTTACTGGGCTTGGAGGAACAATATTCCTATCTTTAGTCCTGCGTTAACCGACGGTTCTTTAGGTGATATGATGTATTTCCATTCGTACAAGCGGCCAGGACTTATCATAGATATTTTAAGTGATCTACGGAGGTTGAATACTATGGCTGTCAAAGCCAATAATACGGGTATGATTATTTTAGGCGGAGGTGTGATTAAACACCACATTTGTAATGCTAACTTGATGAGAAATGGTGCTGATTTTGCTGTGTATATTAATACTGCAAGCGAATTTGATGGCAGTGATGCCGGTGCCAGACCTGATGAAGCAGTGTCTTGGGGCAAGATTAGACCCAACGCAACACCGGTAAAGCTGTATGCCGATGCAACATTGGTGTTCCCGCTGATCGTCGGTCAGACGTTTGCGAAGCACCATTTTAGCAATAAAAAGAATGTTTAAATTTATTTGTTTGTATTATTTTGGCTTTCAAACCTTTTTGATTTGATACTTTTTTCTACACCCACGATATAAAAATAAAAAAATGTTGAAAATTAAAATAAGATGTAACTTTGTTCCTGCACGCCTAGTATGGCGCCGTAGAACGGGTTTTGTCGACGGGAGAAAAAATAAAATGACAGAACTTAAAAAGATTTTTACCCATTTAAACATAATTATGCAATGTTTAAAATATAGAAATGTTTATATTCTTTAATATTATACGAAATGCGCAAAATACATTGATTGATTTGTATTTTGTTTGTGTTTGTTATGTTTGATTTGTATAAATATGTTGCAGTCAAAACTCTTAACTAGTCAAAAGTACTATTGACTAGCAAAATCAGTCAAAAGCACTTTTGACTGAACAGGTTGGTAAAAAGTGGTTTTGACTGAAAATTATTGGTTATTAGTACTTTTAACTGCAAATTTGCGGTTAAAAGTACTATTGACTGACGCTCTTCGTCAAAAGTAGTTTTAACTGCAATAAAGCATCAGTCAAAACCACTCCACTCCACTGCTCCTACTTTTGAGTGATTTAAAACAATTCTAACCTAACCTGTCCGTGTCGGGGTGACCCAAGTCGTTTTTACCAATTTTTTTTTCTCAGTGCCCCATTACATACACTCCTATCTAAATACCAGCTGAACAACTTTATACTTTTGAACGAGAAGAAGACGGTCGACTTCAGGGGCACCTCGAGGTTCGGTTTGGTTAGGTTCCTTTAAACCTTGTAGAAAGAAAAAGGAGCCCCGCGTAGCGGGGCTCCGTCGACCTTTCCTCGAAAGCCCTCTTCCTCCGCTTTAGAAATAAAACGAGCGCTCCGCTTTAGAAAAAAAAAAAAATACAATGCAGAATTATTTATTCATGCAACTCAAACTATTATGGCACTTTGAATTACACAGCAAAAGGAATCACTTAGTCAAAAGTACTTTTAACCAGCTCCATTGGGCAAAAAAAAGTAAAGTAAAGTACTTTTAACTATTATTTTGGTCAAAATTACTATTGACTAATGCATACGGTCAAAAGTACTTTTGACTGATTTTGCTAGTCAATAGTACTTTTGACTGGTTACGAGTTTTGACTGCAACATATATATAAATCAAACATATTGTATTGATAGAATAGAGAATTCGTCATGCTACGCTTGTTGAAAACAACTTCTTGAATGTTCTTATCTGTCATATATAGAAATAGTCAACAACACGAATCATAACAATGAAATAATGGCATCTGTAATGAGATCTGCACTGATAAGGTTTTAGGCGCGGGATAGCGCCCAGTTTGTTCATTGAAAGACCGGTCCAGTTTGATAAGATTGTATAATGAAGTTTCCACAAAGTTACTTAATGAATAACTGACACACAACATAGCACGGTACAATGACGGTCATAGGAATATAAATGGTGTACAATAGCCTGAGTTAATTACGACATAATAAAGGCTCTGGTGATTCCTTGAAATTCGACCGGTAACGACCTGTCTGGTGAGCGGTGTGTCGGCATAGACAACCAATATAACCATAGTGTTGTCACTATGGGTTATGTTTGTATTACCACAGATAATATAACAAGAAATTAGTTCGCCACACCACCCCCCTACGGAGAAAAAAAGGGTACATACAGGATTGTAGCAGTAGGTATAACACCATTACCATTTAGATAAGATTATTTGAAAAATAATTAAATTCAAAAATATGTGTAAGAACAGAGGTCAAGAAGTAATAAATTAAAAATAACTTTCTCCGTTCAGCCGTTATAATTAATAGAAGTTTCTGCCCAAATAGCTCTGAATAAAAACCGTTGAAGCACTTTTGTTATTGAGGGCAAGCTCTGTTATAGTCCACAATATAGTCCATGCAAAAATTCAGTTCAAACTTACAGGTTTTGATTTCCCACCGTTCTTTTATGGCGCAAAACGCGATATCTCCGACTCTGGAACGTGTCTGGTTGACGTTTGCGAGCGATGACGTAGTGTCAAAACACTTCAAGCTTCGCGCGCTAACTTCCAGCTTCTCCGAAAATCCGCACGTGAAAAAGTGGCGTTAGTATCGCGGAGAAAATTTTATTTTGGAGTTTAGTGTTGAAAGTTTATTTTAGCGAAACTTTACACTATTTTCACTGATATGCACTAAAACACTGGTCGCACTTTTGAAACTGTTATGTTAGCCGGCAAACTCGCGTAACAGCTGGCGAGTTGGTAGCTGATGAGTGCAAACTCGTTGCGCTGCTAGGAACTGGAAAGCATGTCTTCTTGTTACCGACGTCCTACGCCGATGATGATTATCTTCGCACGTCGGTCGTCGTCGGGGTCACCAATTTAGGCGCGGGATAGCGCCCAGTTTGTTCATTGAAAGACCGGTCCAGTTTGATAAGATTGTATAATGAAGTTTCCACAAAGTTACTTAATGAATAACTGACACACAACATAGCACGGTACAATGACGGTCATAGGAATATAAATGGTGTACAATAGCCTGAGTTAATTACGACATAATAAAGGCTCTGGTGATTCCTTGAAATTCGACCGGTAACGACACAAGGTTTTATGTCGCAATTTATTATTTTATACCGCTATTAAGTCCCGTATCACACTTTTTTAATGTAGGAAGAATATGTAGTGGAAAATTGGAAAATTAAATATCGACACAATGTAACTGGGCAAAAACCTAATTATATGTAATTCCGGTCATCTGGACCGTCTTATGTTTGTTCTTTAATTAAGAAATCTCACTGTTTACCTTTTAAAATAATTTAGGTAGTTGCATTGACTTCATTAGGTAGTTGTTTTTTTTTTGTTTTGTATTATCAATTTAGTTTAAACTCGCCTTGGGTATAGCGAAAGGGACTGTCAGACTCTAACTCTCATTTTTATATGTCCTTTGCTTTCCAGAACCGCGGTACCCTTTTTATTAGACAGTTCCAGATTGTTTTATTCAAACGATGAGGTTTTGTATTTCTAGCGTCATCTATTGGCTAGTTATAACAATAATGTAATTAACGCCATCTATTGTGGAGTAGCAGAAATAATAAATTATTCTATAAATTGCCATCTACCGACAAACACTGAAACTACATTGAAGCAGTGATAATGACTTTGATATCAATTTTTCAGATTGATTAACTCAGTTGGTAAGTAAATTGTTACATTAAAAAAAAGATTAACAGTTTCTCCATTATTTTAGCTTCAATACAATTATTTTAACAACAGTAATTAAAAACGATTTCCAAGCAAGACGGTGTGAATGAACTGTCAAATATGCAATGAAGTTAGCCGCTGTCTGGAATCCCTCAATTGCATTAGTGTGCGTCCGTGAACAGCTTTTGTAATAATGTGTGCTGTCTGTGAAAGCGGCTTTGAAGCTCCGTCCTCCGAGTTCGTTTGCCCAACTTTGTTCATCCGTTCATCGTATTCGACGGCGCCGCCAGGCCGGTCGTACGCCCTGCATATTGTTTACATCCCTATTCTGACTATCAAACATGCCTGCCTAACATAGTTTAAACAAAAAATGGACGTGTGCAAGTTAGAAAACGAATTTTATTAGCAAGTGTTGCAATTTTATGTGATAAAGTGCGTTAAAATGTGCGTGATGCGTCCGTTTTTGCTGGTTATGCTCCTTCTATCCGGTAAGTCGCATCCTTTGAGCCCTTTGGTGGGCTATTTATAGGTCTCTACGGTCATTCCGTGCAGATATTAATGGGAATTTGTTAGAATACATAATTTGTTGCACGTTTCTGTGGAAGTCGAAACTCTTTGATGTTGACAGTGTGCGGACGTTCCGAGAATGCCTTTGCTTCGTTTGATGTTATTAAGAACGGAGACGCGTGTTTTTATGGCTCGTTTTGAATTTAGAATGCCGATTGTTTAGTTTTAATGCCTCCCCTGTCGGTTGTCTTTTGTTTTATTACAATTTTTGACAAAGACCATAGCCCATCAATGTCTTATAAATCCAATGGGAATCCATATCAGAAAACCATATATAAACTGTAAAATCCTACTTCTAATTCGATATCCACTGCAGTATTTATCTGATCTACAATCCTTTTTATTATTTAGTTTATCTTAGATCCATGATAAGATCCACTTTATTATTGAAAACCGGTACTAATCATGTATCTTAGATATCGGAAATCATTTAATAATAGTTATTTATCTATCATTCTGATCTGCAATAACAATTTATTGGGTAAAAAACCAAAGAGCAAATTAACTTTTTTTTAATAATGTAAAGCGGTAATGACATTGACCACTATTTATGCCATTAATCAAGAAGTAAGCTAAGAATTCACATTTTTCCACGCAATCAACAGGATAAGAACATTTTGTAGCATGTTTGTTAATAATGCTTGCAGTTCAAGTCATCACAAAGCACAAACACAAAACATTGCAACCATTCAACCGTTGTAATGAGAATATTAATTTCTGTGAGTGGTACTGCTGAGAATATCATCTTGTTTTAAAGTTGGAATGTTATCAACACAATCAGTTTGTTGTAGTTATTTATGACTTAATTATTGCCTGTTATGATAATATTGAAAGTGGAACTGTTTTAAGTTGTAAATAAGTGGCATCTTGTAGTAGTTATTATGATAAAGCCCAAGGCTATAATTTATTTATTCATTAAAAATGTGCACCATATCTAAGACGAAGTAAAAAAATTGTATTTATAAAAAAAGGAAATTTTCATAATAATGGTTCCATCCTTCCTTTCAAAAAAGCTCAAACATCCATCAACATAGTGTAATGATTACTAGGTGCTAAGTGTAATCTGATTACAAAGTTACAAATATTCACTACTGCTTACTCTATATCCTTTGTGTAGAACAGGCTTAGACCATGGATATTGTTAAGAAAAAAAATCATAAATTTTCATACATTCTAGAGGGTTTTATTCTCTATAGTTAAGGCTGTATGGGCGCATCTCCCTTTGCCTTCCCAAAAGGGAAAATGGATTAAAAAAAAAAACTCTATAGTTAGGTAAATGAACCAAACCCTTAAGTTAAATCAACTGTAGCTACTCCCAGAAAATAAAACAAATTATGTAGGTACTTTCTGACCGAACAACATGTACTTAAAGTTTTATTTTAGTCCCTTATTTGGAGCATGTAAAGTTATTAAACACTTTCTGCCTACACGGCTACACCCCATCTTCTAAGTAACTGGTATAAATGTCAAGATTTTTCCTTGTACAATCTACTAATTATTAACCCAATTAAATTGACATTAGAGTTATCAGTTTCTTTTTATAAACATTTAAAAAACATTTTACTCATCATATTTTTTACGACCACCACTAAAAAAAAAACAAAATGTCAGTGGTCCTTAACCTTTGGTATGATTCACATTTCCATTTTTAAAAATGCGATCATTAGTGAAGATTCTGGCCTATATACGGGAATCGTTTGTAGCGAATGGCAAATATTTGTTTAATTAACAAAATTAAAAATATTTTTAATGTTTTTGCCCAAGAGGGTTCAGGTAGCGACCCATAGAGCTCCGCCTACGGCGCCTGATCCACTACACAGATATGTTGAAAAGGTCAAGTATATACAAAACGCTGTTAGTAATAGATATAGTCCAATCGTATTTATTAGATTATGAAATACTTTGGCACATCATGAAACTCCGCCGTTTCATGATTTGGCGGTCATAACAATCGATATAATTAATAGAAATACCTACCTAATAATTAAATTATCGAAGTAGAAATATGATAAATCTAGTTTATAGCAACTTATTCGTTGATATTCCCAGTCAATACTGGGCATTCGCAATAAACAAGTTACATAAAACAATCGAGTCATGTATAAAAAAGATAGATTTAATAAATATTTGCTGTTTCTGAAATTTTACATAATGTACAAAGATCTAGCTTTAGATATATTTAATACCTAGATTACTAACAGGTCACTGAGAATTTTAAGCCAAAAATGGATAAAAGATATTCCGTTCGTTCGATTCCTACGTAAAATGAACATCTCAAAGGAAAACATTTAAATGTGTTTGCGGCGCTCACTCACACATTTATAAAAAAAAAAACACGAAAAACGTTTTGTTTTTTCGAAATTTCAAATCAATCGTCATAAATTATGTTCCTGATTTGAACACAAGTATTCCACATTGGGCACCTGGCACCTGCGAAAAATTTTGACAGGAGCCATATAAGGAACATTAAAGGTGCCATTACCTCAGCTGTCATTACAGCGGGTGCCTAATGTTGTATACCTCGAATAAAATAATTCAATTGTTATGCATCCCATCGCACCGTGGTTCTTCTGAGATGTTTCTGTCCTGTGCCCTTGCATAGTGGTTCAATCATCTCTACGGGAGACGAAACCAATTATAAGTTCTATCACTATAAGGCAATGATTTATGGCACTCAGCCCCTGTTCTCAATTTAATTATGTTTTAATTACGCTTTATGTGGACGAGCCATTTATTTTTTAAAGGATATTAATCGGAAAAAAATACGCTTTTACGATTTGTAATTCATTTGCTCTCCTAGCATTTAAATTACATAGAGGGCCAAAGCCAAAGAGTACTAATATTGTAGGTACCATGACCCCGAAACGTAAAGGGATATTGAAGGACAACGTAGATTTTAGTCAGACAGTCCGTCCTGCTTTCGTTTGATGATTTCATCACGCTAAAAATAAAAAAGCATTTCAGTTACTCGTGTAGGTAAGTAGTATACCGTGATCTTGAAACCCAAAGTGTAACCGTAGGCATTTGGTGGATTTTTAGTCAGTCATAATCTGACAGTCTCTTTCGCTCCACGCAGCGTGGAAGTCCTCCCGGAGAAGTCATTTCAAAACGAAAACAACAATATAACCAAAAAACTGCCAAATTATGGAATCAGGTGTTATTTAGTTTACGCATAAATCTTTGATTTTAAGATTTATTTACCATGCTAAAATGAATTTCAATTACGATACCAAAATTGAAAATCATACTTTCAGTGTTTATTATAATCAATTATAATGATGATAAAGATATTTCTGACAGTGTCTATCCACTTTCATAATCCGCGAAATTGATTGAAAAGGACTGGCAGCACAGAAATATTAAAAAATATTATATCTATGACTGGCAGCCATAATCTTCACTGAAAACCTCAAACCAAGCTAAAATACCTATAATTAAACCATTAGACCAGGCGGCGTAGAAGACATCCGTATGCAAAATATGAGGACCGAGTTTTGAGTTTTTTAATATATTTTTAGGATTGTCAAGATATATATTTTCGATGTTGCCAACAATTATCGTGGTCCAAAAAAAAAAAAATCCGCGCCTTGATCTCAGATCAATAAAACGTTGATATTTGTGGGTTTCGATCTGAATAAATTTCATAGGATATGGAATTACATACTGATTATACTTTATTATGACGAGATCTTGATAAAATGATTAGCAAATATAGTAGAAAAACATATTAATACATAATTATCTATATATTTAAAAGAACAGGGTATGGTCGTACGACTCGCCTACAGCCGAAATAGCTAAACGTAGAAACTTGGGTTTTGGACAATAGTTGCAGTCTACCATTTAGAGGGGCGTAAAGACGGGATTTTGTGAAAATCGTCCTCTAAAGGTGTGAAAAGGGGTGAAAACTACTGTATGAAAAATCCTATTTCTTGGGTTAATACATTTGAAACTAGTCATGAATAAGAATACAAGTAAATAAAATATATTGGCACTTTTATTTTTTTAAAACTACCCTCCATTAGTGATCTAATCGATGTTAAAGTTTGTATGGAAAAATTATAACGCGTGATCCGATTACTTTGAAAATCAGTATTTATATAAGAAAAAAGAAATTATCAAACACGTGTTTTTGGATTTTTCAAAAATCTCCCCCAAAGTTAGTGAAAAGGGGTATTCAAGCTTAAAGGGAAGGATTTTAAAGCGCTATAAGTGTAACCTGCATTTTGGATGGTAGTTGCAATTTATCATGTAGGTGAGCACCCAGAAAGGATTTCACCTTTAAGGAGGTGACAATGGGCATTATTAGTTTTTTTAAACTACCCTCCAATGATACTCTAGACGATGTTAGTTTGTATGGAAAAATCATAACGTGCTAACCGATGAATTTGAAACCTGGTATATGGAAATGAGATAAAAAATAATGAAACACGGTTTTTGGGTTTTTCAAAAATCGCCCCCTAAATTGGTGAAAAGGGGTGATTAAGTTTTAAGGGAAGGATTTTACTACGTGTAGTGCGGTAGTATTTTACAAATTTCTGGACCACTCCAGACACTGGCAACATGCATTTTTAAATAGTCCTAGAACCCATTTGCATACTTCATAAAACATATTGCGGTCCTCACATTTTGCAAACGAAATTCCTTCTGCGGCCTGCACTACATAAAACTCGCAATTAGCAAACTTAAATATAAAGATTCCGACTTAATTGAGCAATGTTCTTTAATTACAGTACTTACTATTCATGTGCAAGCTTTTCTTTTTTTATTTTGAACTTATTACGTTTCATCGGCTCGGCGAACTTGAATGGATAATCATGGAAACCCGTTCTTCCTGCTTTTAAACCTGACTTAACACCCGGTATTTATTTATCTTCAGATATTTCTGAGGTAAGGCTAAGGCTAAGGTTCCTTATAAAAATTTGAAAGGGTTTCCATACAGCAAACGCGATTTTTTGCTCGGTAAAAGCTTGAAATATGCACAGAATAGTTATAAATAAAATAAAGTTTAAAAATAAATAATTAAATAATAATATTTACAAAAACGTGTTTTTTTTTTCGTTTTTATAGATAACTAGCTTTTGCCCGCGACTTCGTACTCGCAAAACGTTTTTTATCGTTCCTGAGGGAATTTCGGGATAAAAACTATCTTTTGTCCAGTCTCGGCACTCAAACTAACTTTGTACCAAATTTCATCCAAATCGGTTCAGTGGTTTAAGCGTGAAAAAGTAACAGACAGACAGAGTTTACTCGCATTTATAATATTAGTAGGGTTTGTACGGAATCCTTCTTCTTGGTCGGCTTTTTAGTACATCTTTAGCGAAAATACACGTTTAATTATCAAGTTTTTATGTGAATAAGAGTATCGCGCTTCTGTATGGTCATTTACCCCTTTTTAATGGTTTTCGTCTGCCGCAATCGACTCGGTAATGTTTCGGAAATGGTCTTGATTAGGGATGAAATGTAGGTATCTGTATTAATTAATCTTCCACTGACTTAAATAATATTATACTATATTCTTCTTTATAATTATGTCGATAAAATTGCACTCTGCAGTTACACACTTGAACAGGAACACCTCTAACATTTGCCTTCATTTAAAACTATTTCACACACTACGCATAACACAGCTGAAAATCTGAAAAAAAATGGCTTTGTCGTTGGCTTTTTGGTAAAAATAGTCGGTACAAACATACATTAACTCTGCCTTTTAGCGTCGTAAATTATTTTGACAAAATCGCTGTGAGTAATATTTTACGAAGCACCAATTATCTCGAGAAAAACAAAGGAAGATCCTAACCAAATTAGAAAGATTACCCACTCAAGACTGCACATCCCTTTCCCTAATACGGATAAGCAATCAAGAAATCATGGAGCTAACAAACTGCGATTGTAGAAAACAAGTAAAAACTCAGGGTTGCACCACCCCTGCTCTACCGAACGCCCCTACCAGGGGCGCGCTACTATAAAACCCGACATATTTACGAGTTTTGTCTCCCCCCACTCTAGTTTGTTTGTGGTTTAAATTAAAAGATGTGGCGGGTGATATTTTAATTTAAAATGGGAATTTTGAAGAAAACGCCTAATTTTTTTTATGTGACTATTTATTTTATTTATGTGATATTAGCCAAAAAAAGTGCGGAGTCTTTATAAATATTAATTTGTATGATTGGGCTATATTTAAATATATCTTAAAAAATAATGTATTCAGTCGTGAGGATTTTTCAATGAGAAGTTTTCTTTTTCGAGTAGATATTAAAAAAAAAGTAGTTACCAAGAACTCTGTAGATGGCGTTGAACTGACTACGTTACTTGATTTATGCCTTCATTTTTGCACAAATCCACGAGGAACAGACATCTCTTATTTTTCTCTTGGGACATTTTCTTTATGGCGTGGAAAACTCATAAATTAAAAAGACTGGTCAATGTATATTTTTTTCTTTTTCCTTGTTGTTATTTATTTTCAAATGCCAATGGTGTGATGTGATGTGACTGACAATGACATGGCATGTACGTTACGATCTACGATCTCAAAATTACAATCAAGTGAAAAATATCAAAAAATGACGACGTTCCGTTCATTGCAGTAACATCATAGAATAAATAAGCAACATACGAAGTTCAGCGCCATCTATCCATCAACTAGGGAAACAATAAAAGAAAATCCCTCATTGGGTAAACTAACACTATCTTGCATTTTTTCAGAATTAAACACCGCTATGCTAAGTGAATCTTTTAAAAGAAACTGTTGAAAAAAACGTCCAAACAGCACATTAACGGGCACGCCGCAATAGCGGCGATAAGACCCCTCTTTGAGGAGTGGCTGGAGAGACGTCACGGCGTCCTAACCTTCCGCTTGACGCAGGTCCTCACCGGACACGGATGTTTCGGGAGGTACCTGTGTCTTATGAGAAAGGAAGAAACGCCTGGGTGTCACCACTGCGTAGATCGCCCGGAGGACACAGTCGAGCATACGGTGCAGGATTGCCCCGCTTGGGCGGAGCACCGACGTGTCCTCACGGCGGCGATAGGCGGAGACCTCTCGCGCCCAGCACTGGTCGCGGCCATGCTGCGGGGCGAGACGGAGTGGGAAGCGGTCGCCTCCTTCTGCGAAGCAGTCATGCTCGCGAAGGAGGAGGCGGGCCGCGTGAGAGAGAGGACAAAGTCCTCCCTCCGCCCCACCCGCGGTGGTGGACGCCCACGGCGTCGGACGTCGCAAGACGATCTCCGGCCACCGTAGGCGCGGGCATGCGGGCGGGAGTTGCCCTTTACTCGCCGCCCGACCATGGACCATGCCCGGGTCGACGGCGCGTCGTGTTCCACGCGCGCCTCAAAGAGCGTCAGCATAATGACGAGGCCCCCTCTCAGAGGGCTAAAGCCTGCCGGGGTCGCGGGTCTTATACCATCACCGTGACCCCGGAACATAAAGGGCTATTGAAGGACACCGTGGATTTTAGTCAGTACAAGTCTGACAGTACCTCTCGCCCTGCCCGGGGTGGGAGGTCTCATTTGATGATTTTACCACGTGAAAAAAAAAAAAAACAAAACAGCACATTAAACCGATTTAAAAATACAATGAACCGCAACAACTTCCTGGAAATATAAAATTAAGTGTTCTTTCCGACGAAACAGCTGACCAAACCCTCCATTGTATATTTTCACTCGCACTTTAACAGACACTTGAGGCTAAAACAAACTGTACTTAATACTGCTTAGAGTACAAATACGACGACTTCTGCTTAACCCAAAAATAAAAAATCGATCAGATAAATGCACAAGTTGACACTGATTCATAGAAAGTCTAGCTTAATTGCAGCTTAAGGTAAATGCATCAACCAGCCCGCGAAATTTAAAATTTCTTACGTTTTTTTGCAATTTGCAGACCATTGCTAGGTTTTATGTTGATTAAAATATTATTCGCGGCTGTAAGACCTAAGTAGTTACAGAATTATAATCATCAAAATCACCAATACAACCCTCCAAGTTCATAAAACTTTAGGAATGACTTTTTCTTTCTTTTCTTTTCGTTTTAAGGTTGCCCTTAGGCTGTGTTCAAAAA
This sequence comes from Agrotis ipsilon, assembly GCA_028554685.1. Lineage (NCBI taxonomy): Eukaryota > Metazoa > Arthropoda > Insecta > Lepidoptera > Noctuidae > Agrotis > Agrotis ipsilon. The sequence goes on from CM052979.1 coordinate 9,357,653, forward strand.
CCTATAGATCGCAAGCTTTTATAAGTAATGACCAACTGTTTAAAATAGTTATTAAATGCTAGAAGCTAGCGCCAAAAAGAGGATTATGTATGGGACATATAACAAGCTTTTTTATGCCAGTGTCTATGGAAAAAGAATACTAAGATCATACTCGATTCGGAATTTACTCAAACCAAAACCTAACAATAATATTCAAGATAAATAAAATCAAGTTTCATTAAAGTTTATTTTTGTTAAAAAAGAAGCTAAAACTCTGAATAATCACAGCAGTTTCTGATAATAATGAAATCCTCGCCTCGGAATTTATAATAATATTCCCGCCAATAACTATTTTAAATGCAAAGGAAAATTCGAATAAAAGAACTCTCTCGCCGCTTATTATTGGAACCGCGAATAAAACCATAGGCAAATCGCTGCGTCGCCAATCTAAATACGACTTTATAATTCGCGGACTAAAGCTCATTTTCCCACGATCTTAGATTTGACACATCGGTAAGTTTTCAAAATGGTTGCAACACGGTTGAATTTTTTTTTTCTGCGTTCGAAATGAATATTTTTAAATTTTATTTGATGCCAGGTAGTGCGGAATGCTAAATACTGTGTTGTGGAAATATAGGAAAAAAATGTGTGGACTAGTTTTCAAGTTTTCGGTTCGTTAAAAGTTGGCCCATGCTTTAGCTACGTAGCCATTTTTTAAAAGCCAGACTAAACGGTCAGTCAAGGACCCTTTACGATTTCCAATTGGAACTCTAACCGAAGATTAATTTTAATTTCCAGCGCCTGAATTATAAAATGTATAGCCACTTTTTATAAATGCGTGAGTGAGCGCCAAGCACACATTTTAATGTTTTCCTTGGAGATGTCCACTTTTAATACGTAGGAATATTTATTGTTAATATTTAATACGAACAACGGGGTTTTTTTTTTCTTCAGTGTTTTTGGTTTAAATTCTAAATGGCCTAGGAATCCAGAAATACTAAAATCTAAGTTCCAACGTAAATTGGCTTATGTCACTTTGTTTCTGAACTAGTCAAAAGTTAAAAAAAAAACCTTTCAAGTTCGATCTTCAACTCAAAACTTATGTTTCCATTCTATATGAGTTTGTGGACCCTTAACACTTGTTCCGGTCCGTGGTTACAACTCAAGAACACTGCCTCCCCTCCGCCCATAGACTGCAAGGAGTTATGATTTGCTGTCTATGGTATAGTTTATGGCGGCGGGGGCCTTTTACCTGCCTATGGTTTTGATAGATGCTTTTCATATAAAAGCTTTGGCTAAATTCGACCAACTTCCGCCGTCCCGAGTTTTTTCTTTTCTTCCGATACAATGAAATGATCCTGACACGAACAGAAAGATCCGATAGGCTTTTAAAAAAAAATTAGTCAATTTACTTCATTTTTTTGGGGACAACTCCCACTTGACCAAAAAAAGGAAAAACGCCCAAATTTGTCAACATCAAAAAAGATCTAAAGGTTCCGTATCTCTTATGGATAAGGACTTCTCCCTTTTGGCCCATTTAAAAGAAACACTCTGTATAGACACTGTTATGGCCGATTTTTTTTTTTTGTTTATACATTATGTTACTATGTTGAGGACTATAGAACTCTTTCTACATTCTTTAATTTTCTCTGTTTTTCCGTTAAACCTTTTTCTTCGGCTTAAAAGGATTGGGAACCATTTAAATAAATAACTGCTGTAATCACGGCTACACATCAACATTATACACAACCATTTTGGCTAGGCCTCGCAATTGTATGATCATTCCACACAATGAACGATCACATTACACTGGTTTTGTGTAACTCGATGTGTAGCCGTGTGCACCTAGGGTTACCATATCTCAGGCTTTGTCCTGAGATTTCAGAATTTTTGGATTCTTCTCATGATTTCGGTGGATTTTGCAAATCTCATGATTTTAGAATGTCTGATGAAATACATCTTACAGTTTAAAGATCTTAAATCGAAAGTTAAACAAAATTCAAATATTCTTTTTTTGATAATAATAGAGGTCAGAAAACAGAGGCCATGAAATCAGGGCTTTTCTCCCAGCTTCTGATTTTTCACCTGGTAACCCATTAAAACGCCAATGGCGACTTTAGTCCCCAAAACGTCATAATTGACAAAATTCTTATTTGTCACTAACTCACTGCCCACTTGATCAGTTGACGTTACAACATTTTGACATAACAGTTGTCAGATTTGACAGCTGACAGTAGCTGTCAATGGCGCATTGTTATCTATGGCAACCCTATGTGCACCACATAATGCTTTCAACGCCACAAGTTAACTAAATCTCTCGAGAGTACGCCACGAGGCACGATGTATCGTCTGAGCAGTAAGACCTTCATTAACTCTAATAAATGTTAATTATCCTGTGTTTATTTACGCAGAAACAAGGTACTATTAAGTTTTACTACCATGTTTACGAGGAGCTCGTGAGTAAATAACAGCCGCATAGGTCTGACTAACCTCTTCTAGGTTAAGCCGCACTTGCCGAGGTTTTGTCTATGGATCTGACCCATACCATGAGTTGTCATTACGATACTCGATCATCGATATCGACCGCGTTTGTGGCAGCTCCTCATTGGCCCGCTCCGATGTTGTATGACTCTCACCCATGAGAGCGCCAACGCGGTCGATGCGTAAGATCGAGTATCGTAATGATAACTCATGGTAGAGGCTCTGGTTCGACTAAGGTCAACCCCAAGATAGTTGGGAACACGCTAGGTTAATGAGTTACTATTACAATATTCCTTGACTTAATGTTAAGTTAAGAACAAAATGGTAACATCTAAGATATAGGCTTTTCAGAGCTAATGAAAAAAAAACTTCTAAGTATATTTGTATAGGTTTGAAATAAGGAGAAAAAAGCCAAATAATAAACATCGTTTAACGCCAATGGACGCCCATAAAAATAATCTAAAATACTACTAAAATTGAACGAGTTAAGACGCCATTTTTTTTAGCATTTCACAAAATGTCTACAACAAACACTATAATCCTAATTATAACTTAGCAGCTGTCAAGTGTCAACTAGCATTAAAACTTCATAACGAGTCCAGTGCAGTGGTCACACGTCACACTCAAGTTGTCAAAACGCAATTAAAACGCAGCGTCCACGCTAACGAATCGCACCACGACACTTCATGTTGTGTGGCGTGTGAACTGTAGCGTTAGGAAACTATGTATGTATGTAATGGTGTTATGTTATTTTGTAGAAGAGAGGCTCACGACTGGACGCCATTCATAATTTATACTTTTCAGATCATTTTTTTTTTAAGCAGTGTTGCTATTCCTAAATAAAAAAAAGTATTTTTTTTAATAAAGGCTGCCTGACTCATTGAACCTAACCCAACGAAAATTTAAAATAAGAAAAAATAATAATAACGAAATTTTTTGTTACAGATTTCGAACACTCATTCGGATCAGAAGGTAAGAAGTCATATTTACTTCCAAAAAATATGAAGTTGTATTTAAATGCTTGCAAACACATCAACGACACAGGAAAAAATCCTAGTGAGGGTTTGCCCCACATGTTTTTAGAAAATGCCGACCGAACTGAGTCTTTTATTTTTTTAAGTCGGATTTTTTTTAAAAAAGAAACGTAAAAATCTTAATTTAAAACTGTTAAACCGGCATCAACGAATCTGTCGGTTTGGTTTGTGTATGTAAATTTAAATGCACCTACCATAGACGAAAATTCCTAGTAGTGGCAATGTTTATTTTTTTAATTTTTAAGAAAAATGATGATTTGAATTAAAATTAATTATCTACACACCAAAAATCAAATCATTAATTAATAGTGCTGAAACCTTAAAAAAGTCTACTCTGACCTTTTTGACTTTTACGTCATAGACGTTATCGTGTAACCTCTAGTACGGTACGTTCCGACCCGGGTTTTAACCGGCGACCGGCTGCGACCTTTGTATTACTGCTCCTCGCCCTCGGAGGTTGAAACACTGGGTGGTACTTTCAGAAGTTTCATGTTTTCAAAAAGAGGTATAAATTATTACTCTTTGTGAAAAATGTATGTTTTTGTTATGCTTTCTCTTATTGCAAATCTAATTAGTCCGTAGTAGTAGTAGTAGTAGTAGTAGTAGTAGTAGTAAAATAATGAACACATTTTTATTTATTAAATTAATGAATATTAACGATGATATAACGCATCACAACTCAAGAGTAGTGGTTCGCAACGTTTATAAATTCGAACGAATTAGGCGCAAAAAGCCTAATTCGCAAAATGACAACCGAGGCGCAAAAAGACAAGTTCTCAAAATGGCAAATGATTAGTCTTTTGTCCTCTAACCGTTCGAACTAACGACCTACAATGGGCCCTTAACTTTTCCACCTCTGTTTAAAATGTTATTTAATTTGAAACTGATTAGTAATTGAAAAGCTCCACTGAAATCAGTTGTTAAAATTGACCCATTTATTCGCAACTTTCTTTTACAAATGACATCAGCATAGCACTCATTAAACGCAAAACACAGTCGAGCGATTCTCAATAAAAACATCATAAAACTATTTTAATATAAACTGCACCTGCAATGAAAACCTTTCAACAATTGGAAACAACGGATAACGGTGAATAGACCGCCAGTCCGCCATATTGTGAGCGGAAACGAAAATCATTGTTTGGCCTGGCCCGCGAAATCTAGCCTTTGTCGCTTTTCATTCGGCCAGTGAATGGAACGCGTTATAAATATTCAAAAAGTTTATAGGCAGCTTTATCTTCTGGATTGTCGATGGTTTTCTTTTTTTTTATTATTGGCGCGTTATTTCACTAAGCCCGATTCGTGGTATCTACAACATTTTAAATCACTCAGAAAAGAGGAGATTAATAGTCGAACCAAAGTTACCGACATACCTCAACGAATTAGCAACTAGAAATGGCAGTGGGCAGGCCATATAGCACGCAGAACTAATGACCGATGGGGCTGTAAGGTTCTCGAATGGAGACCACGCACTGGCAAGTGCAGCGTAGGACGTCCACCCACAAGTTGGGAGACGATCTAATTAAGACCACAGGATCACGCTGAATGCAAGCCGCTTCCAACCGGTCATATGGGAAGTCTAAAGGGGAGGCCAAGTTCAGCAGTGAACGACTTACGAGTCGTAAGTTACGACTGATATAATGATGATGACGAATGTATTGATATATAGAGCGCCGCAAAGTTAGTGATTTTCAGTGAATTCCTTTAAAATTGTATTTCCCTACTAGTGTTCAACTGTATCAGCCAACTATTTGATTATAGTTATGTACTAACTCTTATTGTGTTTATTTTTCTGATAATGCACCATTCTTTATTGTTTTTTTTTATTTATAAATCAATGCCATGCACACTTCTTGTTTATTTTTTTTTCTTGAAATTGATATCTAATGGTTTTTGAAGAGTTTTTGACATTTGCTTACTATTTTTAATAGAAAATGTGTATATCCCGCCTAAAAATATGCCGTACCGCCTATGACTGACTTCACTCAATTGTTTTACGAATCTTTTGTATGGGAAGTTGTTATCAGACTTTTTTTCATTCTCATAATCCAAGGAATATTATAAAAAAAGAATTATCCAAATCGGACGAGCCGTTTTCAAGTTTTACGCTTAGCAACACATTTAGCGATTCATCTTGAGGTATATTATAGAGCAGATAACTTATTTAAGTTAAAAATGCAATTACCTAAAGCCTTTCCTGCATATTATTACTACTCGAACTTAGTTTCTAATCTAGATAGTAATGAATAGATAATTTGTGATTGTTCCAAATGAGATACCAATCTTAGCAGTGCCATAGATAAAGATCTTTCATGGCTCTCTCTATGCAAATACCAGAGGGGTTAAAAGGTTAAGATGTTCTAAGGAAATATTTAAAAACTAAGTAAGAATAAAGAACGAAAATTTACGCCAATGACATAAATAAACAAAACAAAAAAAAAATATAAATAAAAAGTTAAGGTGAATGCTCCAACCAGCCCGCGAAATTCAAAATTTCTTGCGTTTTTTTGCAATTTGCAGGCCATTGCTGGGTATGTAGTTACAGAATCATAATCATCAAAATCACCAATACCCCTCCAAATTCATGAAACCCTAGAAACAAAAAAAAACAGAAAAAGTCATTCCTAGGGTTTTATGAAGTTTGGGTTGTATTGGTGATTTTGATGATTATGATTCTGTCTGTACTAACTACATACCTCTTACAACCGCGAATAATATTTTAATCAACATAAAACCCAGCAATGGCCTGCAAATTGCAAAAAATCCCAAGAAATTTTGAATTTCACGGGCTGGTTGGAGCATTCCCCTTAAATCTAAACAACGATTAAAAAAAAACAAGTGTGGTCCACGGAAATAAAAAAGTGTCAAGTAATTAATTAAAAATTTCGTTACTAAAGACTACTCGTTTCTCAATGACGCTTCTAAAATAAGACGTGGTTCAGACGTATTTTTTTCCTGAAACTGTATTTCTATGTAGAACGCAGTCCTGTAGTGTTGTTTTCAGTTTCAATGCTAGGTAGTGGAGGAGTCATCAAGTGGCATGTCTATTTCGAAACTAGGGATGGGACACTATTCGTTTAGATTTTTTATCGATTATAGAAAGCACAAAAAAGCCAAGGATCAAAATCTTCATCCTATTTGAAGTCGTCTAATAATAGTATATTATGATACAAGTGCGGTAAGTTGAAAATTACAGCCGAGGCGATATTGCTCGCACGAGCCCGCAGGGCGAGTGCTATAAGAAAGCAGAGGCTGTAATTATCAAACCGCGCGTATGTCATACGACATTTTATAACACATTTGTGAGGAAATAAATAAAACTCCGACTTTCTTAAACGAATAAATTAATCATTACTTGACATTTTCTAATAAAATCAATACAGTGAAAATAAAAAGCGCGCGGATTAATTTTTACTTTTTCACAAATTAGCGATGCGTGCGCATCAACGTCTTTTGGTTATGGCAAAGGCACAAAAACAGCCAGTATTACTAATAAAGTAAATTAATACTTTTGTATTTTTATTACGGATAAATGGTTGTAATTAACTGTGAAAATTAATTAAATTAAAGAATTAAATGTTTTTTTTTTATTATATTTTATCTCTCAAAGTTAATTTTATTCATAAAATGTTAACCACTTTTCTGACATAAAAACTCTTTGCTAAGATTTAAAAAAGTACCGTTCGTTTTAGACGGAACATCTTGATGCGTTTTACATTACCGCACAAGTGCGTAATGAGATACATTACGCACTTGTGCGGTAAAAGACCTTTTACGAGCAAATGTGTTATAAATACACTTAAAGATTTCCTTAAACATAGTATCAAATGCAAGAATAGTAGATTTTACAACAAGTGCACAAAACAAACCATTTTTATCCAAGATTTTTAGCAGCTCGAGCCAAAGGCGAGAGCTGATAGTAATATCGAGGATAAAAATGGTTTTGTGGACGAGTTTTAAACTCTGCTTTTCACTTCGATTGCGAGGAAATAAAACAGTAGTATAACACTATAACATAACATTTCTTTAAATAAAATTCAAAGTAAAATTAGAACAGTTTTGAATATTGAACGAAATTGTTTTTCCGGCATAAAAAAGGCATATTAACGGTATTTTTCTGAATTTGTTTTCTTTTTATATATTTTTTTCATCTTTTTTTACCTAATTTTTAACAATTTTAGCAAATTGAAGAAGTTAATAAATGCACGAAAAAAGAGCAAGAGCTTCCCGCCGCTTTATTTTTTTTTATACTTACGACATTATTATTAGGCTGCAGACCTATACTTACAGCCTACTATTAAATTAATTTTGTAATAATAATTTTCTTAAATTAACTAACCTACCTTACTTGAATTAAATTTTAATATCTATTATATCTTAAAAACACATAAGGCAAATAAATTAAAGTAAATATTATATAATAACAAATTCTTTCTATGAACTTCTTATTGCATTTGGCTGTAGGGCTCATTTTCTTTGCCTTAATATAATACATTTATGAGTAGATACGTTAACGCCCTTGTGCACAAAAGTCGATTTTGTGCAGCCTATAACCTGCACAAAGAAGCACTTTCAGAGCAAGAGAAGTGAAAATATAATTTTCACTTCTCTTGCTCTGAAAGTGCTTCTTTGTTCGTCAATGCCGTAAGATTAAAAAAAAAGGTGGGAAACAGCTCTTGCTCTTTTTTCGTGCATTTATTAATTTCTTCAATTTGCTAAAATTTGTAAAATGTCCAGTGAAGAAAAAAAAATTTAAAAAGATAACAAATTCGGAAAAATACCGTTAATATGCCGGGAAAAACAATTTCGTTCAGTATTCAAAACTGTTATAATTTTCCTTTGAATTTTAATTAAAGAAATATTATGTTATACCTACTACTGTTTTATTTCCTCGCAATCGAAGTGAAAAGCAGAGTTTATAACTCGTCCACAAAACCATTTTTATCCTCGATATTACTATCAGCTCTCGCCTTTGGCTCGAGCTGCTAAAGATCTCGGATAAAAATGGGTTGTTTTGTGCACTTGTTGTAAAATCTACTATATCTCTATCTGTTGATCATCAGTACTTTAATGACACAGTTCTGCAATCATCGAACCGTACACTTAAACTGTTGTGCATTCTTCAAGTTTCAAATGACTGTTTACCGTGTATTCCTTTGACAAAGACGAGAATGAAACTTCATACGTCGAGAAACATATCTTTACGGGCGACAAAATACAGAACTAAAATTATTGTACCAAGTTTGACAGTTCGTTGCATTTTTTCTTCACAGGCAGCGCCACCTTGAATTAAACTTATAGTGGTCGGATTACTGTAGTCAACGGTCATCGATGCGCGTACGCAGCTTAAGAAAGAAGACAATTTAATCAATCTTATTGCAATGCAGTAAGTTTATGAAACAAACGGTACTTTTATACAGAAAAGAGTAGGTACTAGAAAAATGTTACAATGTACCTTTGCAGCGTGTATCGGAACCATATTTGTCGATCATGAGCTTCATGAGCGGTCATAATGGCGAAAAAAAAATCAGCTGTCTCATAAAAAAAATCTAATAACTAGCAGTCATGCGTGGTGCTCAGAATCAGTAGGTACTTAGAATGATATATTATATGGGCAATGTTTTTAATGTACTGTAAAAAAAAAACTCATTTCTTATCCGAACGTTAAAAACATAAAACCAAACTTATTTCGTTTTGGAAAAGACCACTTGTTCTTGGGGTTCTTGGTCCCGCTAAACAGTAGTGGTAGGAAAAAAAGATGTGGCCTTTTGTTTTATTTATTTCACTTCTTTATCGATATCGACAACCCCCACATCCCTAAGTCATCGTCATCGACTAGTGTAGAGCACGCTTCGTCGCCTTCCCATGAATGTCGGAGCATTCTTTTGTGTCTACCCTCCTTTTCACAATGGCGCGGATGCTCCAGTATCTTAATGATTGAGATGTTTTGATTGGGGACCGGGGAGCTCTATGATACGTGTTTCTTGGGAGGAATAATATTAATGAGGGTTTTGCTAGTATTTAAATACCAAATAGAGTAGAAAACTACTCTATTTGTTTTATTTTAGCCAAATTTCGCTCATGAAATTGATCTAAACAGTGTAAAGGGTCATTTTCAAAATTGTTTGTTTTTTTTTTCTTTGACAACTGATCCGATGTCAACTATTCTGGCCAGCATCGTGACACTGACAGCTGTCAAAATTCTACATCAATTTTGACACTGACAGTTCTTCAAATGCTTAGAAATGGAAACAGTGCTATTCCTGGTCGGTTTAATTGGTCTTTTTGTAGTTTTCGGAGAACGTCTCAATCCATACTGACTAGGCTAGACAATAAGGTTTGTAAATCAGACTGGCTGAAGGTACAACGACCTCAGTTCTTTAAATTACCCCGAACTCTAAACGACCCCCACAAAACTGCACTAGACGAAATAATTTAGCGCAATAATTACCCTTTTTAAAGAAAAAAGCCGTTCAAATGTATCTGGCAATTAAATAGATGGTTTTAAAGATCTTTAGATGCTACATAGACAATCGGTTCTATTAGCATTTATTGTTTTCGAAAACGATTTTTCATCGTACAGTAATTTCGTCTGCATCCTACCATGACAAGACGAATGTTTCATATTTTCTGCCATAGTCTTATTTCTACACAAATTCATCATAATTTATTCATAGTTTCGCGTACGCACGCATTATTTACGTAAGGCTGCACTTCTTGCTTCCTTTGCCTGGCTGTATAATATTTTTAGGGTTCCGCAACTAAAGACAGCTCTGCTGTCCGTCCGTCTTTTAGTCATGGGGTTACATATTTTGAAACGTCATTTCAACACCTGACGTTCATAAAACATTTTAAATTCTAGCATCTAAAATTTACTATGGTTGCTGTTATATTATGAGCTTCATATGTCCCCCTACAGTTTAAAGCCTCTATTCTCTCTACTTATTTTACTCTGGCCTTTTTTTTTGGGACATTACCACCTCACTATTCCCAAACCACTCAAACTTCTGAAAACCAGAATAAACAGTGATATTTTTGTCTGTTTGTGGCTATCTGGGATCCGTCACGACACCTACCGGTCAATTACCTATGTTGTATTGCTGGGCAACAGACGGTCTCTTTTTACACCCGCGATCTCGAACGATTTTTGGATCCCGGAATGATTCCGATTCATTCCACATTTTCTAGGTACTGCCACATTGTCGTTTAACAACAGATAAGTAATAAAAAAACTTAATGTAGCTGCTGTAAAATAGCCCAGAGGTACGGAACTTAAGTTGTACGAGCCCGTCTCGCACTTGGCTGTTTTATTTTTTCGCCATTACTGACTTCTTTCTCGTAGATAGAGGGACATCTCGTGAATATATTCATGATTCTCTTTGCGTTGCGTTGTTACAAATGTGTGTTAGAATTAATGGCTGTCTTGTTATTTTTTTTTTTCATTTTTGCTATAGGAAATATAACGTAGATCGTAGATCACAGACGTGAAATAAATGTGACGTAGGCTCGACGTTATTGATTAAAGTCCGCACGATCACTCATGACCTACGGAAAATTCGTGGTTCTACATTTTTTTTTCATGTAATTTGATATAACGAATGAAATAGACATAGACACTAGCGCCGTGTCAAAAGAACTTGAGTCGTGGCGCGGACGTCTTTAACACGGGTCTTTATTAACTCAGCAAAAAATATACTATACCTGAAGGTCGTCTATGTATTTCTTATCGATCCCTGTTGAAAATAACTCAGTTCGGTAAGTTTGTCGTAAAATGCTAGAAACAGACTTACATTAACTGTGAGATGTTGAAACGCTTTTAGGCTGAAACTTTAGCCTTAAATCACGTCAGATTATTTTTATATCTTCTTTTGGAATTTTCCATGTCCACTATGGCCCACGAGTGGATTTTTGCCCAGATTTCGTTTCATTTCAACCGAAGTGCAGTTTTTATTGCATCCCAAATTGCCGTCAATTCAATGAAACCGTTATATTTTTTGGAAATCGTCATACATTCCTCAAAAACTCCTATTCGCACACAACATCGTATTCGCGCGCTTTTTTCCCGCCCTTTGTCCTATCGGAATGTTAGTGTTGCTAGTTTTTTGTCCCGAAAGGATTGATGGACCATTGTGTTGCCATTCGCAAAAATTCCCGGCGTCGAATAATTGATAAGTCTCTGCTATGCGATCTTTTTTTTTGTTTCGATGCTGAATCGTTAGGGATTAGAGTTTAGTTTTTTATTTGACTAACTCGTTGGAATTGTTCGGCTTGAATTTCGCCAGCCATATATTTGTTTTCCTTTCTACGTTTTTCATAGGTTTTTGTGTGAAACTTTTGTTCAGGTTCGCAGTTATTTTTAGCTTGTAGGTAAATATGCTAAATGTCGGCCCCCTTACGGTTTTTCTGTTTTCGGATCCGTCTGGAGCCATCAATTTGCAACGAAGGATAGCTTCTAATGTGGTTTTGGATAGTTTGATAAACCTATTTTATGTTTATGGGCATAAAGTTGACTTTTCTATTACAAGGAAAAAGTACTAAGGTTTAGAAGCGTCGAGAACGATAAAACCCTAAAGTCGGCCATTCACGGCCCATGGTCGGTCGCGTTTTTCCCAAATGTCGGCCGGATAGAGGGTGTTTAAATTAAGACAGTCAAATTTTATTAATATGATTTATTTCGGCAGAAATCTCACTAATTATACATTATTAATCGTATTTGTTTAATAGTAGGTTAAATTGCACTTAAATAATGTTAGGTTAGTTAAAGGTGCGATCGTAGCTACATAATTTTCTGTTTCCCTGAAGGTCCTTGATCTCTCTGTTCTGTCACTGTAGTACCTTAAAATCATTAATTCTAAATGCAGCTTTTAGTGAAATTCAGGTTAATTAACGAATGAAAGATTCACGACCAACCATTTATATTTTGCTAAATTAACATGGCTTTATTAGGTAGCAAGTTCCAAAGATCAATTTATATCCTTACATCCCCATAACGTAATAAGCTATCATAAAAGTTTCCAATAGTATCCTCACATTTAAACTTAACTCTATATATTATTGACGAATTAAATGTTTTATTGAATATTTAATTTTAGAAAATAATAAAAAGTAATCAGCCTGTATAGTTGGGCTCGAATTCGAGGCTGGTCGACATTACGATCTTTAATGTTTCTAAAGCCGGCCCCTATTTTGTCTACACTATTTCTCGAGATTCAACTAATATCACCCCGGCCGGTATTTGGCGATTAAACGTAAAATATATTTATTTGCCTATAGGCGTTGCAAATTCTCTTAGTAAGCCAATGGAATTTAGTACAATTTGAATTTATAAAACAGACTGCATTTACTTTAAGTCGGCCACTGCCGAGAATACGGTGTTAACTCAAAATTGGTAGCCTATTGGCGGCCTCCTATTTTTCTTTTAAAATAATGCGTTAAACATTAAAAAAACTATCTCAAAATATAGCAAAAATTACCAACTACTGATAATAAAGCTTAAAACAACAAAAAAGGCATGTCTTACCGTTCTAATATCAATCCCCGAAGTGTGGGTATTCACAGAAAGTAAGGTATTTTCGATATGAACTTGACGCTTCGACGGCGCGATCGCTGCTGAAGCTCAGTGTGCGAATAGTGAGTGTCGTAATCGGAAAGTAACGGTTTTTACGTATAGAGTATGAACTAAGGTGGTAATTCAAAAGGAAAATTAATCACTTCATTACGTTTTAAATGAACGCAAGCTGAAAATGTGCAGACGGCCGAAGTTTGGAGTGGGGCCGACGTTTGGCGTATTTACCCTACTGTGTTTGGATTGAATTTTCAGCTGCCTTTGTACGAAAATGGGAATTGGCAGGTAACGATTTTAAAGGACTCGCCTGTAGTCGATTTTTTATGGAGTCTAGTAAAAAGCTTTGAAACACAATAAAGGAGTATAAAAGAAGTCCAAGCTAAACACAGTGGATTAACGTTCATTTGCCTAAGTGTATGTCAGTTCTTTTGAAGCAAAAAGTCGTTTTAAACACGCTGAAACGCTATGACACTTGTGTACGCTCTTTTTAAGCAATTTCAAGAAACATTAATTATTTTAACAACTGTATTCTAGGGATATTTGACAATACACCAAGAAACCATCGCCAAAGAGGTTGAACTTGCTGTCCGTGCCTACAGTTATTTATTACCTATCACATACTACCAACATAACCAAGTTAATAGAAACAAACACAATATGATTAGGTTGCGACCCGCGCGCGAAGGAATGGTGATCAAAACTCTATTATCTATGCGACTCCCTGGAGATATTTACATAATGTGTGCCCAGAAATATAATGCGGCAAAGATAGTCCATTTCTTTTTATGCTGTTTTATTTTTTTCTGGCAAAGGTGTTCTGTTTTTCGGTTTTAATGACTTATTTAATATAAGTAGACACTTTACTTATTAGTGAATGTAGAATAATATTTTCTGAAAGGTGTGATTTTGTTTATGACTGATATAATGTGATGGATAGTTTAGTAAGTTCCTCAAATTCAGTTATATAAGGAAAAACAAGAAAAATCGTTTTTTTATTTGTGAAAACTGTGCACCGGATAACTTAACGTCAAGCAAATAATGAAAAAGCAGATTAAATATTAAAATGACTTCCATTTCCGAAAACATAATTATTTATTTATTCCTCACCCTTTTCAGAACGTTTCTCTTTTAGTTAATTTTCGCGCTCTTCACACAAGTCACCATAGACAATTTTCTTTTTTTCGGCTATTGAAATAAACGATCTCCTCAAACATTCTTGATCCTTGTCAATTAAGTTAGGAGCTCCAATATAAAACAGACGTTCCTCTAAACGCAATGATTGCAAGGTGGCAAGGCGTCTGCGCCCTGTATTTGGGTCGGGCACGTGCTTAGAATACAATGTGTACCCGCCCTTAGGAAAAATATCGAGTTTGCAAGAAGTTTTGTCTTGTGGTGTATTTTTGTGTTGGTTAAGTATTATTGTCAGTATTTTCAGGGGTTTTTGAAGCTTAATAAATGGTAAATTAGCAGATGTTCCACTTTGGCTTTACTTTTTTACAGTGGCAACATTTGTTTAGGGGTATAAGTAGTAATAGAGTTGGTAATTTTTTTTTTCAGAGACGCGACTTACGACTTGATTGACAAATCATAAAACTAACTGTTTCGAAATAATGGCTTTCTTTGTAGTCAGTCAATTTCATACTATTGGCAAATGACCCAAATGTTAGAGCAGTGGTGGCCCAGTGGTTTGATTACAGCACCGACTTATAAAGTTGTCGAACACAGCCAGAAGGATTACTTCGTGTTTCATCACCACCGCTCTCAAAACGGTGAAGGAAAAAAAGGTGAGGAAACCAGCATGTCCTAGAACCAAAAATCCGAAGACATCAATCAACCCTCACTGTTCCCGTGTGGTTGATTATGGCCCACTCCTCTCACAGAGACGAGGCCTGTGTTCCAGCAGTGGAGAGAGGAAATATATACGCTGGGTCGATATTAATAGCAGATGCAAGAAATAAACACTTTTTCTAGTTGTTTAGGCGCAAAAAGCCTAACCTAAATGGCAAAATTTCAAAAAAGGAGGCGCCTTGTCGCCTTTGTCGTTTTACTGATTTTGCTTTCTGTGCCTTAACCATTCTAGTACCTAACTACGGCCAACATAACAAAAATATAAAAGTCGAGAATACCTGCAGGCAATCTTTTAATATCGATTTTATAAGGTAGAAAGATGTATCGATGCGCGCTTTGTAATCTGTATCAGCAGATTAAAATCTGCATTGTGTTCACCAATGGTTTCGCTTGTCAAACCGGTTTGGTGGCTTGTTGGACAGATGAGCTTCGTGGATTCTGTGGTATCCCGTGACCTACAGATGAGGTTGGCACTTCGATGTATATGTGCTTTATGATCTTTAATCGAGTTCAAAAAGGTGTACACCGATTATTTCAAGGTTTCTGGGTCCGATTTCTGTGATTATTATTTTTTTCGAGTATTCTTATCGTTTCGTTTGGTCCAATTTATGTGGACAACATAATTACCTTTTTTTGCGTGGTAATCATCAAATGAGACAGACCCCACCCAGGATAAGGAGGAACTGTCAGAATTGTACTGGCTAAAATCCACTTTGGCTTTACAATATTCAGCATTTTGAAGAGGTATAATAATTAAACAAATGTGAAACATAATTTCCCAAACCAAAACAGACCAGACTCCAATTATTCCACCGCAAGGACGTAAATATTAAAACCACGGATGTCAAACTGCTACTATTAATAACCCACAAATCAATTTACATAAATTGGAAAACGGTGCAAACGATTCGACGAAATGAGTAAAACGCAAAGCTTTCATTGGCTGCCCGTAATTCGTATGATTGCCTTC
Source organism: Agrotis ipsilon (assembly GCA_028554685.1). Lineage (NCBI taxonomy): Eukaryota > Metazoa > Arthropoda > Insecta > Lepidoptera > Noctuidae > Agrotis > Agrotis ipsilon. Next base: position 9,373,530 of record CM052979.1, read on the forward strand.
GTCAGTGTTTGCGAACCCGACTGTCAGACCAACTAATTGAATTGTCAAATATTTATTACTGTTTTAAAACTTCTGTTGACTGCACTCAGGGCCTGCACTTAATTTAAATTTTCTATCAATGTATTTAGTATTCTTTTCCGTCTTAGCACTTTTCTGGAAAGTTGCCAGCTCAAAAAACTAGACAAACTTTCAGGGATCACTGACTCGAGAATGACAACTTAGAATTTATTTTCAAACTTGTTCCCTAACATCTTTTCCTGTAAACTTTGCTCGTAATATAATTAAAAATAACTTTCTCAATGTAATAAAAGTAAGTACGCAAAGACCTTTTCTATAAAAATTAATTAGCCATGTAAAATAGCGAGCGTTCTCAGGAAACTAACTTATGCTGAACGAGCCTTTTGAAACTTTGAGACGTTCTTATTCCTGCGTTCGCTTGATAAAATAAGAAAAGTTATTAAGTAAATGCTACTGGAAATAAATCTTTTAGTTTGAGTACCTTGGTAATTAAAAATAAGGCGTGTGTGCCCGTTCTTGCTAGCAACACTACTCTTGTAAACAATCATTGCTAAGAAAATCAAGGGTAACTTTAGTGGTTCGTTTTTTTCAACTGTCTGTTTGTTTTAGCGAATATTTTCGAAACTAAACACGCCATCTGTATCTAAAATAATTAGCAGGTTCTCGTCCGAGTGACAGACGAGACGTTATTGTCTACGTGACGAGAATGCCATCCCGTCTTGTTACGTTACAGCATAGACTACAGGATGTATGGTTGTATACGTTTCCCTCGTGCCGTTTGCCAGAAAAATATACGTGTAGGGGAATCGAATTTGGCGCGAAATAAGGAAAAATGGCGGCAGAATTGCGGAATGTTTTGTTATTTTCGCACCACATTTGTATTCTCTACAGAAAATTACTTTATTTTAAATTCATGTCCGTCATATACACTCCCAAAAGTTGATTGCAAACATTTTCCAGGCGTTCTTATCGAAAAAAAAATACAGTAAAAGGTTTTAAAATCCCCAAATAGTATTTCCACATGGGAAAACATTTTAAAAAATATACTTCACGTGAACGTTAAACGAACTTTTCGTTTGCGTTTCGCCATTAAGTTTTTTACGATAAAAGGTAATGAGTGTGAAGCTAGGGTTGTGTTAATTTTAACTATGAATATCGGTAAAACAATTTTTTTTCCCTTTAATAAAATTATGAGAAATGACAGGATCATGGATTCAGACTTTGAGAGAATGTTCGTAGACAAGTGGGTGGGTTCGCATCTTCTAAGCAAAGAAAAGAAAATGGTATTATTTATGCTCATACATCTTCTTGTCTCGTAATATCAATATTTTAATACCAGCGAAGTGAGCACACACTTGAGGTACCCAAAACAAACAAAGATCCTGTTTATCGTGCCGCTTTAAGTCGACAAACTTTGAGGGAAATCGATTAGGAAGAACGTCGTGCTTATAAAGCTACCAAGTTTGGTAATACGGCATTTAAAACCGATACACGTTTGTTTTAATTAGATAGGTTTAAATGCAAGACCGATTAGTATCGATAAAACCGTTAGTTAACCTTTGAGAGTCAGAATCGTGCAAATATTCCATAAAATCAACATCAAATCTCAAGATTATAGAATGTGATGTCTACTAAAAATCGATATTCGATTATCATCAATATAGTTTTACTGTTATCGATAGAGCGTTTCCCAGCCCTACCGCGTTGACGTAAAATGTAGCATACTGGGGGTCCAAAATCCATAAACTTGTGTTATTTTACGACTTCTAGGGGTTGTTTATGGCAACTGGGGGTGGTGGGGGTGACTTTAATTATTTAACAAAGTGCTTTTGTCTAATTAAGTTTGTGCTATTGAAGTTTTTAGTGGCGACTTCTTGATGAAAATTGAACACGACAGTTGATTAAAAAAAAATGAGTTTCTCGTTTTTAGTTGCGTGGATGAAAATGGGGCCAATGTTGGTCGTAGTTCAACGATAAAATTGAAAAAAATATTTTACTGAATATGTTAGTAATTTTGTACCACCAATGGAGACAGTACGCATTTTATATTTCTAGGTCCGTAAAAAAGTAATGAGGTAACATTGAATTTATGCGTGGCAGTAATATTTTAAATGCCAGATATTTTTAATGACGGCCTTCTGCCTTGCTGTACACTTTCAGGCATCTCAGCTAAATTAGTCTCTAAGACCTTAGTTTTTCTTCACCAGAAACAAGTATCTAGTACGGAGTCGTGGGACAGTCTAATAGGGGCACCGCGGTCCTGAAATGCAGAGGAGGTTATTGATCAGTCAAGTCTGACAGTCCCTTTTGTTTCGCCCAGGGCCTGGACTTATTAGGTACCTAGATGATTTGAAAAGAAAGTTTCAGGAATTATCTGCTATTAAGTTTTATAACCTAGCTCACAACCCTATCTATTGAAGATCAGGTAAACCTATTTGTAACAGTATTGCTAGTGTAAAAAAGATATTTCCTAGTTTTTCATTTAAAAATCAATTTTAATCATCGTCTATCTCGAACTCTCGACCAACGTCTTCGTCTGAAAACGCAACAGCTTTACAGACAGCCAGACCCAAATCGATTCGATTTCAACCCCTTTGCATATAAAACCGAACACAGAAAACCCAACCACTTCTGAAAAAATCAAATGCACTCAAATCCCTCAGACAAAAATCCACATAAAATCTAGGCGATAAACGAAACCACTAGGGAATAAGTGCCTAGCACGTTGAAATGAAATGATCTCTAATCTAGGATGGCTTTGCAAAGTAACCGTTTGAAAGCGCGGGACGGAGGGCGCGAATAATAAAATTTTACGAGCGGTTACCATGGCAACGCCGCCATTATGCAGTTGCGCGGGACGCCGCGAGGGGCGCTGTGTTCGATTTTTAAATGTTTTTTCTTCTTTTTTTGTTTTGATTTTATCTGTGGTTTAATTGAGACACCTTTAATGGTTGTTGGTTTTGTAATGGCTTTATTTGGAAGCGTTTGAATTTTACTCAATTTTTTCATGTAAACTTGCCCAATAATGTTCTTTTTGAAATTATGAACTAAGGATACAATTTACAACAGGAATTAGAGAGAAATTGCCAACCATATTAAATATAGATTGTTTCTAGGAGATCGTTTGTGTGTCGCGGGACTTATTTCTATTACCGTGACCCCGGAACATAAAGGGCTACTGAAGGATACCGTGGTTTTTAGTCAGTACAAGTCTGACAGTACCTCCCGCCCTGCTCGGGGTTGGAGGTCTCATTTGATGATTTTACCACGCTAAAAAAAAAAAGGAGATCGTTTGTGTGATTATTTTAGAAAACAAAGTAATATCTGGCCTGAAAGTTGAAGTTCAGTATTACCATTTCTTAATAATAGATACCCAAGCAAATTAATTCATTTCACCATTTTACAACACTGTTAGGTCGCCACTAGCAATATATCTTTCAGACATCCTTCATAGACTACGTAAAATATCCATAAACATCGTTGTCTATGAATTTGAATAACGACCAAATAGTTCGTCTGTCTACCATAGATTAAATTTCACCACCTCATTCTAGTTTACTTAGGATGAGAATACTAAACTTTTAATACTCTGTCTATACTAGTTTTGCCAGCGGCTTCGCCCGCGTGGTGCTCGAAAATTATCCCATGATACCTAATGTACGGTGATAAATGGTCCTATATGTTATTCCAGAATATAATAACCATTAATATTATATGTAAAAGTAATGCTGATCAATCTATAGCTCAAAATATAGTTTATGTTTTTAATATTTCGTAATTTAATTCAATAAGTTCAATTAAAAAGTCCATCCTTGTTTGGAGCAGGGAGGGACTGTCAGACTCTTGCTGACTAAAATCCACCGTGTTCCTTTAATAGCCCTTTACGTTCCAGGGTCAGGGTTTCCCGTTTGAACAATGACAGTTAGAAAAACCTGTGTAATTCAAAATGGATGCAGCGAAAATTTTAAAATGTTTAAGAAAATTGTTCATAGCTTCATGCACATTGTAAAAGACATTTTCTAAGATGTTGTTATTTTTATATAACGGTAAAAGCTTAGTTATGTTGAGACAAGAACGATATTCTGGAAAATAGGAGTTTATTTTCGTATGAGTCATAGATTTCCTTTTTTTTACTAGGTTATTTTTTTATCATTACAAGTTTTGGCGGCACGGTCAGCGTGATTGACTGTTGCGCTGCGTGTCGCAAATTCGATTAACGCTTGGAACAAATATTTGTATGACCTGCTGCTGTTTTCGGGTCTCGCTAGTAAGGTAACCGTGGCCCTGGAGCGTAAAGGGATATAGAAGGACGCTGTGAATTTTAGTCAGTACGAGTCTGACAGACCCTCTCGTCCCGACGTAAGTGGGGAAAGGACTCTTGATGATATAGGTAACAAAAAAAAATGCAAAATAGTATGGGTCGGGCAAAAACTGTTATTTGAACGGGAAACGCTTTTGGTATCTTTTAGTAGTCCAGAAAAATGTTTCTTTTTCTTTCTGGATAATCAAATCAGAATTCTGTTAATTTCTATATAAGATACTATATCTTGAAGATTCTTCTGCTATTCCTTACTTCCTTGTTCAAATCAATCAACCAAAAACACAGATATTGGTCCTTAAAAACGAATTTCTAAATCTACTAAATTTCGAACCGAATTTAAACAAACCCTTTATGAAACTAATATTTTAATTACTACCATTATAAAAACCAGACACGTTCACTAAACCAAAACTAACAAACGATTGTTAGAAACTGAGAAATAAAAAGTAACGATCTTCATCTTAGGACGCCATCTTGAATTTTTCAAAATGTCTGTTCTTAAAACTATGCAGCGCACGACTTAATTGCTCTAACCAACCTGTAATTACTTTCAGGTACTGTACGTACAACAAAGCACTAAAATTCGTCAAATACCTCGTTTTCGGTGGAAAAAAGGAGGTGATAGAGACAAAGTTTGTTACACAGTAAGGGACTTTACTCATGGCGCGACACGATATTAAATTGCATCGATTGACGATATCGGTCAGATATCACACAAGTGTGCGGTCGAAGTTACCGACCCAGAGTTACCGACATAGCTCGTAAAATAAGCAAGTTGAAGTAGCAATGGGCAGGCCACATTGCTCGTAGAACTGACAACCGATGGGGAAGAAAGGTTCTCGAGTGGCGACCACGGACCGGAAGACGCAGCGTAGGTAGGCCTCCCACTAGGTGGACCGACGACATCGTGAGAGTCCCGGGCAACCGATGGATGCAAGTGGCGAATTGTCGTTCGGCGTGGCAGTCTCAGGGGGAGGCCTATGTTCAGCAGTGGACGTCTTTCGGCTGATGATGATGTGCGGTCGAAGAAAATTTATGGACGGTCGCTAGTAAAAATCTTTGGTCAGTGTTACACTAGACATCTTTTGTCTTTTGTTTGCTGCGCCTTATGTCGTAGTAGTAAGGTGGATTTTCGTAGTTTACGGTCGAATTGCATCGCATCGCGCCATCAGTAAATACATGCGACTTAAATCGGCAATCGATTCGATATCGCACGAATCAAAATTAATTATTTTACTCCAGAAGTATGTGGCAAATTCAAACAATGAAAAAACAGACATTTAAATCAGCCCACTACTAGTCATATTATTATACAAATACATTAGCAATTCTACGCTTAAACTAGTAACAAATAACTAATCTGTGCCTAAACATAAAACCTCTTTATTTTTTTAATCAGACGAGGAAACTCGTCAGCCATTTTGGATTTTCTAAAATGTCTGCTGTACTTATTAGGATCTGCGAAACGTTTGACTAAATTGTTTGTAACCCCTGTTAATGGAAAGGGGTGATATTTTGACGCGGTATTTTTCTTCGTGCTCTTTTCTCATGAAATTGTTTTAGAATATGAGAATTTAAAGCTTGTTTTTGGGCTTAGCTTTACAGCTAGAAGAATTTTGTCGTCAGATCTTGGCAGATTTTGATTTTACCAATTCGTCTGCAAGTAACTACATAACTATGTCCATAACTATTGATGGCTTTTAAGTAAGAAGTTAAGTTACTTTGAGTAAGAATAAATTTCAACAATGCCCTAGTTTTACCTATAATTATTACTTTTCCACCTATAATAAAAAAGTAACAGTATAACGCCATATGTCACAAAAAATCATGTCTGTAAAACAAATATTAAGGCTTCCTGAAATATTTATTTTATTCTGTTTTTAGTATTTAATGTTGGAGCAGCAACAGAAATACATCATCTTTGAAAATCAACTATCATGGTTCATTAGATTCAGCCTGGTGACAGACGGACGGACAGCGGAATCTCATTAATAAGTTCATAGGAACTGAGTTTATTGTCCAATTATCCAAACATCTGCAATAGATCTGAGGTACAATACTACCAATAGCCACGTTAAAGACCACTTTTAACAACCACACCTGGTTTTTTCACTTCAAACTACATAAAAAAGAAGCCGAATCAATCAGCGCCATCTATTTACCTATCAGCTATCAGTTCCAATCATTTATCATAACACTCGTACTAAGTGCCGCTTCCGGTCGCACTAAACACTTGGCCACGACTTACACGATCGAGCGACACGCGAGTTGCGATAGCGATGGATGGAGAAAAACAATCTTGTAGTCTGACTGGACGCAACTGATTATCTTATAGACTAGATTTTAACTTCTGAGCTATCACCAATCTGATTTGTGAAGGAATAACCAATCATTCTATCTTTTTCTTGCTAAAATATGAAGGAAATAGTGCCTGACTTTAGTCTACGCATAACGACTCTTTCTCCTGTCTCTCCTTCAGCTTTTAGCCATCCAATGGTGAGTGTAGATCTCTTCCATATCTTTCCGCTTTTCCAAACCATCCAAATATCAATAGATTACATCAACTACTGCGATAACTGTTAAAAAAAACATTGCATGCATGATGCTGCGCGCGGGATCGCGGGACTGTCTAAACAAGTATCCGTGATCCTAGAATGTAAATAGCGATTGAATTAACACTATGAATTTTAGTCAGTACTAGAGTGACTGTTACATCTGCCGAGCGGGCCTATTGCCTATTTCGGTGTCTGTGTGGTGACCACCAAATAGCTGTCAAAGGGTAAATTTCGTATTGGTTTTTGTATTTGCAATGAAACTGATAAAATGTAAATGTTCCCTAAAATCAACTCTTGTAACGCTCCTCAACTTAGCCTCATAACAGGTATCAAGCCATCCAAGTTCAGGTTGACAACTGCTGGTCAGTGACTATTAAGTTAGCCAATAGCCCTGCTAGGCTCAGGTGGATGGATGATCTTACCACGTCAAAAAAAAAAGATGATGCATGCATATCCCATGTCTACAAAAACTGCCGTGAAAGAAAGAAGTGACACACGCACGCAGGTTTCTCATTGCCTGATGACGTGACCGCAGCTTAAGAAGCCGCAGCCCGCACATTAGTGTTTGTCGATTGTAGTGTAATAGCCAAGTGATAACTGATAGGTTGAACTCACGGCGTGGGTTCAATGGCGAGTGATGGCCAACAGTTGCCCGCGCGTATATTTAGATTTTGTAGAGTGCCTACAATTTTGGTGGGTTATTGGGATATTCCTGCTTGTATAATGTGCTTGTTGTTAAACTCGTTAACTAGAAATAGTATTATTTGTTTGACATGAATATGGACGTAGGTGAAAGGATATTATATAAGGATCGAAACAATGGGCCTTCTGTAGTTTAGATAAAAAAACCGTTAGTTGAAGTACAGTGTCATTTACGGGTATAGAAACACAGTTTAACGTTCATCGATACATCGTTAAAAAGGAAAGTTAGCTTCAACCAGACGGGTGTTCTTTCTGCTGAAATTTCAGCCCGACAAAATCATTGTTAGAATTTTCTATTGATCCCACTCGTGGTAACGTGTCTATGACTAACTCTAAGTTTCGCCAGCTAAACAAGTTCAGCTCTACATATAGTGTTTTAGCGGGATCGCATTTAGGTACTATAAGCTGTCAGAAAAATTCGAATGCTCGCCAGATGCAACCCGCATATTATCAGAAATTTTCATCCGGCAAGTTTTACAATACAAAATGTATGGAGCGAGTATCTTCCTTGCGGTATGCGATCGCACTTGACTGTATGTAAAAACTTATGCGTCATTTTACGAGGAAAAGTATGGTTGTTTTGTTTTATATATCAACAAAACTATACTATGTTTCTTACTAATGGAGTTGTGGCAACAAGATAAGACAGCTATAATGTGTGTAAGTTGTCAATGTTTATCTGTCGGTCAGACCCACAGTAACTTAATGTTGTTCGACTCCAGAGATAAAGTTATCGCAGTCAGCCTACCATACTGCATACTGACTATATCTAGTTTACAGAAATATTAACAAGCGGAATAATTCTGAAGACATAATCAACTCCAGCAACTAAATCTCGCGGGCTGTGTAAACAGGATATCTTAACACTGGAACGCAAAATTTGTTCGAAGGATTTATTATTTATTTTTAGGTGCCGTGGTTGAGTTTATAAACATATATAATCTCACATACACAAACGCCCAGACCCAGAACTACTACTTGTAGATCAGAAAAATATTTGCTCCGTGCGGGAGTCGAACCTGCGACACGCAGCGCAGTAGTCCATGTGCTCAGCCACTGCACCAACCGATTATTTATGATGATTACCATTCAAAAACATAAAATTTTAATTAATCTTTGGTGCCATTTATGCTGATGGTGAATCCCTATGCATGTCTAAGAAAAACGTGGTTTTAGTTAAACAAGTCTTTGATACAATAGAGTGGTTGTGATCTGCCACGACTCTGCTTTCAGTATCTAGACTTCAAAAAGCAATTTACCTCTCGGGAAGAATTGTTATAAAAACGATCACGATAATTTTTTTTTTCGTTTATTCCGTGGACTATCCCAAACACCCCTTGACGATGGTCACCCTACAAATGTAAAAGCGTACGCGCAGTTCGTTTGATGTGCCGCTGTGTTTGTTTACTGGCCGCCGCTCGGTGTGAACCCGTTTGTTCTAACTATGGACCGCAAATGAATGCTGTCGGTCTTGTAATCTTGTTTTGGGATGAAAAATCTGTGTTCAGATATGTGTGGTGAGTTTATGGACTTTTGGGGTGATAATTGCGTATTAAAGTCTTATAATGGCGCCTGTGACTGGAATCTGCAATCTGCCATGGTTTTTAAGCATATGAGTGAGTTTACTCTTAGTCTCAATTTAGCTCAGAAGGAACTGGAACTTCCGCGCATCAACGTGTGTATATTCGTTAATTTTTGATTTAATATTCCGCCCCACTGGGCGAGCAAAATACATGCTTTGATTTAATTGAACTACAAATTACAAAATACAGTATCGCAAGTAATTAAAATATCTTTAAGTAAGGTATTTGAAATACTATTTTTAATTGAAATACAAAATACTAATTACAAATTACCAAAATAAGTTATCTAGACCAGCATGGGCTGAATGGCTGAAAAGTAGAGGAAATTCTTAACGTTCACAATTAGACGTTCATTTTTTTACGTTTTTAGTCAAGTTTGGCGTATAGTGTAAAGGTTCAACCTGCTCGAATCTGTAAAAATTTACTAATCAAAAAATAACCTTCCACTGTTGTTATAAGGATCAAAATCTTTTAAAGAAATTTGACAGTTTGTGGTAGGTAGCTTGATGTACTGACGTTTAAATGTATTTTGGAGCCTCAAGTATTTGAAATACTAATTATAAAATACTTCGTCGTCAGGTATTTGAATTACAAATTAAATTTTAAGGAAGTAATTGAAATACAAATACAAAATACGTATTTGTATTTCAATTACGTATTTTAATTACAAGTAATTCAAACACTGCCCAACCCTGCCCACAGTAAATATTAAACCTCCGTTTAATATGACGGAAATGATTATTTTCGTACCACTTGCTCAAAAAAGTGACATTCTATGCCACAAAAAGCGAACATAACAATAGTCATTTTTAATCTGTGAAAAACAGGGAAAGAATGTTGTACTGAATTTCATTCTCTCTCTAGGGAGAGAATGTGATTTAAATTTGGAATACTTAGATTACGGTAGACTCGATCGAAAGCTAACCAGAATAATAAAACATAAAAAAATAAAGATTTCGAGTCGACAACATATATCCGCAAAATTCGGATTGTCGAGTATTTTGTAAATTTCTAATGATTTTCTGACCAGTCAGATCGCAGCCGCCATTATTGACATCGGTTATCATGTTGAGTTTTTTTTTTCTTTCTTTATTTTCGGCCTATGACTTACTGTGAGACCTACATTTAGTACCTTGATGTGTAGTATTTGGGACACACGTTTCACCCGAGCGAAGCCGGATTTTCATCTAGTTAAATAAAATTACGAAAACCGACGAGGCCGTATGAGCTTGATGCCTTTGCTTTTCTAATTTGCCGCGTTTTTGTATTCTTCAAATACATAAACGTTGAGTTTATTTTTACTTATTTTTATAAATAAGTTCATTTTAAATATTAATGTTTAAAATGCGTATCTCATATTATTACTGTGTTATTTTTTTCGCAAATGGTACGAAAAGTCGAGTATTTTCCTCGGTGATAAAGCTATCTTAGTCTTGGGTGAACTTAAATCCCTCGCTACACTCAGGACTCGTCTTAAATCCCTCGCTTCGCTCGTGATTTAAGTTTTTAACACCCTCGCTACGCTCGGGAGTAAACCTCGAGTCCTTCGTTACGCTCGCGATTTAATTCGCCACCCGCGACAGAAGACACTGCTTTATCCCCTTGGTTAATAATCTACTATTTGTTTCAATTATGGTCATTAATTATGATTTGGTTCTTGAAGTGGTGTTTTTAAGAAAATGAACAAGCTACAACAAAATTTATAATATTATGTTAAAATACCAACTTTTCTATGTTTGTAAACGCACGTACGACACAGGGGAAAAGTCCTAGTGCGAGGCAAAAAAAAACCTAATGGTCTTATACTGGTCGCGGGACTTCTTTCCATCACCGTGACCCTGGAACATAAAGGGCTATTGAAGGACACCGTGGATTTTAGACAGTACAAGTCTGACAGTCCCTCCTGCCCTGCCCTGGGTTCAGGTCTCATTTGATGATATTACCAAGCTAAATTAAAATTGTATTTAAAACTAGCGGCCCATCCCGGCTTCGCACCGGTGGAACACAACAAAAAATAGTAGATTGTTATACAAGGGTGGAAAGAAATCAATTCCCATACGAGGTATTTAGACGCACGAGCGAAGCGAGGGCGGCTATAGTCCGAGTGGGAATTGATGACTTTCACCCGTGTTAAACACTCTACTTTTCATTTCAAATATAAAGAAAGTAAAAAAAATCCTTTATACCATTCCCCCTCGAAAAAGCTACTTTTACTCACGGAAAACAGTGCGTAAAAGTAGTCTTTTACGCACTGTACGCACTTTTACGCACTCCCTGCGGTCGTGATTCATTAATTAAAATCCTTCGCTTGCTCTTGATTCATATAATGGCCCTCGCTTTAAATCCGCTCTTTATTCACTCGTTGCAAAATATACTATTTTAATTTAAATTTCAAATATGGAACACAGCGTCCGCGTCACCGCCGCGGGCCATCCCACTTTAATAGGTATCTATTTTTTTTAATTCACATTGGCCGTATACACTCACAAGACCGCAGCATTTTTTTTAATCGATATTTTTCTTAATTATGTAAAAACGATATGAAAACCCGGCTTCGCTCGGGTGAAACGTGTGTCATACATAATACACATCTAGGTACTAAATGTAGGTGTCACGGTAACTCATAAGTTTATAAGTTTTTCTAAGGAGGTTTAGTAACTACATTATATACACACATGACACTGGCCGAAAATAAAGAAAAAAAAAAAACTTCTCAACATGATAACCGATGTCAAAAATGGCGGCTGCGATCTGTCTGGTCAGAAAATCATTAGAAATTTACAAAATACTCGACTATCCGAATTTTGCGGAACTATGTTGTCGACTCGAAATTTTCATTTTTTAATGTTTTATTATTCTGGTTATCTTTAGCACGAAATTATTAATATAGAAAATTAAAGCCGACTAAATAACCAATTTTAGTTCTATTTTTAAAATTCATTCCCGCCCTAGGGAGGGAAGCAATTACTATGAGTCTTTCCCGCCCAAGGGAGGGAAGCATCGTTTTCGACCCGATGCTCTGATCAAACAAACACTACTTTCCGAGTATGAGAAATGAAAAGAATTATTCGAATCGGTCCAGCCATTTTCGAGTTATGAGCTTAGCAACACATTTTGCGATCCATTTTTATATTATAGAAAGATAGAAGATATACTTTTGATATAATATTCCGCCCCACAGTTAATAATAAACCTCAGTTTAAAATTAACAGTAACCAGTCTGTATAATTGTTTATGTTTACAACAGTGTGTTGTGGATCGTTTGTTCTCGTTCTAAGTATGGAACAACTGCGGTGTCGCGCGACTTTTGATGTGGCCGTGTCAGATAATTTTGTGTTTATTGTTTTAATGTATTTTGTCTCTGTCTGTTAGGGAAATGAAGTATCCGGTTGTAGTTATAGATTTAACTTATGATTTTTAATTTAAATACTTATAGTCTGGTCAAATTAGAAACAAACAATAGGGGTGACTGGGGTGAGGTTACAAAATATTCACACTTGGATGAAAATTGGTAGGATAGTTCAAAACACTATTTTAAATGACGTTTGAAAAGTCCCCATAGATCCGACACTTGAAAAAAAAATTGTGAAAGGTCACAAAAATGGGTCTTACGCGATTTTCGACAAAATGAAAAATATATCATAAGATTCGCCCAGAAAATTGTGGGTCAGATAATTATTTACCTATAAAAAAAATCCAAAATACATTCTTCCTAAGAGCCATCGTTTGCTAGATTATACATATAGATTTAAAAAGTTGAAAGAATTGTTATAGTCAATGCGCAAGTTTTCACACCACCTTTGAGGCCAATTTTTGTCTGGGCAGGTTTGTAATTTTATGATAAAACTTAACGTTTTGCTGACAAAAACGTGAAATCTCGTAATATGGCCTCAGGACCGGAATAAATATTCGCGAACGCCATTACTCATAAATACAAAATTAAAAATGGAAGCGAATACCGGCCTGTATTATAAAGATCAGTACCTCTAGCACGAGTTTTCACTATTTTACTTTACAGAGTCTTTCCTGTATTTACAGCGTTTCTTGCAATCTTGTATGAAAATACGGAACAGCGCCTCTGGTGTGCGAAGAAGGAACCAATTTTTTTCTTGAAAATTGTCAATTTGAAGTACTCAAAGTTCCAGTTTACTTTACGTCTCAAATACTGAAAACTCGTGCTGACGGTACAGATGTAGTCCAGCCAACCAGTACTAAATGACCAACAGTAACATCGCCCTCTATATCAACAAACCACTTGATCGCTTATTCATCTCATTGTTCAGTACTTGATGCATTGTGGATTGGATTCAGTAGGTAGATCTGTATGTAGCTAGAAGCTATGTAGTTTGCACATTTACATGTAGCAATCTTCTTTGTAGTAGAGAAAAATTACGCTGGATTTTTCCTATTATCTCACGAATCAAATAAATTGATTGATCAGAAAATGGACAAAAAATTGGCCAAGCTAAGGCCTTAGTCGACGGGGCTCCAATGTGCGGGGTTCCTATTTCGGTCTGGGTTTAAAGGACCCTCCAAAACTAAAATTGTTGCGAAGTAGTAATATTCGTGACTGAGTTGGTAATTTTGTGACTCTGTTTATTATTTCAAATTTTAATTTGAGTAGGTATATCAATTTTTTTAATAATATTTTACTGATTTTCATGTTATTACTTTGTAATGGTAATTTGTACCAATATTAAAATAAAAAACATTTTTTTTTATTTTGCAATTTCTTTTGTTTGATTTTAATTATTAGTTGTAAGGCAATAAATTATCTACTCTAAGATCCATGGCACTCATAGGCTGCAGCTGACAATCAGCATCATTATGCTGAGCTGAGGTGATTTTCGCATTAATAGCGTTGTTACTTAGTTTGCCTACTGTTATGCTGTTTTTAATGCCGAAAAACGCACTTTACTTTCTTTGAAACATTTCCAAATCAAAGGCACATATCGAATTGAGAACCTCCTCCAATTTTTCGTCAATAAAAATAGTAGAAAGATTTTCCCCGTTCAACATGACACAAAGAAATGTTATCAATCATTGTGTTATGATTATGACTGTCAATCGACTGAATGTTAATCAATGAACTAAACTGACTATATCTTTCTTTGCAGATGTGACTCATCACTCGGCTCACAGAATCCGTGTCCACAAGAATAGCAGACGACATCGAGCTGTCAATGGTAAATAGTTATTATAAGTAACTAGCGGCCCGTCCCGGCTTCGCACGGGTGGAAGACCCGGTCTAAAACCCTCACGATGGTCACAAACACAACAAAAAAAGAATTAGCCAAATCGGTCCAGCCGATTTCAAGTTATGAGCTTAGCAACACGTTTAGTGATCCATTTTTATATTATAGATTTGTAACAAAGCACTAGCTGACCGGGTAAACTTTGTACCGCCTCAGAAATAATTAAAAAAAACTTTTTAAACCTTCCCTGGACTTCTCAAAATAATTCAAAACCATAATAAGCCAAATCGGTCCAGTCGTTCACGAGTTTTAGAGAGACTAACGAACAGCGATTGATTTTTATACCTATATAAGAAGAATATAATAAATAAGATGGCCTATGCCTTTGATAATTTGAAAATATGGTGATTGAAGGCGCACGCACGCACGATGCAACAGTTTAAAATGTATTTTCGTGTTTGACTTTCAAATCTATTAATAATTCTTCATCATCATATTAGCCTTAGGTTGTCCACTGCTGAACATAGGCCTCCCCTATCTGGGGTCGCGGGACTGTCTCATAGACCCTTTTATAAGTCGTGGTAAAATCATCAAATGAGATCTACCCATTACTGTCAGACTTGTACTGCCTAAAACCTATGTTGTCCTTCAATAGCCCTTTACGTTCTAGGTTACGGGCACGCCGCAATCGCGGTGGTAAGACCCCTCTTTGTGCAGTGTCTTTTCTCTATTTTTATTTTTATCGCTTATATAATCAGTGTCCTCTAGACGAAAAACCTTCCGAGGCTCTGACTAATTTTGGTTAGGCGCCGACCTAATTTAGTGGAAGTAATTACGATGCATATCGATGGACATAAGTTGGCGTATCCCTTTGTAGTCGATGCAAAATGAGTCATCAAGCAATACGGAGAAAGAAAATGTAAAGTACATAAGTCATAATATTATGTTGACGTTAATATGTGGAGCTAGTTTTTAGATAAGTATACACATGACAACTTTTGCCCTTTCAGAGGCAGAATGTCCAATTCTCAAAATGGGCAGCGGTGTCAAAATGTCCCAAGTGTCAAAACATCCAATCTTCGAGAATGCGCTAAATTGTTTCAGTAGCTCATCAAAGCGCTTTTAACTAAGAATATACAGACGCCATCAGGTCAACCTTCCCCGATTTGTCAATTTTACCTATCGATTACAAATCTTCCACTATTGTCATAAGGTTGAAAATCGATTTAAGAATTTTCCAAATTCAGGTAGGTTGATATGCTGGCGTCTGTACTTGGATTACATATTATACTCCTGGGATTATATGTATTTAGTAATAATGGAAAGTTCTGCCTATCTCTCTTATGATTAAAAACTTAAACAGTAGTTCAAGAAAAATAGAAATAAGTCATTAAAGCCAGATCGCAAGCCCGTGTTAGATCGTAGCAAGGACGGCCCTAGATTCTAGAAGGGCAAACATCGACCTTACTGGTAAAGTCCTTCGAAAAGGTCAGGTGCGTAGTCAAGCGTAACGAACACAATCGAAGGGACGGCGGCAAATAATGCAGAACTATGAAATAAAAGGTATAATAAAATGCGACCGGCATTGTTTTTTTGGCCTATTCGCATATTACTATTAGCGAAACGTGCCTTATTTTGTTGCTAAACAAAATATCCTTCATTGTCGTTATGAATATAGGGTTTTACCGCCATCTATTATTATAAACTTGTAAACTTAAATTTTAAAGCAGTTGAAATGCTAATAGATGGCATTGTATTCAATAAATTAAATTAGTGCTTCTATTCGACAACAGATGCCGTTGTACTCAATGTGCTACATTAGTTTATCTACTCACCAACAGATGGCGAGCTGCGCTTTGAACCGGAGCCATACAGCAAGAAGTTGGAATTGAATTCTTCTGGGAAAATACATTGCAAAGTAGCTGGTGGTGTTGCTCCTACTGTACAATGGTTTTTGGTGAGTTATATTTTTATCTACACATTCTGAATTAATCTTTTTAGCTATGTTTTCCAATTTATGAGACACTGCATGAGTAGCATGACCAAATCTATCTGTATTCTACAAAGAATAGACAATAAAGCAAAGTTTATTTAATATCTTTGCAATGCAACGTATGTTTTGCCCGAACTACCAGTAGTTGGCTGAATAGAAACATTTTATAATTATTTTTTACTTGGCCATGTTTAGAACGATAGATTTTAGAACTTTTCTACATTCTGTAGGTGAAAGAGTCTATCGGTGAAAAGGCCATAAGTGAATCGTCCTGTCGACGTTTGTCCAATGATGAACCGGACGTCGGTGAATCGTTGCAGAATCCTGTCATTCTGTCCATTTTTCCGTCAACATAACCCGTTTCTATAAGACACTTGAATCAGTCCCATTAGAGTATAAATCTGTATTTTTAATACCAATTATATTCCTTTTTTTACAGTTGCAACATTTAATCGAAAAATTTAGTCTCTAATCTCTGCTTTTCCTCCAGAACGACACAGCTCCCCTCCCGGAGGGCGTGACGTCAGCGAACGGCACAATGATGGTGACGGACGCCGAGAAGCGCCACGCCGGACAGTACACCTGCAAGGCGGTCGACGGAGACAAGTCCATTACCGCCAAGATCAACCTGGATGTTGTCGGTAAGTTATGAGAGTAAACGAGACCTACCATGACGTCTTAAAGCAAGAATGGTTCTAGTGACGAAAACTAAAACGGCATCATTAGATTTTCGAACTCGACTTATGTCTCTTTAGACTTGATCTTAGATCTCAGCCTAAACCTTGGAAAGATTACAACCGGTTTAGATTTTGAATCTTAACAATATTCCACAACAATCACGCATCTAGTCCCAAGCTAAGCAGAGCTTCTGTTATGGGTACGTGACAACTGATAATAGTAGATTACGCAACAAGGGAGTAAAGCATTGCCTTACGTCACGGGCGTATTGAATCCCGAAGTGACACTAAGGATTCTGGGGTGAACCTCCGTAGCGCAGCGAGGAGGTTCAAGTGTTAATTCCCGAGTGAAACGAGGGAATTAAGTTAAGAATCCTTAGTGTCGCGAGGGATTCAAGTTAGCCCAAGACAAGGCAGCTTTACTCCCGAGAAGCGTACTCTGCTTTTCACACCTACTGCGAGGAAATGAATTCGATTTTTGAAATTTGATGTGGTACGACAACCTTCGAACGTGAAGTTGGCACCACTGCAAGTAATCAGCTGTTGCAGCCAGCGGCCGCCATGATTGATACAACTCCTTGGTGAAAGTTTTCATACGGTTTTATTTGAGGTTCCAAATTCAAATCACATTATTCCCACGGGAATAGTGAAATTCAGTACATATATTATTGCCCGGTTCGAGCGAGAGGGAACAATGACTTGCTTTACAGTAGGGTTGCCTGATATATAATTTGACATTTACGAGCAAGTAGTGTGAAAACATACTTATATATTTCTAAATACATACATATTATAGACTAGCTGTGCCCGCGACTTCGTTCGCGTGGATGTCGGAAATTACCAATGTATTTTTTTGTGCGAAGCGTCGGGTAAAAAGGTCTCCCTCCAAAATCCCACCGTATCCCATCGTATCCCATCTTATCCCATCTTATCCCATCTTATCCCATCTTATCCCATCTTATCCCATCTTATCCCATCTTATCCCATCTTATCCCATCTTATCCCATCTTATCCCATCTTATCCCATCTTATCCCATCTTATCCCATCTTATCCCGTCCTGTTCCGTCCTGTCTCGTCCTGTCCCGTACTGTCCCGTCCTGTCCCGTCCAGTCCCGTCCTGTCCCGAGCTGTCCCGTCCTGTCCGTCCTGTCCCGTCCTGTCCCGCCCTGTCCCGTCCTCTCCCATTCTGTCCCGTCCTGTCCCGTCCTATCCTGTCCTGTCCCGTTCTGTCCCGTCCTGTCCCGTCCTGTCCCATCCTATCCCGTCCTATCCCGTCCTGTCCGTCCTGTCCCGTCCTGTCGCGTCCTATCCCATCCTATCCCATTCTATCCCATCCTATCCCATCCTATCCCATCCTATCCTATTCTATCCCATCCTATCCTATCCTATCCCATCCTATCATAATCATTAGATGAATTTTTATTTGAATATGTAGCAGAATCGAAGCTAGATCGCGCTATGAACTACGCGTCTTGGTGTGAACTGACCGTAATTTTACTTCTGAAACACTTTATATTCGAATAACTTTTGATAGACTGAACCGATTCCAATGAAACAAAAACTAAATTCCTCTCCAAGTTACGCTTAATCGTTGTGTATAAAAGTTATCTACATAAATTTCGTACATTTTACGTGATACCTGGACAAATAAACATACAAACAGACAAACAGACAAACAGACAAACAGACAAAAATTCTAAAAATGCTAGAAATGGGTTCTATTGGTTGTCCTTTAATACCCTGGCTAAATTTTTTGAGTTTTTTTTTAATGTACAAAAATAACTTTTCTACAGTTTTATTATATGTATAGATAAATTACACCCAGACACAGAACAAATGATCGTGCTCATTACACAAACATTTGTTCTGGGTGGGAATCTAACCCACGACCTTCAGCATTTGATGCATGCATTTAGCAGTCAGGGTCACTAACCACTAGACCAACAGGCCTCATTTGAGCAGTATTATCTGTAGCTCGATCACAAGATTTCATTATTTTAAAATCAAACGCGAACCAATCATTAAACAAAAAAAAAGTTACAGTCATTAAAATTACACATTGTTTTTCCACAGTAACTCCCCGCGTCCTAGAACCAACACCAGGAGAGCAGGTCCATGTGACTGTGGGTCAGACCGTGGTACTGAACTGTGTGGCGACTGGAGACCCGCCTCCCACCACACACTGGGACCGAAACCTCGCCATATTGGGCAAGCAACGTGAGTAAACTATATTTACTAGACAGTGATATTTTTGGGGTAATAAAATTATCACTTCTTTAATACTCGAAATTTATTAGGTAACAATTTCAATCGAAATACCATCCCTTTGCTTTTGACGGTTTTTTTCTGATTGGACATCGCCGCTGTGAGCGGTAACTTAGTGCGGGCAGCCAGCGGTAAAATCAAATGTATAGCAATGATTGAAAAGCACCACGAGGTGCCGTCAGGGACTACGTTCCGGGGCCACTGTTATTCGTTAGTCTCGCGACCCCATGGCTCTCCCTAAGACAAAAGTTGAAGTAAATAAGTTAATTAATTTATTATTTATTTTCAGAGGATGGAGTGGACGTAGAGGATGGTGTTAACGCTACAACAGCCAGGTAAAATATTTTGATATATTGCAAGATGAATAAAAAAAACTTATTAGTCAGCTGTTAGTTGAAACATCAAAAATTATTTGACAAAAAATGTCTCTTTTTTTGTTACTACCAACCAACCAACTACCAACCAAAAAAAAAGACGCTTTTAAGATTCACAAACGTCACTTCTAGATTTATTTTGGTTACATCTGACGTCACAACGCTCTTTACAATTCCGAGTTTTCATGCATCTTATCTTTGTCAATATTCATCTTTTTTTTTATTTATATCAATAAAGACATCGACATTATTTAAAACTAAAATATTTACAAAATAAAAAGCTGAATAAAAATATATTATGCTGAATTTGCCTATTATTATTTAAACGGTGACATGTCATCAACAGACTGGTCCTGATGAACAACGGCACCCTGGTGATCCACAACGTGTCCCCCCCGGACGCGGACCGCTACGGCTGCACCGCCGGGAGCGCCGCGGGCATGGCGCGACACGAACTGACACTCGTTGTTCACCAAGGTATGTGTACCAACTAGTAACTTAACCCGCGATCACTCGCGCGGGTTTTTAGCCCCGTGAGCACTCGCGGGGTGTTGTGGCCACCCCACATACTCAAAGTCTATTTATATATACATATTATCAGTTAGTGGAATTATACTAGCATTTTATTATTTTGTGTTGTATGACGTATGTAAATAACAAAAAAAGTTAATTTTATAATAAACTTTATTACTGTACTACACAACATTACAAAATCAACCTTTTTAGTCATAATATTGGGATCTGTCCTCAAAGAACCACAGAAAAAGAAACTTCCTCGTTTTTAACATGAACTTTCTCATTAAAAAACATAAATGTAAGGATTAAGCAACAAAATTAAATAAAAAAATCTTATTTTTCGTAACAAGAACTGCAAATTATCTTCATGTTTTTTTTTTCACATGATTTGTTTGCAAAAATTCTGTTCTGACAAAGAATAATGATCAGATTTTTGAATGAATTCTTCATCCATGTGGTATCACTATCCACTGCAAAATTGTCTTCGTTATCCTATATTATTTCAAGTAAAAAAGTTGCCAATCTAACATGTTTTTGTTCCCAATACATCTGAAAACAAAAAAAAAAACGAAAAAAATGTTACATACGGACAAAGCACTGTAAACAAAAGTTTCTAAGAACAAAAACCATTAAATAAGCTTAGAAATACATCATTATTTATATTATAGTAAATAAGAGTACAGTTCAATAATTTTGATTTACAAAAAAATTTAAAACACGTGCCTTGTTAATAAAGTAACCTCCGCAAAAGTATAACTCAAGCGCTCGCGGGGTGTCGTGGCCACCCCACGAGAACTTTGATGCGTCCTCACGCTGCTACCGCTCGGGCTAAGCTGCCTATCCCACCCCGTGTCGACGCATATAAAGGTAACTTAAAGGTACTGAGACGGGCGGATGCGCAACTATAGAAATTATTAGTAATTTTTACGTTCAAAATTGCGTGGGGTGCCGACAGCACCCCGCGAGAGTGATGGCGGGTTAAGCATTCATCCTTATTTCTTTACATATATCCTAATCCTTGCTTTAGATTATAAATACGAGAGTATGTTTGTTTGTTATCTTTTCACTCTCAAACCACTGAAACGATTATCCTTTTTTTTTGTAAAATTCGCGATTCCCTTTCATTTTTTCTGTAACAGGTACCACTTTCAACTTTTCGTTTATTTATTTATTCCTTACGTTATCCATTATTGTTACTCCACACATCCATATCAAGACTCTTGTCTCCGCGACAATAAATCGTTTTTCATCCAATATTTTTATACAGCCCAGCATGTCAGAACAAGATATTTGAAATGACCAATCTAGCAGCGTTGCCAATATGTATGTTGCTAAAATTCAATTCATATTGAATACTCATATACTATGGAACAGAATATACAATGTTACGAATTTTGTATAAAAAATGCCGTATAAAATTATCAATGACATTATCCGTCGTGCTCTTGTCACCGCCGGGGTGCCAGCCGTTTTAGAACCCAATGGCTTGGCACGCGACGATGGGAAGAGACCAGATGGGATGACTGTAATGCCTTGGAAGTTGGGTAGACCTTTGGTGTGGGATGCAACATGTGTCGACACCCTTGCGCCATCCCATCTTTCTGGTACTGCATGCTGTGCTGGTGCGGCTGCTGCAAGTGCCGAAAACCTCAAACGGCGCAAATACATTAGCTTGTCTAATAGCTATGTGTTTGAGCCGTTTGGGGTTGAAACACTAGGGCCATGGGGTCCGAGCGCCCACCAACTTTTCAAAGTCATCGCTAAGCGTATAGTCGACGCCTCGCGTGACCAGAGGGCTGGCCTATATCTTGGGCAAAGGATCAGCATTGCAATCCAACGAGGCAATGCCGCCAGCGTTCTGGGCACTTTCCCCATTGACAGCGATGTGGATGAATTTTTTGACGCCCTGTAATCTTTAGTTTTATTTCGATCATTTTTGTAAATATTTTATCTTTATTTTCAGTTTTTAAATGTAGTATTTTAGTAACTAGTTCTGTTCATTATGTTAAAAATTCTATTAATCTATATAAATAAACATAAATTTTATCAAGTAAAAAATGCCGTAGAATTTAATAACCTATATGTAACCTAATATAATGAGATTTAGCAACATTGATATTAGCAAAGTTGCTAAAGTGCCCAATTTAGACCCGCAACTAAACAAATCTTAATAAAATTCGGCACACACATAGTTAATAGTCTGGAATAACACATAGAACCACATTTATCCGATTACTACGCTTTCGTGGGATAATCCGCAACTGATACTGTTAACCTACATCATCCCACTGCTGGGCAACGGCCTCTCCCCATGATCTCCAGTTTTCACGATCCAGGGCCAAAGTGGACCACTGCTCATTGGTTTTGTGAAGCTCGTCCCGCCATCTTCTACGAGGTCTGCCGCGACGCCTTCTGGCTGTACTTATCATCATATTGACTTTTACAGAAGGAGAGCTTCCACCTCAAGAGTCGAGTGGCGTGGCGGGAAAAGCCGTTGTGGTGTCTATATCAGTGGCTGGAGCCTACATGGTGCTGGTGCTGGCTCTGATGGTCTACTGCAGGAGACGCAGGCTTAGGAGACGGCAAAGAGGTGAGGATTCATCATCATTCATTTTTCTTAGATTAAAAGTGAAACGGCAAGTCATAACAGCATTTAAACATATTTTTGGTTATCAGTAATGAAGCAGCAATAAAATGCAGCATTTTGCAAGGTTGTACGACTATTTTTTTGATGGGTCAAAACTCTATACAGTTTCTGTCATTGTCCTCTGTTTATATATAACAACAGTCTTATTATGAAGAAAGTTTATCGAGCACTTTTACATCGTATCCACTATCACATGATCTCATCTCAAAGTAGAAAAAAACTGTTTTTTTCCCTGTTCGTCACCAATAGGAACTATCGGGATTTTTATCCCGTCCGTTACCTATAGGAACAATCGTTTTTTTTCGTCCCTCGCTATAGATGACAAATCGAAAACAGATGCAATTTATCTTCTTGCGTATATCTTTATTACTCATCATCTCAGAAGTCACCTCTTTTCTGCTGGTGATGGTATTCTAAAGACCAGCTATTTAGTACTCGAAAAGGTGTGTGTGTTTGTCCAATATGTGGACGCATCCTGACAGGTGATGTGGTGAAGAGGAAATCGTAAGTCATAAAATTTGTGAAAAATGATGATGAATTTTATTAAGACTACACCAGAGGAATGGCGCTGAAGAAGCTGATAATAAAACAATTTAAACAACAAACAAATAATTAATTAATTAAACACAAGCATTAATCTAAATACAACAAAATACTTACATAAATGCTAAAAAATAACAAAACACTAAATTGAACAACTAAATCTTAATGTCAATAAAGTTGGAAATGGCATACCAAAGTGACATTATAGCTACAGTCCGCGGTCGCTGCCCGGCCGCGTCCCGCGCTATCTCTCGTCTCCTGCGGGACTTCCGCTGGCCTCCCGAGGCTCCCTCAGCCCACGTCCCCTCCCCGCACTCGACTCCTGCTGCAGGACCCGCGTGGAGGCATGAGACAGGTGGGCGAAGCCCTAGGTCGAAGTAGTGCTCTTATTTTTGTCTTCATTAGGTGTATATGTATGAGAAAGGTGTGGTCATATTTTAGGGTAAGCTACGGAACTTCTTTTTTTTTAACCGATTTAGTACCACCATTGGGTAACGGTGTCCTCTATCAATGAATTCGCAGTACCTGCTCGAATAGAAAAATGCTTACGAATTGTGTTTCATACAACTATGCTATGACGACGGAGCCCTGCTGCGGGGCTTCTATTTCTATGTTCTGGGTTTAATGGAACCTAATTTGAAGGAAGTGAGCGAAGCAAGCTATCGATGGCCTCGTTAGGTTCTGACTTGGGTTTAATTCTAAATAAGATTTGGTGAGTATTAATCTATTTTAGTAGGTAAAAAGAATAATACATAGTCAAATATATTATACATATACAACTATATTTATAATATATTTGACTTGGTACTTAATAAATCAAAAATATTTCAGTTGAGAATTTAAATTGTACGAGAAATCCCCATTTCATTTGCTTTTTCGTCAAGCTCGCATTTCCTCTAACATATGACTACACCTTGATACTCCGTATAAATGTGTTTAGTAGTTCATTTTGCAGTTTCACAAGGTCGCCTTTTCGCTATATAATTCAACTTTGGCATGCCATTTCCATCCATTTGTCGTATTAGAAGTTAGTTGTTACCCATAGGGTTCTGTTTTTTAAAAAATACCATGTATTTAGTTTTACTATGAATTTAATAGAGAATATGCATGTAGTTTTTTTTTTTACATGAAGCAATAAATTACATAACTAAAAACATAAGAAAATAACTACAAAAAGCTAAGCACAGCTAAGAAGGTCGCGGGACTGAATTACCGTAGCCCCGGAACGTTTAAGAAGGACGAGGACTATTTAAGGACACCGTGGATTTTAGTCAGTAAAGTCTGATAGTCCCGCCTGTCATGTCCTGGGTGGGAGGATACATTTGATGATTTATTTACGCAAAAAAAGCACAGCTAAGGAGTAGAATTCCTTCCTTGGGGTATGTGTTTCCTGATAGCTTGGGGTTTTCAAGTCAAGAGTGAATAGGTTACTTCTAGGCAAGCGTGCTTCACTGTCGACCACATCATTGCATATCATCAGGCGATGTAATGGTTGAATGAGAGCCTATGGTAAATGATTAAATTTAAAAAAAGTATTACATTTATTTTTTAGTCATTTTAACATTTTGATTTTGATTATCACTGCCATATTATGACATCATTAACCTCAATCTTCTCTTGAATTACTTGCATATACTCTATTTCTAAATTAAATTTAAATATCGTTATAAACAAATAGATGTTTGTATTGTTTTTTACTATTGTTGTTTAGTTATTAGTTTAAAATGTTATCTCTAAATAAACAGCGTATTTAAAAAATAAATAAATGGACAATAATAGTCGCATATCTATCGAACTTAAATATTATATTATATACTAGTTTATTATTTAAAAGGAAATTAAATTAAATATGTAGCGATTATAAAATAAATAAAATAAAAATGTTTTTATTTATCTAGACATTGCTTATATTTACATAAAATTGAGACAGCTCTTGTAATAATATATAGATTATAATAGTTACAAGGGCACGTGTGTTGGAGCTACTTCGCTCGATTATATTTTTAATATTAGTATTGATAATGTATACTTATTCCCAGGAGAGAAGATGGAGTTAGAGATGACAGAAGGACGGGAGAAGCTCGTAGAAGAAGGAGAGGAAGAGAAGCAGAAAGTGAATGGAGCCGCCTTACAGAACGGCAGACTGCTGGCTCATGATAAGGATAGTGGTATGTATTCTATCTTTTTTATTTCTTATGATGCTCAATAAGCATCTACATTTTCTGGTTAGTCACTATAGTCACAAACTTATGTTTTTTGATACCAATAGTTTCATAGATAAGCTTTGGTCAACACGGCATACAGTGTATCTGCCATATATGTACAGACACAAAATAGCTAGGCTATTAGGTTTTTATATTCACACGGACATAACTAGTATGTCTAAGTTTAGTAGTATAGGTATCACTGATAGTGTTAGTAATAGTAGTAATATTAGGGTGGTGACCACTGACATTAGCATTTCTGCTAATAGTGGAGTTTCTTTAAACGAGTAAGCAAGACAACAGAAGATTTATTTACTAAAACCAAGATATCTTCTTGCTCACAAGCAGTTAAATGCAAAAATAGGTCAGAGCAGAATTCCTTGACAATATTTCACCAAAACATTCAAGGTTTCTCATCTAAACAGCTAGAAATTGAATTATTTTTAGAAAAAACTAAGTTTGAAATCGTTTGCTTCACAGAACATTGGTTAAAAGACTGTGAAATGCTAATAAATTATGAAAATTACAATGTCGGCAGTTGTTTTAACAGAAAATCTAGGATACGTGGAGGTTCTTTAATCCTTGTTAAAAATAATATTAAATATAAGTCTCGTAATGATATAGTTGCTCTTTCTGTCGAGCATAGCATAGAATTGTCTTGTGTAGAGCTGGATAAGCATATTATAGTGTGCGTTTACAGACCCCCAAATTACTTAAACTACTCTATATTTGAGTCAGTAATGGAGGATGCTCTGGCAAAACTTGAAACCGGTATTAAATCGATTATTGTCTGCGGTGACTTTAACGTTAATATTTTAGATAATAATGTAAATAGCAGTAGATTGTTAAGCCTATTCAAATCATTCAATTTGTCGAATGTGTTTTCAGAACCAACCCGTATTACCACAAATTCTGCTACATGTATTGATAATATTTTTTGTGGCTCCGATTACATAAATAAATCTATTGTCAATTGCCTACCTTCAGATCATAGCGGACAGACCGTTGCTTTCGCGTCAAATAAACCAGTACAAAAAATTGTAATACAAGCTAGAACTATAACACCCAGCAGTTTAGATAGATTTAATAATAATTTAATAGGCAAATTAAGTATTCCTGACAATTTTACTCAAATAAAGGATGTCAATAAATTTTACGAAGAGCTTTTTAAGATAGTGCATGCAGAGTTCAATAATAGTTTAAAAAAGAAAACCAAAACTGTTAACCCGAAGTTTATTTTCAGCGACTGGGCAACACAGGGTATTAGGAAAAGTAGGGAACGATTATTTGAGCTTTACGGCCTTAAGCCGTATATCAATACAGAAAGTTTTAATAAATATGTTAGTACGTACTCAAAAATTTTTAAAAACGCTTGTCAGGCAGCTAAGTCATTCTACATTAGCGAAAAGATTAAGTCAGCTGACAATAAGATAAAAACGGTGTGGAAAATTATCAATAATGAAACCAATAGAAATAAAAAGCATATTGATTTCACACTGGAGACCTCGCATGGGGTCGTAAAGTCTAACAAAGCTATTGCTCAGGAATTTGTAAATTTCTTTACTAGTATCCCAATAAGAACAACGGAAGCGATAAATTCCTCACCCTTACTTTCTTTTAATTTACTAAGAGAAAACGTTCCAGCCTGTCCTATTGAATTTAAATTTAAGCATATAAACCCCGTGACAGTTGTGAAAGCTTTTAAGCAAATCAAGGTAAAATTAACCGAAGATCTGTGGGGTATTTCTGTCAAAGTTTGTTCCTCTATTATTGAAACTATTGCACCTTATTTAGCCACAATATTTAATTTGTGCGTAGATCAAGGAGTCTTCCCAGATCTGATGAAATACAGTAAGGTAATTCCGCTTTTTAAATCCGGGGATAGTAAAGATTGCAATAACTATAGGCCCGTTTCCGTTCTGCCGGTCTTCAGCAAAGTTTTCGAAAAAGTTATGCTTAATCAAATGCTCACTCATTTCAACACCAATAAAATCTTGCACGAGAAACAGTATGGTTTCACCAAAGGGCGTTGTACGACTGATGCCGGTGTTACCTTATTAAAACACATATTTACTGCGTGGGAAGAAGCTCAAGATGCCATTGGGATCTTTTGTGACCTCTCGAAAGCATTTGATTGCGTAAATCACGAATCTTTGCTGATGAAACTTCAGCACTACGGTCTAGGTGAACTTGCGCTAAGATTAGTGAAATCGTATTTAAGTGATAGACAACAGCAAGTTCAAATAAATGGTGTCAATTCTACGGGTTTAAAAGTTGAAATGGGGGTACCACAAGGTTCGATATTGGGCCCTTTTCTCTTTTTAGTATATATAAATGATCTGCCCCATTTATTTAAAAACCAACCGGAAATGGTATTGTTTGCGGACGATACTTCTTTAATATTTAAGATGAATAGACGTGCCTCAAATTTTGACGACGTAAATGTTGCCCTACAGCAGGTCCATTCTTGGTTCACTGCCAATAATTTAGTATTTAATGAAAAAAAAAACTAAGTGTGTAAGATTTGCTCTACCGAATGTCAAAAGCAATGACTGTGACATAGTATTGAATCAAGAGAAATTAGAATTCGTCGACAAAACTGTTTTCCTAGGAATAACGCTCGACTCGAGGCTACAATGGGGTCCGCATTTAACATCTCTTGCAGGACGCCTGAGTTCAGCAGCATTTGCTGTTAGGAAAATCCGTCAATATACTGACATAGATACCGCGAGACTGGTCTATTTTAGTTACTTTCATAGTATTATGTCTTACGGTATTTTGTTATGGGGACGTGCTGCAGACATCGAATCAATATTCATTCTGCAGAAAAGAGCTATTAGAGCCATATACAATCTTCGCAGGCGCGATTCTTTAAGGGAACGGTTTAAGGATATTAACATCATGACTGTACCTTGTCAATACATCTACGAAAATATCATGTACGTTAGAAAGAATCTGCATCTATTTAGTAAAAGAGGTGAAAGGCACAATTATAGTACTAGATCTAGGGACGAATTAGTTCAACCAGGTTTCAGGTTAGCCAAAGTAGACTCATCCTTCATGGGGTACTGTTTAAAATGTTATAATAAAATACCTCCCCACATACTCCAACTGAATGAGACGAAATTTAAAACTTGCATTAAACGCACACTGTGTAGTAAAGCGTATTATAAGTTGGGAGATTACATTGCTGATAAAGATGCTTGGCTTAATGCTGGTCCTGTTCCACAACCATAGGGGAAACCAGTTGATTAGCTTGTGGAAATATTGTAAAAGCTGTAACTATTTTTGCATTGTATAGTTTCGATTCATTAGTTTTATCTTCCGGACTAGTTATATGCGTTCATATAATTGTTTATTTATTTTTATTTGACTTTATTAAGTCATTTAGTTTTATTTTTATGTGTTTGTATTTGTTTTATTTTATATTGATCAACGGACGTTATTGTCCTACTCACTTTAGTTTTTAATTCCTCTTTTTTTTTTTTTGCACTTTTCTAGATGGACATTTGTAGGTTATCCCTTAATTATTTTTTTGAAGCGGATGAAGACTTTGCATTGTATACAGTCAATGTGTCTAGTATTATATAGCGTCATAGCCAGCATTGTGTGAGTACCATGTACTTCAGAGCTATCTTTAACTAGAAACCTACGTCTTTCATTGACTTGAATGACTTTGGCGGTTGAGAGTATGTCATGCTCACTCAAAAGTCTCGCTGACGGTGGCATGTGTGTCGGATCATTTAGTTCCCTTCAAAATGGTTGAGCTGAATGGTGCTGATATATGTGTCATGTTCGTGAACGGGCGCTGTCAGTTGGGACTGGTCATCTCTTAGCTGCCATGGTCTATTTTAATAATTAATAACTTTGTTTTTGAATTGTCGTTTTTATATTTACTATGGACACTAATAACTTGCCACATCGTTCTCACATAATGTACCTACCATCTGATGATGAATGATGTAACCAAAGATCTGTAATAATTTTGGCGATTGAAAAAGAGTGTCCATGGAGTTTCTTGCTCATTCTTCTCCATAGAGATCTACGCTTTGGAATGAGCACCTACGGTACTTTCACAGTTTTTATGTCTTGTGACTGGGACTGTAGCACCATAACTATTTTTGTACTAGTTTTATTTTGTCTTTTGACAGTTCAAAAGTGCCGTTTATGGCCTACTTGAAATAAACGTTTTTGATTTGATTTGATTTTGATTTGATTTGCTCCCAACGACGATATATTACTAGACTCCTAATAACAGGCGACCGATGTCTGTCAACACATTAGGCAAAAAAGTCTTATATCCGTCTCATTTCGACAACTCCTGTGAGCCGTAAACATACCTTGAGGCAGAACAGACCTTGAGTTAGCCAATCACAACGCAGTACCCCGTCCCCCTCTCTTACGTAGTACCTCAGCGAGTTGACAGAATAGTTTTTGTTTCTTAGATCGTGCATGCGGAGTCTAGTGATATATCGTCGTTGGTTAGTTATTATATTAATCGAGGAAGGCTATAATAACATCACGCTAAAACCCTTACAGGCTGAACAGCGGCGACCCGCGACACTGCAGGCAACAGCTAGTATTGCATCGAGATTGTACTAAAAATATGTATTTTTCAGGAGCTGATAATTCAGAGGTGTCCGGAATTTCTCGTGCTTCGAAGAAATCTGGACAGTTTGAGCATCTGTCTATACCACGGACTCTCCTCACAGAACAGATTACACTTGGTAAGTTCAATTTAGTTTTATTTGTTTATAAATACAATTAGACAGGTGTATCGAGTTTCGCATAAGAATACTGTATATCAGAAAGTTTTTTTGCTTGTTTTGTTAACTGGTTGTCCTTTAAAAACACACTTAATGAACCATCACCCATCTACAGACCGATGTAGGCCAGCGCAGCTTAATGCTAAAAAAAATAATATTATATTAGCCTAAAGCTAATATTATAAAGCTGAAAAGTTTGTTTGTTTGAACTCGCTGATCTCAAGAACTACTGGTTCGAATAGAATAATTATTTTCGTGTTGGATAGTGCATTTTTCGAGGAAGACTATATAAAATCCCACTACGATACGACCAAAAGGGGGTTAAACGGCGGGGAACTGTTATGCGAAATTAAAATGAAAACAATACAATTATAGGCTGAAATATATTACATATATGTCGTCGCGAGCAATTTCCAATTTGGAAATCAAGATGACAACATTATCAAAATAAGAATTCTATCTTTTAATTTCTTAATATTGGCAAACATGTAACTTAATTCTGATTGGTTGATCGAGTTGTACTGTGAACGCCGTGTGATGGCGCTATTGTTCTCCCGCCAAATCACGTGGACAGAGTCGATTTTTTAATGATTTTATTCGAATAGTGCGAGGATTCCCGCCACAGACTGGGTTGCGAGCGGACGATCGAAACTGTCATGTTCACCGTACAAACGTTATTGCTTAATTAATTATCTCAAGTAATGAAGTAAAACCGTATTGTGAATATTCTGTGAACATACCGAATAAACGTGTCTGTGATTTGTAACTAAACCTACCTTTTACTGGCTTGCCCGAGTACCCACTGACTGATCCCACGGAACTGATGGAACCTGCATGAAGAAACGATGATGATCACTTTCATCAACACGCCCACAAACGTCCCTGACGCTTCTCCTGCTCCCCGACGACGGCGTCGTTATATATTAGAAAATATATTATTAGATATATTAGATATATTTTTTGCTATATTTTTTACTTAGTGCCAAAGAAAAAAACATACCTTATTCATAACTTACCCTACTATTTATAATGCCAGGTCGAGGAGAGTTCGGCGAGGTGATGCTGGCCAAGATCGACATGAGTCAGGTCAACAAACTACGTAACAAGGACTCGCTGGAGGACGGAGAACCCAAACTGAAGCCAGTCCTCGTGAAGGCACTTACTACTAAAGATGAGGTTAGTAGGAACTTTTTAACCACGTCCAGTGCATTTTAGAGGAATTTTAAGCTAGATGTATGGGTGCTTGACTTTCTAAGCTGGGTATCTTGGAACGCAATGGGTAGTTGAAGGAACAGAGTGGACTTTCAAGCTATTAAAAAACATCTATGTTGGTTGATACCTTCAGTTGGATCTATGTCTTTATTAACGAAAGAAAGAAAAAACTTTTATTGGCACACGTGGACAAAGAAAAAGAACTTAAAACGAAACTTTGTTAAGTAAAATTACATCAAAGAATGTAGGCTTATACTGTGTTACACACGGCTGCGCCAAATAGGCTCGGTTCAGCAGAATATCCAGGCAACTAAGTGCCTTTTTCCCACCCTAGGCTCCTGCCTGTCCCCGGGAGGGACTGTCAGACTTGTGCTGACTAAAATCCACGGTGTCTCAATAGCCCTTTACTTTCCGGGCCCACGGTTACTGATCAGACAGAAACGTCGGCAAGCTTTGCAAGGGGGTCCGACAGATTGCTGACAGCTCTGCATGCCCGAGCCTACGGTGGCCGGAGATCGTCTTGCGACTTCTGTCGCCGTGGCTGTCAACCACTACGGCTTGGGCGGAGGGAGGACGCTGTTCTCTCTGTCACGCGGCCCGTCTCGTCCCTCGCGAGCATAACTACTGTCCTCATGCCCGCGCTACTAGGTGCCTTTTTGGAGTCGTTACAGATGTAAATCAGAATATTAATTGCTCACAGGTCCAACTAGCAGAGTTCCGTCGTCAGCTGGATCTATTCACGCGCGTGCGACACGAGAACATCGTGCGACTGATCGGACTGTGCAACGAGGCAGATCCGCACTACATGCTGCTCGAACATACGGACTGGGTAAGATTACAAATAATATGTTTTTTTTTTACAAATGCAAGTAGGTCAGCCTACCCCAATCTGTCAAATTTTACCAATCGAACATTAATAATAATAATCCACAACTATCACACAACGCCATCTAGTCCCAAGCTAAGTAGAGCTTGTGTTATGGGTATTAGACAACTGATAAACAAACTTATACAGGGTGAATTTTTCAACTGGGCGTGGGTGGCTGTTATCGAAACTATGAG
This sequence comes from Agrotis ipsilon, assembly GCA_028554685.1. Classification (NCBI taxonomy): domain Eukaryota; kingdom Metazoa; phylum Arthropoda; class Insecta; order Lepidoptera; family Noctuidae; genus Agrotis; species Agrotis ipsilon. The sequence goes on from CM052979.1 coordinate 9,406,164, forward strand.
GAATATCGAAAAACGTTGAAAGGAGTCTCAAGGCCGATTTTGATGAAAACAAAAACTATATCATTGGATTTTAGGAAAATCAATAATCCTGGCCAGGAATCGAACCCGCTGATTGTGGAAAAAAATCACACATAATACACATCGCCGTGTGAAGACGCGTTCATAGAGAGTATATGGAAATACGTAGCACGACGATAATATCGCCGCGATTCTTTTGCTTATAGAGATAGCACCTAAGGCGACGATATGTGATAGATAGTTTTATGGTTTCATGATCACTATTTCCTCCCACCAGGGTGAACTGAAAAAGTTCTTAATCGCGACTCGCTCCCCGGAAGAGAACGCGGAGTACATAGCTCGTGTAGGACCTGCGCACGCGCACCCCGCGCCGCTCAAGACGTCACCTCCGCTGGCTGCGCAGCACAGAGCGCTGCTGGCTGCACATCTAGCTGCAGCCGCTGCTAAATGTGCTGCAGTCAGGTTTACACATAGGTAAGAAATAAGGTTTCTTTGTTAAAATGGATTTTTAGCTTTCATAGATTTAGTCCTGTATTACAGAATATCGCTTTATACTCGACTGATTAGTCGAAGGTTGAAACTAGTTTTAAGAAACGTTTGGTAATTGACAGATGTCCTATAATACGCCTTAATAAAAGTTTAGGCCTCAAAAATGATCTCTTCATTGTATTATTATCGACCTACCCGATTTTTCAAAACCTTTTTTTACAAAAAAACTTTGTCTTGTCAATACAATTTAGTGTACTTTTTAGAAATTTCAAAATATAAAGATAGAAATCACTTTTTGTGTTTATTTTACAAGTAAGTTTAATTTTTTTTTTTTCTTGGTGGTGCTTTTCTTTATTCATTTTTTCTTTCGTATTTAATACAGAACACTGATATCCAATGTTATCTCCCAACAGAGACATAGCAGCTCGCAACTGTGTGATAACATCGAAGCTACAACTGAAGCTGTCGTACCCGGCGCTCACCCGAGGACCTGACTCTCATGAGTACTTCAAACTACATGAACAGGTACACCTTGCTTCAAGAACTTCATATATTAAAATATGTTTCTATAGAGTAAGATCTTATGCCGTTCAAGTATTACATAAGCACTGTGGGGGGACGGGGGTTTCTTTACTTTGCTTATTTCGGATGACATGGGGGGGGGAGTCTATTTGATGATAACGTCATCGGTAGTTATTTACTTTTTGCAAGAATGGCAATCCTCAAATTGTCATTGCTTGAAAACGAAACACTTTTTCGCGGATTCCCGCAAAAAATGTTTACGTAAACATGGGGGGAGGGGGTAAGAGTTTTGCTTACTTTTGCTGATAAGGGGGACGGAGGGGTAAATAATTTTAATAAATCTGCTTACGTAATAGTTGAACGGCCCCTGATCAGACCTAACCCATTTTTTAAAAAGCTTAAAGTATTTTGGCGTCTGTGTGTCTTTATATTACTTTAAACTGTTTGCAATAAAGTAAACTTGATAAAAAGTTAAAACACGTCACTTTCTTCTATTTACTTCATTTTAAATTTTTCACGATAACCGGTAGAATAATTGAAATATTATCGCAAGATCCCACTGCGTTTGAAAAATCAAAAAAAAAAAGTTACTCGGGGCTCAATAGGCACTTATAAAAAGTCGACAAGAAAAAAAATTGACAGTTCGGAAGTTCGTTTCCATAGCGAAGAACCGGCAAGAAACTCCATGATTAAGAAAGAATGAAATCCTCCATTTGTCTTCTTTAATTATATGTCCAACTCTATATCTACTTGTCTATGTATTACAGGTAATTCCTCTCCGCTGGTTGCCTCCGGAGGCTGTGCTGGAAGGAGACTACTCCACGAAGTCTGACGTCTATATGTTCGCTGTCACTGTGTGGGAGGTAATTATATTATTAAGCACAATAATTAATTTTAAATATTATTACTACAAAAAAAAAAGCAATAAAACATGATACTCCTCAATCAGTGACGGATTACCCCTAATCAAATTAAGCAATTGCCTAGGGCATCCCGTCTGGGGGGAAACCGTCCTTGGAGCATCACGTCGCACTCTGACTTTACCAAAAAGTTACCGAAACATAGAAATTTTCTAAAAAAAAACGAGCTCGCTCCGTTCGCTCTTGCTTTACCCTAGTTCTCAAAAGAACTCTGTTATACCTACTAAACCCAACGCAACAACCGAGCGTGCCCTCTCCTCCTTTAAAGGGCCGAAGACTGCCGGGGTCGCGGGACTATCTCATCAAGTAACCGTGACCCTGACCCTTTGTTCTTTAAGGGCTATTGGAGGATCACCATGGACTTTCATGTATTCAACCACGAAATAAAAACTGTGGATACGGGGGCACCAAAGGCTTTGACACAAGAAACTAACTGTTGGCTATACAATTTGTTCCGTGCGAGAATCAAACCCACAATATACAGCACAACAGCCACTGCGCTAGTTATTTAAGAATTCTACAAAAATTTCCAATAAACCTTGTCAAATATTTTGTTATTAAATTGGATTTAATTTCAGATCTACACCAAAGCTGAGCTTCCTTTCGCGAAATTGAACGACAACTCAGTACTAGAGCGAGTGAAGACAGACTCACTGGAGTGGACCATACCTGACACCTTGCCTGAACCAATGGGAATGCTACTTGTAAGTGCTATTTATATTTTAATTCAGTACAAAGTATACATGCCGTTGTACCACAAAAAGATAAACATATGTTGAACACTTGTCTAAAAATGTCAGAATAAGACGTTGAAATAAGGTCCGTTTTGCAATCACACTTTTTTTAGTCAAGTGTTCAACAGATGTTTAAGTTTTTGTAGTAAGGCTGTTAATGTTTTTATGTTGAAGAAAAGGAAAGTGGTTTTATGAAGCCAGGGTTCTTTAATTTGCATAATTATAGTTTACGAACCAGAGCTCAGGACTCTTTTATCATTTTTACAACTGTTGTAGTTTTGATATTTAACAATTATTATGTCTTAAGGCCAGCGCACACTAGTAACCGTGACAAGGTAGGATATTTTGCGATGCAGGGTATTTTACTATCTTGCTTGTTCTCCTCGAAGTTGGTTTTACGAAATACTTTGGTAATACTGATTGTTAGACTTTCGGGCAACTGATTGCTTGATACGACATTCACAAATCCGCAAAAGACCGACCTATGAGGAGGCAGGACGCGTGAGGGAGAGGACAGCCTCTACCTCACAAACCAGGAACTCTCCACGAACCTCACGAACCAGGCACGGGCATGCGGACGGCGAGTTATGGATGACTCGCTGTCCGATCATGGACCATGCCCCGGTCGACGGCGTATCGTGTTCCATTCGCGCCTCAAAGAGCTGTCAGCAACATGACGGGCTCCCTTAGAGGGAAAAGTTGCCTGGGTCGTGGTACTGTCTAAAGGGCTATTGAAGTACACCGTGAGCTTTAGTCAGTACAAGCTGGATAGTCCCTCCCGTCCCACCCCGATATTACCATGATAAAAAAGGCACGGACCTTGAATATCGACCCTTTGTGTTTGCTATTATTATTTCGGCTGTCCTAATTATGCCTATTTTTATTCCCAGAAACGTTGCTGGTCGAAATCCCCCGCGGACAGACCGCAGTTCACAGAGATCTACGACGAGATCAAGAGCATACTGCAGGACATCACATCAGAGACCACCTCACAGAAGTCTCACGACAAGACTGAGGAGTAGGAGGAGCAGTATAGGTAACTTGAGTAGTTTGTGAAAGAGTTTGGACCGATTATTATTTGGGATATTTTGAACATGAAACACTAAACGTCGTACCACATGACGTAAAACATCTGTTAAACACTCGTCTATTTTGTTATATCAACGTCAAATGCCATTTTGAAGTTGACAGTATTTTTAAAAAAATTGTAAAAAAAAGTTGAACATCTGTTGAACACTTACGCCTTACCACAAAACGTTAAACATTTGTTGAACACTCGTCTAAAAAAGAGTAATTGCAGAACAATTCTTATTTCAACGTAAAATGTCATTTCGACAGTTTTTTACACAAGAGTTCAACATATGTTTATCTTACTTATGGTAAGACGGTGAGAGCCATAACATAAAACCGTTTTATAACAAAAAAAAAAAAAACATCTGTTGAACGATTTGTTAGCTTTCAGCTTAAACGGGCGTCGGCCACTAGAAAATTCAAAAACTTTCTACTATCCCAAAAAATAGTCCATATCTGGGACATTGCAATGAAAAACTAATAGACATCTACACCTATTTTCACTAACATTAAGCAAATTCTAATAAATGAACGCGCACGGTTGAGTTTCAACTTTCTGCAGTAAGCATAAGGTTAATTTTTCCATAACAGAAATATATTTTGGGCATCCATTTAGATGTTGCTTAGTGTTAGTGAAAACGGTAATTAACTATAGGGTTTAGTGTACCTAAGTTTAATTTAGTGAAAATATATAGCCATTTCGATGCATTTACTATTTCAAGTTAGGTTAGATTTAGTTTAATATAAAAATATAAGTAATTTTAATGATTTTCGTGCGGACAATGTGATTTTTAGATGTCTTTAACTGGAAGTATAATTAAAAACCTTTAAAAAAATTCAATGCCACATTTTATACCCCAAGTTACCGCAATTGAGTCGCGGAACTGTCTCATCAAGATACCGTGAGCCTGGAACTTAAAGCTCAATTGAAGGAACACCGTGAATTTTAGTCCGTACGAGTCTGACAGTTCCTTGTCTCCAACCTGAGCAGGAGGACTCATTTGAAAGGCTCATAGAGACTAAAAAAATGGTGTATCCACTACCCAGCGAAACAAATATTATTATAGGCTGATGATTATGAATGTCATAGGATAGCCTATGACATTCATAATCATCAGCCTATAATGTTCCCACTGCTGGGACACAGGCCTCCTCTCTGTGAGAGGTAGTGGGCCATAATCCACCACGCGGGCCCAGTGCGGGTTGGTAGATGTCGAATTTTTGGTTCTAGGACATGCCGGTTTCCTCACGATGTTTTCTTTCACCGTTTTGACAGCAGTGGTGATGAAATAAATCACACGCTTGGCAGGGTTCGACTTCGAACCCACGACCTACAACTCGTAAGTCAGGACCGATACCACTGGGCCACCACTGCTCATCTATCTATCACATTGTTTTCATCAAAATCAGCTCAGCCCGAAGGCTTGTCTATATAAAATAATATCGGAAGCTAAATGATACTGCCAATTTGTAAATAAAACTAGAATTTAAGACTGATATATAAACTTATGTAGCCATGTTTTATTTATAAGTAATTATTATTATTATTATTAATCGTCCGAGAAATTGATATAATTCGTCCTGATTGAATCGAAATTTTTAGTGTTTAAGTAGTTAAGTACTATCTATATAAAATGACAAGCCGTAATGATCTCGGTTAAAAGAAATTAGGTTATTTTATTTAATGACAGGATAAAAAAAAACTAGATTTTTTCCACTGTTTTACTCGCGTGTAACTGTAACTTTATTCTCTGTAGGAATTTCTCCTGTGTCGCGGGTGCGTTTATAAACATAGAAACTCACATACACGAACACCCAGAACAACTACTTGTAGGTCATAAAATATTTGTTTCGTGTGGGAAACGAACCCTTGACACGCAGAGCGGTAATTAATCGCTTAGCCACTACGCCAACTTTGCCTGATTATCTTCTTCAAAATTGGAATCAAATCTAACAATATTATAAAAAATTAACAAGAATAAAAATCTATCAAGTTTACAAAACAATTATTATTAAAAATTAAACGGATAAAGGATTCGTTTTTGAAAAATATTAATTTAAATTCATTAACTAGTGAAAAAATCTTCTACACTCGCGATCAAAAGTATGTAATCACTTACTTGAAATTGATCCGGGATAACTCCTTACATAATGGCGTGATTTGAATGAATTTGGTCTCAATTTAAAGTTAACAGTTAAACCTTTAAAATGGTACCATTTTTAATAATCAACGACGATATATTACTAGACTCCGCATACACGATCTAAGGAACAAAAACTATTCTGTCAACTCGCTGAGGTACTACGTAAGCGACGGGGACGGGGTACTGCGTTGTGATTGGCTAACTCAAGGTCTGTTCTGTCTCAAGGTATGTTTACGGCTCACATGAGTGGTCGAAATAAGACGGATATAAGACTTTTTTGCCTAATGTGTTGAGAGACATCGGTCGCCTGTTATTATGTGTCTAGTAATATATCGTCGTTGTTAATAATCTTAACTAGCTAGTAATTACTCAAGATTGCGTGGAATCGGAGTATGTGATTCGATACTTTTGCTCGCGAGTGTATATGTATAGCGAAGTTTTAAAAATATTGTAAAAAAAACGCAAGTTTTCCAATCTCGGAATGTAGGGTGAAAATCCCAATTATTGTCTAATGTAAAATAATTATTATATCTGCCATTCGGCTTCGCTCGACTTTTTATTTAATTTTGTACATTTTTAAGCGAACAGTGACCAGACATTGCATTTATAGGTTTAAGATTATAATCTAGTTTTAAAGCTAATCTCAAGTTATTAAAAATCTCATTTTAGTTATTAATTTTGTGAATATAAGACTGTTTTTTTAATTAAGTATCGCGGATTGTTATTTGCAGTGCACGCGTAGCATGATTAATTTTATTTCTATTCTACAAAGAATAGACGTAATTTATTTTAAGGAAAAGTATTGAAAAAGTCCGTTTAAAACTCGTGGGCATTTGTTATTAAAGTTCTCTGTTACCCTCGACTACGCCTCGGTTAGGAATTCTACCACGAATGCAATAAACAACGTTCCCCTCTTGTATCAAAATGTTTCTGCATTGTAAAAATCTTTTTAAATTCTGTCATTTTGTTTATTTTTTCATCAACAAAGTTAATTTCTACGATGCCAAGCTACGCGTGCTGCCTTCGCAATATTTTCTTTGCAAAGGGCAACTAATATTTATAAGTTACTTTTAAGATTGAGACTAGTTTTAGCTTCATAAGTGTAATTTTGAAATGTGTGTCTTTTTATTTATATTTTTTTATCTGTGAATTTTGGATACTATTGACACTTTTCAATTAAAAAAAATAAATTGTCTTGTAAATTATAACTGTGAAAGACAAAATATCTACTACGAAGAAAATAAAAAAGTCATGGTTTCTCATCTCCAAAGTGTAATAATACACACTGAGCTTTAGAAAGAGATCTTTTGCTAGTTTCAGCTTCGTTACCGTCTATCGCTCACTACTTATGTGACGTTTATCCAGGGGTCTACTCTCTTAGTCCGTAAACATAAATACGGGCCCGTACGAAAATAACTCGAAACTTTGAACCCTGCTTCCGTATTAGTTTTAAATTCATAAGTTCTAACAACACATCGGGATAACTGTCCAATAATGTTTTCAACAATTTATAATTCATATCATTAACTAATCTCAAGTCCGTCAGTGATAAAGAGTAAGAGTCGCGCGAAGCTTTGGCCGAAGCTACGGGTTTCGCGCTTAGATAGTAGAACCCTTAGTTCGTCAATCGGTCTGGTCGACGTACTTCGTGCAACAGAGATAGCACTCTACGAAAACGAAACTTGTCGAATGTCTCTTTCTAAAGGTCATTGTACACTATTTTTTGCCAGTAACTAGAATATTATAGCACAGTGATTCTAAGTTTTAATCATTTTTATCCCATAATTCGTAGAAAACTAGTTTATTATTAAATTAATGACGTGTAGAATTACTATAAAATTGTGTAGCTTTTTATATCTAGATAGACTTAGTTACAGTTAAAAACTGAAGTAGATTTTGTAAGCTTAGTGCCAGATTTAGATTTAAATGTGTACTATGCGTTTGAAATAAGAATAGGGCGACTTTGACGCCATATTGTGTCGTTATAATACTTCATCATCTGCCTAGCCTTTTCCAAATTCAATTGGGGTCGGCTTCCAGTCAAACCAGATGCAGCTGAATATCATAATTTTACATGGAGTGACTGCCTATCAGACCTCCACAACCCAGTAACTGGGTAAAACGACACCCTTGGTAAGACTGGTTTGTCAAAGATCTACAAATGACAGCCGGGACCAACGGCTATACGTGCTTTCCGAGGCAACGAGGAAACTCGCTACGATAAATGGTCACCCATCCACAGACAAACCTCGGTAAGCATCGCGTAACCCGGACGATCGGCCTGTGCGTCTGTAATTATTTAGCTACGAGCTCTTCTTACATGCTCTTAAATGAACCATAATCCTTTTGCATGAAAATAAATAACATTAAAAAGATAATAAATAGTATTGAAAATTATTTTGCACTATTTTTTTTTTCGTCACAATATGGTAACGAGTTTATCCTATCTTTGGTTCAAACGCATAGAAACTTTTTATATCCGTTTTAGATCTCTTATTATAAACATTTTTATTACTTAAAAATAGAATTTTCAATGATAATTTTCTTGATAAAAATAATTGAACACCAAAAAAAAATTTCACCATATTTTTCGAATTTTATTTTTAATATTTATTCAAAAATATTTGGCCTGTCGCAATGTTGTGTATGTGTAGTACAGTCGCGGAATGAAAAGGTTCGTCGATTTTCAAATTGATTTGTTTAACGTATTGCGAGCACATATTACCTTTTGAATCTTAGTTACAGAATAGACTCGAGTTACAGAAAAATGATGTATAATGTTCGTTAATAAAGTTCAAAATTATTCAGCTCAAAGTTGTTTGACAATTTATCTTGTCAACAAGATCTCTTATGACGTCAATGTTTTATGAACCAAAACCTTCTTGTTGGTTCAACCTGCCATTATTATTAATTCAGATAAAACTATTGTCAATCTGTCAAAGCCATCATTGTAAAATTTCTTATTTTCTCTTTTATATAACTATCATATAATATAATAATTGCTGTGTTAATTGATCAAGTGATAAGAAATGCATTACATTCAATGGGATTACATTATAGACGACACTTAATAAAGAAGCACGCTTAAGATTTGCACAGACTTATTTGAACTTCGATTGGAGTGCCACTATATTTACCGACGAAAAATGTTTTAAGTCAAGCCAACATGGGAGGCTTAATTTGTGGAGATATAATAGTACGAGATATACAGAAGACCATGTAGTGCCCAATTTCAGTTCTGGACGAATCTCACCCAATATATGGGGGTGGATGTTAGCGGATGGAGTAGGCGAGCTCGTTCTTTTTCCTTCAAGAGCAAACGCAACACACTATCTGTCTGTTTTAGAAGACAATAAGCTACTAAGTGTCCGTACTGTGTATCCAGCTGATGAGCTACTTGAGGTCAGCTATGTCCAGGACAATGTTCGCACGCACACTTCTGGTATTGTGAATGAATGGTTCAACCGGCATAGCCATATAGTGGTGATACCCTGGCCAGCAAGGTCTGCAGATTTAAATCCGATAGAAAACTTATGGATATGAAAGGACCAAAGAGGCTATAGAAAACTACTGCCGAATTATTTGGGAAGATACTAGAGGCACGGATCTATGCTTTCGTCTTGTCGGTTCCATGAGAAATAGGTTACAATGTGTGATCGAAGCCAATGGTGGTTTTACCCGTTATTAAAAATAAATGCTATTAAACTTACTTACTTAATCGTAGTTTTAATTAATTTTTACTTGTCTATTTAAATAAAAATGAAACCCTTTTTCCGTTGTCACGACATAACATGAAAACGGCTTGACCGATTCGGTTTTTTTTTTTGTGTTTGTAACCATCGGGACCGGGTTTTAGACCGGGTCCTCCACCCGTGCGAAGCCGGGACGGGCCGCTAGTTATTTTATAGTTGTCATTCTATTGTTGTTTTATTACATTTTGTAATATTGACGGGATGGAAAAACAAGTAAAACCTTATTCGATAGGAAACGTCATTTTTACTCAAATGTTAGCAGCACTGTTTCTTGCACTGGTATGTTGGCATAATTCTTGCAGTACTAGTGCAAGCGAAAACCGACTCTAAGGTGACGAACCTTTTCATTCCGTGACTGTACATGTCAATTTTGTGTATTCAAAAATGGAACTGAAAATTCGTTCTTCCAACCTACAATAGTACTTCCAAAAAAAACAAAAAAGAACTTAGTGGATATTTAAAAATGCAAATGCCCATAAATCAATTTTCTCGATGTTTCCTTTGTGTATTGATGTTAAGAAAAACATTATTAGTAACTTTATAAATATTATGCTTTAATTTTTATTATTACATCATAGTTTCTTGAAAATTGCGAAGATTTAAACCTTTATATCAACTATGTTGAATGCCTCAATAAAAAAGTATGTTCGCTCTATGGAGAAAAACGGGCAAGAAACTCTATGGACAAACAATAGGCTATATGGGCTTGTGCCCTTCGCCTTTTCCGTTGGAAGGAAAGAGAAATACCAAAAAAAAAAAACTCTATGGACTCTCTTTTTCAATCGCCAAAATAATTACAGAACCTTATTTTGTTATTCTCGAGCAAAAATTAGTTCTTTTTTTAAATCTTCGCAAGTTTTAGTGAACTTTATACTTATTAAAATGTTAGTTAAGTGTGCTATAGTCATATTTATCGACGGTAGTTTATTTTTCAATTATACGTATGTGATACTGACTGACTTACTGTTTTTTTTAATTATTTTTTTTATACTTTTACTAGCTTTATTACGTACTGTGTATTTAACTAAGATAATTATTATTTAAAGGACGTAATTACGTAATTTTTGTCGAGTTTCAAAATGTGTATCGATATTAGATTGCATTTATCGATATCGATAAAAATAATTTCGTGTAATTTGTAAATGAAAGAAAAATTTTGCATTTGCGATTTTTAATAAACGTAATTATAATAACTGATATTTTGGTTTTTTATTCATTTTGAAGTTCTTAATTTAAAATTATCATAAAGGATAAAAATGAGGGTAGGAAGTGATAAATAAAAGCAGATTAGAAAAAGTATAAAAGAAATTGGGGGTACATGAAAAACAAAAGAAAAATTCGTAAAGGTCAGGTATTTGAAAACAGTCTTTTCATAACCGTCAAGTGAATAAGTTGTACCTTGTGGAAGCTCTGGCCAAAATAAATCACAGAGTGACAGTGTGTGTGTAGTGAGACATAGTGCAACCAATATTTTAATCGTTTCATCGCAATTCTGATCCCCGTTCTACAGTAAATTACAGCGGCGTATTTATGATGTAAGTGTATTTATTATCTTTCGTTTTAAGCACGGCCAATGTTTATCACGTTTCTCAATATGTCGCAAAATTTGTTCGAAAGTTGTGAAAATATTTATGTAATAATCCCTGAGAATTACTACGACCAGTCTTGTTTTCGGTGAGTTTATATAATTAGAGTTATATTACTTTACCAAATAATATCAATGGAATTTGAAGGTTAGCCGTATCGGTCACCGGCCATACTTTTTTTTCATAATCGCGGTACACAATAAGGATGAACATTGAATCAACGTACTAGTTGTATCAACAGTTGATTTCCTGTTAACGTATTAACGTCAACTGTATAATGGATCAAGATTGCGAGTCAAGGTCATATCATACGATTTGAACTGTAAGTACCAGATAAAGAGTTGATTTTCGAAATATCTATTTTATGAATAGGTAGGGAAGTTCCTCTTAGTAGAACCATCAATCAAACGTTTCATCATCATCAGCCAGAAGACGTCCACTGCTGAACATAGGCCTCCCCCTTAGACCGCCACGCCGAACGACAATTCGCCACTTGCATCCATCGGTTGCCCGCGACTCTCACGATGTCGGTCCACCTAGTGGGAGGCCTACCTACGCTGCGTCTTCCGGTCCGTGGTCGCCACTCAAGAACCTTTCTTCCCCATCGGTTGTCAGTTTTACGAGCGATGTGGCCTGCCCATTTCCACTTCAACTTGCTAAGAGACTCTGTCGTTGACTCTGGTTCTTCGCCGAATATCCGTGTTCCGGATTTTATCCCGCAAAGAAACTCCGAGTATAGCTCTTTCCATTGCTCGTTGAGTGACTCTGCCAGCAGTCAAAGACCACGTTTCAGAGCCATAAGTAAACACTGGCAACACACTGTTTAACAGTGACGGATTAACCCTTAATCAAATTAAGCAATTGCTTAGGGCATCACGTCTGGGGGGCACCAGAAAATAAAAAAATCTATGAACGGATTTTTTATGTGCTTCTTGTGGTGCCCCCCATATGCATCACCTCTCACTCTTACGTCACCAAAAACTTACTGAAACTGCGTAAATTTACTAGCTCGCTTCGCTCGCTAACCTTAAGTGCGTAGACTTGGTTGCCTCATTTATTGCATATAGAAAAAAGGTCCAAAAAATAAAACTACCTTGCTTCGCTCGCTCTGCTATTTCCCTAGGACTCGAAAGGACTCTGTTTTACCTACTAAGCGACGTATTTTCCTTCATAATACCTTCCTTATCACCAATGAATCCGTTAAAAAAAATAAAGGCAGGCCTTTCAAAGACTGCCGGGTTCGCCGGGCTGGCTCATCTAGTAACCATAATCATGAAACGTTAACGTTATTGAAGGATCACGGTAGATTATAGTCAGTACAAGTCTGACAGTCTCTCCCGTCCCGCCTTGGGGGGGAGAACCCATTTGATATAGGTATTTAATAACGAAGAAAAAAATCCGTGGATAGGGGGCACCAAACACTTGAATTGCTTAGGGCATCAAGTAGTTTTAATCCGTCACAGCTGGTTAAGCACCCTTGTCTTGACACACTGTGGGATTCTCGATGAGATGATATCACGTAGCGTCCCAAACGCTGCCCATCCGAGTTGGATTCTCCCGGCGACCTCCTTCTCGAAGTTGGACCTACCTAACTGAACAATCTGTCCAAGGTCTACAACTTCGAGAGTATCATTCCCAACAACAACCGTTACGGGCGGCACAGGGACATTCAACATGACTTTCGTCTTCTCCATGTTCATTTTAAGGCCGACCCGTTGGGAAACGATACTGAGGTCGCTGAGCATAGCATTGAGGGGCTCCAACAACAACAAACCCTGCGTTCGAGACGGTTCGTAAAGACTCTTGAAAACAGCTTGTAAACATGGCTCAGAAGTGAGATTGGCCTGGTAGTTATGTGTGTGTGTAATCAAACGTTTAACAATACCTACTTAAATTCAATCAAATTGTTTCTAAAATTGAACGCGGAATCGTTGAATAAAACCGTTCAATGAATCAACTATCAAACCTTTTAGAACAATCATATTAAATCTATAGATAAAATAAATCTGTGGAGAGGTCAATTCTGTACATGAAATATATTTCCAAAATAACTATCAGGGGGTGATTAGGGATCGATACTGATGCCAAAAATGCAATTAATAAAATTATTGTCTGTCTGTCTGTCTGTATAACCGTTATAGAAACAAAAACTACTCGATGGATTTCAAGTAAACTTGGTACAATTATTTTTCATACTCCTGAGGTGGTTATAGGATACTTTTCATCACGCTACAATCAATAGGAGCAGAGCAGTGAAGGGAAATGTCAGGAAAACGGGAACGGGAAGTTACTCCATACACGCTAATCTTCGGAACTACTGGACGATTTTGATTGTTTTTTTTTAGTTGTATAGCTATTAAGCCTGAGTAGGTAGAGGATAGGCTATAATTTATCTTGGAAACTTGAACACCTGATGCAGAACTGCAATAGATCAGCTAAACTATAAGAGATACAAAAATAGCGCCATAGCGAAAATTGTTCCGCGTGATGAGCATTTTCTTCTAAGAAAATAATTTGAAGATATGGAACACCTGATGTGGAACTCCAAGAGCAGTTACCTTATTACATATACATTAATGCCGTCTTAGCAAGAGTTGTTCAGCCTGATGAGCACTCCCTGATGTCGTATAAAAACTGAAGATCTGGAACACCTGATGTAGAACTCCAAGAGCCCAGCTACACTATAACATGTATATGAATAACATCTTAACAAGAGTTGTTTAGTCTGATGGGCATTTCCTTATTAGACTTACAAAAATGAAAGGTCTGGAACGTCTGGAACCGTCATGCGCCTCCCGTTGTTTTCCCGTCCCCAGGTTCTAAGAATTCGACATCAGACGTTTCAGATCTTCGATTTTGACGACCCCATTGTCGCTGGCATAAGCAATAAGATCCGCGTACGAAGTCGCTGGCAGAAGCTAGTAATAAACAAGTTAACAGTTTTAAGGTCTATAATAAGCACATAAGGATACATTATCACCAAATTGTTTCATCATTGAATCACTAAATTATATCCTATGATATATCTGTGCGAAATCTGTAAAAAAAAACTTCATAATAAGGTAGTTTGCAAATAAAACCAAGAATTGATTTAGTTAAATTATAATTAATTACAAAATCATACAGTATTAAATACATTTACATTCTTGTCGTATTGGCGATTGCCTGAGCATTATTGCTTATTAACCATTCGCCGACGACTTTTAGAACTTTTAGTCCTAAGCCAATGGCTTTAGACCCACATGACCTTTTGCAACGATTCTGTCTACGTTTACAAAACGCGCTTCTAACGTATTCACAACGTACAACGGTTTTAAATTGACGTATTTTCGGCTCCGTTTTAATAACGCGCAATTCACACAAGCATATAGATGAGAGTCACGAGAGATATCTTGCCGCAAGCCAGCTACACCGTGAGAACAAGATATTTTTAGGAGTAAAGAGAAGATTTTCGAACATTTTCATTAAGAACTAATGGAATCTTATAGCGATACGAGCTTTTATATACCGAAAATACGTCTAGTGCATATACATACCGCATCGATACTGACTCGTGTTCTTCCCGTTCACATCACTACTATTTTGCAAAACGTCATAGTAGGCCTTTACAATGGCGAAGTCTTTCTAGTACTCCTTCTTCAATCGCGTCTTTAATATGCATTGAAACCCAAAACTATCCGTAAGAACGGCCACACGAAAACCGCTCCTACTGCTACGGAATAAGGGCGCATTCAATTCTTTACTAGGCGATAATATTAAAATAAGTAGTCTCGTAAGAGCTTACTGATGACGCGATGCGACACAATTCGACCGTCTCCAACTACAAGTGAAAATCATCCTTACCACTTCGACATATGACATAAAACGTGCGGTTGTCTTCGGGTAGATGAAAAACAAAACACGCTCGCCACGACGACGTCAAAAGTCAATCGAATTGCATCGTTATATCGTAGTAGCAAGGAAGATTTTCATTTTTAGTTAGTAATTGCGAATCGTATGCATTGCGTCATTGGGAGCTCCCTAATATTCAAATTCACGTTTTTTTAAATAACTAACTAAGTTTTGATCTTGCTTACAAAATGTCTGCTAAAGTCTATTACATCGTAATTTAAAAATCTCTTCATTACACTTCAGTGTCAATTATAAGTAGATTGTGAGAGCTTTAAATTATATTTAATTAAATGCATTTAGAAGGTATGTGCGTATTATGTCTGACTTTATATAAAAGGAAAAGAAATAGCAGATAGTTCAACAAATTTTTAAATGCGATGCCAGTCTTCTATTTTTTTTTAATAATCGTTTATTCAGTCATTATTAATTGCACATATTTTATACGCAAAATGGACTTTACGCTTATAAGTATTTTTGCGCGTTAACAAATTCTTTCTTCAAAACTTCTATAGAAAAAAAATGATATAATTATATTTCATACAAGATTTTTTTAGCCAGCCTTACATTGCCAAAGCCTGCCGGGGTCACGGGACTGTCTCATGAGGTAACCGTGGCCCCAGAACGTAAGGGCTATTGAAGGACACCGTGGATTTTAGTCAGTACAAGTCTGACAGTCCCTCCCTGCTCTAGGTGGGAAGACTCATTTGATGATTTTACTACGAAAAAAAAACTCATATTTATACATAACACATTTTTTTCCAGTCGACATAATACACACCTTGAAGAAAAATTTTATGCACAGTACATTATTATCTTTTTTCTGTAATAATAATTAAATCGATATACAAACTTTATAAACATAATAAAATCATTGATACTATACAACTAAACTTAATTTCGAAGTAAAATAACGGAATACTTGAATCATATTGACAGCAGAATGGTATAAGCGATAAAAATACAAATACCCGAGGGTTATAGAGAACAGACTTCTTATTGGTAAGCTCAGTCTATGGTAGACTTTGTCTATGTCAACCTCTGACATAGACTAGAGCTAAGAGCCAACAAATATCAAATTAAAAAGCCCATTTTTTAAACCCTTTTGCAGAAACCTGTCACTAATTTTAACGAACTTCCGCCGGCAGCCATTGGGCCCCATCATAGCAAGATGATGGGGCCCAATTTAGAGGGCCAAAACCTGCCGAGGTCGCGAGACTGACGAATTACCGTGACCCTGGAACGTTAGGCTATTAAAGGACACCGTGGATTTTAGTCAGTACAAGTCTGACACTCCTACCCTGCCCTGGATGGGAGGACTCATTTGATGATTTTACCACGCTAAAAAAAAATACTCTATAAGGTAAGGGTACTGTATTTCGTCGCTTATACCACTATTGCATCGTCTATATACATTTAGTAGTAATTAAGTAAGTTCTTCAGTCATTAACTGGCGCGGGGACCCAGCTTCCTTAGGCAGGAGATGCCCTGAAACAAAATATGACAATCAAGAACCTGTTGATTTTAAATGATGTTTAATGTATGAGAAACAGGGTGTATAGTTAAGTAACAACCGCACAGATCGATCTTCCAAGTAAACCACAGGCAGGTTAAGCCGGTCTTGCCTTGGTTGGTCGGTGTATAGGTGACCATATATCAATAGCGAGTTTCTTTCGTGCCTCGGAAACACTCATATATTAGGAAAAGACTAGGCCAAAGAAGCACAGAAAAAGCCAATTAGCATCTTTAATTTTCCTTTTACATATTTATTAATTGTGGACATCCTATACCGGCAAATGCTTAATCCGTATGAATCGGTACTGACAGTCGATGTCTGTAGAGGCTGAATTTCAACTGGGCGTAACTGGCTATATAAACTATGAGGAATATCGAAAAACGTTGAAAGGGGTCTCGAGGCTGATTTTGACGAAAACTATAAAATCATTGGATTTTAGAAAAATCAATAATTCTGGCCAAGAACCGAACCCGCTGATTTTGGAAAAAAAATCACACCCTATATTATTACACCATTCGATAGTGTTGCTAATAAGGACCAAATTCTGGGGAGTAATAACAATAATATTCCACAACCATCACGCAACGCCATCTAGTCCCAAGCTAAGCAGAGCTTGTGTTATGGGTACTAGACAACTGAGAAACATATATTTCTAAATACATAAATATTATGGATAAATTACACCCAGACACAGAACAAATGATCATGCTCATCACACAAACATTTGTCTTGGGTGGAAATCGAACCCACGACCTCCGGCATAGCAGTCAGGGTCACTAACCACTAGACCAACAGTAATATTTATATATTCATACCTGTTCCAAATACTCATTCCGTGAGAGCCAGAAGTTGTCTCTATTCTTGCACACTTCAGCCAGCACAGCACCGCCAATAAACACCATGTCCTTACGACGAGGAGGATCTTCAACGCGGATCTTGAATTTCTGTGGTAATAAAGAAAATTTTGGTCAGTCATATTATCGCTTAAGTTTTTTTGCGGAAAGAAAAATACGACTGAGAGTAGTCGAAACTGCGTCTTTTAGATAAATACTCTCCGACTAATCTATAACCACAGAAATCGTCATTTTTTTAACGTTGCCCACGCTGGGCACTTCTACTGTGTCGTGGGTGCGTATAGAAATACCCAAACTTGAAACAACTACTTGTAGAGCAAAATTCAAAAGTCAAATATTTGTTTCGTGCGGGATCAAAGCCGCGATACGCTGCGCAACAACTAATTAAGCAATGTAGAAAAAAACTACAAATTAGATCTCGATGTAACCATGTAACCGAGATCTAATTTGTAGTTTTTTTCTAATATCTTCATCATCATTAATGCCTCTACTGTTGGATCTGCATACCCATATGAGATTTACATTGGGGAAAAGCTGCGCGGTTTCGCTTAAATTGCGCGGTTTCGCTTAAATTGCGCTGAACGGGTTTATCGATTTGAACCGAATTTATTCGCATTGGTAGATAAAGTCAAGCCTACATAAGACTTAAACACAACGAGCGGTTCTGTTTTTAGGGGGAGCACGCGTGTCTATATCTAACTGAATTCGGATAACCGAAACAATGACGCTGGATTCAATTTTCCGAAGACGATCGTACTCAAACCCGTTCGTTTAAACCTAGTCGTTTGCCCGAATTCCATACGCAATAGAATTCGGGAAAACGACCAACGCGTTGTTACTCACCGCAAGTTTATCGCAGTCGTTCTTGAGCACTCTCTCGAGGTACAGTTGTTTGATCTCCCTCTCGAGGCGGGAGGGCAGGCCGGGGTACATGGTGGACCCTCCCGACAGCACGATGTGCTTGTACAGCTCGTTACGCATGTCTATGTCGGCTGCCTGTGGGATAGAAACAGGTATTAGAAAGACAGATACACAGTAAATAGCGTCAATATGTTTTTGGAATAGCCAAAAATTGCAAACAGGGCTAAATAGGGTCGCAGGACTGTCTCGTCAAGTAACCGTGAAGGATCACCGTGGATTTTAGTCAGTACAAGTCTGACAGTGCCT
The DNA here is from genome assembly GCA_028554685.1 of Agrotis ipsilon. NCBI lineage: Eukaryota > Metazoa > Arthropoda > Insecta > Lepidoptera > Noctuidae > Agrotis > Agrotis ipsilon. Next base: position 9,424,825 of record CM052979.1, read on the forward strand.
CCCCGGGTTGGAGGACTCATTAAATAGTTTTAAAAGAAGTACTAAATGAGTTTTTCAGTATTAGTTTTTTTTATTAATAGATGTCCCTAACATCTCACAGTCAAACAAAATTGATTAAAAATATTAACAACGAGATAGAGTTGAAATTTTTCTGTAAAAGAAAGTTTTACCGTATCTCTTATGAATTCGGATGTCCATTTCGTTTAATTTTCACTTTTGACGTTCAAAAGTGCCTCTTCGATGGCCTTATTAAAATAAATGTTTTGACTTTGACCCGTATTTTGTATTTGGCCATGTATTTTTCAAAATAGTGTGTTATTTTATCATCAAATAAAAAAATATAAATACTAATCTACTTAATACTAACTAATCAAAATTACTAAATAAGCCGGACTTAAATTAGTCTTTGAATAGATTTAAAAATATATTCTTTCAAGAATCAAACCAGCTGAGTTTAAATAAAAACGGTAATTGTTTTAAATCAGACATTCCTACATTATCTTTTATTTACCTGTATTGTATTGAATACGAGCTCAGCAATGCCCTGTCCCTCCACGTTGATGAGATGCGGCTGGAACAACGCTTCAGGCGCCTCGAATCTTTCACCTCCCACCTTGATAACGCGACCGTCTGGTAACTGGGGGAAAAATAAGATAAAATTAGATTACATTTACAACTTTAACTTTTGCAATATAAATCTTCGGTAAAATTACATAATAATAAAGACACACAAAATGCTCACAATTTTTCCCAACAAAAATTTTTGCTAAAAAATTTTCATCTTGTTTTTCATGAAAAAGAACAATAAAACCCAAAAAAGTAAATAAAAGATTGTGGTGCATAGTACGTACTACTCCTGTGCGTCCATTGATTCACATCTATGTGTGACATAGATGTGAATCATGGCGCGCTGCGATGGATTTGTTAGTACCCACCACCGATTTCACACATAGCGTATAGGCCTTCCAATAACCATTAAATGTTATGAAAAATATCTAGTTTTAATACAACGACAAGTAACCCAGGCTTGGATGCATCATAGATTTGATTGCATGGCATCCTTTCCTGCATCCAAGCCTGGGTTTTTGTCGCGGAATTAAAACTAGATATTTTTCATAACATTAAGCCCCTTCGTACACAAGGCGACGCAAGTCTCCGATACCTTACGATTTCGGTATCCAAGCGACTATCGCAATACAATTCCATAGAGATTGGTTCACAGGCACGCGTCAATGGATGCTAAAGTCGTAAGGTATCGGAAACTTGAGTCGCCTTGTGTACGAAGGGCCTTAATGTTTCCGCAAAGTAACGCCCACCGCCCACCGTGCTACGCTGATGCTATATTTTATCTTCTAACAACCACACTGCAGGGCTCCACTCACCACATAGGGCTCCACAAGCACGGTGGTCTCCCAGGCGAGGCGCTGTTCCTGCTCGATGTTGTACCCGATGTAACACAGCTTCTCCTTCATCATGCGAACTGTCTCGAAGTCTGCTGAGTGGTTGAAGGCATACCCTCGGAGTAGGAGGAGCTGGGGACATAGATACAATATGTTAGCAATTTCCAGGGTATTAATATGTGTAGTGCGGATAATTTTCCTGTGGTTCTATTTCAGTAGTAGAACACATTTCTATAGATAACTGTTTTTTTTTCGAAAATCACAGATATTATTACTATATTTCAATTCTGCAGTATACATTACACGACACACGTATCTCCACATATTCTTTTTAATTTAAGGGGAATCCTCAAACCAGCCCGCGAAAATTCAAATTTTCTTGCGTTTTTTGCAATTTGCAGACCAATGCTAAGGTTTATGTTGATTAAAATATTATTCGCGGCTGTAAGACGTATGTAGTTACTGAATTATAACCATCAAAATCATCAATATAACCCTTCAAGGTCATAAAACTCTATGAAAGACTTTTTCTGTTTTTTTTTTTCTTAGGGTTTATTGAATTTCGCGGGCTGGTTGGAGCTTTCCCCTTAAATTAAAAAGAATATGTGGAGATACGTGGGACCTTAAGAGTATTCAGTTACCTCGTGTTATCAAAAGGAAAAGAAAAAAAGAAAGGTAGGAAAAGAACGTCACCTCAGTTTAATAAGATTTATTTATTTAGATTGATTACTAATATAGAAATTATGAAAGTGTTTATTGGCGTTTCTTACTCATCACGTAATTGCCATTTATGCCATTATTACGTTGCCACATTATCATTATCGAGTGACATCGCAGGCAATGAATGACATGGGCATAATAGTAATAAGTTATTTAATAATTAAATGAAACTTACCTTGATAAGATACCTAGTAATATCTCGTCCAGCAATGTCCAGTCTTCGTGTCAGATGAGGCAACGAAAACTCCTCGTACACTGGACAAATGTGGGTCACACCATCACCTAAATAGGATAAAAGAAATTTTGAAACTTAAATCATGATTCGACTTTACAAGCAGACTTGTTTGGGCCATACAAAAGCAAGATAGCCTAAAATAGCCTTTTTACCAAAATTATAACATGAATTACGATAAAATTCGTAAAATGTTCTTTATCGTTTTTTTACATGGTAACATCATCAAATGAGTCCTGGGCGGGAGGGACTGTCAGACTCATACTGACTAAAATCCATGGTGCCCTTCAATAGCCCTTTATGTTCCGGGGTCACGGTAACGAGAGCCCCGCGACCCCGACAGACTTTGGCCCTCTAGAGGGGGGCCCCGTCATCATGCTGACACTCTTTGAGGCGCGCGTGGAACACAACGCGCCGTTGACCCATGGTTAAATGGTCTAGTCTAATTAAATTAAATTGATCTTGACCAAAATCGTTCACCTATAGAAAAATCAGCGACTAAGATAGGCTATATTTTGTTCTCAAAACTTGTGTCTATGATAGCAATTTACATGCTTATTTCCTATTTAACCTTACCTGAGTCAACGACGACTCCGGAGATGAGTCCCTGAGCATACAGAGTCAACACGGCCTGGATAGCAATGTATGCGCTGTCAAACTCGTACTTTTCGAACATTACCTGTGGACAATACCATGTTTTTTGATTAACACCCCAAATAATCTATATATATAAAAATGAAACCCGTTTTTCGTTGTCACGACATAACATGAAAATGGCTTGACCGATTCGGATATTTTTTTTTTTTGTTGTGTTTGTAACCATCGGGGCCGGGTTTTAGACCGGGTCCTCCACCCGTGCGAAGCCGGGTCGAGCCGCTAGTATGCAATAAAATTCCTGATTGGTTTTCTATTTCGACTATCATTTATTACGTTATTTAAATTGAGGAAAAAAATAAACGAAATATATCTAGAATAGTTACACTTTAATTTTACCTTTTAGAGATTAATTTCCTTGTATTTTTATCAATTTCGAGTACATTAAACAATATTGATGATGGTAATAAACTCAAAATATCATCCTAAAAGAATCATAAAACTTCTCTTATGTAAAACTTTCGAGTAAAATAGTTCCCATTAGCGCCAGTGTTATCATAATGAGTCTCCTTTTTCTTCAATAACAGCAGTAGGAACAATAATCTTTATACTACACCTGCGTGGAAAGTACTTTGATACTTTATCAAAACGGTAGAAAGTACGTCATTGCATATCGACCAAATATGCGGGGAGAAAACGCATATGAGCGGGAGAGAAAAGTGTATGAAAATCCATTTCTAACGTGGTTTTTCTTTTTTAATTTTGGGTAAGACTATGCGCCGGTAACCTAAATATCAAAAGCCAAAAAGTTTTTACAGCGAGTTTTTATCTCCAAGTTCGCAAAATGACACTGGCCACTAGCTGTGTGTTGGATGGTGTCGGGCTGGCAGTGCGACCCTGCGGCGGCAGGATTAACAATTTGAAAAAAGAACATGTGAAAATTGCAGTCGCCATTGGCGCCATTTTCAATTTGTGTGTTGTTTGAGGATTCAGTTTTCGTAGAAATTAATTTATTTTCCTCGTAGGTGTAGTATAAAGCACTATGTATCACTCGAGAGAAAGTGCGATTCCCGATCTCGGGTATTTTAAAGGCCTCGGCTACGCCTCGTCCTTTAAACGATACCCTCGATGGTAATCGGTGACTTTCTCCTCTCGGTGAACAATGTACTATTTTGCGATCGATTTCGATTTTCGATTGTTTCTATTCCTAAAACCATGTCAAATACGGTTGACTACCGTTGAAGGTGTGGTCACAATAAATTGCCGCACGAAACGGTATCGCAGCTACTAGCATCGCAAATTCCTTCAATTCGGTGCCGTATTGCATCGCATCGCAGTTACGTGTTTGGGTATTTCTTTTAAATTAGTGAAAAGGGAGAAATCCGCGTCCATAAGATACCTTAATAATGGATCGCAAAATGTGTTGCTAAGCTCATAACTCGAAAACGGCTGGACCGATTCGGATAATTCTTTTTTTGTTGTGTTTGTAACCATCGGGACCGGGTTTTAGAGGACTTCCAACCATGCGAAGCCGGGACGGGCCGCTAGCAATAAATAAATACCTCACCTCAATCATCTTCTCTCGATTCTTGGTGGGGTTCATGGGAGGTTCAGTGAGCAGGATCTTGGTCTCTTTGGGGTCGATGTTCATCTTGCTCTCGCCGAATGTATAGTCCCACACGTGACACATGTCCTCCCAGTTACGGACCACCTGGGAAAGGGGAAGACGTTAAATCTGAATGATAATAATACACACGTGAAAAAAATCAATACAATAAACAGAAATCAAATTAATAAATTGGTTGACACAGTAACACGCAACCAGGCAGGTGTTCCACTACGCAGCTTAAGCAGGCCTCCCACATTAAGGTGGACTGACGATATAAGACGATTAAATAAATTAGAAGTAAGAGTCGCGGCATGGGGTCTAGGGGAAAAGCCTATATGTACTAGATATGAGCGCCGATGGCCAATTCCACAGCGGCGGCGTGGCCTGAATATTTTCACGGCGGCGGCGGCGTCGCGGCGGCGCGTCGCGTCCGGCTGTGAGCCTTAGTTTTCTTTTATTAGGCAGTGATTTCTTAAGAAGAAAAATTTAGAAAAAAATGTTGTTGTTGTTAGGCACCAAAAAAGTTTTATAAAGAAACGTAAGTATTTGTTAATTACAATGTTAGTCTTCTATTATTAGAGATCACGTTTACTAAAAACCATAATTGTTTCAGTATTCTAAGATAAGTGACAGAGTTTTTAATCAGAGCACTATCTATTTTTTTATGTGAAATGGGTTTGCTCTTGACCCCAGTTTTTTTTTTTTATCGTGGTAAAATCATCAAATGAGTCCTCCTACCCAGGGCAGGGCGTCATTGTGCTGATGCTCTTTGAGGCGCGCGTGGAACACAACGCGCCGTCGTCCCGGACATGGTCTGACAGCGAGTCTCCCATTACTCGCCGCCCGCATGCCCGCGCCTACGATGGCCGGTGGTCGTCCCGCGACGTTCGGCGCAGTGGGCGACTACTACTGCGCCGTGACACGTTTCAGTATACTTGCGCAAGTCTGGATTAGTGCAAGTATACTGTAAGTGCCTTTTCATACATTCCGGTTGCCGGGTTGCCGGCGGCGCAGTGTATGGCAAATTACGCCGGTACGTGTGAAAGCTACAGTATATGGCCATACACTGCGCCGCCGGCAACCCGGCACCGGCTATCCGGCAACCGGAACGTGTGATAAGGCAGTAACGTGTGAGGCGTAAGCTACGTAGTGAGTGTAGCAGAGGCCAGAGTGAACTAATGTCGAATGCCATAAGAACGCGCGTGCGAGCGAGAAAGCAAGTTGCGACTCGTCGTGGGGGCGCGGCCCGCCGCGCGTTTCTTCGACAGCGGCGCGCCGATTGAATTCACGGGGAAGGCGGCGGGCCGGCGCGGCGCTCATGTCTAATATGTACGTCTGCGTCCACTGCTGAACAAAGGCCATTAATTGAACTCTGACCATTTATGGATTTCTTCGCAACGCATTATGTTTCGGTTAAAATGACGTTTTTTCCCGTAATCTATTTAAAATTTAAAAGCCACAGGAATGATAAAGAAAACTAGTCGACTTACTCCATTTTCCATGGGATAGCTGACTTCAAGCATAGATCTGAGTTTGGAAGCCTCATCTCCGACCATCAAGTCCTGAAAATATTGTATTAAATTATTAAACAATCTCTAAGTAAGCATGTGGCGGGTTAATATAACACATCGAGCCAAAGAAAGAAGTTATCACACATAATTATAATGTTAAAATACCCTTCAATACAAACAAAGTGCCCAGAGTTTGTTCTTTAAAGTATAACTTTTCTCTAAGACTGGATGTGTCGTATTTTCCGCCGTGTACAAAAAGTGGTTATATAACTCGGTTTTTTAGTATTCAAAATAATCTGTAAAACGGCACAAAATAATGGTTTAAGCTTGTTAGAGAGTATTAAATACGAATTTTACAAAAGAAATACAGAAAATGCAACTAAAAATAAAAATATAATCGTTTTTTTATTAACTACCTATGTATAGAGGCAGTAAATAAAATGGCTACAGTGCTATTTATATATGCCTATACTATGCAGTATCAAAATTTAATATTTCAGAAGAAAAAAACAATCATGTTTATAAATTATGAGCTACTTTACCAATAACTGCATAAATAATACATTAGAGATTTGAAAAATGCTACTTAAATAGTAATGAAAAATGGCAGATTGAATAGAATATATACTAATTTATTATTGTCACTATTTTTTTTTATTTCTTTATTTAGGCATTGTTTATCATGGCACTTGCAACAGCGCTGAAATATCGGAAATTCAAAACAAATAATGAAAATAGTAAATATCTCATTTTAAATTCTAATAATAGTTATATATTATAGTTTATAAAGGCATTACTAATTTTTAAAATTGCCTAAAATACATAGAGATTGAAAATAGAAGCATAACAATCCATCATAATATGGTCTTGATTTTAACCCAACGGACTTGTAAAGATATAAAGCATAAAGTTTAAAATGTTAAAACACTGCATAGTACGGCTGTGACATACCGAAACTTCCACATCCTCATGGTTGAAAGCCTGGTTGCATGAAATGGTTATTTTTTTAAATAATATTATTTTACATGTTTTATTTTATCATAAAAACTTGAGATTGGTACTAATTGGACCAAAACTGTTAAAATCATTCTTATTAAGAAGCTAAATGGTTGTTTTTACTGTCTATATTTAATTTATTAATTATTTTCAGTAAAAAATACTGATATGCAGCTGAATCTGGTTTGACTGGAAGCCGACCCCAATATAGTTGGGAAAAGGCTTAGCAGATGATATTAATTATTTTCAGAGGATTTATACAAACAAAAAGTTTTAAAATAAAAATATTTACAGTAGTATTACTTTTATATAAATTCTATTTCTATGGGAGAACACAGTTACAGGGTGTTAAAAAATTATCCACATTGCTGTCAACGGGTGCTACGTTGGTTGAAATGCAGAATCCTTGAGCATGACAATGACTAGCCATCTGAACATACTAACGGAATGATCTAAATTTCTAAACCTTTGGCGATATCTTTAAAAACTGTGGCCATATTTATCCCTTCCTATTTCTATTATTTTTATCTTAAAAAGTAATGTTGTTTTTTTTGTGAAGTTATTGTACAAGACAATTTATATTTCTTGCTATTCCTCATAGTTTCAGATTGGGCCAGATTGGCTCACCCTGTATATTCAGAACTTCACTTATATTGAGAGAAACTGCTTTAAACTATTTATACAGGGTTACTGGTTAAGTCGACCTAGTCCCTTTAAGGGGTTAAAGTAGACCTCATTCTTGACTGATTTTACTATGGGAACCCGTATCCTAATCCTTACCGTTTTTGAGTTATTAGACTTTTGATTTATTTCAAAAATATTCCACCTCTGCGTCATAAACTGGTTAACGTAAGAATTTTACGACGTTTAGGACGCTAAAGTGATACTTTTTCGATAGCTTACGAACGACACATTCTATTGAAACCAGTTTATTTGATAAATTACTCAAATCTTGGGAAATAAATGGCTGTAAAGTTCAAATATTGATTTTTTTTTGGAGCTACCCTTGTCTTTCAAGCCAAATTTCTCAAAATAAGTGTAGGGTACTAGATGTGCAGATTGCAGCAAAAACACTGCTGTCTCATTAGCTTTTTAAAATGGTACCACAATATCCACTTTTAGTAAGAATATGGCCGAAAAATAAGGGTTGATACTGACTAGGTGGTAGGTATTTTAACAAAATTTGTTCTGTACGAACAAGTTTTCGTTTCATCAGTTATCAACGAATTTCAAAAAAAAGGAGCATATTCTAAATTCGACTGTTTTATTTTAATGTGGATGATCTTCTCCACTGATTGTAGACTGTTTTTTTTATTTGCTGTATCTTCTTTGTTACGATTTTTTCTTGATATCATTATGTGGTCTTAGCTTTTTGACTCAATACCTCGCATGGCCAATGGGATCAGGCCAATTCGTTGTATTTTGTCACAACCGTGGGTCGGAATTAGGTAGAGTCATGTACTTATACAGCGAAAGAAGAAACAAGAATAAAATAGCGATAGGTAACAAAAAAATCCGCAACAGAGTAAGTAAGAAGAATCGAACTGCAAGTGGAGGAAGTCGATTGACAAATAGAAATGTACATTCGAATTAGAACCTCATTCTTCTAATGAAATCGGTTAAAAGTGTATTGATGAGTTTGGTTAAAAAAACACCTTGTCAGTATCAACCCTTATTTTTTGGCCATATTCTTACTAAAAGTGGATATTGTGGTAGCATTTTAAAAAGCTAATGAGACAGCAGTGTTTTTCCTGCAATCTGCTCATCTAGTACCGTACACTTATTTTGAGAAATTTGACTTGAAAGACAAGGGTAGCTCCAAAAAACATCAATATTTGAACTTTACAGCCATTTATTTCCCAAGGTTTGAGTAAATTTATCAAATAAACTGGTTTCAATAGAATGTGTTGTTTGTAAGCTATCGAAAAAGTATCACTTTAGCGTCCTAAACGTCGTAGAATTCTTACTTTAACCAGTTTATGACGCAGAGGTGGAATATTTTTGAAAAAAATTAAAAGTCTAATAACTCAAAAACGGTAAGGATTAGGATAGAGGTTCCCATAGCAAAATCAGTCAAGAATGAGGTCTACTTTAACCCCTTAAAGGGAATAGGTCCACTTAACCAGTAACCCTGTATATATATTTTTTTTTAATAATTTCACACACTGTTCATGCATTTTTTCAGAGACAAACTGATTAGTATCAAAAATTTTCACAATATCAACACATTTTGTTATATTGTCAAACATGCTGAAATATTATTTGACTTACTCCAATAAACATATCCTGTAACATTTAAATATGGCTTCAATATAAATATATAGCAATAAATAAAATTTACAAATACCTATTGATTTGAGAATTATGTAAATCTTCAAACCAATATCTATGTACTTGTAGTACTTTTACAGTTATTATGTTGTAACTATATAATTGTACTTTTGTCTTTTGACAAATCAAGTGCCTTAAGCTGGCCTACTTGAAATAAATGATTTGATTCTGAATAATAGCATCAGCACTATTTTCTTTTTTAAAGATTAACATTCAAAACTGCCTGTGTTCTGTTTGGGGCTGGAAATATCATTGAGAGTCCTCCTGCCCTGTATATTGTATTGTATTGTTGGGGGCTCCCAACGGCAGAGTCTAGTAATATATCGTCGTTGGGGGCTCCCTTTTCCGCGTTTGGACTCGTAGGTGGTCCGTTATTCGTGAGGTGACCGAGTTGGCTATATGACCCAACCCAGCTCATTCCAGCCCTGAGTGAAGTGGAATGGACTGTCAGACACTTACTAGGCTAAAAACAAGCCTGTTGCTTCACATGCCCCATGCATTTCAGGGCTGTCTAACACCAACACAGTCCCTTAACCCTGGCAGATATTTGTGGGTTTGTGGCCTAAATTGAAAAACTACATTGTTTCACTATGATTATCGATTTTGAGTCTTACTCTTTAGTAAGGTTTTATTCACAGTACAGCAACTTTTAATTTGAATGTTGGGCTAATATAATTATATGTTAGCCATCATAATGTTCATAAACATTCTTATTAGTACAATCAATAATACAATTGTATGTTATTTCAATGACTTTCAATAGACTGTGACTGTTGTTTTAGAAGTTTTGAATTTATTATCTTGTAAACACCATAATAAGCCTGAAATATGGTAGGTAAGGTAGACCAGTGTGCCAATATCAGTATAGTTTTGTATGAAACTTCAATCATTTATTTCAAAGGTAATTTAATGTAAATAGCGACCTTGTATTACTAGATCCGTTGTAACTATTTCACACATCGTATTTCAATGGACAGGATACGGCTGACTTCCGATAACACACCTGACTTCACATACTTTCAACACTCACCTTAACATCGATATCACCAATCTTATTCTCGGCCCTGATGATCGGCCGGCCCACCATTGACGGGAATATGAACGCTGGGAAGTTACTGCCCGCATATCCACACTTCACGAACTAAAACCGACAGAAAATCATGAGGAAAACGATGATTCAGGCGCTTATCAATACCACCATTTTAATTCCACTTTTTAATGTAAACTTACGCCTGTGCCGTTGTCGCAAACGATAACTTTTCTTCCTTTCTCATCCATTTTGCTTAAATTTTTCTTGTTTTACTTAGAAAATAGATTTCTATTGAAATATTTAATAAAATAACAGACGAAGTGCCCCCCGCACTGCCCTGTAGCTATCAAACTAGTTTTTTTTTAATTGATGACAAATCGACGCTGTTTGTGCAACCACAAAACACTTTTATTTAGTTGCAATACAGTGCAAACTTGTATAGCAAAATATGGATCCTGATTCTGACACGCCTTTAAAATTTAAACTTGGGATACAAGTCTTTTAGACTCGAATAGCCTATTTCTAGGCGATATGCTGGATAATTATACCTTTGTCTTCTGGTAATCAGGCTCATGATGAGGAGGTTATAAAAAATACATGGATCCAGTTAATTATCACCTCAGCCAGCGTGCTGGTAAACCACATGGTAAACTGTAAGCGAAAATAACGGTAGCCATTCCGGGTATCGTGTAACAGAGCAAGAATTAATGTCATTGAACCGCTGTTTTTTTGTTTTTTGTCTATTACTTCTTCTGTCAATGTCATTTATACTGTCAATGTAGCATGGCAAGTGCTCACTTTTCACGTGTTTTTCTTTATTTTATTCATTGAATTCTTTATATTTAAGTGAAAATGAAGCACAAAAGGTTTGAGGAGAACATATTAGTTGACGAGGCATACACAAATTACAGCCAGCCCGACAAAAATGCCGATACAAAGAAAGGCCAAGGTATTGCGAAGCATTTTGCTGAAACTTTGGAATATGAGGATAAAAAGAAGTGGTATCATCAGGTAAGATACTCTTTGTCGTATTATTTATATTACAGCTTCATTTTATAAAAAAGGACGCAAAAACTTAGTATTGCACAATTTTTTGTAAGCGAAAAATGGAATGTTATTATTTTTAAGACATAACCTAAAATAAAATGTAAATAAACTAATAATTGGGTGTTAAAATCAATTCAAAACTCAACAAAATCAATCTTCTATTCTTTTTGTCTAGATTTGTTTAATTTTGTTTGACTACTGTGTAGCATGGTATACTCAATTTGAGCATTGCAGGTGGCCACACAACGTCATTTCCTAAAGACCACACTCTCAATGGGTTCTTGTATGACCAGATGTATGAATGTGGATGAGGCAAAATGAGTATGTAAGAATCATAACAGGTAGCCCTCTGTGGTTTCTGTGTTCCATAGGAAAAGGCTTATGATAATGTCTAAATCTTGTATGGTTCAGATGCCTATTAGATCAATTAAAAATTAAATTTCTGAAAATGCATGCTTGATGTAGTCATTATTATACTCAATTATTTTTACTAATTTATTATTTCTAAGGCCTACTGATTCATAATAATTACTAATTTTTATAGATGCCAGAGGAGCCTACTACAGTAACAAAGATTTTAACGCGAGAACAGCTTGATGAAGTAAGGAAGGAAGCTAGCAGTGCCTTACATGGAGACACAATGGCGTATGAAACAAGTATGTATATAGAGCTCCAAATGAAGGAAATATGGCAGGACACAATTATTTAAGTTGTCCAAGCTCCTCAAGAAATGTTAGAAATAACATAGTGTAGTGGACTAGTGGTTGTGGGACTAACAAATACCATGTTCCTAGAACGTAAAGGGCTATTGAAGGACACAATGGATTATCATCATCATCAGCCTATAAATCGTTCCCACTGCTGGGACATAGGCCTCCTCTCTGAGACACAATGAGAGAGGGAGTGGGCCACAATCCACCATGCGGGCCCAGTGCGGGTTGGTGAATGTCACATATCTTCAAATGGTTGGTTCTAGGACATGTCGATGTTTTCCTTCACCGTTTTGAGAGTGGTGACAAAATAAGTTAAACAAAGTAATGCACCTGACTGGATTCTAACCCACAACCTACAACTCGGGCTAGGGCCGATACCACTGGGCCACCACTGCTCTCTGCAATGGATTATAGTCAGTACAAGTCTGCCCTGCCCTGGGTGTGAGGACTCATTTGATAATTTTACAAGGCAAAGAAAAGTGTAGTTTTGTTGTCAGAGATTACGGGCTTACCAAAGTAATCATTTACACTCTTTACGAGGTAAACTCTAATAAGTAATGGTATAAAGCCAGTTTATTTAAACAAAAAAAAAAACTTTTAATCAATTGTAACACATTCTCAATCCAAATTTTTTCAATCTGTTTCAGAGGCCAACAGAAGTGGTTCGTCAGACCACCAGTGGGCTCGCACACTGCTCAACAAAGGCGCCATTGGGGACAGAGTGGCAGCTGCTACCATATTGATACAAGTAAGTGATTAAGTTACTTGTCCTCTAAAAGAGGAGGCTAATGTCTTGACAGCAGTAATACCATACCAGGGTTGCAGAATCCTTTTGAAAAGCCTTTTAAGTCTCCTTATCCCATCCTAACATGACAGACAAGTTCTTTTGTCCTTACTTTTATTTTATTTATTTTCCAAAAACATTCCATGAATGATGCGTGCCTGTTAAGGCCTATGCACACCACGTTTTTTAAACGCGCCGTCGACGCGCATTTTGGAAACGCGCGTCGACGGCGCGTTTTTGTCCACCAGAGCAGTTTGTTATCGTGATACAAAGTGTCAAACGCGCGTTTGCATCGCTACAAACGCGCGTCGACGGCGCGTTTAAAAAACGTGGTTTGCATAGGCCCTTAGTGTTAATCTTTGCATTTTTAAGTTAACTATATTCATATTTTGTTTTGGTTTCAGGACAATCCAATTTATAATCTAACAGCACTAAGAAATTTAATCAACAATGTGAAACCAGCTAAGAAGAAGGATGGTATTATTATTATAGGTAAGTCACTTCCAAAACAACTTGAGAATAACCATTATTTGAAATTTTAAATAGACACACTTAGCTTTAAATATGCTAGTTTCAGGCATCAATATCGAATCGTCAGTTAGAGCATCGAAAAATAATGGAAAACACATTTATCTTTAATTTTTTTAAATATGTACTAGCTGACCCGGCAAACTTCGTACCGCCTCAGAATTAAAAAAAAAATCTTTTAAACCTTCCCTGGACTTCCCAAAATAATTCGAAACCAAAATCGGCCAAATCAGTCCAGCCATTCTCGAGTTTTAGCGAGACTAACGAACAGCAACAGATTTTTATATAATAGAGATTATCAAAGATCGCATCAGAACTTGGGAATGGGAGCTCCAGATGTCAGGACACAAAACGAATTACACCACATCGTGATGCGTTGTGAATTTTAAAAAACGTTATGTCTCCATCAATTTTCGTTTACGTAACAAAAGAAATAAATATGTGTCACATATTTTTTTAAATCTAAGGGTGGGTTCATATCTGACGGAACATCCGTCACGGATCATCGATCGCGGAACGCCAGAACAGATAAATGTATAGAAAAACAATTGACCGTTCACACTCAACGGATGATCCATTAGTGCGTCAAAGAACATTCGATGATCCGCTCGACGCATGTTCCGTCAGATATGAACATACCCTAAATGGTGCAAGCCACTTCCAACCGACCCTATTGGAAATCTATTGGGCGGGCCTATGTTCAGTAGTGGACGTCTTACAGCTGATAGAATCTTGAAACTAACAGATAAAATAGTATTTTTTAGTCCATTAAACCCAGTGGTATCGGCCCCGATTTACGAGTTGTAGGTCGTAGGTTCGAATCCGGCCAGGCGCATTACTTTGTTTAATTTATTTCATCGCCACTGCTCTCAAAACTGTGAAGGAAAACATCGTGAGGAAACCGACATGTCCTAGAACCAAAAATTCGAAGACATGTGACATTTACCAACCCGCATTTAATTTTTATTTATTTATTTGTTATCAGGCAACGAAGGCCCATAGATAAAATACACAAACATAATCTTATAACTAATAAAATAATAAACTAATACATATTCAGTACAGTAAGGGTTAGTAACATAAAACTTAAAACTATATTAGTAACACTTCACTAGCACTGCACTGACTTAGTCTGCGTGGTGGATTATGGCCCTCTCCCTCTCATAGAGAGGAGGCCAGTGCCCCAGCAGTGGGAACATTATAGGCTGATGATTATGAATAGTCCATTACAACATTTTCTCCTATTTCTCCACTACACAAACCATTTATTTTCAACAGACGCGCTATCAGAACTCCTAATATCAGAGCTATTGATCCCTGATGTCAAACTGCGCACATTTGAACAGCATCCACTGGGACATGTCGATGAGATGACATCCGGCAACAAGCAAGCGAGGAGAAATATACTGAAGCTGTGGTTCTATGAGGATCAGCTCAAGGAGTTGTATGGAAGTGAGTAGATCATTTTGTTGCCTGTCTTTTTTTTGCGTGGTAAATTTATCAACACAAAATTAATAATAATATTCCACAACTATCACACAACGCCGTCTAGCCCCAAGCTAAGCAGAGCTTGTGTTATGGGTACTAGACAACTGATAAACATACTTATATATTTCTAAATACATACATATTATAGATAAATTACACCCAGACACAGAACAAATGATCATGCTCATCACACAAACATTTGTCCTGGGTGGGAATCGAACCCACGACCCCTGGCATAGCAGTCACGGTTACTAACCACTAGACCAACAGGCCAGTCAATAATGCGCTCGGCGAGTAAGGGCGACGCTGTCCGATCATGCTCGCGTCGTTGCCCGTGTCGACGGCACGTCGTGTTCCACGCGCACCTCAAAGACCTGTCAGCAATACGACGAGGCCCCTTTAAGAGGGCCAAAGCCCAGATACCACAAACCGATTTGCCACTATACCTAATTGTGGGGAAAAAAAACTAAGCTCACACACATCTTAGGGGGCCAAAGCCTACCGGGGTCGCGGGACTTACGAAACCATGACCCCCGGAACGTAAAGGGCTATTGGAGGACACCGTGTGTTTTAATCAGTACAAGTCTGGCAGTCCCTGCTGCCCTGCCCTGGGTAGGAGGACTCATTTGATGATTTTACCACATAAAAAAAAGCGTAGAATATCAGCAATTTTCAATTTCCATTTCAGCGTATGTGGAGGCATTGAACAAGTTCGCCCATGATTCAGTAGAAGCAAATAAAGAGAAAGCTGTCAGCGCCATGTCTTACCTGTTGATGCACCATCCTGAGAGAGAAAAGGTATGATCTTGAATACAAAAAGATAAACATCAGTTGAATGCTTGTCTAAAAAAAGTGTAACTGCAAAATGATCCTTATATCAACATGAAATGTTGTTTTGATGTCAACGACGATATATTACTAGACTCCTAATAACGGGCGACCGATGTCTGTCAACACATTAGGCAAAACAGTTTTATATCCGTCTTATTTCTCTCACTCCTGTGAGCCGTAAAAATACCTTGAGACAGAAAAGACCTTGAGTTAGCCAATCACAACGCAGTACCCCGTCCCCGTCGCTTACGTAGTACCTCAGCGAGTTGACAGATTAGTTTTTGTTCGTTAGATCGTGCATGCGGAGTCTAGTAATATATCGTCGTTGTTTGATGTAGACAAGTATTCAATAGCTGATGTTTATCTCTCTTGTGGTGAGATGGATAGTTTTTATTCCGATGTTATGTTCTCATGGGACAATTTTTAAGTAAAGCCGAAGACGCTGGATAATTAATAAACATAGTATCTAACCTGTTTTAAGTTCTAATGAGAGTTAGCGGCTATTTTTGTTAGATTAGACAAAATAATATTTAAAAAAAATGGCTGGAAATAGATTAGGTCTTATTTTAGTATATTGGCAGACACTAACTGCAGCAAGTCATGATAACCCCCCCTTATCTAGGGCTCTAATAATAACTGTTTCGATTGTACTTTGAGGGAGTTCACACGGGCCGCGGGCTGTTTTGTAGCTTCAAGTTAAAAAAAAAAAGAATTAAAAATGTACCTAGTCCTATATTCGTAACTATAACTACACTATTGTATTAGGTTAAGCCTGTGATGATAATTGTATGTGTGTTTAAATAAATAAATATTTTCCCCTATCTCAATATGCTTATGTCTCCCACAGATGCTCCTAACAAACATAATCAACAAACTGGGAGATCCGTGCCAAGGCGTCGCGTCCAAGGTGATCTATCATCTGTGTCAGCTGCTGTTCAACCATCCTAACATGAAGGCGGTCGTCTTAGCGGACATCGAGAAGATGTTGTTCAGGTAAACATCTGTTGCCCGTGTTTCAAACCCCGCTGCTCGGCTGCTATTGGACGTAGTGTGATGCCTTTCGCAATAAACGGAATATCCATCACAAAAATATTTTTTTAATTCGGACAAATAGTTTCTGAAATTCGCGCGGTCAACCAAACAAACTTTTCAGTTTTATTAGAATTATAGTAGATATTATAGTAGATATATAAGCTCCATTACTCAAATTATCTTCTGATTTTTATTTGAGTCTAGTTTAGAAGCAAAGTCTATGATGCAGTGAGCCTACCCAGACGAAGCCTGTTCTCTCTAACTTTAAAGAGATTCGAGTTGTATGCGTTCGGAAACAGACGAAGGTAGTGACTCACTCCTCACCATTATTTCTTTTTTATCGTGATAAAATCATCAAATGAGTCCAAAATGGAGCCCCTTCAAAGGGCCAAAGCCTGCCAGAATTGCGGGACTAACAAATTACCCCGGAACGTAAAGGGTTCTTGAAGGACACTGTGGGTTTTAGTCAGTACAAGTCTGACAGTTCCCTCCCGCTCTTCCTTGGATGCGAAGACTCATTTGATGATTTTACCACGCAAAAAAAAGGTGTGAACGATGTTGTGTATGTAGTTCTACAATATTTCTCACTCTAGGACCAACATATCTCCTCGGGCTCAGTACTACGGAGTCTGCTTCCTGAACCAATTCTTCCTCGGCAAGGATGACTCCAAGATAGCTGAGAACCTCATCAGGATATACTTCTCGTTCTTCAAGGCTTCCATCAAAAAGGTAAACCCAAAAATGTTGTAAATATTATGTCACTTGTTTTGAAAAAAGGCGGAACGCGAGTCGGAGAGGACATCTTCTACTTCACATTCTAGCCACCGTCACAGGTGACGCCTAGCGCGTTGGACATCCTCAAGCGATTTCCTGCCACCATAGACGACGGCGAGTAATGGGTAGCTCGCCGTCTGACCAAGGTCAAGGCACGTGTGCGTCTTTAGTTGTATAAAACTGTGTTATTCGCGGCGCCGGTCGCTCCGCTCACCTTGGACGGGATGTAAGGGTGCTTGTACACGGTGCACGCCGTGTACAAGCATCCATTAAAAACCGTGCGGGTCCAGCGACTTGCATCAAATCAAATCAAAACGTTTATTTCAACTAGGCCATAACCGGCACTTTTGAATTGTCAAAAGACAAAATAAAACTAGTACAAAAATAGTTATGGTGCTACAGTCCCAGTCACAGACATAAAAACTGTGAAAGTACCGTAGGTGCATCAAGTATCGTGCGCATGTTACTCGTGCGGGTAACCCGCACCTTTACTTTCTCCAGTTACATGCACCGTGTACAAGCACAAATGCACCCTAAGTGGAAGGCTAATGTTCTGTTCCGACAATCATCATCATATCAGCCGTAGGACGTCCACTGCTGAACTTAGGCCTCCCGCATTTTCTTGCTTGCATCCAGTACTGTATCCTGTGATTTTCATCAGATCATCTGTCAATCTTGAAACATGGTCTCCATTCTCCAACCTTACGATCCCATCGGCCATCAGTTCTGCGTGCTATATGGCCTGCCCACTGGGCTATGTCGGCAACTTTGATTCGTCTAAGTATCTCATTTGATGATCCTTATGTTTCATTTCCCAGGGTGAGATCGACTCCCGGCTGATGTCAGCGATCCTAACCGGCGTGAAACGTGCCTACCCATTCGCCAACAAGGAGCGTCTGACAGAGAGTACCTCCCACATAGACGCTATACATCGTCTGGTGCACCTCGCCGGGATGAACATCGCTATACATGCGCTTGCGCTGCTGTTTCATATATCTGATGCTTCGAAGGGAACTGCTGATCGGTAAGTACTTTTTTTTCACGTGGTAATGATCAAATGAGTCCTCCCACCCCGGGCAGGGCAGGGCAGGACTGTCGGACATGTATTGACTAAAATCCACGGTGTCCTTCAAAAGCCCTTTACGTTCCAGTGGTAGGTAAATTGATGAGACAGACCCGCGACCCCGGCACAACCCCTCTTAAATGCAAAATTGACCAGTTTTACCACTTTTTCTTTCCATTCAAAACATCAGGAAATGGCGAAGGGTTTTAGGGGACTTTCTTTTGTAAATTGGTGCTCAAAAAATGCTGACTATCAGGTTTTACATTTTTAGAGATATTAAGAAAGGACTTATTTTTTAATTTGATGTACAGACGCCAACAGGTCAACCTACCCGAATCTGTCTGATAATTGAAAAGCTATCAAAGAAATTTTAAAGATTGAGGTAAGTTGATGTGCTGGCGTGTGTACGTAAGGTATTTGAAAAACGTTGCCCCATACTAAGCATTTTTTCCTGTACTGTGTGGACGCGTTTACAATAATAGAAACTCACATACACGTTTGCGTTGTTACGACACACGCAGCAACTTTGAAATAAATACTTCCTATTTCTTATTCCAGCTACTACACCGCCCTCTACCGCAAATTAACAAACGCAGAGATCTTCAACACGACACACTCGGCTCTCCTCTTCTCCCTCATATACAAGTCGTTGAAGCGAGACAGCAACATACCCCGCGTGACGTCATTCATCAAGCGTCTGTTACAACTGTGTTGTTACATGACTCCTGCGCAGGCTTGTGGGATGCTGTTCCTCATCTCTCAGGTCTTGAAGGATGGGGAGAAGAAGGAAGCTGTGAGGCTGGTGTGGACTAAGAGGGAGATTAAAGAGGTATGGAAAGAGATGTTATCTGTACTTAACAATAAAGCTGAAGAGTTTGTTTGTTTGCAAGCGCTAATCTCGGAACTATTTGTTTGAATGGATAGTTCATTTATCAAGGAAGGCTTTAGGTTTATATAACAGCAGGTTTCGACCAATAGGAGCCGAGTAACGGGGGTTATAAAATAAATAGCAGCCCTGCCAAAGTCACTCAAGCATGATATAGTTATGTTTTCAAAAGCAGTTCAGTAGTTCCAGAGATTACTTCCAACAAAGAAACTCACAAACTTTGCCACTTTTATAATGTTAGTAGTATAGATTAGTATTAAGATATAATGTTAGTAGTATAGAATAGTAAATCTACTTTGAAATCTCATGAAAATTTTAATTCACTGAGAAAATATTTGAGTTATTGTCAAAGTTATACATATTTTACCCTATTTATATTATAACACTAGCTTTTGCCAGCGGCTTTGCCCGCTCCCCCGCCCCTCCCCTATGTCACTTAAGATTTCGCAGCTTTCACAGGTAAAAGAATTTTTCGAAATCGGTCCAGTAGTTATTGAGTTTATTCATTACATACAAACAAAATCAAAATCAAAATCAAAATCAAATATTTTTATTTCACATAGGCCCATGAGGGCACTTATAAAACGTCGACAAAAGGTGCTCGGTTCGGGTTGGTCGATTCCATGGAGAAGAACCGGCAAGAAACTCCATGGTTACTCTTTTAAAATATGGTATTATTTTACAAACTGATTGTTACAATTTAGAATAGGTACTCAGATATGTGAGAAAAACGTAGGCCTAGTAACAAGGGAGACGTCCTTGCGAGAGTTAGCACTAAAAAAATAAAATAAAATAAGTATATATACACACGACCTACAATGTTCTCACATTCACAAAAAAGGGGTATGAAAGAATTTATATAAAAAAAAAGAAAGCTATATAAGCTGCGTTACTTCTATATCATTTTACAAATTGTAACAAATCCGAACAAAAAGAGTAAAAGGCAATATAATATTGCAGAACGCACACAATAAAATAAAATAAAAAACTATATACAGGAATAAAAGAAAATTGTAGAATCATATCCTAACACGTGGATTATAGAAGTTAAAAACCAAAAATAGGTGCTGCTGCTGAGCTGCCAGGGAAGCCACATGTGCAGAAGGAACTACTGCCACACATCCTTGTCTTCAACGTAGTCCTTAATTTTGTAATATGCTTTTTTAATAAGGACACGTTTAATATGGGTTTTAAACTTTCCGTCAGTTAGTTCAGTGACAGACTTCGGCAATTTGTTGTAAAAACGTATGCTGTTTACAAGGAATGACTTGCTCGTCTTTGCTAGTCTGAATCTAGGTATTACAATTTCATGTTTACTGCGTGTATTGATATTATGAAAATCGCTTCTAGTCTTGAAGAGGCCTAGATTTTTGCGAACATACAGAATATTTTCTAAAATGTATTGTGAAGGCAGTGTTAAAATATCAATTTCTTTGAATTTCTCTCTAAGAGACTCACGAGGGCTCATTTTATAAATAGCGCGGACCGCCCTCTTTTGTAATATAAACACTGAATCTACGTCCGCTGCGGAACCCCACAACAGAATGCCGTATGACATAATGCTGTGGAAATAAGCAAAGTATACTAGCCTAGCTGTGGCTATATCAGTTAGCTGCCTAATTTTTCTTACCGCATATGCAGCAGAGCTTAACCTACCAGAAAGAGTTCTAATGTGGGCGCCCCACTGTAATTTAGAATCAATAGTAATACCCAAGAATACAGTTTCTGCAATAGCATCGAGTTTATTGCCGTCAAGTTTTAAATTTAGACCCACTTGTGGCACATTTGGTAACGAGAACCGTAGACACTTTGTTTTGTTCGCATTCAGTAATAGATTGTTAGCTGCGAACCATTTCGAGAGAACACCTAGAATACACAAATACAAATATTTCCTCTTTTTATTAAAAAGTAAATCTTACGTGTAGATGATTTTAATGGAATTTTCAATAAAAAGGAAATAAAAGAAGAAACTCCTGACCAAGAAGGCGAGCAAGAAGAGAACGCAGAAGATACGGTGACGGAAGTGAACGGCACTCTTAACAATACCGTAGAAGATGATGATGAAGTCAAGGTCGAACAGAAGAAGGTCGATCTGCTGCGGGGAGATAAGAAAGATCTGTTGTTAGGTAAGAGTTTATTGTGTCCCACAGCTCGGCAAAGGCCTCCCCTTTTTCCTTCCGAACCTCTCTATTTCTGGCCATGTCTGCCCCGCGAACATGATCAGATCGTCACAGCACCTCCGCTGCGGTCGACCTCGTGTCCGTTACCGCTCCTGCACAAGATGCCGCCACCGCGCGCGTTCCCAGTTATTTCATTATCCTGATTCATTCCATTGCCGGCCGCGTATGAACATGCACGTGCATAACTTTTTAAGAAATTATCATGGAAAGTTTTGATTACGAAACGTTTATAAGTTTAGTGGTGGACAGAGAAGTTTTATGTTACCCCCGGCAGGCATTGGCCCTCTAAGGGGGCTCTCTTCATTGCGCTGACACTCTTTTAGCGAAGAGCACGTGGAACACATCGCGCCGTCGTCCCGGGCATGGTCCATAGTCAGACAGCGAGTTGTCCATTACTTGCCGCCCGCGTGCCCGCGCCTTTGGTGGTCGGAAATCGCGACGTCCAATGCCGTGGGGAGCAACGGCTTAATATGCTTTCCGAGGCGCGAAGAAAACCACAGACCAACATCTGCAAAGCTGGCTAAAAACCTTGAAAATCGATCACTGTCTCGTGCGTCTGTTATGTACCCTTGAGGTCCTTATATTAACGTAATATTTATTAATTTCAGATGACGACGAAGAAGAATCCTACGTAGATCTCAAAATTGATGACCAGGGCAACATAAGACCTAAGAAGCGTAAGCCCGGTACTGCTATCACGGGCTGGTTCCACGCCAAGGTGAAGTCTGAAGCTGTTCCTGAAGAGAATGAGGAGCAGGTAGACAAGGATACTGCAGCCAAGATACAGCTTAAGAAGAGTGTCAATTTGGATAAGGTGAGTATTACTTACAAGACTCTTAACTTTTATGTCTCGCTGTACCGCTAAGAAACTTCATCTGCCTGCCTTTTCCAAACTGCATTGGGGTCTGCTTCTAATCGAACCAGATGCAGTTGAATGTCAGTATTTTACATGGAGCGACAGGCCTATCGAACCTCCACAACCCAGTAACATGGTAAGACTGGTTGTCAGACTTATGAGCTTCTGGACTAATAGTAACGACTGTCAAAGATCTACAAATGACAGCCGGAACCAATCGCTTTGCGTGCTTTCCGGGGCACGGAAGAAACTCACTATGACAGATGGTCATCCATCCACAGACCAACCTCGGTTGTAATTATTTAGTCACGAGCAAAAGATTGTTTCTGAAATTTATTTATTTACTAGCTGTGCCCGCGACTTCGTTCGCGTGGATGTCGGAATTGAACAATGTATTTGTTTTCAGGCCACGTTTTTCATATCCATCCATTCCGGTCCATTCCAGTCCATACCGGTCCATTCCGGTCCATTCCAGTCCATACCGGTCCATTCCGGTCCTTTCCGGTCCATTCCGGTCCATTCCGATCCATTCCAGTCCATTCCGATCCATTCCACTCCCCTGCGCTCCGCTCCACTCCACTCCGCTCCCCTCCACTCCACACCGCTCCGCTCCACTCCACTCCACTCCGCTCCACTCCACTCCGCTCCAGTCCATTCCAGTCCATTCCAGTTATTTGAATAATGTACTTTTTCTATTCGAAGTTAGATCGCGCGACTGACGTACGAAATCAATGTTTGAGACCAAAGTGCACCCGTAATTTTACTTCTAAAACACTTTAAATTCAAATATCTTTTGATAGACTGAACCGATTCCAATGAAACAAAAACTAAATTCCTCTCCAAGTTACGCTTAATCGTTGTGTATAAAAGTTATCTACATTAATTTCGTACATTTTATTTGATACCTGGACAAATACACAGATAAACAGACAAAAATTCTAAAAATGCTAGAAATGGGTTCTATTGGTTGTCCTTAATTACCCTGGCTATATTTTTTGAGTTTTTTTTTAATGTACAAAAATAACTTTTCTACATTTTTATTATATGTATAGATAGATAGATAGAATAGATTGGTTCACCAACAACTCGTACCACTGGTATAAACAAATATCATCATGCAATAACTTAGTTTTCATTAGTGCAACAATCACTTAAAGGTAAACACCTCATGCTAAAAAGAAGTTGTACAATGCAAAGATAATTAAACAAAAACAAAGAATATATTTAATTGAACCATAACTCACAACTGGGTAGTTTCGAGCCATGAAATAATTGACAGTTATTATAAATCTGTTTTCGTTTTTTTGTACAAAAACTATTTTAACGAATAATTCTCATTTTACAACTATCAGAACATTTCCCTCCACGCGAGTCAATGCAAGGTCATTATATTTGATAATTTCATGAAATTTCGCTTTCAGTTTGTGTAACCTGTGGAAGTGCAAATCGATTTCATCACTATAGTTATTAATGACCCTGCAGAACCTCGCAAATGGGGAATTGATGATGAACCTTGAGATTATTAATGAACCTACTTCTACTTGAATTCCTCAAATAATCTGTAATCTGGGTGTAATTTGATGATTTTACCAAGTAAAAAATAAAACAAAGCTACAACAAATAATATTAATAATTCTTTTCCATAGGAAATAACAGAATACAACCCGTTAGCCCGCAACCCATCTTTCGCCGGCGCGCACTGCACCGCATACCTGGAGCTATTGCCGCTGTCGACACACTTCCATCCTACCGTCAAGCTGTTCGCTGAGAAGTTACTCAATCGTAAGTATACCTTTGAAAGATAAAGAAAATCGCATAAAACTTGAAGCACATAAACATCTAACTAATCTTTCTATGTTTTAGTTTGTCGATTTCTGTGAAGTAATGATATATACTTCACAGAAATTTATCCTTATTAGCGACTGTATCGAACGGTGTAAATAACAGTATAGGGTGTATTGTTTCCCAAAACCAGCTGGTTCGATTTCCAGCCAGGATTATAGATTTTTCTAAAACCTAATGATGCAGTTTTAGTTTTCGTTAAAATCGCCGTCGAGAGTCCTTTCAGTATTTTTCGATATTCCTCATAATTTCGGATGTATCCATACCCACGCGCAATTGGAACAAAATCGAGTAACTTTGAAAACGTTTCTGTGTAAAACCGAAGCGTATCGCTAGTCTACACTAATATTATAGAGAGGAAAAAATTGTATTTGTGTGTGTGTATGTTTTAATGAATAAACTCAAAAATTACTGTGCCGATTTCAAAAAATTTCACCATTAGAAAGCTACGTTCACCCCGAGTAAGAAAGGCTATATATATCAGGTTCTGCATAGCCAGGCCACTAGTCTACTATAATCCCCATTTCTTTTCCCCAGAACAAATAATCCAATACAGCGGCGATCCCCTGAAAGACTTCGCGGGCATCCGTTTCCTGGACCGCTTTGTATTCAAGAACCCCAAGAAGCGAGCTGACGCCCAACAAGACGAGGGCGTCAAGAAAGTGAAGGGGTCACATCCTAAATTCGCTGTCAGAAAGAATTATACTGCTAAAGGTTTGTATAGGAATTTAACTAATAGTTTGCTAAACTAGTGATAAAATACTGGCCTTAGGGCAGACAAAAAAAAAAACTACCGCTAGTAGTTAATAAATATGAAGGATTTTAACTAATAATTTGCTAAGCTACTGATGATGGTCGCGGGACTTACGAATTACCGTAACCCCGTAATGTAAAGGGCTATTGAAATACACCGTGGATTTTAGTCAGTACGAATCTGACAGTCCCTCCCGCCCTGCCCGGGGTGGGAGGACTCATTTGATTATTTTACCACGATAAAAAAGAAAACTACCAATAATACAACTGGGCCGAAATAAGATAGCTTAAGAAATACAAAATTAATATTTTTTGATTATCTATCTTTCGTTTTTTTAATGTGTAAAATAGCTTATTAAATAACCTCTATACCTTTCCAGGTTTGAAGAGTATACCAGTGACGTCAGCATCGTATCTCAACGAGGATGCCAGCAAAGTGCCCGTGGATGAGCGGTTTCTATACGAGTGAGTAATAGAACTCTCAATATTATTTATAAAGCTAAATAGTTTTTTTGCTTTTGAACGCGTTAATCTCAGGAAGTATTAGTTCAAATTGAAAAATAAATTATGTTGGATAGTCCATTTATCGTGGAGGTAGCGGGTGAAACTGCTGGGAACAATTAGTTATTTATGTCTTTACATACTTGATCGAAACTGTGGCGGGAGATCTCATATTAGGAAGTACTAACTTGGGCACGAGTCAGTTAGCCGCTTTGCTCGCGTGGACCCTTTATTTAGAAACGTTGCCCCACGCTAGGAATTTGTACTGTGTCGTGAAACTCACATGCACAAACACCCAGACCAGGAACTACTAGCTGATGAAACAAATATTTGTTCCGTGCGGGTATCAAACCCTCGACACGACAGTCGATCGCACGGCTACTGCGCCTACCTTGCCGTCAAATTGTACCTCGACATCGCGCTACCCGAGATAATAGTACGTTGTTTACGAAGAGAGCAAACAACTATTTTAAAGGAGAGAGTGTTTTTTAATCCTGAGTGGAGCGAGAGATCCAAAGTATCATCATCAAAGTATAAGTATACATTATCTATTTTATTTTTCTACCTCCAGTTTCCTACAAAAGCGTCGCA
Source organism: Agrotis ipsilon (assembly GCA_028554685.1). Classification (NCBI taxonomy): domain Eukaryota; kingdom Metazoa; phylum Arthropoda; class Insecta; order Lepidoptera; family Noctuidae; genus Agrotis; species Agrotis ipsilon. The sequence continues at coordinate 9,451,117 of CM052979.1, forward strand.
ACTTAGATGCGTCGGATGATGACGACAGCGACGCGGAGTCTGTCAACAGTGAAGACTTTGATCAGTACCTGGATTCAGTCACAGGCGCTAAGGCATTAGGTAAGCATAAGTAAAAAAATATAGGTAAATAATCTTTCTCAAGAGTACACCTAACATCTCTGTGTGTATAATGTACTGGGCTGCGAGCGGCGAGTAATGGAAAGCTCCCGGTCCGATCAAAGACAATGCCCGGGTAGACGGTGCGTCGTGTTCCACGCGCGCCTCAATGAGCTATGACGGGACCCCCATAGAGCTAAACGCCTGCCGGGATATCGGGACGGCCTTCAAAAGAGACCGTTGGAACAAAGAAATTAAATCATCATATTTGGATTTCGCTCTAGTGTAGAATTGTAGAATCAGTACGCCGTCTTTCTAACATAATCTGTCCGATTCGGGGTGCCCAAGTCTCGAGCTCGCTGCGCTCGGTCTTGCATCCTAAATTCTCGATGCCTTTTTCAATCATATCTTCAGCAGACTGCCATGATGATAATGTCAATTCACTAACACAATATAACATTATTTTCATTACAGCGGAATCAGACGACGAACTAGATTACCTAGCAGACATGACAGCGACGAAACAGAAGCGCGGCACTAAGAAACAAGATGATGATGATGATCAGTTGGGCAGCGATGACGATGATGATGATGAAGCCGGCGATGAGGGTGGTGATGTGGCTGATGAGGATGGAGGTAAGATTTTTGTCTGAGTATTATTTATTTTCTGATTTAAAAACCTTTGTAATGCATGTAATCCTAACGAAATGAAAACTAGCTGTTCCCAGTGGTTTAACTCCCGTTACTCGGCTCCTATTGGTCAAAGCGTGATGTTATATAGCCACTACAGCCTTCCTCGATTAGTTGACTATCCAACAAAAAATTAACGAACAAACTCTTCCGTTTTATAATATTAGTATAAACGCGAGAGTAAGTTTGTTGTTACGCCTCAATCACTGAACCGATTTTAATGAATTTTGGATCTGAGATAGAAGACGCGTATTTGCTATATGTATGTCTTTGCATAAAACTTGTAGGGGCGAGGTAAACCTAACCTAAAAGCTAGTAATTATAAGCGGATGTCTGAAAACAGCATTGAACTTAAAGTTTTCAGACAAGCATCCATCCACTCATCCTCACCATTTTTATTTCGAATTTTCTTTGATTACAGACAGCGATGGCGAACTAAATATATCTGGAGACGACGATGAACCAGCGCTGTCTGGAGAGGAAGACGGTAAGATAAACATACGATTACAATGATCATCATCTGCTTAGCCTTCTCCCAACTATATTGTGGTCGGCTCCCAGTCGAACAGATGCAGATGAATATCAGTATTTTACATGGAGCAACTGCCCATCGGACCTCGACAACCCAATTACTGGGTAATACAATACTACGGCTAATAAGACGATGATGAATTGGTACAAAGACACCTCTTTTTATCGTTCTTGTTATTATATTTTTCGGAGGGTCCGATATTCCGGCAAATATCTCATTTTAAATTTTATTACTAACCATTTTAAAATTTGTATTTTCAGAACTCCTACTTGAAGACAGTGACGATGACGATGACAAAATTGATGTTCCTGGCGCATCGAAACCAAAGAAAGGAAAAGGCAAATTTAAACTAAAAGGTAACATTCTTATCCCCATTTGGATTGAAATAGATTTCGTGCTAAACGCCAGGAAAGTCCACAAATGTCCGGCCGTAACTTAAAAAAATGGCGGAATTTCAGTAAACCAGTAAACACTTCCCTTAAATAAATTAATAAAGCTATGTATATTTACAAAACTAGGTATATCCATCAACCATTTTAACCTTTCAAAATACCTACTTGAAACTCCAACTAACCTATTATCTTTACCACAAACAGGCACAGACGACCTAGGTTCCCTTTTCGCATCAGCAGAAGAATTCTCAACTCTCCTAGAGGACACAGCAACTAACAAACAGCAAGGTTCAAGCCAAGCAGTCGCTAACACAGACAATGCCAGCACAAAACAGCTAGCTTGGGAAGACAACAGAGATCGATGGATCAAAGGTTACAACAGAAAAATACTAGGGAACAAAGGAAATAACAAAAAGTTCAAAAATAAAAAGGGAAATTTCAATAAATCAGACAAAAAAGGCTTCAAATCTGACAAGAAAGGTTTTAACAAAATGGCCGACAAGGGCGGGAAGAGAAAAGGCGGGAAACCCGATGGGGTCGGTGGAAAGAAAAGGAAGATGAAGTAATTTACAGCATGTAAAATAAAATTTTGTTTTGTAGTTCTTTGTTTCATTACATTTATTGTGTGTTTGTTTTTATTTCACAAGAATGTAGCCCTGAGACAGCTAGGCCGGGGTCGCGACAGCCGAGGAGAAGATGGCGGGACGTTACCTAATTGCTTCATTTTGAATTGGTGTGAAGAGTACACACCATAGAGAGAAGTGGAAGGTATAGGGGGAGGTCTTAGAGAGGGCTAGCAAAAAAATCATTTAGACCTCAATGAAAAGCTATGTTTCTTCCTTCCTCATCCGACACAGGTAGGTACCTCCCGAAACATTCGTGTCCGTTGAGGGCCTGCGCCATGCGGTAGGTAAGGACGCCGTGACGTCTTTCCAGTCACTCCTCAAAGAGGGGTCTTACCGGCGCAATTGCGGCGTGCCCGACAATCATCTGATAGTAAAAGTAAGGCAAAAATATTGTTGCTTTAAAAACAAAGGTTATAAGGAAAAGTAAGTGTTTGATGCACAAATCCAAAATTCCAAGCTAAAAATCGTAATGAATTTTCGCGAATAGTAAATTACTATTGGCGAAATATTTTAATTTACAAAAAAATCATTCTTCACTATTTTCGTTTTGTTTCTTTGTGTAAGACCTTCATAGAGAATCCATATTTGTACGCAGGAATTTAATTTTGAATGCATCATAATTTTTTATTAGTTGTTTTTTATCTGTCACTTCGAGTTCCTCCCAAATTACTTTTAATTTTTAGTGATGGGAGACCCATTTAACAATAATCGATTTTGCAGATCGTATTTTTCTTAAATTTACGGAAATGACAACAACTTTTTTTTTTAAATGTTTTAAGTATGTGGTTTAACTTTTTGCAGATTATAATCAATTTAATCAGTTATTCGAATGTGAATTACAACTCACTTTAAATAATGTTTAGGGAGGTCAGTAGGTCAACCTGTCAGATAGACATCAAAGTACAAAACAATACAATCGGTGTATTCATTTTATTTTATAACGTTTTGCCATGAAACAATAATATTGCTCGACTCCGAATCTACCGTAACGACCTCCCATTTCAGTTTTATTATTGTACATTTTGCATTTGAGAAACTTAACATTGGAATATAAATAAATCAGAAACAAAAACCACTTGTTCCAATATTTTGACAGATATCGTGTTTACAATGCGCGCCGCGATTCTGGTCATTCAACAGATAATAAAATTATCCCTGTAGCTGGGTTATGATTATAAATCTACATTTTCTTGCGATATTAATAAAATAACTAAATTAATTTATTTTATACCATAGAATACAAAGGCTAATTCCATACAATTAATGCTAAAACTGATGGTCACGCAATGTATGGAACAGATTACAGGCTGTCACGGAACTCTTGTTTGTTGACATTACTACATCATGTAGTTGTGTTGTGGAACGCGCCATCGCACCGTATCTTGCATTTATAGCGCGAAGTAAACAACTTCTTCTCTGTGCTAATACATGACTTAAACTGTGAAAGTTATATTGTGAAGTAATAGGCATTCCTGGACATTATTTACGACGAACACTGTGATTGTAAAGGAACAAAAAGGCGGGCAAAAATCAGTGTGAGAGTGGCGATTACCGATCTATTTATAGCCGGACCTATGGCGCGATAAAGCTATTTTACATGCTGCAAATGTGTAACAGTGTCATATAAACATTCCAATTATAGTTTACGCCTTACAAATACGTTTTTTATTTCCTATAAGACAATTTTTGTCAAACCTATTGAGGAAAACGTAGCCGCGAAACTCGTTTGACAGCTCACGAATACACACAAATGAAAGAGAACTCAGTGCGCATGTGTGCGTGTAAGTGATGTGAAATTCTTATGTATGCGCTTATCGATTGGCAAGATTATTTCAAGGACACCAGAGTGAAGACTAATGTATGATTTATTGTCGTAACCTGATAGTAATATATAACGAAAGCTAGTCTTATAAAGACATAAACATGGAGTCGCCGATGCTGGACAATAAAAATGTCGAGGTCACAATAAACACATCAACAAGTTCAAATCAATTTATCCCAGACAACTTGGAGCTTCCTGATGATACATTCCGTATGAGTTTAGATAATTTTTCTATGATTGGAGAAAATGTGACAATAGGCAGGGAGATGTCAGTAGATAGTAACGTAGCTGGTAATGCTTATACGCCTACTATTGAATTACGTTCACCTTTGCCGACACCTAATTTAGAAACCCCGGATATTGATATACAAACCCCAAATATTGAAATACCTGTTGTTCAGACCCGGGATATTGATACAACTGACTTAGAAACCCCGGGTATTGAAACTCCTGACATACAAACTCCTGACATTGATACACCTGATGTGCAGACATCAGCTTTGGAAACACCTGATGTCCAAAATGATATTGAAGCGTCTGATGAACAAACCCCCGACATACAAAGCCCAGATATTGAATCTCCTGAAGTCCAAACCTCTGAAATTGAATCAGCTGATGGTCAGACTCCTGAAATCGAAAAACCTGAAGTTAAAACCCCGCCGCCAGAGGACAAAACTTCTCCACCAATAATAGAAACACCAAAACCAAATGAAGCTAAAACCGAGATACGCAGACCACAAACATTGCTGAAATTATCGTTATCAAAGAAAAGCGACAACGATTTGTTTGTGAAGCCGTCTCCAGTCCCCGAGCTCATGTCGCCAGCTAGAATGCTACAGTTCGAAGTCGAGGCGAGCAGTGCAACACCAACTATGAAAAGAGCAGCTATAGACTTTGATTTCTTCACTAAACACAATTACGAAGAATATTTCGCCGAATTGAAGCCGACAGAAGATAAGAAGGCAGAAGGTGCGGAAGATGGCAGCAAGTACAAGGAAACGCCGGTTATAGTGAAGGCCGATACTGTGCGGCATGAAATAGGTTACGGTAAGTAGCTCCGACAAGGTATTATTGACTATTGAATGATATTATATTTTTCTTTTCAAGGCTTAAGAGTCGCAGCTGTGGGTTCCGATAGAATTTTTAAGTAATAAGCTCTTTTGATGGCTCATTATAATTTTAAACTCGATAATCGCGTTCGTTTCATCATACCTCCCTCAGATTAAATACCTAGGTACTATATATGGTCGCTCAAACACGGATTTGCCAATAGCAACAATAAATATATTAACGATCAATTATATAGTGATTATGATGATTGAAAGATATATGAATTTTAAAATAAGGAAACTATAAACAAGCGAACATAATTCTCAAAGAGGAAGAAGAAGAGAATCCTTGTAGTCTTTAGCTACAAGCCAATAGCTTAAACCCTCAAAAAATACGAGATTCCACTTGACCTAATTACAAATTAGGTATAGGATTGACAATGTCATCGTTTGGTGGTAAGCTTGACATGAAACCAGCCAAAGGCCGAACACGCAAGAGATCCAGGTAAGTGACCTAATTTTAAAATATCCAAATATAACAATAGAACTTCAGTAATCAGACAATCGTTTTGCGACGGTTACCGGGTTATCAAATTATACCGAATAAAGAGTACAGAGAGTAACCTCTTGTACTCAGAAACTTTTACTAAAAGAGTAATTTTGTAATCCGACAAAAGGAAACAAAACTCTTCAAGAAAAAGCGATAGCTTCATTAACAAAACTTGCTATAAGTAGTAAATGTCATGTCATTTGATGTATACGTTTATGGCATGTTCGATTAGACAAGCAAGGTTATCGAGGTTCTACTGTACTGTTACCAGAAAATTAACTGTAATTTCAGGAAAGATATCACTACAGCCTAATAAGGCAATCTTATTTCATGCTCATTTCCAACTACACATGTTTGTACAAGATTGTCCTAATTAACAAGTGTTCCGTCTATTTAATTATATTTACAAAAATTGCACCGCCAGCATATCAAACGGAAATGGCGCAGCGCTCCTAAGTCCTATTTCTACATCCAGATTGCACAATCGATGGCCGCATTGGGACGAAAATCTCAACAAGCTACAGGTTTTTATTCAGCCCGAGTTTGCGCATCAGATTTGAGGAAGAACTACTGATTTATAGCTATTTGTGTATGCGTGTTTAAATGTTTTGTAAATGCACCCACCGTACACTACATTATAAGGGGACAATGATAAATAAGCTACTTTAGCAGGGCCTTTTATATGCTTGGGAATGTTAAGGATGATGATGATGATGATCGTAAAACAAAAAATCCTATCGGTGATTGTAAAGCCATATTTTTTAATACCTTTACCCTTAGCACTCCACACGATGGGGGCGTGATACCCGCTTTGTTTACACACAACCATATTTAATAATAATTGTGATTGCAACAATCGCCTGCAGATGCTTATATCAGCAATTTCCAATGTGATAAAAAAAAGTTCTTGTTATCTCTATTGATATAAAAGACAAAAGTAAACAGTGTAGATGATAAGATTATTGTGAATCCCCATTTTAGAGAGAAAAAGTGAGTCTGGACTGTGTAAATCTATACAAAAATTATAAAGAGATAAATTTTGTTTCTATGTAGGAGGTTATCTGCGGAACTAATGATACTACAATTATGTTTCTTTTTCCTGTTAGGTTCCGTAATGGGTCAAAAATGGTATAGGTATTTACATCATGCTTTACTTGTACGAACTACGAAGTTAGTTTAGAAATCAATTACCAGATCAGATAGGACAGTAAGCCAAGAATTCTAGAATATTCGTTACAATCTCGTGAAGACTTAGATGTTTTGAGAACTATTCGTAACATCTACTGTAAAGATTCTCTTAAAACATTAATTACGTAACTTACCTTGATGACGAGATTTTAGTAATTAAAACAACTTGATTAGAGTCCATAAAACTAAAACAACTATTATTTCATTTACTAACCAAATAATACGTATGCAATTCAGTAAATCCAATCAAGGAAACAAGACTGACAACACATCAAGCCGGTATCCGTCCGTATCGTGTTGTTTAGCAACAAACAAACTAATTAAATTACACTTGATGTGAAGCGAAAATCTTCCTCTATATACGATTAGCAATTAATTCCTTTATATGGACAAACAATTTGTATCTAAGTTATAAAGATTGTTGTCAACATACTTCCGTGACGCTTATATAGATGATACTGTTACAGAAAACTGTTAATTGTTATCAAAATCTATCGGAAATGAGATATGGTTTATTGGTCATGGTCAGATGAAGTTACCGAACGAGGAGAGTGGTCAGGAAGTGGTTGAATAGCCGAAAAAAACCATGGTGAAGCTATAACTGACTTGGAATCAGGATCTATCAATCAACTCTGTCCATCGTTGTCTCTAAGTTTACCGCAACTTCCAATTCCACATCCTTTATTTGAAGAGAGATCGAATACATACATATCACTAGTTATTATTATTGGTTCCAATCCTATCTTCCCAAGTAGGTAATAATATTATAAATGTAACAAACAGTAAGTTTGTTACCTTTTCACGCCTAACATAACGGATCATCCTGAATGCATAATAGTTTGCCAGATCAACAATAATAGATCATTTTATCCCGAAATAATTACGTTCCCGAAGTAAACAACAACTTGTTTCCGTGTGTCTTTCGAATCTTGATTGAATCATTATTAGAAGCAGAGTACTAAAACCTTTTTATTGTTGTCAAATTATAAATGCAAAAATATAGCACCAGACGGAAAGAGTTTGTCTCTACATACATAATCCATCAAATATGAAACTTTCGGAGGAATCTGCTTTTATTACGACTGTGTACTAGAAGTTAATTATAGCTTTTTTTACGCCCTACATCCTAGATCTAGGTTAATAATTAATAAGATCTCAATAACGTTAAATCATGCAGGAAAGAAACTAGAATAATACCAATAGAGGCTTAAAACATCAACATCAGAGACTTTTTTTTTTTTTTTTTTTTTTTTTACGTGGTAAAATCATCAGATGAGACCTCCCACCCCGGGCAGGGCGAGAGGTACTGTCAGACTTGTACTGACTAAAATCCACGGTGTCCTTCAATAGCCCTTTATGTTCCGGGGTCACGGTGATGGTATAAGACCCGCGACCCCGGCAGGCTTTAGCCCTCTGAGAGGGGGCCTCGTCATTATGCTGACGCTCTTTGAGGCGCGCGTGGAACACAACGCGCCGTCGACCCGGGCATGGTCCATGGTCGGGCGGCGAGTTGCCCTTTACTCGCCGCCCGCATGCCCGCGCCTACGGTGGCCGGAGATCGTCTTGCGACGTCCGACGCCGTGGGCGTCCACCACCGCGGGTGGGGCGGAGGGAGGACCTTGTCCTCTCTCTCACGCGGCCCGCCTCCTCCTTCGCGAGCATGACTGCTTCGCAGAAGGAGGCGACCGCATCCCACTCCGTCTCGCCCCGCAGCATGGCCGCGACCAGTGCTGGGCGCGAGAGGTCTCCGCCTATCGCCGCCGTGAGGACACGTCGGTGCTCCGCCCAAGCGGGGCAATCCTGCACCGTATGCTCGACTGTGTCCTCCGGGCGATCTACGCAGTGGTGACACCCAGGCGTTTCGTCCTTTCTCATAAGACACAGGTACCTCCCGAAACATCCGTGTCCGGTGAGGACCTGCGTCAAGCGGAAGCTTAGGACGCCGTGACGTCTCTCCAGCCACTCCTCAAAGAGGGGTCTTATCGCCGCTATTGCGGCGTGCCCGGCCGTCGGTCGCGACAGTCGTGCCCTCCATACTGCCCTGAGATCGCGCCGGAGCTCTTCCCGCCGCGCCTCGACTTCTCGAGGCAGCGGGGTCACGCCCCGGCGCTGCGCCTCCACGCGCCATTCATAGACGCGCTGGAGGGCAGTCGCCTCCAGATCCCAGGGCAGCAATCCGGCGAGCAGGTTGGCCGATTCGCCGGCAATCGTGCGGTATCCCCGGATCATCCGGATAGCCATGACCCTCTGGCATGCGACCAATTTGATTGGTCGCGTCCGGATGCTTAGGGCCCACACTGGGGCCCCGTAGAGGGCCATGGACCGCACGACACCGGCGTACAGCCTACGGCAGGAGGCGTTTGGCCCACTGAGGTTGGGCAGGAGTCGCCTGAGGGCGCCCGCTGCCCGATTCAGTTTCGGGGCCAAACACAGGAAGTGCTCCCGGAAGTTCCACCGGCTGTCGAGGACGAGTCCCAGGTACTTCATCGTCCTCAAGACGCCGATGCGAACCCCTCCCACCGTGATGCTGTAACCCGACGTGGGCGCGTTGACGCGGCCATGAAAACACATGGCCTCCGTCTTGTGCAGCGCCACGTCGAGTCCCAACCGCCGGATCCTCTCCACGACTGTCGCGACCGCTCGCGTCGCCAAGTCGGCCGCCGCCTGGTGCGACTCTCCCTGTGCCAGGACGAGCGTGTCGTCAGCGTAGCACACCACGCTGACGCCGTCAGGGAGGTCGCCGCGCAGCACCCAGTCGTACCCGATGTTCCACAGGTGCGGCCCCAAGACCGAACCCTGTGGAACACCGCACGACATCTCTCGCCGAGTCCATTCTCCCTGGTGACCGGGGTAGATGACGGCTCTGTCCGTCAGGTACTCCTCGACTATGCGACGGAGGTAGGTCGGCACCCGGTGATACCGGAGTGCCTCCCTTATGCAACTCCAGGGCAGGGTGTTAAAGGCATTGGTGATGTCCAAGGACACCGCCAAGACGACCCTGCCCCGGGCAACAGCATCCCCCGTCGTGAGGGCTCTCACGCGCATGATGGCGTCCACCGTGGAGCGCCCCCTGCGGAAGCCGAACTGGCTCTCCGACAGGTCCGGGCCCATCCGATTCAGGTGCCCGACGAGGCGGTCTGCAATTACTCTCTCAAAGAGCTTGCCCACCTCGTCGAGCAGCACAATGGGCCGGAATGCGGACGGAGAGTCCGCAGGGCGCCCCGGCTTCTGGATCAGGACCAGCTTCCCCGTCTTCCAACGAAGCGGGAACTGGCCCCTCTCCAGGCATGCGCTGAAGAGCCCCCCTAGTCGAGGCCCGAGAGTCCCGAAGGCCAGGACCCAGGCTTTTCCTGGCAGGCCGTCGGGTCCTGGGGCGGTATTTTTGGCCTTGAGCCGATCTACCGCCACTCTCAGGTCTACCTCGGTCACCTCTGGAGCGTCGTAGACGTCGTCGTCGCTGTGGTCCGCGTTTGCGCCAGCTTCATCCTCAGATTCCGTCGGAGACGGAGCCATGGGCGGGGGAGCATACCCCTCCCCTCGCGAGGGGAACAGGGCGCTCACCACGTCCTCCACGAACTGAGGCCGGAGACTCTGCGTCAACGGGGGAGCCCAGGGGCGGAGCTTCTCTCGCACCCACTTGTAGGGGCGGCCCCATGGGTCCCCGTCCAGAGTCCCCAGCATCTCCTCGCGGGCCAATTCCTTGGCCCGCCAGATCGCGTCGCGGAGGACGGCCTTCGCTGCCCTGTAACCCCCGTACAGCTCCGCCTCCACAACATCAGAGACTTACAACACGAATCCAAGATTTTATATTCAGAGGGGATAGCTTGTTGCTAACCAGAATTTAGCATTCATAACTTCATGAGCGCAAATAACGAAAAGGGTACCAATGAATGTTTTTTGGATAACATATGTTTATTGAGGGACTGAGTTTGCGCAATGCGGTAAAAATATTCCATTGTTTCCGTTTCAGTTTTTCAGGAATGTCTAGATAGTTTTGTTACGACTTCAATCCAATTTTCGATGCTGAAACTATAATTTCTGGGCATTTTTCCCGTTCATAGCGAGGCAGATGATTTTTTTAATGCAAGAGATGTACTTTTTGCTTTTTCTCAGTATCCATTTGTAAAATTACTTAATTATTTATCATTAGATGATTATTAGCCTTTGAGGACATGACTTTGACATATTTAAGTGCAATCTCAGGGTAAAGTAACACGGCACCTACTTCAACAACGGAGTCAAGAACCCTAGATTATATCTGTTCCGTACGATAACAGAGTAATTATATCTCACAAAGATAACGGTTCATATCGCTACATTTTCACAACAATCCACGAGCCCCCCCCCCACCGAAGTATAATATTGAGTACGTGATTTTTTTATGTTTATGATGTTAAAATGAAGGTCGAGTGAACACTTCCGCGTCTGAAGGCGCAGACATCTTCCGTATTATTTTGGATCAAATTGTTACTTGCATTAAATATTTATTGCCATAAAATCGTAAATATTGCCCAATCCCTAGTTAATTATTATGTTGTTACATTTGTGTGTTTAGACCAATTTGACAAACCCCCCCCCCATGCTTGGTAACGGTAAATTCATAAAATATGGCCTGACTTTTTGATCTTGACGCTGTACAATAGGTTACTGTGTATACGCTGGTTGCGGATTTGCTCATGCTCATCTATTATTAAACAGAATAATCCTACACAAATATAAAATGGCCAGTAAAGTAAGAGTAGAAGAAACTGCTTGGGTAAAGATGCTCTAGATAAGTACAGGTTACATGTGATCCTCGGCTATTAATAGACATAAGAAACTTCTTAGTCGTTTCATCCTAGAGCTAGAAGACTATGTCTCATTCTACAAGGGAGGGGATAAAACTCTGCCAAAAAAAAACATATCGATAGGGAAATATATTTTTTTATCTACGCTATAATAATGTACTTTCACTATCGTGGTATGTTTATTACTCTTTTACCAAAAACTAATGAATAGATTGGATGAAATTTAGTAGGTTACACCAGATTACTTATAACCTGAGATTACGAATAGGATTCCTATTCCCGTAGATCGTAGATATGACACCTTTTGAGATACACTTGCAGATTTAGGGGCAGTAGTTGGCCATGATTATTGCATTGTGAAAGACATTGTTCAGATCATCAAGGGTGCAGGTAACCTGATCCTTAGCATAAAGATTTAATCAGAACGCAGACAAAAGAAATATTCTTGAGAGCACCATGAAGGCATTGTTTACTAGCATAAACAAGATTAACTAGTAAAATGGCTGGCATTCTTATCGGAAATTCTTTTGCTAATGGTTCTTATAACGAATGTTACTTAATTACCTACATAAAACAAGTTTAGGAAGCAACATCGAATGTTAAGCACGTTTCTTATTAGAATTATTCTATTGTATTTTAGCACACCGTTCGTATTCGCTTGGGTTGCAGTTTGAAAATAAATACAGCCTATGTTATTCGCAGATCATAGAGTTCTACTATAGGTCAACGATTTTTTTAAATCGGTTAAGTAGTTTTAAAAACAAACATGCAATGAATTTCAAATCTTTTTTTCTATGAAATAAGTGCTCATTTCGAGAATATGTACGACTCCGGCCACGTAGGCGCGGGGCATGCGGAACAGCGAGTAAAGGGCAACTCGCTGTCCGACCATGGACCATGCCCGGGTCGACGGCGCGTCGTGTTCCACGCGCGCCTCAAAGAGCGTCAGCAAAATGACGGGGCCCCGTCACAGAGGGCCACAGCCTGCCGGGGTCGCGGGACTTATTCCCATCACCGTGACCCCGGAACTTAAAGGACTATCGAAGGACACCGTGGATTTTAGTCAGTACAAGTCTGACAGTCCCTCCCGCCCTGCCCGGGGTGGGTGGACTCATTTGATGATTTTACCACGATAAAAAAAAAAAGTGCACAATCTGCGTCAAACCCGTTTAGAGTATGTGGTTGTTAGTTTTTACATGACTAATTAGGGCTTATCCTGTTAGACTAATAGCAGTAATAGCCAGTTTCAATATTCTTGGAAAAAGCTACGTTGATGATATTACCTAAAGAAAAACGTAAAAAGACTTAATTTGATACAAGATCCGACCAACATGCGATAAAATCGCGGAACCTGAAATCAAGGTTTTTACCTCGAGTAAATTAAATCAAGATCAATTTGTGTAAATAAGCTGTAAATGCTTTTACTTGAATATAAATGTTGTTACACGATTTTTTTGACTTTGGTCATTTATATATTGTATGAAAAGAGCAACTACGGGCGGGCAAAGTGGACACTGGATTTTTTGGCCATCCTTTTTTATTCTGTTTATTGACTTGAGGGAGTCAATTTTTAGATAGAGGGCCAAAACTTACCTGGGTCGCGGAACTGTCTCATCAGGAAACCGTGACCCTGGAGCGTAAATGGCTTTTGAAGGAACATCGTAGATTTCAGTCTATACAAATCTGACAGCTCCCGTCTATTTTCTATGGGCATTATCGACTCTGTTGCATGTTTTATGTATGCTTTTGTTTCTAAGTGTATTGGCACCTACCAACTGTTCGCTATGGACAGATTGGATCAGGCATTGGACGACCTTATGGAGATTTTATCTATCGATGTTATATCCCTGTTACGATACTTATCATAGCACTGGCTATTAAGTTCATCAGTATCGAACTAGAAAATAAACAACTATACCTACTTTACCTTATCTCGTTGCTATCGTATCTTACAACAAATCTTACTAGTTCAAGTACGAAGGCGTTAAAATGATAATTATTAAAAGGGGTGAAAAACCAGACGCTCCCTCGTAAGTAGTTGAGCAATTACAAGATTCCACCTCGAAGGGTAAAAAATATACATGTCGAATTGAGAACCTCCTCCTTTTTTTTCGTCGGTTAAAAAGACCACGAGGAAGGTTATTGAAGGAGTCTTAGGAATCTTCATTTTATCTGATTATTATTTATTGATAAGTAAATAGTTTTGCTATTAAAAACAATAACAATCGTAAGAATGTCTGAAGACGTTAGCCAAGAGGAGCTAGAACCTTTATTATAAAGGAACAATTTTGCTAAATAAAAAGCTAAGTAGGTTCTGTGGATAAAGATTGTTCAATTATTTTTGTCAGAAAAAGTAAATTGCGAAAATTATTGTAAAAGAAATTATTTCTCAATCCATTTTAATATAACTCAACCACTTCACGGCCACTCTGCAGCGAACCATGAAAGAGACGCGAGTATTTTGTGTCCCCCTCAAACATTTGTCATCTCGCTCTACATAATAGATAAGCAATAACCGTGTCTCTCTTTGTTTACGTCCATGAAACGCGGACTCGTATAGTAAACGCTGGATTTGAAGATCTTCGTCGGCAATAAAATCGTATTTTACCATACTAAAAAATATTTTGAAGCTATCGATTAAATATGCAAATCATATCTTTATTGCCAAAATGGTTTAAAATTGCATAAGGAAATTATTAAAAAATATCGATTCATCGATTTGTCTGCACGTTTGCCATGCACTATGTGGCCTCGTAAATCGTAAATGGTGGGGGGAGTGCGCCGCTCGCACACCGTCGCACGGTTTCTATTTTGCGTTTCTCAAATTCAGTTACTTTATCGCGCTGAGTGAGTTCGCATCTCATTCGCGCGTGCATTTTATAATTTATTTATATAGTGTACATACAATTTTTGTAAAGGGAGACGGTTTATACATAGTGCTAGTGAATAAAAACAAAATACCGAACTGTTGTCTGTGTGAACTGTGCTGACAGTGAGTGTTGTGAAAATTTTATACGAGTGAAAAGTACCTGGATTGTTTTGGATTTGTAACCCCGTGTAAGAGGACGTCGAACAGGCTGTGATATTGATGCAAGGAGACAAAAATATAGTAAAAAGGGAATACACAAAACTAAATTATTTGACGTTTCAGTACAGCGAAGTTAGCTTCAAGTGAAATTCCCATTGACCAATCACGTTGACATATCGGTGTGCGGAGCAAGCATTATCTTGGGGTGGTTTCGAATTCGGTCGGGTTATAGCATATTGCAGCGCCATCTGCGACAGAGCTCTGCGTGAAGTTACCGCGGGTGGAACTACTCGCGAAATGCTTTACGTGTCGTTTGTACTTTCGCTGAAAGTTGAAGAAATAGTTGCAATATAATTTATTACCGTTTTCATAACCGTTTGCGGTCGGGCAAGCCCTCGGGACCGGCCGGTTCACGCGTCACAACGCGGCGTTACGTGGAAAAACTTGATGAGGTTCTGAAGTGGTGGAGTCTACATGGTTTTGGTCAACGGCTGAGCCATGGCCACCGCCACCGCCGAGATGAGCTTGCCTGACAAGAAGCCTGAGCACGAGTCGGGTTACTACGAGGGCAGCGACCAGGAGGGCAGCATGGAGTGCGGGTGCCCGTCGCCGGTCAGTTCACGGAACTCATCGCACTCGACCAAGCTGAAGCGGCGTCACAGCGCGCACAAAAACAAGAAGGTGCCTCCCAAGAAGGCGAGGACCGAGCCTCCGGTCAACGGCTGCAATGTGACTGTTAATGGACATTTGGACAAGAGTGTGGAAATAGTGGAGTGCTCAAGTAGTCGTGTGTCGTCTGTGAAGGACTGTAAGAAGCTGGAGGAGCTCATCCCGGTGCCGGGGCCCAGCTCTAAGAGGAGCAGCTCCGTGGAGCTCATCGGAGGCACTGTGCCCGCACCTGCTCGGGACTCAGTTGACTGGAACTTGGTTGACGCTAGTAAAATTAGGAAAAGAGGCAAAGGTAAGCTTGTTTTAATAAATATCAGATGTTTATCAATGGTGGACTGGATGATAGCTTTGTTCTAGGACAGCTGTGCTATTTTTTTTTAAATGATGTTGATAAGTGATTGAATTATGAAGATATTATTCAATTCCCTACTGAATTAATTGGATGACATTAAATAAAATAGATTTTAACAAAGAATCTATTTAATTTAGATTCCTGACCACATTTTCTTATAAATTATGAGTAATATTTAAGACTGCAGTAATTTCTCTAAATTAATATTTATTATTATAAACAAATTGTTTTCTTTCAAACAGTTTTACTAATGACTCATCTATAGATAGTGATTGTTTCCATGTTTTAGAAAACTACTACATTTCATGGATCATGTAATTCTACAATTTTATAATTAAAATTTATCACCTAATTATCCTGAAGAACTGCTAACTAGCTGGACATGAGAGAAGGATCAATAGGATTACATATTGACCCACTGCTGGGCAAAAACCATTATAACCTACCTACACCTTCTTCCCATATTATAATTATTTTATCAAAATGAAGTCAAATCTTGGATAATATGTTTAAGAACCCCTCCCCAAGGATGACTAGAAAGGTCTAAAAAGACCATTTTTGCAGAATTGTGATAAGAATTTTGATTGAATTCATAAAATAGTCTGCTCTAATGTCATATTTTAGTATGGGAAGTAAAGAGGAATTGACTTGAATTGATTGTATTATGATTATGATAAAGTGGTCTTTGACTTTCAGACCTCAGATTAGGTATAGATCTTAATAATTAATAACTTAGAAATCATTGATACTTCAGAAATCAAATATTATTTTTCCCATCAATAATAAATGATTAACTGCTCATAGGTACTTAAAACATTTTGAAAAAACGAAAATATGTTGTTATCAAAAACAGGAAATAAATATATTTCATTGTTTAGTAAAGAATGCTCCTAAATCAAATAATGTGTATCATGGGGTCTAAAACTGCCACTCAGCAATATTCCAAATGATTCACTTTGGTAAATGAATGGCCAATGACATTGCTGGAAATGCTAGAAGAGAATCATTAAGAATATTGCTTAGATCTGCATAGTATCCCTTTACAAAACAGAAGTACCTAGTAATAGAACTGATATTTAACATAGTACATAACCAGTTATGTAATATTCATAAGGTATATACAAAGATTGATGTGTATGTGGCATGTTTAGAATTGATTTCAATGTCACATAGTCAGTACTTACTAGTTATGTACCAAGGAGAAAAATTGCCTGCATGACAATTTCCTTTTTACTTTTCTGAAACCCGAATATCCTCTCATTAGGACATTGAAATTTTAATCATCACTCCTTTTTTGTACATATCATCCCACTTAATCATCATCATCATCTTTTCATTGCTTAAGCCAGGTCAGACGTTTCCTTTCAAATTTTTGTAATATTTGATGGCAAAGTTCTCCCTGTAGGATTTTTTTATGAAGATTGAATTTTCTACATTACACATATTAATGCTGGACTTAAACTAATCATCATCATCAAAATTGTTTAAAAAAAATATATCTCAGAGATATGGTTGTAGAATTGTCTCTAAGGTTATGGCACTGTCGAAGCAGAACATTGTGTCTCCGGAACGCAATGGGGTACCAAAACAACAGGGTAGATTTTTAATCAGTCTGACAGTCCCTTCCCCTGTACCCAAGGCAGGATGACCCATTTTATCATTCAATTCAATCACCTCAAAAAGGATTAGGGTCGAAAAAGGCCACTTTAGCAGTATATGAACTGCAATTAAAATAGTCTAAAAATGGAAACCATTTCTAAATTACATGATAATAATAGGGCAGATAAGTAAGAGATTTACCAATCTCCAATCTATATATATAAAAATGAAACCCTTTTTCCGTTGTCACGACATAACATGAAAACGGCTTGACTGATTCGGATAATTATTTTTTTGTTGTGTTTGTAACCATCGGGACCGGGTTTTAGACCGGGTCCTCCACCCGTGCGAAGCCGGGACGGGCCGCTAGTTAATTATAAATATTGTTTAGTTTTAATCTTCTAAAGAAATTGTCAAAAGACCCACTGTAATCATTTGTGGAGCATTTTTGTCCTCAAAAGCCTTTTTAAATGAAACATTGCTAGTAATTATTAATTGGACTGGCAATTACACAATTTTAATTGAAATATTGTAAATCATAAAGCATGCTGTTGTTAGGTTGTTATATTTTATTATTGATGTCCAGGAACTAGACTTTTATTTAATATTTTCCCAAACTAGGAATTTCTTCTGTATCCTGGGTGCATTTACAAACATTGGAAGTTATTTAAAATATAAACCAGCCACAAAAATTGGCTTGACCATGAAACCAAACTTGGTTTGATTCCCAAGTGAAAGTGGATCTAAAATAGCCTTCTTATTTTAAAAAAATTGCCTTTAAATAAATATCTCCAGTCTTATATATCAAAATTCCTCTTCCCCAAAGTGAAATAAATGAATTAAAATTTTACTGCAAATGAAGATGTGGGTGAAGTGCTAGTCATTGATAAAAAATGGTAAAACAGTTTAGGTGTGAAAACGCAAATAAATATTCCACAAAATAAAATAAATATTCCACAACTATCACACAACGCCATCTAGTCCCAAGCTAAGCAGAGCTTGTGTTATGGGTACTAGACAACTGATAAACATACTTATATATTTCTAAATACATACATATTATAGATAAATTACACCCAGACACAGAACAAATGATCATGTTCATCACACAAACGTCTATATCATTTGTGAAAATTTCAACTGTCGAACACAGTTCATGAGATACAGCCACCAAACTGTATTGACAGACAGACGGATGGACAGCGGAGTCTTAGTGACCCGTTTTAGCCTTTGAGTAGGGAACCCCAAAACAACCCATTTCAAAAATAGACAGATCATAATATTCAGCTAACTTGTACAATAGTAACAGGAATCCATCCCACATTTATCAACATTTCTATTTGAAACAGTCTATTTTGAGCGCACTGCTCTTAAAATAAAATCTAGACCAGATTCTAATCTAGTATTGCAGTGAAAGTTCCTTCAAAATGTAGTGAAAGTTCAACCTATTCTCTTGTTCAGATTCTTATTAAGATTTTATTATTATTTAACAAGAAGAAAGATATTGTTAAATTCATATTCAAGATATCATTTTTTATCTTTATTGTTTAAAATGATACATGATTTTTCAGTACTGTTACAGAGAGACCAAAACCTTATTAAAGGAATTATTTTCTTAAGTTTCTTTTAAAACCAAAAAGCTTGCTCCATACCAGGAATTTCTCCCGTGGATGCATTTACAAACAGAAACACACAAGCACCCAGATCTGGAACTGCTATTCGTATATCAAACAAATATTTGTTCCAATTACAACAATATGGCTAAACAGGAATGTAATAAGCCTTAAGACCTCCATTACATCATTTATTTGAGATGGTTTTGCCCTTTATACTACTGTAGGTCAGAGGTGACAGAAAATAAGTCAATGTTATAGCGAACATAAATTTTCTTGCAATAATATTTTTTATAAACAAATTCAAAACTATGGGAACAACTTAATGGTTCTTGTTATCAACAGTCCTTGGCTCAAACCGCGATAATTATAGTTTCTTATCAACACTGGCGTCCCAAGTCCGGTTTGCCATTTAAATTTAGTTTAATTAGGTATCCATTACCTATCCTGGTTTTGCATGGGTTTGTTACTCAAAATTTAGTAAACGGTATTTTAATGAAACATGCTACACAAGCTAGCACATCAAGCGATCCCAATCTGCCATAATCATTTGGGAAAAAAAAAATGGGCAGAAATGTATGGACCCCGTCCCTTTCTTTGTAACACTCCCATCCATATATCAAATGAAAGTACGTGAAAAGTGTATCATTTCAATGTATGACAGCAAACCTGCAAACTATAGGAGAAAAAAGTTATTGAGACTTTTATGTCAAAAGATGAATTTCGATTTTCAGAAGAAATCATTGCTCTTAGCTTTTTCTCATGATAATGTGTATATAGATCATAAGAAAGAGTAACTTTGTTGACTTAGCGGCACCCACTTCTGACTCTTTAAAAGAAAATCATAGTACTTAGTAGTAATAATTGTTTGAAAATAATGAATTTAAACTAGATTGGGGCTTTAGAAGCTCAAAGCTGTGGAAGTGGTACCACAGGCCTTACTTAGAAGAACATGGCTATAAGACCGTCACATGCCGCCACAACCAAAACGTTACTCGACTGACTAACGAGGAAGCAAAGGAGTAAAAAAAAACACCAGTGTCTTATGGATGGTCGTTGAAGTCATTTGTTGGTTTCCTTCATTAGTGTCCGAAGTGCTAACAGTGTCTGAATAGCTTTTTGTCATGGTAATGATGCGTACCAACGCCAACGCTTGTACCCATCATTTCCATGTGAAAATCTATGAACATCGCCGTGTGGAGACACGTTCGTATAGAGTATATGGAAATATGTGCCACGACTATAATATCGCCGCGATTCTATCGATTGTGGAGATAGCGCCTTATTCTTTTTCAAAAACGCTATAATTAAATATTAAAACTGACATTTTCTCTGTGAATCCCGGCCGATCTTCCATATACATATTCTCGTAATAACATACTATGACGAATTCTGTCTCGAAGTAAAGATCGCGAACACGTAACACATAGTTGACGCCTGTCTTCTACTTTCATAGTCGACAAACCCAATCGTTAAGGCACAGAACCGTGGACGAGCTGAAGGTAGTCCGACAATCGGTCAAAGAAACTAGCAAGTTTTTTGCATATCATGTGACTTTTTTTTAATACAATAATGTCAACGATGCATTAGCACACAGTATTGAGTATGGATTAATATAATTTAAGACATACATGACTTCTGCCTAACATTGTGTATCGTTGGTATTTTGACATAAAAGTCTCAATAACTTTTTTCTCCCATGGTTTACAGGTTTGCTGTCATACAATGAAATGATACACTTTCTAAGTGCTTTCATTTGATATATAGATGGAAGTGTTACAAGGGGTGGGACGTTTTGTCCATCCTTCTTTTACAGATTGGCCTAGGTTGATGTGCAAGCTGGCATCTGTACTTAGATAGCTTATAATCTAGATGATGATGTGACAAAAAATGTTCTAGAAAAAACCTCCTACTCATGACATTGCCATAGCTTGCCGAAATACATTTAAGTAGGTATTAAAATGTCTACACATATTATGTTTTAGATAGAGTATTAAACCCTCTCTAATTAGTCAGTATGAGTCTGACAGTCCCTACCAGGAGAACTCATTTGATGATGGGAAAAACACACTGGTTACTAATTTAGTGTAATACTTTCTTGAGTATGTGAACTGGTTATGAAAACTGGGTCAAGCTTATCTGTAGTGGACTATATTTAATAGGTAACCCAATACTTCTTATTTTTGACTCTTTTGATAAGAAATCATACAGTTTTTAAAGTCTTTTCTCACATTTTATGAAGAATTTTGCCCACAAGCCCCACCCCCTTCCTAGCCCATGATATGTAGTAGTTTCGAAGAAATACACATAGTTTTGTGGTTCTAGGACTAGAAATTTTTATTAACAAACAGACGTAAACAAACATACTGAATCACAATACTTTATTTACACAACTATTCTAAGTACATAGGTATTAAAGAAATACTCTACCACATATCAATCATAGTGCAAAATCCAGCAATCAAAGTTACAAACAATCTAGTTACCATTATTATTTTTCCCACAGAATTCTATTATTAAATATGGCAATTTTCTTTGTGTAAACTGGTAACACAGCAACAGTAGGGACTTCCCAAGTTTTTTTTAAATTACATAATGTTTTCTTTGTCGTCCTAATTCTAAGAAACCCTTACCATTTCACTGATAACATTATTTATGTAAACTACAAAACAGTAAACAAATACAAAGAAAAGTAAATTAAAATAACCACAAGCCAGACCACAGAGCAAGCGTTGTTTATTCCACATTCAATCAACATTTTTCGGCGACATTTCTAAAAGAAATATTATGTTGAATTGTTGTGTAATTACTGTTTTAAAAACGCACGGACCACCTTGAGACGCCATCGAAAAATGTCAGTGGTTAGGTAACTCACGACCTTTGAAAATATGAGTTTTGTAAATATTGGGTCGACGCACCATTGACTTTGTTGAAGTCGCGTTAGACTGTACAATGTTGATATAGCTGACTATAGTATCTAGATATGAAACAGGTGGTTGATTTGAGCCGAGAATCGACTGGTAATTTGATCTCGAGTGATTGCTTTAACTATCGAATAATTCCAAATCGATTATTTAGCTTCTCTTGATCTATCAAGTTTGTAAAGGTTTCAAACTCAAAGTTGCTTCATCTGCGCAGTGCATTTGCAAGTCTGATTAATCTCCATTTTGACCTAAAATACTTGAATTTAAACTTAAAATACGGTCCTTACAAAGTAGCTTGTACTACAATGACCCCAAAGGTTTATTTACAACTCAAAAATATCAGAAGATTGCCATGATTAATGTCGATAAACCCGGACGGGAAACGATGCAAAAACGAGTGTAAACGAAACATGCATTGTAATACTCAATGCTACTATTTTGCACCACCAATGTCACAGATTAAATAATTACAGCTGCGGATGTCAATGAACCTTTGACTTTGTTGAGCGAAAACATAGTGTCTATAGTTTGTTTATCGCCAATTCTTATGTAAATCGTTATCGTTATACTTTAAATATTAACGATAAGAGATGTTGTTATTGCGGTTGTAATTTTGTTCTAAGATACGAATATTTTCATAAAATTCTTTTTAACATGAAAATTTCGCTATTTGCATAATAACCCTGCTTACCCACACACGAAGGCTTGAATGCGAACTAATATGTGCCAATAATCATCAGTATTGATAAATTGAAGTCGAAATATTTATGGCAATGCCATTCCATTTTTAGGCAAATAAAACTACCTGAAATAATATTGGATCCAAAAATTTAGGACGCTCCTTTAACAAAATATAGCTCAAACACAAGAAGTGCAGCATGACAAATAAATGCCCAAAACGGCATTGATTATGTGTGCTATTATTATAAAATAAACTTAATTAAAATTACCATGTTCCTTACTTCCAAACCTTCTGGGGGTGAATTTTGCAAAATATTTTCTTAGTGTTCACCTTCGTCTTAAAATCATAACCCTCCTTTTGGCTTTGCCGTAGTCGGGTAAAAAGCGTGGTAGGTAACTAATATTAAATTTATATTTCAGAAATGTATGCTTATTTATGTAGAAGGTAGAAAAACTAAAATACCTTTGAAAACAACGCATTGATAAGCTAGAACAAAAAATCCCCTCTCACAATCTCGCATGGGTTTCGACACCATAAAAAAACGATGTACTTCATCAAATTAGAAAACTTAATTACAATAAGTGAGAATATTCTACAGCAAAAGTAGAACGGATTTGTAAGACATGATGGATTCAAGGCAGATCCGCGGTAAAAGTGAAAATCTGTGTGACGCGTAGGCATGTCGTTTTAATGTACTCGTACGTAACGGAACGTACTGGAACAGTTACTTTTGGTACCTTTTTGTGGGTTTTTGGTTAATTTTATGTGTCTTTAGTTGAGTATGGCGAGTGATAGGAAACTTTGGTATCGACTTGAAACAATACTCTTCTTAAAATGGACTATGAGTTCTTGATGAAGATAAGTGGTTGGTCTTTGATCGATAATGGGGTATTAACACGTGTCGATTTGACTGACGACTAACCCTTGCGCCTAGTCTTGCATGTAGTAGTAAATAATTATAATTAAAAATAATTGGATTGTCATTTATACGGTCGATTTTCTTTAGTCTACCCGTGTAAATGCCCCATAGAGGAAAATAAAAAGAGAGGGACTTCTGTAGCTCCCTTTCTCAAATATCACAATTCTTAATAGATCTTAAACTTACATAGTCCCAAACCAAGTAACCAAATAGGTAAACTACTTGAAAATATAATTGAATCCATAAGATCATCATTATCATCGTCATTTTGTCACCGAAAAATTCCGGACTCAAACACATGAGGCTAAACTAATGATAAAGATCTATCTGAAACATAGAATGAGAAATAAATGAAATGTGATGAAAATATTTAGCGAAGTATCCCGTGACGTTAATTTCTTGGAACCTATTCTAATTTTCTCTAAATATTAACATTTTTATATTTAGGATTCCATAAATTATAATATTAAACACATTTTTTCTATGAAAAAATCTTAAGGGGAAGTCGTCACGATTATTAATGAATGTTAATTTTGTTACAGTTAATCTCAACGGCCCCGCTAAAGTGGACATATCACATTTTGACCTGCTCAAAGTACTTGGCACTGGTGGTAAGTACCTTAATGTTAAGTACTTTATATTTATTAAAACTAAGAATAAGAGTTGTGACAGTAGCTGATGATTTTACAAAAGATACAAGGCACCAGAAAAGTGGGAAGCCTATAACTGTTACTAGTAGTGTTAGAAATATGGCTACTAAAAAGCTTGTGTCGAATCTTATAGGCTGAAACAAAATGAGCGTAATTTTTGGATTCAGCGTTATAAGTTGTCGTAGAAAACGAATATCATAGAAAACTATTATCATTTGTCTGGGCCCTTTTTAATTTAATCTGCAGGATTCTGCACAAAAGGAAAGAAGGTCTTCTGATGTAGTTTTTAGAAAAACGTAAAAAACGTCTAAGTCAGTACGAGTCTGACAGTGGCAGTCCCTTCCTCTCTATGTTGAGCGAAATCATATGATAATTTTCCTAACCAAAAAAAAACTAGTTCTTAGTGACTGTTTCGAAAGACTTAGCCTGAGTGTTCACCTTTCAAACAATTCATAGTCCAAATGAACTCAAGAATTCTGTTAATAGTTTATATCCGTTATGCTTTCCTTGAAACAATTTACTTAGCTATTCCTTTCCGGTTATTTTCATTAGTTATATCTTCATTTATACCTTTTCCAGTACTGCATTTAATGATTTAATCATTTAGTATAATGATTTGTCTATTTGCACGGTAGTTTTATCTGGATCTACCGTCGAAACCTTTCAATGAATCGAAAAACTTGGTCCTCAAAGAAACGACCCGTAAAAATAATAATCTGAATAATTTATAGTATATCCGAGCAACGGCACAATAACAGATGCAATATTAAAACAATTAACCAATCAACACCCCGTGAATAGCCGGTCAATGACCCTGTACATGGTGCACTCATAAAACTCATACCGTGTTACCAGGAGCGGTGGAATGTACTGGTAGCGGTAAACGAACGAATTTTTTAGCAGAGCTATCTACCATAGTGAAAATAATTTTGAAGGCTACAATGTGGCAGTTTTGATTGGAGGACTGGCTGTGTAGAGTACCCCAAAAAAAATAGAAATCATGTGCTGTTGGCTATGGTATTTGCTCTTTTTTTATCTGTGCAATTCGTAACAGACAAAATGGTGGTTTGAAAATGATATCCCCTACACTGGGACATGCCATAATGTTGGCAAGGGTGAAAAGGTGACACATACTTAAAATAAAGCCTTTTAGACCATAATTGTGAAGACTAAAAGTACTAAATATTATTTAAAAATAATATGCTATAATATCATCTACTCCAAAGACGTAAAAAGTCCAGTTCCTTGTCCTTTTCAATTCTCATAGCGTTTCCTCAACAAAACCTGTTATTTAACTGTTTCCTGTTTATATCAATTCACTTTTTTTTGAATAAAAATAAAGGCCAATGACTTTGCACAATGATAAATTATATAAACTGGCCGGTGTTGCAATTAAAGATAATGTATTGCACTTTATAACCTTTTAAGGCTTTGGCAAAAAGACAGATATTCGGAAGATAGGGAACTGTGAGGTGATCTTGATACTTGATCTCATATTTAAATCCCACTTATGACCGTGGGTGAGCCTGTAGTCAGATTTTAACCTACTATAAGTCGATGGTAAATGTTGACAAACAAAATTCTAAAAATCAAAAAGAATTATCTGGTTTCCTGCTAAAATCCATCTACATTCTCTTTCAAAAGCATGGCTATTATTTGCAATGCAAAAAAACATCTACACACTATCTGTATTGCAACAGATATTTCTCCAAATGATCGATTTGAAATTTTGATAAAAATATTCGGTGTCGACCATCACAATATTGCCTTTGCCAAAACAGAAATCTCCTTAGAAACAATTTATTGGCATAATGGAAAGTAAATTATTGACCGCAGCCTACCAATTTCAATAGGAGTAATTAATAGAAGCCTAATAAGTTATTATAATCACGTTTTCCAAAACGTTACCTTTCATGATATTAATAAAGTTTGTTTGTTTACAGTTACAGAATTCTTGGCCATGAATTCGGTAACTTTTTGCCTCCCTGAAGAATAATAGTTGAAATAGCACTTACTAATGTTATAGAAACTTTTAAGTGCTTTGTTTTGGAGGAATCTCAAACTACAAGATGTTCCTCCAAGTTCGTTTGTCCCTCCAACTTTTCATTATCACCTTCAACAGTTTCTACATCAATCAATTTGAGTCTCCCGTAAAACATCATTCAACACCTTTCTCTGATCATCTCCTAGCAACTTTTCCCTGTCTATTTCCGCACTAGCTTATTTGAAGGCATCTTCGACTCTTTCCGATTCGCAGTCTTCATTTAAAAATACGTCTACCTCAAGGGTTATCGCTTCTACGGCAAATATAACACAGTCATTGCTGGTTCCTTTTGCTTCTTCTGTAAGCATCTCATCATTGATCCTCATAACTACTGGTATACCTTCCATATAAACCATACTATGCGTATGCATTCTGGGTTTGTTTGTGGCATCCCTGTAAATTGTGTCGTAACCATAAAATATGAGGAGCGAACGAAGTAGCGGATAATAGTCATAATATTTTGATAATATTACCCCTTTCTCTCGTTTTACGACTTAACCAGATAAACAGCTGCAACTGTGAATTCTTTTTGGTCGTAAAAGCTGAACAGCTGAAAACGATATGTTATCATTTACTGAACTGAGATTTTGCCTCGCGTTTGGGTTTCTTTTAAAATGTAGCATCAATTGATTTTTGTGTGATCGGCACCTTTATATTTGGTGTAGTGTTTCATTATCCTCTATCATTTTTATTACTATGTTGGTGGTCTCATTGCAATCTTTGAAATCAGTTACAAAGCCGAGATTCCTCATGTGAATTTTCAAAATCTAGCACCATTTGATTGAGGTGTGATCGGCACCTGCATCTTTTTCTTATGTTTTGTTGTGTGTTTCATTATCATCTACCATTTTTATTGCTATATTACAAGTGGCCTCATTGCAATCTTGATATTGTATCACATTAGTCAGTTTTACTCTCTGATCATGTGTGACTATAATGCTTGCAAGCATTCTTCCAAAGTCTAAAGAAATTACTTACTCCTTGGCTTAACCTGTATACGTTGATCTTCTATAACTTTCAAACGTACTCTATGGTTGAATATGTTTTTTAAAAGAACCAGTAACACGACTATTTCCGCGTGTATCGATGCGTTTCTGCATCGCATTTGCAACCGTTATGTAATGCAACAACAATATTTTCTGTATAATTGTGCGTACTTGGCTATTCCGTTTTACAGTGCAATGGACACCCTAGGGTGTTACATTTCCTGTTATGTAGTGCTTGTAACATTTTTTTAGTAACTGTTCATTGCAGCATAGTAAACATGGCAGTTATGTATTGTTTATGATGTTTTTCGATAATACGTAACGTAATTATCAAGAGGAACAGAAAACCGGTTATTCTAATATTATATGGAACGTTGCTTTTGGTTTTTGCTTCGATGTCAGGAATTAGGAAAATAATTATTATTTCGCCATTTGACCTTACAAGTGTCCACGGAAATACAAATTCCAAGATGTAGTTCAATAATCAGAAAATAATTATATTTTATTGGTTTTTGGAAATATCGTTAATGATTTGCACGTGTTTTCAATAGATACTCTTGTTTCTGGAATCGTCTATATTGAAATTCAAATGAATCTTAAAAATAAACTTATTGCTTTTCATCGCTTTGGAGTGGAGGTGGAATATTGTCTAATGTTGTCTATAAGTCATCTGTATGTACCCCTGATTCATGTGAATGGAATTTAACTGGAATTAAGATATTTTATTCTTTATAATATTGAAAAGCTTAGACCTGATCTACTAGACATCCCTTTATCATGCAAACTCATTGAATGATCTTAACTTTTTAACAAGTCCATCGTTTTTCAATATTCGCAAAATAAACAAAATCATTACAATGTCGTTTAAGCCATCATAGTCATAGTCATTTATTCATGAACAATAAATTGTATCTGAAATTACATAATAAGAATAAAAAACAATTATCACAATATCATCAAAAAAACGTCTAGTTGTTTATACAGCCCCATCACTTTTGGTAGGAACCAGTTGCTTAATGGCAAACGTGACTCTGACCATGTTGTAAACACACTCGATTACTTTGAACATCCAAGAATGCAAGTGTGATAGGTCACTGATGAAATGGAATAATGGAAACCAATGAATTGGAATAAGGATAAGGGAAAAATATTGGGAACTATCTGACCCGGCTAACTACGTACCGCCTCAGGAACGATAAAAAAAAAACCTTTTAAACCTTCTCTGGACTTCCCAAAATATTCAAAACCAAAATCAGCCAAATCGGTCCATCCTCGAGTTTTAGCGAGACTAACGAACAGCAATTGAGTTGAGCATCTTCATACCAAAAGGTTTACTAACTCAGCATTTGCTAAATTAATTACAAACTTGAATTTAAATGAATAGATAATTCGCAAAAAGTAGTTAAATGAGGCTAAACAGTTATGTCAAAAGCCAGATTAGCAGTAAAGACTAGCGGCAAACGTGACCGGGTGCATGTTTTAAGTGCACGCGCACTTAGTTGCACCGGTTTTGATACGGGAACGACTGATCGTGGTAGAGTTATGATTTATTTTATAATATTTGGAAGGTGAACAGAAGATTTAGAAGGATGAGGAGTAATAAGAACACGTGGTGTAGACCTGAAATTAATTGGGATGAGGGCAGGAAAATGAAAAAGTATTCCACAAACGGATCCTGTCGAAATTTGTTGTAAGTCCCTGGAAAAACCTCCAGGAAAATGATAAAATGGAAGGGATGGGATAGTTTTTGTTTTTCTTGAAAGTGTTGTCAACATTTACAACGTAGTGTAATTTTTTTTTTATGTTTATTCTGGCTATCATTCATTACACATGCAGCATGCGTAACTGTTACTTCAACATATAGTTAACATATAGTTATATAGTTAACATAACAGTTAAATCAAAGCAAAGCTTTATCAATCAGATAAATGATAATTATTATAAAACAGATATTTAACCTTGTTAGTCTATACAGGGTGAATTTTTCAACTGGGCGTGGATGGCTACTTTCGAAACTATGAGGAATATCGAAAAACGATGAAAGGAGTCTCGAGGCCGATTTTGACGAAAACTAAAACTGCATCATTGGATTTTAGAAAAATCTAAAATCCTGGTCAGGAATCGAACCCGCTGATTTTGGAAAAAAAATCTTACCCTGTATTATTATACCGTTCGATAGTGTTGCTAATAAGGATCAAATTCTGGGAAGTAATCATATACGGAAAACTTAAGGAAAACGTATAATTACAAAAAAACTGATTAATCTTCAAGGCAAAGACTGTATTTGAAAGATAAGTTACCGTTTCTTCTTTAAAATAATGCTATTTTTAGTTCAACTCAATAATGTCGTATTGCTAAGTACAGTGGGATTGTTGAAACGTCAAATCCAGTGAGACATTGAAAACAATGAAATTTTATATTTTTAATAAATTATGGCTCTATAGATGTAAAGTAGCATGGAAAAATAGCAATTTCATAAAAATCAGCCATTTCCTTAAGTTTGCCGTATATGATTACTTCCCAGAATTTGATCCTTATTAGCAACACTATCGAACGGTGTAATAATACAGAATGTGATTTTTTTTCCAAAATCAGCGGGTTCGATTCTTGGCCAGGATTTTTGATTTTTCTAAAATCCAATGATGCAGTTTTAGTTTTCGTCAAAATCGGCCTCGAGACTCCTTTCAACGTTTTTCGATATTCCTCATAGTTTCGAAAGTAGCCATCCACGCCCAGTTGAAAAATTCACCCTGTATATATAAAAATGAAACCCGTTTTCCGTTGTCACGACATAACATGAAAACGGCTTGACCGATTCGGATAATTATTTTTTTGTTGTGTTTGTAACCATCGGGACCGGGTTTTAGACCGGGTCCTCCACCCGTGCGAAGCCGGGACGGGCCGCTAGTTCTCAATAATATTCTTTTAATAAATACAACAAACATGTGTTTCCCCACTATATAAGTAGAAACTGAAACAAAAAAAAAACATTCTACGAATTTAAATAAAATGCCAACTGACACAAGTGTTTTGTAAACTACTGATAACAAGTAACATTAGTTATTCGAAACCAAATGGATATTGTTTGTATGGTGTAATGATTATGGTTACCCTAGGGATACGATAAGGATTATTGATTTATTACCACTACCCTTGCATTACTGTTTAAATCTGGTATTTTTATACTCTTAAGGCCTCTGTACACCTTGGGCCAAGGCAGTGGGCCAGCATGAATTTTGGAAACCGAGTAATTTTATGTGCATCTAGCTGTTGACAGCGGTTTCACCCGCTACAACTCGAATATCATACCGTGGGATCATAAAATCGGGATAAAACTATCCTGTGTTAATCTAGGTTATAAACTATCTGTGTACCGAATTTCAACCAAATCCGTTCAGTAGTTTTTGCGTGAAAGAGGAACAAACATCCATCCACACATACAAACTTTCACGTTTATAACAAAATGTCTCCCAGTATTAGCAAAAACATCTCAGGGGGGGGTATTACAACGTCTTAAAATCAGGGTTATTCCAGTGAGTGAACGAGATGGAGCTAGACTACTTGTATAGCTCTGTCACTTTCACTCGCCGGAATAAGCCTGGTTTTAAGACGTTGTAATACCCCCCCCAGATCTGATATACCTAATAAATGAATCATTATTATCAAGTTCGATATCATGAGTCATACGATTACGATTGGATTATCCAAGTATCATCTTGCAAACAGTACTACTGAACTTGAATACACGAACAGAACACCTTAGTAACTGTTCTATAACTAGCAAATATTCGTAGAATATTGTTCTTATCTCACAAAAGGTGAGTGGTCCTACGTCATCTAACAAAAATTGTCAACAAATTACGAATAACAGACTCTGTTACCAACGTCATAATTATGATTATTACTAATGAAGTAAAACCCCGCGTATGTTCTTATGTAATATTGTAATGTGTGACGTTATCGCATTCAGAAATTAAGGTGGCAAATAACTCAGTTATAAGACAATCTTTGCATCTACGTCATGTTGTTGCATTACCTCCGTGACATGACGCTACATTGTCAGTAATGACGTTTGTACTATTGATAATATTCTGCATAGCATTATCGACTTGAGAAAAACAAGATTTAATACAATAGAATCATGTTTTACAGTAAATTTATCATCATGAGGTTGAATGAAATTGGTTGCTTCTTAGTTAATGACGTAGGTAACAACTAGTACTGAATGTACTCCGTCATTGTGTTTACGTAGGTGTTCTATCGCGTAGATGTATGTCGTAATTTGACTGTTGCCATGCTATTCTTTATAAGAAATCTCATTGTTGAACTCTACGTTGTGCTCTTTGTGGTTTTGAGATCGTCCGATCGCTGTTCAGTAGCTTTGTGAATAGCAAACTTTAGACCCAGTGTGCCGTGAGTGCTGCACCATCGTCATAAGGCTGTTTGTAGAGAACTAGCAGCCCGTCCCGGCTTCGCACGGGTGGAAATCCTATAAAACCCGGTCCCGATGGTTACAAACACAACAAAAAAAGAATTAGCCGAATCGGTCCAGCCATTTTCGAGTTATGAGCTTAGCAACACATTTTGCTATCCATTATTATATTATACAAGATAGATATAGATACATAGAGAAGAAGATAGATTGAAAACACTGCTGGTCACTGTGATGTAATCCTCTACGCCGCCCAATGTCGTGGCAGTTTCGAATTTGGAAATGTGATTAACACCAAAAGGATCTCTGAATGTACCGTTATCAATACTGCTTGAACAGTTATCCGTCAGAATTAGTTAAGTTGACAATAGATCTTAGTCCTCAACGAATTTAAATCTAGTTTCTGGCATTGTTAACACTTTCTCAATAAACACATCTAGTTCGGCAATCAATTGCATTAAGCTGTTGAAGTGCTAAACAATTTCAAAGGAAAATGTATC
Source organism: Agrotis ipsilon (assembly GCA_028554685.1). Classification (NCBI taxonomy): domain Eukaryota; kingdom Metazoa; phylum Arthropoda; class Insecta; order Lepidoptera; family Noctuidae; genus Agrotis; species Agrotis ipsilon. The sequence goes on from CM052979.1 coordinate 9,483,247, forward strand.
GTAACTGATACAAATACAGCAAAGAATTGGACCTAACCGTTATCCTTACATAGAAACGAAAATATTTGTCGAACAAATCTTACTGATACGATTATTTGCGTTTCTTACTCAGACAGAGATACGCGTGTATGCGGTGAATGATATGGATATTGTTCTCTTTTTGTCACTTTGTCCTGAAAATACGAAATGCATCATGTTCTTTTTAAGGACAGGCGTCATTAATGTTGTCGTTAATTAGTCTAAATGAAGTTGTCACGTACACGTCACAAAAAACAACGCAGTTTATAGCTGTATGAAAGTTTTTTTTTGTAAAAGTGGGATGTTTGCCGGAATTTTACAAGTTTACGTTCTGTTGTCTGAAAAGATTGTGATGACAGACTTTTCCATTTGTAATCATCATTAATTTTGACATGATGTACCGTGTCAAACGCTCAAACGCCTTACTGGAATCCATATATTCATTGGAATTTTCTAGGACGCTCCTTGGTCCATTATTAATCTGACCAGCGGGGGCTATTGCGTATCTCGGTGTTTGTGTGGTGACCATCAAATAGCTGTCAAAAGGTAAATTTCGTATTGGCTTTTGCATTTGCAATGAAACAGATGAATGTAAATGTTTCCTAAAATCAACTATTCTAACGCTCTTGAGGCACTCCACTCCTCAACTTAGCCTCATACCTGGTATCAAGCCATACAAGTTCAGGTTGACAACTGCTGATGAGGGACTATCAAGTTAGCCAATAGCCCTGCTGCTATCCTTTCGAATATGCTTATTTCAATTATATCCATAATAACGTTCTGATTGTTCAACTGTCGAAGAAAGAGCCGAGCTGATCACTTCTTGCACCTGCCAAATGACAATAGACTTTATTTATTTGCATACAGATGTCAATTTCCTCAAAGATTTTGTACAAAGGCACAGCAAAACCAAGCTTCGTTTACACATGTTTCTGCTTTTCTTTATACGTAGTTATGTTTACTACGAATTTGGCACATAGTTTTATTGCGCGCAAGTTACCTAGTCTAGACTGTATCGTTTTATTGCTACGTTTAGCTCTCGGTTGTGCCTGCATTGATGTGGCGTGCAGACTTCTTTTTACTGCTTTTTTCTTTTAATTAGTTTGAATACGTGTAGGTGGTTGTATTGTTTTGGATTGAACTAGTCTGTAGTGCATTTTAAGTTGTTAATAGAATTGTGAGTATTGTTTTCGGGGTCAATTACGCAATGGTTACTTCGTGGAAAGTAATTAATATGGAACACAAGCTTAATCAGCGTACAATTTTCCCACTGCTGGGACTCGGCTTTCATTGTAGTCCACCATTATAAATTGTGGAAAATATTTGCTTTAATATAAACGAGAGAGAATTAAATGACTCATCCAGCTACGGTGAAAATATTTCTTCTGATAAAAATCTGCTCTCTAAATTAGTTTTGGCACGATTATCTTCGATAAGCTAAAACGCAAAAGCTCCTTAGTAGTGGGAATCCCAACAAATTACTGTTATAATAAATTATTATAATCAAAAACCCAATTTTTTTCTTCGGCCATCAACCCATCTACTCTTGAAGAGGTTTTAAAACTCTTAACGCGAAACTCGGAGTGAAATTGAGTGTTCTCCTAAAAATGCTTATATTTAAGTAAGGTAAGGGCTACGGACGCATTCGACCTTACCCTTGGCAAAGGGAGACTTTTTTGTTACTATTGTGGGGTGAGAGTTCCTAACTGTAAAATTGGGCGGAGCTATCTCTCGGAATGCGCATTGAATTGTTCATTCAAAGAGGCTGTTAGATTTTTGTTTGAAAGTGATTGTTCTATTTCATGTTTCTGAACGCACGTGTTTTCGTGGGTTTTTAAATTAGATGCGAAGAAAATTCCAGATTTGTAAGCATCTGTTAAATAATCTATCCTCACAGCCCACCTTGAAATCAACAAATATGTTCAGAATTCACCTAATTAAAGTCCAATTAAAGAATCTATGAGAAAAGTTTCTCCGACTAGGTACCAAGGCATCATGTTTGACGTAGAGGCCGTCCCAGGACGTCGTCCGTCGCGGCGGGTCGACGACCCCCGAAACTGGCGCGTAGCGGTGCCCGGTCGTTACCCGCCCGGCGCCCGTCCTTACATAGTCCACGACCTTATGCTAACCTGGTACATTCAATGCGGTTTCTGCGCGTTTTCTATTACTTTTTTATTGGTTTTTGATCTATTTTGTGGTTTAAGTACAGTACTCGAATCAATGTTTCGGTTACTTGAGATTTATACAAGAAATCGAAAAAAATTCTAGCTTTTCCTCATGTTTGTGCGATAAGCGATTGACCTTCACGCCAAGTTTCGATGTTATTCACACTGATATCGTCGGAATTGGCGGTTGTTAACCCCGTAACCTATTTGAAAAATCCATAAATCATAAATAAATGAAAATTAGTGTGAACATCAACGTTTGTGTCGCAAGCTCTTTAGAAGTCTATTTATCATAGACAATTAATAGGGATTAGAGAACGCGTTAAATTAATAGTGTCATTACTCAGATAGTTCATTGTGAAACAATCATCATTATCATTCTAAATGACTTGCTTATTATGACTATCTTTCAATCTGTTAATAAATAATTGAGTATTTTCGCTACTGATACAGGAAATTGAACAATTTATTCCATTGTTGAATAACAATAGACAGACTTCACTATCGGTCATGTCAGAAATAGCGTAGAAATAGTTAGTGCACTTCTTTTCACGTGCTCAGTGAAAAACAAGAATAAAAACTGAATGGACAAGCTACATAAAACGGAATATATTTGCATTACATATAGCGGCCATTTTGTTAATCTAGCTGTGGTCTAGCCTAGAGACACGTGTTTCTGAAATATGGACTCTTTACATTTGGGACACCTTGCGTGCTAAATCTCACGTGGGCGTCAACGTTGTTTGACCCCAAAAAAAGTAATGATTGATTCTAAAAATTGTAGCGAATTATTCAATGTTGTTATCGATAAAATATCAGTGTTATAAAAAGCCATTTGATACAGTATTCATATCATAAAAGTCAACTGTAATTGAAGAAGGATCTTTGATCTAACATTCCATATTTTTACCTGTTCATTGATCTATGTCTATGAGTTTCGTAACATAAAAAGGTCACCTTTTCGATTTTCCTTGTAGTACTCTAAAGAAACGGATATACTTTCGCGTCTGTCAACGACCCCATCTTTGTTTTAAACCTAACCTACCACAACCTCCTTCGCTATGGACATCCGGACATCCCGACATTTTCGCAACCATACGCAATTTCCGCACGAAAACTTGCACGTTGTTTAATGCCTAATTTATAGATGAGTTAAGAGATTCTCATAACATATCCATATCGGGGGCGTGGAGCATTGACACCGCGTACCGGTAAACCCATATGCGAGATAAGGCGCACCCCAAGCGAAGCTTTTAACTTTCAATATATTTGTTTTGTCTCTGCCCCCCTTCACTTGTGACTTGTTATCTTACTTCATAAATATAGATGATGCTTATGCTTTTAACGAGGTGAATGGGGTTAGAAGTTAAAATTAGTTGCTTGAGACCTGTGTACTTTTGTGTACCGTTTTTAGAGCCACGTGGTGACTAGTTGACGAAAGCCTTTGGTTAGGCTTCAGTTTAGCTGCCTTTAGGCGTCGTATTTTATTACGTATTATTATTTTATACGTCGTCTATATTTTAAATAATTACAAGAATTACAAGCTATTGTGTCTTGGACCCAGGACGGCTTTATTAAATTTTCATCCCCCGAAAGTTTGCGCTGTCCATTCGAGGCAATGAAATTCGCAAGCCAAAAGCTTCAAAATACCTTTGGGTCTTCCAAAATAATCGCAAGCATCCTAAGTAGTGAATTTAAATGAGCTTTGTGATCAAAAGCAGGTGAAATGACAGGATGCACGCGAGGGAACGGTATTGGGGCCCAATTTGAATGTTTTATGTATGACAAGCGCGTCTGACTGCCTTGGGGTCAGAATTACGAAATTTTGTGGTGATTTGACGTATTTAAATGATTTTGGAATTAAATGGTGAGATGCTTAAAGTAGTAGGGATATGCAGCTAAAGGTTTTTCTCTTGAATTAACAAGAAATATGTATATTATTCAGCATCAGTTGTTTCTGTAGAGTCGTGGCAAGGCGGAGGTGATGCCTCTGGTGTTGCAGACGTCCATGTAGGTTACGGTGACCCTTTTCCTTCAAGGAGGTTGTATGCTTGTTTGTGACCTTTATTTATGGTCTGAAAAAGTAATATATGAGAATAGGACACAAAGTGACCACTATGAAAAAAACTCTTTTTTTAGTTAGTCACCAATTTAAAGATCTCAATTTTAAGAAACATAAGAATATGTAAATAGCAAATCCAGTCTAGCTAGATTAAAATCTTGATTAATAGCTAGTAAAATTAAAACGGGTTGACATTTATCTAGAAAAATTTAGATAAATTAGTTAAATACAATAATTAATTTGCTCACGATAAAGTCCAAATCTGTCACATAGCAGCGGAGAAAGCCGGATTTGAACCGGATAAAATTTTATGGCATTTGCGAAATGCTTTCCCACGCAAATTCTCAATTGGTCTCATATTAAAATTTATGAAGAGTTATGTAAGACTGATCAACTGCCATGACATCGTACAATATCCTACTAAGCCCCTTCGTACGCTAGGCGACGCAAGTATCCGATACTTTACGATTTAGATATCCATTGACGCGTGCCTGTGTTCGAACCTTTATGGATTTGTATTCCGATAGTCGCTTGGATACCGAAGTCGTAAGGTATCGGAGACTTGAGTCGCCTAGTGTACGAAGGGCCTTACTTTCTGATAAGCACTAAAAGCTATTTTAATATCTAGCTGTTCCCCACGGTTGCAACCAAATAGGAGGTATTCCACTTAGGGCACCTGGCACCAAATTTTGACAGGAGCCTAAGAGATAAGGTAGCCAGTCCTCAGGTGCCATTGTCAGCGGTTGCCCTAAGTGGAATACCTCCCGCTGCTCGGCTCCTATTGGTTGTAGCGTGATGTTATATAGTCTATAGCCTTCCTCGATAAATGGACTATTCAACACAAAAACATTTTTCTTATTTCAAACAGTAGTTTCAGAGATGAGCGTGGTTAACCAAACTCTTCAGTTTTATAATATTAGCAGAGATTACTCCATAAATGCTTAAGTAATTGCACAGGTTATTGTCTACCTTTTCAGTTCTTAATAGCTGTATACATATTTGAATCAATTGTGGTACAGAAATCAGAATCCTATCCCAGAATCTAGTTCCTTTCCGTGGCATACCTTTCGTCCTCCAAGTGGTCAAAGTAGCCATAACCTAGTACTCTATAAACTTTCCCATAATTCATCATATCAATCAACTACGAAAAAAATAACACTTAACAAATTAGTATGACTAACGCGATTCTATAAGGACTTAGTCACTATTCAGTCATTTAAAACACACCATATGTGTCGTGCAAAAATCGGTAACCGCGATCATATTCACACATCCGCCCTGTTGCGTGTCTGAGACGGGAATGCACGCAACGCGCCACCACCTGTGCGTTTGCGCAGCCAGCGTTACTTGACCTACCGCACCGTCATGTTTCATATTGTCACTCAAGAACTTTTACTTGAATGAACCCTTATTATTACCCGTTAGTTAATTTGACAGTATCAATTAATTTTAAATATAATTAGTCCGTTAGCTAGAGTTTTGAAATATAATGGACACGTAGTTTTTCATTCGTTAAATCAATACATATTTACAAGTAAAAACTGTACTTGCTTGTGACGTTTCGTCAATTTTAAAAGTGACGTATCTCCGTTAATTTTAGTTTACGTAATAATAGAAAAAATTAAGTGTCAAATATTTTTTGATAATCTAACTGACGGACAAACGGAAGAGTGGAAGGTTATGGGGAGACCTTTGCCCAGCAGTGGGACAATATAGGTTAAAAAAAAAAACTGACGGACTAGTTTTTTTTTTCAATCAAAAAGCCTGTTGCCACAAAGCCCAAAAAGAAAGTGTTTCCCATTGATTGACTTTTTTTTTAACTTGCTTCATTGTTTATCCAGATTCTTTATTTTGTTTTTTTTTCTAGGCCAGTGTTTTTGAAATATTGAGTTTTAGTTCGACAGTTAATTAATAGTATTTTTTCTCAAAAACTGTCTACTAATTTGTTTGTACCGAACGCGGGGTGTCAAGACAGATGGCGTTCTAAATTCGCTTCATTGAATAAGATTAAGCGTTTGTTGAAATTTCGAGTTGCTAATAGACTGGTAGAAATAAATCTTAGCCTCAGCTTTTACATTTAATCTATGGTTTTATGTCATGTGAAGTGGTTTTCTTTATATACCGACTGAATTGAAAAACTTCCTTTTTAAAGTCGGTTAAAAAAAAATGAGAATATTTCTGATAGTGGTTTAATTAAATTTAAATTGAGAATTAAGAGAATCATAATACAGCAAATATAATAAAACCAGAAAAAAAAATTAACAAAACATTAGAAAAATAAAGTTCCCATTCCACCAACTTTCCTATAAAAAAAATGCTCTATTTTGAATAAGGACCTCAAAAACCATGTGTTTCAACGTAAAAAAGCTCAAAATCATAAGCGCAACGCTTCGTTTCCATTGGTCGAGCACCCGCGACCAGGTGGCATATTTTTTATCCTACAACTGGCAGATGTTTCACCTCTGGGGGCCATTTACCTCACGATCAGTAGACTTCTATCGTGTACGCAAGGGCATGTATGTGTTTACAGTTTGCAAACTGACTATCTTCTTTAAGTTTTGATTGGATTTTTGAACGCAGAGTTAACTTGATTCGGAATTGTGAATAATGATTTTATGACTTAGAAGGACTTTTTATCTTTAAGTACAGTACCGCTAGTACGTCAAACTATCTCAATCTGTCTAATAGCTTTCGATTTTTAACCTTACCACAATAGTGGAAGTTTAATGTTCGATTCGTAAAATTTGACGGAACGGGTAGGTTGTCCTGACTGTACAACTTAAGGAACAGTGTGGTTAGATATTAAAGTGTGACAGTCAAGTCGGGGAAGAACTCACCGTCAAAAAAATAATGTTTTCATCATTTAACCTCGCTTGTTCCACGTGGTGATTTATGGTCTACCTCCTCTCATAAATCCCAGCTATGCAGTGGATATTGTTTATGCTTATTAGCTGTTGCAGCACAATTATCTCACAGAAACATAAAATTGGGATGAAAACTATCTTATGTGTTAATTCCGGGTTAAAAACTATCTGTGTATTTCATC